>JACAXG010000187.1:470856-1070856 GCA_018881555.1 Amblyornis subalaris | reverse complement strand
TCCTTCAAAGTACCAGATCTTCTCAGTCATTGTCTGGTGACTCAGTTCCAGAGTTGTCTTTGTTTTTAACCAAAAAACTTCMTAAATAATTTTGTAGGCTTTTACTTTCCCAATCTCTACTTTTGGAAAAGTTCTATTTCTATCAAGCATTTGTTTTGCTTGTTATGTAGTTGAGCACATTGTCTCATGCYTTGCCCTGTAAAGCCATGAAATGTRACTGATGTGGACAAATTGAGCACATTATAGTTTCTAGGATTTGGAAAACATACTGCTTTCAGGAATAAAGRACAGCTTTTAAAGGTTTGTAAAATGGCCACATTTAGTATTTACTTCTGACTGGATTTAGTATTTACTTCTGACTGGATTTAGCAAAAATAAAAATGTTTTCAAGTTTAAAAAATTAATGTCTGTACTTTAACACAAAAAGTCTTCCTTTTGCATAGACTGGAAAACAGATGAAACAAAGGAAGGGAGCATGGATAATTTGCATTCCTTTTCTTTCCTTCTGTTTTGTTTCCAGGGCCAGCACATTTTGCTGTTTGTGTTTGGAGGCTTATGAGAATTACATAGAAATGCCCAAGGGACTTGACTGGCCATATTATGAGCATAATGTCATTATTACTGTTACTAACTAATCCTCAAGTTTCCAATTTTAGGAAGAGAATATGTTCTAGGATATAAACATCTAAGAATGGGAAAGAAAGAGGCAAGGCAAACTAACTGAATCCTAACTATTGGCTGAGGTGCCAACAGCTGGGATAGGTGGGGGATGAAGGGGTTTCTTAGTCTTTAGGTTTGGCTGCTGCTGCTGTATTTGGTATTTCCGTGCTCAGGACAAGCTGTGATAGTGTATGTGTCGAAAACAAAGCTGATCTCATTAAACACTGTGGGGATCATCTTCACACAGTCATGCTGGAACCATCTACACCTTGTGGTAACACTGGGCAGAGAATTTATTCTACAGAAAAAAAATGAAACTACTCATTGGTTCTGCTAGACTTCCTGAAGTGACCATCAATTTGTATTGCCTTGCTCTGTGAAATCTTTGATGTGGTGTCACATCCAAATTAACTTTCGTGRGTTTTACTCTGTCTTTTGAGATCTTCCATGCAGCTGTCTGAATTTTAGACCGCTTGCTGTGTAGCAGGACTATATCACCTGCATCCTCTTAAAAAATGCTTGGGTGTCAGTGATGTATAAACCGATTCTCCCATTAAATGTGTGTGTGTTTGGTAAAATACTGAGAATTTTTCTGAAGGAAATGTGATAGATAAGTATAAAATCATTATCAACACAGTTACCATTTAGACCAGCAAAACTTCTTGGATATTGATTAGGGCCAGAGCACAACAAAAAGTATTCTGTACTAGGAACCGAATCAGTATCTAACTTTTTATTGCATTTCACATCCAGAGATCCTGATTTTGCAATATTTTGGTACCAATTTAGTATAGTAATGATTGCTGTCCTCTAGATTTATTTTTAAAATAGTGTGTTGAAATAAAGGGTGAGAGTCTTAAGAGAGTATGTGCAGTGTCCGTCACCATCCTATTTGATTTCAGAGCTTACTTGCTGCAGACACTGAATAGGAGCTCTGAAATAACTCATGGATTCTCCATAGGGAATATATAGATGTGATTTAATTACCAGTTGACTTGTAAATACAGCTGAAAGAGTATTTCTCAGAAAATTAGAAAAAAAAAAATCTGTGAAGTTTAGTAACTTGAATCCACTGTTGTTCTGGGACCTGTCAGTTGTACTGCAGAAGTATTTCCCTCTGGCTGGTGGTTTTGGAGAAAGAAATGGAATATCTGTTTCAAAGAACAGGGTGCTTAAAGAAGGTGGTCTTATTACARATGCATATTTGTATCTGTTTGGCTTTTTTGCATGTGTTTTATCTTCATTGGGGATATCACATTGCTTATTGTTTAATGAAACACTCAGTTTCTTTTTCAGCGACATGGCTTTGGGAAAGATCTCGCTCACAATACATGCCTTTTTGGAGACAAACTTCRTGGCAGGCCATGCTGGTGTGCTGCATCTGTTATACATGTGAAATCTGTGCTGGTTCTCAAGAGTGGCTCTTCTGGAGAGCTGCATTTACAGAAACCCTTTTCATGACGGAAACGGCAAACTATTGCCTTTCTGTCTGATCTGCAGCTGCTTCACATCTTCTTTGTTGGGTATCCCTTTGAAGCAGTTTCAACAATGATCAGATTTGTTGGTGACACAAAACCAGATGGGTCAAGAACGGACTTGTGGCCAGGCCAAAAATGCAATGACCTCRAGAGATTAGAGGAATAGAGGCCGTGGAGTGCAAAGGAAGATGAACTGTTCCATAAATACAAAGTTCTGCAAGGCAAGGGTGAGGAAYGGTGAAGAAGGATTAATACTGGTAGCATTAAGGGAAACTCGCTTTCCAGATTGTTGTCTCAGTTCTGCCCCGGCATGTCTTTTTATGAAAACAATCAGTTCAGACTTCACAATCCTAAAATAGCACAGATGGAATGAGGGAGAGCTAATGCACAAAATGAAAAACTTCGGAGGATACTGCTGTAATATAAGTAATTTACATTTCAACTCTCAAACAAGTGACCTTGCCAAGGTATTTGGGGAGAAAAGTAATCTATATTGCTTTGCTAGACTCAGATAAGTCATCAGTAGCTGCTAGAGGGATGGCGTTTAATATATTTTTATAGCCCAGAGAGTTTAATAATACTTGAATTCCTTATGCCTGAATTGCATGTATTGTAATTAAAAAGTAATTCAATTTCAGAAATTCCAAATAGATATAAATTGTGGTATGCTCATACTTATAATATGCCCRGTTCTGAATTTAGCTTATAGTTTATGAACAGAAAAGAGTATTGCACTTCAATGTATTCATTTATAAACRCCGCTACTAAACAGGGTTATCTTGCAAATTTTGTATGATCCATAACAATTAAAGCCTTCCATAAAAGTTGTAAATGTGTTATTAGTTCACTGCTATTTTTATTRTTCTGTTTTTGCATATATAATCTGTTAAAAAAATCAAAGCTATAAAGCAGTCACAAAAAGCAATCCATTCAGCATAAGCAAGTGTGTGTGGAATTTCTTTTTGGTCATATTTTTTCTCCATGTTTCTTTGGAAGCACAGCTAGCATTTATAGCTCTTGTAATAGAGAATCATACGTTAGAGATTTGAAGAAGGAAAAGATAAAACTGCGTATGTATTGTATATTGGATTGTACTGAAAATGGGAAGTGATCTGGGTCTGATATTCTGAAACTTGTGAATTGCAGGGATGCTAGCAAAATGTCTAGGAAATGAGTCCTGACAGCACTGGGCTGAGATAGTGGAAAACATATTCAATTGTGCAGCCTACTTGGAGACAGAATAGATGCCAAAGCAAAGAAAACAGCAGGTAGAGGCTTGTTCCTAATCATAAAAAATGAAAGGASTCCAAAAGTAGAAAAAAAGAGCAAATCTGTTTACAACATGTATCAAAACAAATGATAATTCAGTGGAGAAAAAATAGAACAGTGCTGTCATAATTGGTTTCCGTGAGGCAGAACAAAGGGAGACCCAAAGACCCAGAGAAAGAATCACAAAATGGTTTGGTCTAGAAGGGCCCCTAAAGAYCATCTCATCCCACACCCCACACCTGCCATGGGCAGGGTGACCTTCTGCTCGACCAGRTTGCTCCGAGCCCCATCCAGCCTGGCCTTGGACACTTCCAGGGATGGGGCAGCCACAGCTTCTCTGGGCAACCTGTGTCAAGGGCTCACCACACTCACAGTAAAGAATTTCTTCCTAATACCTTATCTAAACCCACCCTCTGTCAGTTTGAAGCCTTTCCCTCTTGTGCTATCACTACATGGCCTTGTAAAAAAGTCCTAACTTTGCTTCGCTGTGTCCTTGATGGAGACATCACACTGCTCCAAGGGTTGAATATTCTCAGTAAGGGCCTYAGATGCTAGGGTGAGTGCTTTGTTACGCGTTAAGGTGATATTGGGCACTGATACATCTTTCTTTTGTGTTGGTCCACATTGAGACCTCCAACTTCATCCTTTCTTTGTTCAGATACATTTTCTATGAAAAGAAAAGCACATCAAAATTCCTGTGATTTCTCCCAAATAAAATATGAAAAGGAATAAAGTTACTTAATGGTTTGGTTTTGTACAAATGACAGATCCTGAGCGATGTATAAAGTGTACTTTGGCCTTCTTTGAAGGCTGGCAGAGTTTTGTCTCCCCACTGTAGGATACAGTGGAGACAAGAGATTCCTCTCCCAAGTTGCCAGTTGCAGTGAGGCTGGGATGTGTTTCGTGATGCTCTGTGTGTATGGGAAGACCTTGTTCTGCCTTTGTGAAGTGCTGTATTCAGTAATTCAGTACATAGAGCTTCACAGTCTCTCCCCCTTCCTCCCTCTCCCTCCCTCTCTCTCTCTCCCCTCCCGATGTGTGTGTGTGTGTGTATATATATGTATATCTATACATGTCTATCTTGTCTGTATCTATCTAAAGGTCCATAAACAGCTGYCAGAGGCAGCTGAGCGTTGCGAAGGGAGCAGGGTGCGGGCAGTGGGGTGTGACAGTGCAGGGCCCTTGCCTCGGAGCACATCTGTCTGAGCTGACCCTCTCTGCTTGGTTTGCTGCTTCTCAGCCTGGGCAGCAGGAGGGCACAGGGCAGGCAGAATCAGATGTCTGCATCGCAGATAAACCGTGCTAATCACTTCTGGCGAGGTGGTGTTAAGTATCGTAATCACCCGTGCCCCTGCCTGAAAGAAATTACATCTCGCCCTTGTTCACAGCCCCTATSTCTCATCCCTAAATTACATCACCAATGAAGTCCACTTAATACAACTAATTTCTGTCAGGAACCCCATAAAATCATGGTGTAATGGTCTGCAAAAGGCTGATCCTTCCTCTCTTGTGTCATTTCATATTATTTCCTTCTGAATCTTGTTTTCTAAAATGAACTGAAAATRTGGTTGTCTTTTGGGGTTCATATTTTTATATTATTTATTTTATAAATGTGTCCTGTTCCATAATTTTCTTCAGAATGATTGTGTGGGTGGAAAAATAGTTGAACAGACCTATTAAGAAGAGATGAAGAAGCTTGATCAGTTGCTTAAAATGTTTATAATGTCTAGAT
Source organism: Amblyornis subalaris (assembly GCA_018881555.1). Taxonomy (NCBI): domain Eukaryota; kingdom Metazoa; phylum Chordata; class Aves; order Passeriformes; family Ptilonorhynchidae; genus Amblyornis; species Amblyornis subalaris. The sequence goes on along the minus strand of JACAXG010000187.1, from coordinate 1,065,717 downwards.
TTTCTATCCTATCTTCTTAATTAGTTTTGCGAACTATACCAATTTGCACACTGAGGTTGTCTGGATATTAGAAAGCATCCAAGTGTAAAATAAGCATTAGGCTGATGCTCTTATGTTATTATTTTAGAAATACCTTTCGGTTTATTCTAAGAAAAGTGGTTTGCTTGGGCTTTTTWATCTGAAGTTACAGCTTTTATAGCTCTGCACTGTATGATACAACATCTCAAGTGGACTAGCCAAATTAATATTCTAATGAGTGCAGTTTATTTTGGAAGATGGATGACCATCCTGTTTTTTACCTTTCTAGTTCATTTCCTATATTGCAGTAAGACAGTTAGTCACTTTCGGAGCACTCTGAAATAGATTTAACTTGTATTGTGTTTAACTTTGTACATTTGAGCAATGTGATCCTGTTTTCTCCAGATCATGTACAGAAGCAGTATAAGCATTCATTCTGATATAGCCTTTAAACATAAGAAATGTTTCCATTCACGCTAAATCAGGTTTTGGCTTTTCTGTGGAGACAATCAATAAAGTGATGGGATTCTCCTTTTGTTGCATGCTGTTAGCATTAGAAACTCACCCAGGGATACAGCTTAATGCTTGCTTACTTGGCAAATGTGATTAAACTCTGACTTAGATAAAAGGAGAACGAGAATAATTGTGTGGTAGAGGCAACAAGACGTGGTATGAAGTACACAGATCCTGTAAAAGAGCATGTGGAACTGTAATTTGTGCAAACTCAAAAGACGGCAATTCTTGGAAGTGATTAAGTGCAGGGGGAAACCTTAGTCTGGGTTTCACGTCAGTTTAGAGAAAGAAGTTTTCTTCCGTGGTCTGTTTTAGTTACCCTTGTTTATGATGTGGGAGATTGAGCTTCGCTTGGTTGCGGTATGGAAGGAGGAGATACTTCTTCAGCAAGGAATTYTCCTGGTTCTTCTGATCAGGTTCATCTGACACAAATGAACTGGCTTTGTGGCATGTTCATGTCCAGCATGACTCTTTCTCTGTGCTACTCCAGCTTCTGGAGTGGGGCTTAAGACACAGAATTTTGTATCCAAATGTACAACTCAATTTACTAGAGTCTTGTCAAAATTGGTGAGGAGTCTTTTCTCTTTGACCAGATTGGTTGAAATCACGTGTGTCTTCTCTTCTGAGCTGCACTGAGGATTCATGTCTAGGGCAGAGAAAATCAGATCTAGGTTGGGTTTTTTTAATATTGCAGTTGGAAAGAGGAGGTGTAGTTCATTGAGAGCTGCATCTCTGTTCCCAAACATGAATGACCTCTGAGGTTTTGTCATGGTAATCCTCAATTTTCTTAGATAAAGCAGTTTATTCTCTTGATGCTTATAGAAATTAATAGATCTTGGATGGGAGTGAAAATTAATTACTAGAGGCAGAATGTGAAGGTGTGAGGGTGGAAGTTCTTGCAGAAGATGAAAATTACTATACACCCTGAAAAAAGGAGATGGATCATATAAAAATCCCATATAAATTTATGCGGACTAAATCGATCTGAAACAGGCAAAGGAAATTTAAAAGAAAAGAAAAACAAACATTAAAAAAAATCAGAAGAACCCCACGTAACTTTAAAAATATTGTAACTATGTTGTGTACAACTGTCTGTGGATCACTGGACACAAAAAGAAAGAATTCTTGAAACAACTTCCCTGCAGACTTTGGGAAAGAGTCCAGGAATGGATATTTTGTCTTCAGAAGACCCGTATCCTTAGGCCTAGAATTCATGTTCCATATAGAATTACCTACAATTGCTTGCTGCTATGATCATCAGATTTCACATTGCTAGCATTTGTTTTAGAGAAAAGGATTTTCAGAAGCTTTATTCAACATGCAGAGAGCTTGTGCTCATGCTTTCATGCTGCACTCTTTGTTTGAGACCTGTAGCTTTATTGATACAGTAATGGATCTTTGGACAAATGAATCCTGATTTATTAGTTCCATTGATRTTATTATTGCATGAGAACATCGGAGAAAATTGTATGGATTGGAGTTATTTCAGTGCCCACTTAAAGGGAGATCCTGAGAGAAAAAGCTGTATTCCGGATTATTCTTGTGTAAGACTTCTTTTCTTATTTGGTCACAAATTAACGTTTTGGGATATTCTTGTAAATAGGGGGGTATTTTTGTAAAAGCAGAAATGTGCTTTTGTAGCATGAGTGGGATTGTTCTCAAATGCATGATGTTTTTAAAGGCAAATTTTTGGGTTTTGAGGAGTGGTCATTGTCAACGTACAGCAAGTGTTGTCTTGATTTACACAGGGACAACCTTTAGTGCTCACAGAGCAGGCAAGGCAGCATCTCCCAGAGGTGAAAGATGTGCTTGGCCATTAAGAGGGAAATGGGCCTTATGGACAAAGGACTAATTTCAACTCCTCAGCTGCTTTGCCCAGCGTCTCTCCTGGCTGCCCTCTGACAGTGTTTGCTAAGCTAGTTGCACAGGTTATCTATTCATTTATGTCCCTGCAAACTGATTATAAAATGWACACAATGAAGTCCACTCTCCATCCTTGGAAGTTTCAAAACATTTGGATGAGCCCTGAGCCACTGCAGGGTCTGATACTGCAGCTGACCCTGTTTACAGCAGTGCTTTGTACAGAGACCTCAAGAGTCCTTCCAACCTGAATTATTCTATGGTTTTTATGAACAAACAATCAGCAACGTTTGAGAGTATGTGTATGTTGCATTTGTTAAATAAGGCAAAACTGCTTTTCCKAAATGGTATCTGGGTGTAATATACAGATCTCATTATGCTGTGATATGGCATCAGGCCGTGTATGAATAACAGATTGTAATAGAAGGCCAGTTCTTCATGGCTGAGAGTCATTGCAAGTTCTGCCATCCACGGAGGGGAGGTTCAGAATCCTCATTCACAATTCATGAGTCATAGTCTCTGCTGCCTTCTGCTTTATGGAGTTGCTGTCCCTGTGCACAATGGGCAGAAAACATTTCATCAAATCAGACTGGGCCTGAGTGTTTTTTTSCCTGTGCTTTCCAAGGACATTGCGGGCAAGAGGCACGGAGAAGGATGACTCACGTTGCTCCTCTCCTCMCTGATCTGCTGTGTTTCAGAGACCCTTTGGAGAAGGGGATGTGCTGTGGTGGCAAGAGCTAATCCACCAAGCAAGTGGGGAAGATTTCAGTGTCTCCTGGCTGCTGTTGCAGATCGGTGACTTCCCTTTCTGACATCCTTTTAAGATTAATAAATGAAATACCGAATTTGGGGGATGGATAGCTGTAGGCATGTTGATGTTTTCCCAAGGATTTGGGAAGCTGGTACGTTAATTAGATTAATTAAATAGTGAATGCACTCCTCATTTATATGGCTATCAAAATGCAGTTCATAAGAACCTATTTATTTACACAGTTGTCTGTCTGTCTCTTGAACGTCAGGATATATTAATGATTACTGGGGGCATATGGCATGGGAAGAAGGTGCTTACTGTTTGTAGGCTGTACATTATTTATTTCCAGAGGCTATGTAATAACTTTTTTTACCTACAGAGACTTTCTGTGCAATGTATATAACCCAACATCCTGTGAGTTGCATTAGAGGTTATAGTTAAGGTTGAACAAACAAAACTGGGAAGGAGATGAGGCTTGTTTTTTAATGAAATATCTGTTGTGGGAATGCATATCTATTGGGACTTTCTAATTGGCTTGAGCCATCTAGACAGCTTTGGCTATTTTATATTTCATAAATTAGAAATAACCACGACCAAGAGGATGTATTGTACTTTTTATGTTACCACAGTATCTATCTGTAGTGTGAAACAGTCTTTCTGTGTGCAAAAGGCAAGACAGATTTATCATTTATGATGATAAAATCTAAGTGCGTAATTTGTGAGCACCACTGAAGTGCAAAGAATAAATTTAGGTTTATTACTAAATAGCTTGCCATACTTTGTAAAATTAGCCATTCTGCTGGTAGGATTTGCCAGTCAGTAACATGATGTGCTGTTAAGCATAATCTTCTGAAAATTTCTCATAATTGGAAACTCAGTAGCATTTTTTTAAACCTGGAACGGTTGTTGTTATACTGTTACTTTCTCACATGATTATCTGAGAGCAGTGTTCCTATTGGAAGGAGTTACTAACATTAAAAATTTTTACTCTGTGCAAGGCAGTGCTTAAGAGTCCCTGTATAAAGGCATAGAAATTCTGTCACAGTTTTCTTCTGTTTTGAGATGCAAGGCAGTTGGAGCTGTTGGGCTTGATATACGGTTTATTGCTCTCACTATTTTAATTCAATCTTTGCTTAGAACATTGAAAAAACAACCCAAATAAAGCTGGTGTTAGCTTCAGCAAGCGTAATTGAAAAGTTATAAATACAATTGCTTTCTGAGTGACACATTGCACAGTTGTGTGCTGGATCTTTGGCAGTATCATATAAAATCTAAATTTTTTATATAGTGACAGCTTCATTCTGAACTTCCAAGAGAAGAAATATTAAAAAAGTAAGAAAGTGTGGTGGGGTTGTTTGTGTTTTAATGAAAGGGCCATAGCCAGGCTCCTGAACGCTGCTGTGTTTGCACATACACCTGCACATATGTCAAAGAACACTTGGACACAAGAGCTGGTATTTTAAAGCAGTTTTCAGTGTGGAGCCACGGGGAACTTTTTAGAATGTTCGTGGATATTTGACACTGGTTCATTTCAGAGGAGATTCTTTTTGAGACACTGAAGAAATTTGAAAATTGTCCCTGTTTGCCAATATGTGCGTAATTGCTACAGTTACATATTGCTTTACTGTAGGATGTTTGCTTTGCTGCATCACCTGCACCATAGCTTTCCAGGGCTACGAAGCCCACAGCATGAAGGTCTCTTTCAAGAGTTCTCTTTGGCTCCAAATGGCAGTACCAAAAATTTAGCAAGACCAAAGATGACTTTGACCTGCAGAATAGTGATACCAATGTTCCTGTTACCTAAGAGTGGTGAGCATGTGCCACTTTCAGCTGCAATAGCTGCTTCATTCTTGCTTCAGARGCGAGGCAGTGACTGAACTTCCATAACTGCAGCCACTGAAGTCGGAGCTCTCTGGGCTGCTGACTCAGTTTCTGCTTTAATGTGAGTGTGAAACGGGAATCAGACTAAAGAGGGGGGTCCCTAATGCCAGTAAGGAATCTTCAATTAGACACTTGTCAGAAGGCTATGGAAGACAACACAAACATATGTGTAGACCCAACTTCTTGTTAATATCCTTTTGTACAAGAACCATCAAGTGGATGAAGGAGTCCAATTGGGCTTGTGCTTTCCCTGAGTCTGAAAGCTATGTGAAACTTCTCTTGTCCTTGACTCTCTGGATGTCTCCTCCTCACACGCCTAGACCTATGCAGAAGAATCAACCCACTTGGGTGYCTATTTTTTACCTTAAAATGCTTCTTCAGAGTACCAGGAGGACACGATTTGCTTACTGTGTTCCAAGAGACCGTTTGAGAAAAGTTGTGCTCTCAAAKGGCAACAGGAAATGTTTCTTTTGCAGCATTTTCTGCAGCTCTGTAGCCAAAGCAGTGCCTGTTACAAAATGATAGTAAAACCTGTGTTGATATGAATGAACATTTTTGTTATTAGCCTGTTCCAAACACCTAACAGATATGGAACCTGATATTCCAGGGTCTCCTAAAGTGTCACTGCTTCAGTAACCTGCATTTAGGGGTGAAGGAAGGATTGAGAAAGTTGTTAGTGACTCTTGCAGTCAACATATGTGCATCTGAAGCAAAGCAATATCTGTTTATCTGCCTGTGGTGAGTGAGAGTCAGTTTGTAGTCTTATATTTAAAGACTGGACAGATGCTGAAGCAGTATTGTGGTTTGGCAGTATCAGAGTTTAGAATAGAATGGATTGGGAACAGGTAACCTTTGATAAAAGATTGTAAAAAGTTTCCCCTGAGTAATCAATATGTATTTACGGCCTTAATTTTGTCTCGAGTGGTTTTTTTTGGCCTATCTCCAAGAGTTCAGCTCCCCTTGTTTTTCAGATTTCCTTTATTTCCCAAATGCCTGTCTGAGTTATATTGAACAGGTTGGGGTGGGGGGGAACATCCCAAGTCCACATGCCACAAATGAAAAAAWTTATGACAAAACATTTTTAGTGAAGGAGGTTGGAAGGAAAGCAGAGTTTTAATTATGTGACAAGAGGGGAAAAAATTGAATTTATAAACCATTTCAGGCTTAGCAGTGTAGGAATACATTTAATAATTTACTGTCAAATTGTTACTCAAAGTGTTATCTCGGCATTGGGAGCAGGGAGGGAAGGGCAGGCTGGTGACATCCCCCTCGTGCTGCAGAGAGCAGGCTCRGGGTGCTGGGACAGAGCCCGTGGCGGGCGGCAGGAACCTGCCCTGGATGGGAGCTCATGCGCCTCGCTCCCCGCTGCAGGGAGGGACGGGAGCACAGCTCCCCCGAGGCAGCCTGTCCTGCATAGCCGCCAAACCTGCTGCTTTTGGCACTAGTCTAACACTTTTGTGAGTCATCTATCATCCTACCTTTTTTTTTTTTTATTTCAGTTTTTCTATCACCACTTTGAAACAACAGATTTTTCCCCTCCTTTTCTAACCCTGTGCCTGCTGTCTGCTTCCAGGCTGCTGTAAGAGCACCATGCTCCTGCTCATCCRATGCCGCCCAGTGATGGGAACTTGGCCCTTTGTCGCTCTCCCTGGGTGCTGGATGAGCTCCATGCAGCTCAGCTTCTTCCCCATCCTTTTTCTGAGGAAAATAGCTGGCAGGTTCAGGTGCCAGAGCATGTGTTTGCATGTAGGTTAACTTGTGCTGCTGTGAAATGTATCCCGTTCTGTGTGTGTGCATCATCCATTTAGTAGGGAAGGGGACTGTGCCAAGGGCAGACTAGCACCTCACCAGCTCATCTGCTTGTGTTTGAATTTCAAATATTACAAGATAGGGGCATGGCTGCTCAATGTCCTTTACTCAGGTGTCAGTCTGAAGCCATGGTCCAGCCCTTAAACAGTAAGAGAAGCTGCCAGTGCTCCTGCAATTGTCTGTGAAACTCCTGTTTTGACACACATCCTGTATTCTTGTAAAACATTAAGATACAAGTTCAGCATTCATTTCAGCAAACAGGAGAATTGAATTCTCTCTTCATTAGCAGTGCATGAAACTATCTGCTGGTTGGTTCAGGGCTTTGATTTTTATTCYAAACCCAGATGGAAATATTTGCATAAGTCCTACAGTAGTCCTTTGTGGGGGCTTTTTCGTTCTTCTCGCCCCAGTTAATATTGCAAACTTAAGAAATCCTCTGAAATTAATCTTTTCCATTATGCCCATTTCTGGGTATTACGAACATGACAGAAAGATCTGGAAGCCACAGCCGGTGCCGCTTTCCAGCGGGCCGTGAGGCTGCAGCGATTATTTGTGCGTCGTGTGTGTGTTTATCTCTTTTGGCTGGCGAGACCTTCCACGTTTCCCCGTTTTTATTTCCCCTCTCCACGCGCTCCTTCCCAGCTGCCGTGAGCGGCGCTCGCCCTCTGGCCAGCGTTCGGGATGAGCAGGCTGCGAGGCTGCCGGTGATGCCTCTCCGTCGGCCACCAGGCAGGACACCCGCGGCGGCGCTTGGCATCTGCGCTGCCCTCGCTGCCGGGCAGCCTGGAGCCACCTGGTACCCTCTGCTCCAGACTCTGCTGCTGCTGTGCCCGGGCCTGAGCACTCTGCAAAGAAACCCTGCCTGGGCCAGGCGCATCCCCCAAGCAGCTCCTGCTGCGTCGCCGCAGAAGGGACGGATTTGGCGAGTCCGTGCTTCGTGCTGCTGGAGAAGCGAGATGTTGAATAATATTTGCTGTTGTTTCATTGAAATTCTGCTTACAGCTGTAGCTGCGGCTCTTAGCCTGCGTGGAAAATATCAGTGATTACTTCGGGTTTTTTTCTCCAATATAGCAGATCCCTGATTTTCTCCCCAGGAGCCCCCATGCTTGGGRTTGTCTTGTCTCCTACTACCGCTGGCAGTGTGAGAGGGGAGTCTGTGTATGCTTAGTGCCCTGTGCAAGGGTGGAAACACTTGCTGAGACAAGGCCTGAAGGATCTGGAAAAGGGGGTATTTTTTTACTCAACTCACTTTATTTTATTGGTTTTTATTTTACTAGTAAAATGTAAGTTAATTCCCTTCTTTCTCCTGCTGCCTGTTTTTATCCTACCAGTGATTTACCTTCATTTTCATATTAAGTACTATGGTGCCTGTAGAGTACTTATTTGTAATTGTGTGTTTGTGTGTGTTTTACTCTCGAATATAAATAACATCCCGGTGTCTCTTCAGTTTAGAAATTCTGCCAAGCTGTCACAGAGATCCTTTCATGATCCATATCCTTCTCAAACTCCCTSCGATTGGTTCTTAAATGCTGGGGCCAGTGGACCGTAAGTTTCAGAGTTACATTTGTTAGAGATGCCATTTTGCATTCACTGAGAAAGGGCTGTTGCGTTTTGACACCGTTCCCTGTTGCCCTTCTCCTGTTTCAGACCAGTGTGAAATACATTCAGAGATGTGTTTTCTGGAGGGTAGTAATAGGTATGTAACAGCCTAAATTAAATGCTTGGCTCTGTACATGTGTGTTCATGTGTTTCGTAAGCAAAGTCTGCGTTCATCTGGAGGTGCTTCCTGTGTTACGACAGCAGGACAATCACACCAAATCAAGAAAGGACTGGATGAGCACTGTGTGTGCAGCAGTGGGTGGATTCTGAGTTTTTCATTTTGAATTCTTTCATTTCCAGTTGCCATACATGTAGCTGGTTTTAATACCTTTTGGTGACAGCTTTTATAACATTAGGGGTCAGAGTGAAATTGGTATGTATTTCATCCTTCTGGAAGCATATAGATGTAACATCCTTTGGACCAAGTCCAGTCCCTCTTCCCCTTGGAGTGCAAGTGTTGAAAGCATGAAAAACATCACAGCTGCAGCATTTGGATGTATGTGGTAGGTGCAAGCAGTAGAGAGCTGGTAACTTCGACGGCAGCTCTGTTCCCAGTGTTGGAGGTGCTGAGAAGGTTGGCAGTAGCAGTTGGTGAGCCTGCAAGCATTACAAATCACTGGCCAGTGCCCCAGCACAGCCTCTACATAGCAGGCATAGCTATGTCATGGCTCCACAGCTGTTCCACCCCCCTGTGGCATTACATAGGCTGAGGGAAGCCCACCTAATCTCTGTGTTGAGCTTCGCTTCCTCAGGGGAGGAGCTCTGGGCTCTCTGACCTAACAGCCTCTCRATATAAAATTTCTTGGTTAATATCAACAATGTCCTGCTGTCACATTTGATAAGTCTGCAGCTCTGGACTACAGGCTGRGTGACACCAGTTGTTTTCTTCCTTTATTTATGCACCTCCCTGACACCACATCTCTGCTTTTGCGCCTTACTTACCTTTCTCCTTCCTTTCCATTTTTCTTTCTCAGTACTCCTTCTAAAATGAAAGCATAGGTACCCAAACTAACTCAAAAGTTGGACATATGATAACTTTCTTTGTGTTTTTGTATTAGCAGCATTATCCAAATCAGGTTACCCAGCTGGAAAATACATTACAGGAAAACATTTCTGAGTGGAAGGAGGGGGTGATACCCATGYGAAGTAATTAACAGCCATAAAGAGCCATACGAATGATTGTTCCAATGGCCCAAGTGGTTGTTCTCCCTTTGATTTGTATGATGCTCAACTGAAAAAAAGGAAATCTCTCCACTTCTCTTTAAATAAACTTCTTAGCTGGAATTTTGTCATGGCTGCATGTCACCCACTATAGCCAGATTTCCCTGACTTCTTGTCAAGTCAGGGTTTATTTGTACAAAACTAATTTTAGGGTTTTCTCTTCTACGTAAAATGTTAGAGTTGTTTTTTTCTCTTTGATTTAATTTGTCAGTATCATGTAGCATTTCTGCCTCTATCTCTGTATCCATTTCTAGTCAGCTTGTGGATGGTGGCACTGATTTGACATTTGGGGTTTTTTCATGGCGTTTAGGGAACTAAAAAAGGCTGACAGTCACTGGCTGATTGGTATGATAGGAGAGGTCAAATTCAGGATCAACATCACTTTGTGTAAATGTAAATAAAACACAACTGAATTTTTAGCTGCTTGTGGTATGCTGAATTTGGTCTTTGGTATACAAACTAATTGGGGATAGAAACACTTGATGAAGAATGTGAATTGAACTCAAATATGACCCATACCAATATTTGTGGAATTGCAGAGGCAGTTGTTTTGTTTTCATAACTGTAAGTGCAAGAGGTATGGATTCATAACAATGGGAGGTCCCAATAGGAGCATAATTACTAAAAGTCTTGCAAAAAAAATTATTTTGAAATTGTAATAATTCTACTAAATTGCTTTACCATTTGTTTTTCATAAGCGTGTAGTAAGAAAACTAATTGTTTTAATATCCAAGTATAGTTTGTACCAGTGGTGTAAAAAAACCCCCAGTATTAGAGGTTCCTCTTTCTTACAGGGAAATTTATATGTGTGCTACCACAGAGGCAGACTGTCTCTTACACCATGTGAGCAGATATTAACTTGAGACCAGCGTCAGACAACCATTTTTGTCTTTCCCTTTGTTTAAAACATGACATGCATAAGTATAATTTGGCTTAAGAGACCAATTTGTGCTTSACGTACTAAATAGTTTTTTCTGTTGGCTTTATATGAGTTACACTGAACACTTACCCAGTTGTCACAAGGATGAATCAATCTAATATAAAGTAATCCTTTATTCATACCAAATAACACTTTTTACTGCTTTACTTTGCTGTAGTCAAGTCTCGGAGAGAATCTTTCTAAGTAATCCCTTGAGAGAGGAGAGCTAGTGACAGAGCTATGAATTCTCTGTGGGTTTAGGAATTCATCATTAGACTGTCTACACTCATTTTTCTAGGAAAAAATAGTAATTTCTTGAGAAAGAGGTAGGAAGTAAATTTAAAAAAGAAAAAAGAAAACAAACACAAAAACTATCAACACACATTTTGGGTTCCCAGTGATAACACTCAACTGCAGAGGCTTTCCATGTGTTGTGGATAAAAGTAAACAATTGGATCAGTGAATTTTTTGCAAAACACACACTTTTGCCCTAGAATTGGTCCAGAAAAATAAGAAAAACTGTAAAATGAACCATGTTTTGAAGTGGTATATGCATAAACCTTTGCCCTTTGATAACAGGTTAGAATGGCTTTAAATCCAGTTTCACTTGCAGATCTGGCTGATTCTTAAAAAAGGAAACTGCAAATGGTATTTTCTTGAATCACTTAGCGATACCAAAACACAGATCAGAATTCTAATTTCTCTTTGTCACTAACAAATAGCATAAAGATAAAAGCTGTTGTAGAATATGAATATTAATTTTTTTAACCATATTGAAAAAACCTTCTGACCACATAGCCCTGTGTTTTTGAAGCAATATTCTGGGAAGTAGCTGATTGAATCCCATTAATTTAAATGAGAGCCAAATGACAGTCTGTATGGACCTCTTTGAAAATTTGAGACTTAGTTCTTTATTCTTACTCCTTTCAAAACTATTGTAGAAGACTTTCATGTATTTAGTGGACTTTCAAAGGCAGACATGTATAGTGCAGTTAAAATACTACAATTTAGTACTTGCACTGCCTAAGTTGTCATTTCCTGCAGAGTAAAAGAGTATAGTTAAAACGTGTTGTTTTACGTGATGTTGCAAGATTTAAGGCTTCTACTTGTTCGGAGTGTAACTGGTGAAAACTTTATTGCCTGTTGTCAAAAAAAAAAAATAAATTCAATTTAATTCTTGAAACTTGAATCTAAATCTTAGGTCATGCTTCCCTTATAATTACACACACTTACTGGAACAGCATATGGTGAAAATATATAGAACTTTGTGATACAAAAGAAACGAGGAGAAATGCTAGGCTTTTATGTTGATTGCACCTGTATGGGGGCTTTATAAGCTTACAATTTGTATCATTTATAGATACAGACTCAACATAGCCCTAATGTAACTAGTACTGCGAAGCGTTTTTTTTTCCTTCTTTCTGCTGACTGAATGATAGGTAAAGCAATTTTCAACAAATGTCTCCCTGTAGGCTGTCATCATGGAAGCGTTGTAATCTTGCATTTTAACCTTAGTGCTGGCAACTATCCAGAAATTATTTCATTTATGCCAAACTGTTCTGCACAAAGCACTTGCTCTCTTACCGTATGGGAAGAGAGCAAACTTTAAATCTTCACGTGCCCATTGTTTTATCAGATCTTTATCACCTGTGTTCRTGAGGATGTAGCACAAATGAAATAGCAACATCTTTTTTTTTCTTGGGATGACCTCGGTTTTATTATGGGAGTAGAAATTTGAAAACTCTCAGGTGACTTAGCTGCCTGCTTGAATATTTGGTGTTGGAATCTGATCATTACAAAGTTAAATTGTACTTTATTGTATCCAAGCTGCTTCCTCTTTAGTAGTTTGGTTTGTTTAAAAACCCACGTCCACCCTAGTGCAGGGACTCAAGTGGTAATAGTACTGCCTTCTATAAAATAATTTCTTAGTTGTTATTTTATGTATATATATTAATCTTTTAGTGTGGGCTAAGAGCTTTTTTTAAAAGAAAGGCAAACCAAACATAGAACATAAATGATCCCTTAAATTAGGCCTGAATCTAGATTTCATTCAGGATCAAGTCATGAATAAGCTACTGTTCAGCTCTGGCAGTTATAAAGCCTCACAGATTGTCTATGCCTGTTCCCTAAACCTTGTTCACCTAAAATTCCAGCGAACAAAGTAATTTAGAACTGCAGGTGTACATTTTAGTTAATCTCTGGAAGTATACTTGCTCTATATAACTAGTTGGAAGATATATTTTGGGTTAAATGCATAAAATTTCATTGAATGTATCTTCCCATGCGATCTGCATTTCTTTATCAGTAAACATGGTAATAACTTACAGGTAGAGATGAGCAGGTATTTGCACAACATGATGTTATCCCATACATACGAAATTTGTGGTGATAGACTTGTTGGAAGTACCTTGCATTAATTTTCTCATACTGAAAATGCRGGTTTGAGTTACTCCCCAACTCGGGAAACCATCATTTCCAAACTTTTGGCAAATATCCTCTTGCTCTGTCCTGTGCAAGGTATTCTGCTCTGCAGCATGGTACAAATAGCAGCTTCAGGGAGGGTCGTGCTGGTTCATCCTTTTGTTGCACACTGGGACAAGGAATTTRTTCTTGCAGACCTTCTTGGGGACTGTATTCAGAGGCAAGATCTTACCTACAAATAATGCTTTATGTTAGAAATTGATCCACTCCTAGAAGTTGTTGTCATATCACATTGGCTCAGGCAGCTGATATTTTCAGCTCCTTCTTCTACTGCTTTTTTTTTCCTTCTTTTTTTCTTTTTAAACCTCTCTCTCTGTGAGAGGAACTGTCAGTCATGCATTAAATGATTCCTGGTTAGACAGTGCTTTTCCATGGATAGGCTGTTGGCCTCAGAGTCACCAGTTCAGATTCTGTTATGAATTCAGCTATTAACTCAACAACCAGCAACTTGTAATTACCTTCATTTTAAGTATAGGTCAGAGTTACTGTAGAAGAGCCAAATATTTGCTTAAGTATTTAAATATGGACAAGGAAGCCTAATTTGAAGCTTTCTCCTCTAGAAGTCTTGACCTCTGTGGTTTCTTTGGTTTCATTTCCTCTTTGGATTCCAGCATTCAGAGACCCAACTACACATAATTTACTCCCTGTAAAGTCAAATATTTTCAATCAGTCAGTTCACTTGCTAAGGTTACAGATGCCATTTTGTCCAGTATTTTTTGTGGTTGAAGTAGTGGAAACATAAAATTGTCTCAAGAAARAGGGCATTGATAAGGGTCAAAGCATTGGCCTCTGTTGCTAGAATCTTCAGAGCAATACAGGTAAAAAATAAAGCCAAAATCACAACACATGAACAACTGGGGTATTCCAGTGACTGAGGCTTTATGTTATCTAATAGTTCACAGGAAGATTCTCTCATGTGTGTGAAGTGTGTGAACAAAGAAATTAAGAACAGAGTTCACAGGCACACAAATTCTCAAGACAGATGACCTTCTGAGATTTGGTAAGCAGGAAAGCAAAACCATGTTTAGTAAAAACAGGAAGAGAGAATTGTGGATTTAGGCTTTATTTATTGAAGAGACTTCAGATGTTCTGTAGTTAGAGAATTTCCCATCAGTCTGTTCCTTTCATGTCAGTGTTTGGTTCCTGTACATGATGGGTCTGATGAGGAGTGGCTGACAGAGCTGGGGGTGTTTAGTCTGGAGAAAATGAGGCTCAGGGGGACCTTGTCACTCCCTACAACAACCTGACAGGAGGTTGTAGCCAGGTGGGGGTCAGCCCCTTCTCCCAAAAAACAGTGATAGGACAAGAGGAAACAGCATCAAGTTGCACTAAGGGAGGTTTAGACCGGATATTAGGAAAAATTTCTTCCCCTGATTGGTTGCCGAGCACTGGAAGGATTTAAAAGCTGTGTGGATGTGGCATTTGGGGCCATGGGTTAGTGGTGGACTTGGCAGTGCTGGGTTAATGGTTGGACTCAATGGTCTTAGAGGTTTTTTCCTACCTAAATGGTTCCATGATTCTATGGTTTCTATTGCCTGAAGAGTATAATTCAGTAAATATGGTTGGGAAAAAAAGGCAAAGTTTCACTAATAAGAATCTCACATAGACTATTAAGTGAAAACTTCCAGGAGACATTATTAGTTGCAGGGGTAAGGGTCAGGTCTCTTTGTGGATATATCTTCTCTTGGCTTTCAGCCTAACAGCTTTAGGGGACATTAGCTTGGAACTGAGCAATATAAGCAGAAACAATTCTGGTGCTCCTGCCTGGTGGGAGCTCACAGATGCTTGTAATAAAAATTGTTAAAAATTGTTTCATTAGTTTGCAAAAAACAGATTTCTTGAAATACTCTACCTTCTTTTGCCAAGAATATTCAATTTCTTTTATGTTCTGTGTGTGACAAGCACTAGCAGAAGCTACCTCACAATTAATTATGATGATATACAGGACTTAAAATGACCAGTCAGCATTTTTCCATTTGCATGTTGAAAACAAAAGGTAATTGGGTTGAAAACAATGTGGTATTTAATGCCTTTAAGTGGCACATTTTTCCAAAAGATAAAGACATACCAACCTTCTACAATTACATAATATCACAGACATAAGTAAAACTAATCAGATATGCCACGYGCCCTCATTTTGTGAGTGCAATAGCTCATTTAGCTGTTAGCAAAACCTTGCTTAGTGATGCATCGATAATTAGAAACTGTCACTGTCTGTATATGAATAACACTTCTTCTCCCTCTTGCTATTTTGATATTTGGGGGGTGGGGGGGGTAGAAATCATCACATACCACATTTCATCTGTCCTGGAGTACAAACATAGTTGGACACTTCAAGATGCCTGTGTAGAATTTTTAAAATATCTCGAAATGATGTGTAGAATTTTTATACTGACAATTAAAAACATGTATTTTTATCTAATAAGCAGATAGGAGGGGATGCTCCTGAGGTAACACATCTGCAAAGGAGCCTCCTCTATGAAGTGGTCAATATAATTAGTTTTCATACAGTTTGGGAGTGCGTATTTAGAAACAAAAATTTTCTTGTTTGGAAGAAATATTTGTACTTAAATCTGCTTAGAAGGCCAGTAGAAAGCCATTTGCTGGTGATTTTTTAGCAGATAGACTTCCCTGAGCTCATGGCTGTTCCCCCATGAGGTGGAATGGGAAAAGAAGGGCACAGGGARGTTTTGTCTGTCCATAACCAAACCGCCAGAAACCATTAAACCGCTGTAAGCCTGCGCTGCAAACAGGGTGGACAATCCTGCAGCGTCACAGTGTTTCAGTATCCTTTTCTTTGCAGATSAGAGGAGAATCTTTGCAGACCTGTGCTGCAGCAGAGCCCCTTCTGAGAGGACACAGCTCCTGTGTTCTCCAGGGTGTGTTTCATGTGCAGCAGCGCTTTGTGCGTGGCCCTCGTCGCTGGCTCTGTTGCTGCATTTCCACTGAGCGTCAAAGGAAGGACAGCACATCCCTAAGTACAAATTTGGGATCAGGCATGTTGCATGAAGCTACTTTTAATTCATGCTTAGAAGCTTATCCTGTTACTTATAATAGTTCTTACATAAATCTCGACTAAAATGTTATTAAAATAGGCACATTCAAATCAAAGCTACTGTAAACATTCCAGCAGCTCTGTGACAGGGATATCCAGGTTTTAGTGACCTAGCTGTGGTCTTCATTTGGAGTAGGTGGGAGAATTTCCCTTTTCCTTCAGAGAGATGTGTAAGTGGACAGCGCTGAACATTTTGTGGGTGACTCTGTGCCTTGTTCTTCACTGAAAAAGTTGGTGGGGCAGACCTGCATGTCTGAAGTCTAGACAARATAAAAACCCAAGTGACAATTAGATAACTCTGGTAAATGAAGATAAAACCATTTATCTGGGAGGCACATAAAGCCCCCCGTGGGCTTTGTGTCCTCCATGAGAGGACAAGGCAGGGCTGATTTAGGATATTTACATCTACTCAGATTTGTAAACAATAGCCCTTAAAAACAATTCCTTGACTCTATTTTTTCAGYCTGCTCACTGTAGCCATTTCTCTGTGAAACTGTATTTATACCTGTAAGAACCCCACATTTTGATTCTGCAATGCACTGAGATGTGCTGGGATAACTCCAAAGGCTGTTTGGAAGCTCACAGGTAGTCCTTAGTGCCAGTGTTCRCATTACTGAGTGGTAACTTTACATTACTTACAGGCAACACCTTCAGAGAGTAGATTGCACTATTCCAAAGGAAGCTTTGGCTCCCTGTTCACTGGTTTACCCCACAGCTGATGGTACAAATTTAGAAATCTCTCCCTGAGAGACAGGCAGCCTCAGACAGTGCTGCAGAAGTGCAGATCACCTGAGGTGTGTTCCAGCCACTGTTCAGCTGCAAATACCTGGGGACTCTGCAAATTTCAGCTGGCACTAAACCAACACTAAAATTTGGGTTTATTATGTAAACTAACCATTTCCAATTCTTTTTTAATGGAAATCTAAAATACTGAAATAATAGTGTAGGACTTCAGAAATTCCTGGGACAACGTGCTCATCTGCTCCAAATTCCTACTGTCTCCAGGCTGGTGGGATTTCAAAACTTGATTCAGAGACCAGCTGCCTGAATTAATAGGAAATGTCTTTGAGGTGCATGATGTCATGGACTTACATTCGTACATATATAAACGAATAATTGGATGACTGCAAGAATATGGACATAACCCTTGGTCTCAGGTGGTTCCTTGACACACAGTGCCAAGACATTCACTCCCACACACGGACTCTAGAGGGGAAATTTCCTTTTCCTCCTGTTGTATGTAAAATATGACAGAGGATTTTTTTTTAAACAGTGCTCTTTGTTCACAATCCATAAATATTTATGGGCTGTGAGAAAATGCACCTGCTACTTATTGCCCTATGTGAAACAAAAGCCTGGAAAAGAAAGTGCTATAAACCAAAGGAGATGCTAAAACATATTTTATCAATTACTGATAAGTACTAGAAGGTAAAATGAAGTTTTTTCAGAGACAAGATGAAAAAAAGGTAACAGCAAAGTTAAACTATCCAAATGAAGAATCTRGCTCCAAAGGCTCTACTTAGTAGAAGTCATATTATCAGAGATGGATGATGGTTGACTAGATTGGAAAAGTAAACTCTTCTCAGTACATTTTCAGAGATGATTATGGGTAATCTATATACACAGGCCTGCCTGAGGAGCCCCTTTCATTACAAGSGGATTTTATGATCTGTCTCACCTGAATTGGCATATGACTGTGCACTGCTTCATGCATTTACCTGAGAGACCTCCTGGTTTAGATGGCCTGATGCACATTGCATTCAGTGTGCAAACATTTGAATGAAATTTGGATTTGGGAGCCATGTAGCCTCACTGGCATGTGAAATACTCCAGACAGYGAAAGTACATCTGGGAACTTGGAGCAAAACCTTTTTTGAACACTAAACTTGTACTGTCTTTGCTAAGTGATTCTCAATACCAAAATTAGCTTTTYGAAGCATTCCAGAGAAAATGTGCTTATTTTTATTAATGAAATACTTACACTTAGAATTCATAATGTTTACTAGGATGAAAATTGCTAGGTAAAATTAAGCTACAATGTTATAATAAAATATCTTCTCAGGAGTTTCATAAAAGAAACCCCTTTTTCCTCCCAGATGTTAACGTGACCCGTAGGTCAGAGGGAGCTGTTTGCTGTCTCTGAAGTGAACACAGTCATTTCCTACCCAGGATTTCTGTGGATGGAGCTGCTGCAGTGCCTTCTTTTTTTTTGTTTTTTTTCAGCTCTTGCCTTTTTTAGTAAATGTGAATAGTCCTGGTAATATGGTGGAAACAGGAGATAATACAGTGTCTTAGAACAGGAACATGAGTGATTGCAGTGTTTCAAAATCTATTGTGCAGTAAAGGAGCAACAGTGTGCTCTGATTACACTTTCCATTGCCAGGAGCACCCTGTAAACTGATTGGAAAACTTGGTTGGGTTGTTCTTGTCTCAGCTTCTAAATGTTTGTCATGGCATCTAAGAGCCAGGGCTTCTGAAATGGCAAACTCCAGTCCAGGAATTGCCTCTGCTGCAAGCATGTGATGCCTGTATTCCCACGGGGAATCTTAGAATTCCTRCCTGTGACACGGGGTGAAGCTTCCCCGCAGTGGCAGAGCTCTGAGCTTTGACGTCAGCCTGAGGTTTTTATTAGCAGGTCTGGTAGAGCTGGAGTTGGCTCATTGCTCCTGCTGAGCACACTGTGGTAAGGCCTGATCAGACCTTGGTAAAAATTAGTGGTGCTGGCAAAATTAGCTTCTAGGCCTTGAAAAATACTAATTGAGTAGTCTTCTAATAGTACATTGTAATTCAGCTTAAAGAGCTTAATCAGAATCTATTACATGCTGCTAAAGTGGCTCAATAATGGAAGGCTGATTCATAACCATCATAATCACTTCATTGCACTTTTAGTTTAGATCTGTTTTTCTTCGTGCTTTAGTGCTCAATAGAGTCTTCATAGCCAGAAAAACCTTTGAATTAGATGTTTGTAGTATTAAAATTTAGGGTTGTACCTATGAAATAATGAAATAGTAAAAGACTTAATTGCAGGGCAGTACACTTTAAGTTTTAATGCCTTATTTGCATTTGTGGTGTAAAAAGGGAATCTGACCACTGTACTGAAATTTATTTTTACCTATTTTCTATGATCTTGCAAAAATCCTGGAGTTGAATTTTTTTTCCGGGAAGTGTCTCATTCTTGAGAATGTTTTGCTTGCTGTCCTACTCTAAAAATACTGTTGTCTGAGCTGATCAGGAGTTATGAGCACTGCTGAATTCATAAAATAGATTATAATAATACTTATTTAGCTCCTTGGCAGGAAATATTTGCTCAAAATGAGGTGTGACAACAATCAGAAGTGTGACTAGAGATCCCTACAGTGTCCCTGGGGAAATGCTGGTGAAGCTTAAGAAACTGCTGCACTTAATTATTCTTACTACTCCTTTGCTGGTGTTACCTTTCCCCATAGCTGAGCTTCTGTAGTAGGTCACGGGATGATTCTGAGTCTTTTTCTGTGGAGCTCACTTTGAATTACTGCTGTAGACTGATTTTCTGTGAAAGACACATGACCCATTATAATGTCTCTTCTGTAGGGGTCGGGCCGAGTCCTTGTGTGTGCCAGATGGTTAAGTCACTGTCGCTGTTTCTGGAACTATTGTATATCCRTGCTCAGATAACTGATCAGAAATTTATGGCTGTATGATATTGAAGTTGGCTCGTTCCTGTAGTCTTTGTTCAGGTTTCACATGTTTAATTTTCAGCTCAGCAGCAATGTCCAAAAGTGCAGACCAAAGACACAATCTCTGAGGGGGCTCAACTGCTGACCATCACCCTTGTTCTTTAGAGAAGGCAGAGCTGTCTGATCAGCAGACCTGAGTTCAAAGCTTCAGAAATGCTACTGATCTCTCTGTCTCAGCTTATCAATCTGTTTGATGGGAATAAAATCTCTTCAGCTTTCCTCTGGAACAAATTGCGTGTGCAACTTCATAAAAAGGACTTTGAATGTGTGCACTGCTGTGTAGGTGCAGTAACCTGCTATGGTATTATATAGGGATGGAGTGGATTAATTTAATTAATCAATCTTGATACAAATCATGGCTTTAAAGTATCCTCTATTTGAATAATTGATTTAAATTTTGCTTTGCATGTTACCATCTCATGATTTATCTAAAGAAGTATTGATTTCTAGTTGTTAGTAASCATTGATTTTTCAATGAGATACACAGTGAATTAAACTGATTATTTCTGTTTAGGTGGAGAAGGTTTTGAGGGGTTGTTGTGTTGGCAGGTAGGTTTTTTTTCAAATCTTTGAAGATGTCACTCTTGTGGAATGATTTGCTTATATCTGTTTAAAAGAAAAAACTCCAGGAAGGAGCAGCAAAACTCCTGTGGACAGAATAAGAAGTGGCTCAATTATGATGCCTCCTTTTTCAAAACGAAGGCAAGGATTATGTTCCAGTGCTTAACTTCAGGTGGAGGCAAGCAGTTTTAGAAGAGATACCTGAGAAAGCATAACAGAGAATTGTTTTTTGGAAGGGAAGAAACAAAGATGTTTTGTATATTCAGTGTTGTGGTGGCATGTGTGAGGCGCTGAGARAAACAACAAGGAAGAAAATAAGTGCATTTGTAGGAAACAGAAGAAAATGAAAGTGTAGAAAAGAATTTGAGTGGAAGGATGGGGGAGGACAGGGTGGATATTGGAGATATAGAGAAATACGATGACAGTTCGAGCTGCGATCAAGTGATGGAGAAAAGAGTTGAATGGGCCATGAAATTTGAAATCTGGAGAATCGAGGAAGATAGCGGTATTGTCAGCGGTAGCGGCAAGGAGGAGAGAATTGGAAGAAAAGATAAGAAGTTCAATTTTCAAGAGTCTGACTTTGACATCAAAATTGTGTGTTTGAGAAGCAGGCAAAGGAGCGAGATAGCCTGCAACGGAGGGGAAATGAAAGATGCGAGTGAAGATTGGTGATTCATCAGTGTCAGAATGGTGCTGGGAGCTGAGGGCAGGTGAACCTGCTGAGAAAGGAGTAGGGAGGAGGAGGAGTGGCTCAGATTTTCCACTGGAGATCAATGAAAGCAAAAAGAAGAAAAGAAAATGTTGCCCTGTCAACTCCTACRGTGGACAGCTAAGGTAGGAAAGAGGAGGTGTTGCATAGCTGAGCCACAAATCAAATACAGAAATGAAAACCTTATTGATTTCAATTGTAGGATATCCCTTAAACACATTTTAGCAGGACCAGCTCTTTACATGCATGAAGATAATTTGATTAGAGGCCTTTTGAGAGAAATGTACATGTATTACCTTTAATTTATGGAGCAAGTATGTCTTAAAGAACATTTACATGATCAGTTCCCCCTAAGTCTCTGATACCTTATGGCAGAACTTCTGAACACATCCAGTAAATTCATAATTCCTTCTGAGAGACTAAATGTTATTTTTAGTTTAAACATTGGGAAAGAAATCATCTTTTAAAGCTTATTAAAATGTTATATGAATATTTTTCAAATATAATTCATATTATCACTGGTGCATAACTTTTCAAATGAATAATTCACAGCAGCAAGTAGTCACTTTKGATAATCTRTAGTGGTGTGCTGTGTTGGTTCTGCTGAGAGATTAACGCTTATGGCCTAAGGAATAAAACCAGGGAATCTAATCCATTTGTTTGCCTATTCACAGTGTCAGATATTTTCTTAAATTAAAACCTATTAGTTTGAATTCTGAATCTTAAAATTGAATCTGTTTTAGCTCATTTTAGACTTTTATAAAATAGGATTTTGATATATAAATAKTGCAGGCAAAGAAGCATGGAGACTATTGATTTTCAGCGCCATTTTCCTATCACAGACACTGAAGAATGTTTCTAACAAAAATTTATAGGATATTAAGCAGAGAAATGGTTTCAAAAGGCTATTGGAAGATGCAGGAAATAGGATAGGCCCTGTCTGTTAATAATTAGGTGTTATAAATTTTCTGAAAAACAGCTGAATTTGATAAGCTTTTTCATCACACATTATGATGGCATATCTAATCTAAAAATAAGCAAAAATGGAAATGCTGTTTTAGTAATATTCATTTGACCCCATCCACATCATGTTGGTAAAAGTATGCATTTAATTACAAATAGTGATGTAGGTGAAGTTAAGGTTTACCAGAGAAAACACTGAGATATATGTAAATTACGTACTTTATGTCTGACTTCTTCCATTTATGACCAATTAAGTTTTAACTTCTGTAACAGCAATGTGGGTGATGTACATTATTGGCTTTTCTTGGTTGGTTTATGTTTGGAAGCAGTGGGGTAGCCACTGGTGCTGTCTCCTGGCAATCTCTCTGAGTTGGTTTGTATGTAGTGCAGCTATTGCATGGCCTTGGGTAAAATGCCAGGATTGTACTTAAGGATTAGAATCTGATAATGTTAATAAATCATTCAAAATGTAGGGTGGTGTTGTTGGGTTTTTTGATTTTSAAGTAAATGCTGTGGTTTAATTACAGTAAAGTATTTCTTAAAGGAGCAAATTTTATTCTGTAAGTTATTACTTTAATAAGCAATGAATAGGCAATTAAATAACTTGAATCTGTTTTCTGAACCAGAATTGGCATTCAATGTATACTTGAAAGCAACTGGCAGAAACAGTGGATCAGATACTGTTGCAAATTTTGCTCAAAGAACAAAAGCTAAAGTTTTTTCAAACTGAATCAGAGGGATCATTAGAATTACCTGCCTCTGGAACACTACCTCTGAAACTGGTATGATTTTGGAATATAGTCCCTGATTGCAGGCTGAAAAACTTCCATTTAAAAAAAAAAAGGAACAAAATCCAAAAGCCCCCAGTATTATTTGTGAGTCTGGTGTAATGTGGCTAAATCRGAAGTAAATGTATAATTAACCTTTTTTTCATGATAAATTAACATTAATTTTCTTAGGATTAGTGGGAAATAGCATAATATAGGACAGGTTTAGCATTCAGGGTAAGTGTCACATGGGACCTTTAACACTCTTACAGGATTAGTGCAGCCAGTGATTCATGCTGTTACCATGCACACAGAAATAGTGTGCAGCTTCTGACCATCAAAGAGGCTTTCCTAATTATCAGCTTTTACAAGTGAGCATAGAAAGATTAGAATATAAATATGAGGAAGATGGCTTCAGAGTTCTTGAGGGAGCAAGATAAAATACTCTCTTTCCCCAGTGAGTAGCTCAATTTTTGAAGGAAATTTTGCAGTATTGTTCGAGAATGCATCATTAGGAAGATAATTAATGAAAAGGTCTGTTGTTARGGCCTGAGTGAGTGTGGTGTCTGTATGTTCGTCCCTCTCTTTTTTCTTTTACAAGGGCATTTCTTCCTTGTCTTATTAATCTGAGCATTCTTTATGCAAGGCAAATGATGAATAATTTTTGAAGAGTGGGAAAGAAGAGTTGAACTTGAAAAGCACTGGTTGAAAGTGCACAGCTTTGATGATATTGAGAAACAGACCAGCTCTGTTGAGGTACTGAAATACAGACTCAGTGCCTAATTTTTGGAATCCAAGAACCCAGAAGCAGAATTCTTTTTCTTAAACACTTGAACCAAAATAGGAAACGAAAACAGATGCTTTAGAAGCATCCTTCTGGTAAGTCATATTAGAGGCCAGAAACTCCTCCCCCAGCTGTGCTGAGATCTGTGTTTCTCTGCAGCCTGGCCCTGTGGTTCAGAAGTTAAGGGCAGATGTAATTTGCCCTGCCTGATGCTGCTCCCCCGAGGGTGCCCTCAGACAGCATCTGGGGCTCAGAACAGGTAATGTGCTGAAAATTGTGTAGAGTGAACACAAACGTGGATCTGAAGCTGTAGCTGTGAGAGAAATTTTTCAAGCACCTTCTTTTCTTGTCTTCATCCTTTACTGTAGATGCAACAACTTTTTGTCCATGATACACCAGCTCTGASCTGCTCAGCTGGGGCTCCTTTGCACCTCCTTTGCTAAATACCAGCCCATGTAGGAGGTAATGTGGAAATGCACCACTTGGGCAATAGCTGAGGAAGAAAACATGCTTACAGCCAATACGTTATTAATATATCAAATACAACCTTTTACAACCTGGTGAGGTCTGCTTCATAACTCAGAAAGAAGAAAATAGTGGAGTTCATGGCTTCTCACACTGAATATGAGACGGCAGATTCTTGGGGCCATTAATCCATGTCAGCCACCAGTCATCTGCGTGCTCCTGAACATATTCCCTTTTGCACACAGAGTTATTGTTCATATAGATTTCAAGAGTTTAACAGATTAGTGTGGGTTTTGTGGAAGTCCTAAAAGTTTAGATGCTACCATGTGGACTGCCATATGCCCATAAATCTCAGACATCTGGCAGTCCAGCTGGAACTGGTGAGCGCATAAGATCCTGTGTAGCCACACACAGCGAACACTGGGAAGTGTTGGATTCCCTCCCTCCACATGTGCTGCACTGTTGACTTGTGCATGGAAATGTCCTGAACTSCTGGGCTCGTTCATTGCACGTGGACWGGASTACCTGCAATTTGTCTTYGTGGGTTTTTTCTTTCTCTAGACCCTGATATTTTGTGCTGGACAGCCTGGGTGAATTTAAATAACATAAAAATACTAGTTCCTATGCCTATGGAGGCCGTGTATTTGAATATGTAGGGCTGGATTCTGCTATTACAGATTGTAAATTCAGAGCACTTTTTGGATCTCAGTGCAGTTTTTCCAAGGTTTGCATCTTAGAAGCAGAGATCAGCATGGGAACTGCTCAGTGGGACTTCTTTTTCCTTTTTCTTTGCTAGCCTGAATATTCATACTTACCAAGAAAACCAAAAGGCCGAACTTGAATGGTTATTTGTTAAAAACGAGCCTTTTAGTGCTTAATGTATATTGGAGGAATTGTTCAAGAACAATTTATCCATCGWTTGTCTCTGCAGTGCTTTCAGTGACAGTTTCATCCTGGGTTATCAGCTGTTCTAAGTGCCAGTAGCACAAAGGCACATTTAACTTGTGCACTCACTTTGCTTTATAGTCAGATTTTGCATTCATGAACAGACACCATTTGCTTATTGTTTGGAACAGTTCCTTTCCTTTTATGTAAATTCTTCATCATTTCTTAGACTCCCATACCTCTGTGACATGTCAAGCAAGAGTCTGATGATTGGGCAGGATGTCTAGATGTGAAATAGAAATTGAGTGTAGGAAGGGGCAGCTGGGCTTCGTTGTCTTTTAAATTACAAGGTGGATGGAAAACAAGAAGTGTTTAGCATGGATGTTGTGCTAGAGAAAGGCTATATGTAAACGCATCTTTCTTATAGTTCAGTTTCTTTCTGAACTCTGCCCAGGATAAAACCTACATATAAATATGAATCCTGGTAATATGAAGATGTTTCAGATGAAACCTAAATAGGTGAATGAGATTCTGTATGTAATTATCTGAAAACCCACAAGCACACCTACACATAAAGTTCAGCATTTTGTATATGGATATACAGGGCAAAGGTCTTCATTTTCATCTTGGAGTGCCAGGGAAATGGTTTGGTGTTGTAATTAAGTCTTCATAATATCAAGAAGAAATTGCTGTGCTCCAATCTGAAAATTCATTGTGCAGCTAAATGCTTCTCTTTGCATAGAAACTGTTCTTAATTAATAATCTGTTTGATGGATTATTAGTGCCAGACTGGATTGGCATCTGCACTTTGGACGTGATGTACCTGATTGTACTAACAAGTTATAACAACATGTATCAACTACTGTAATTATCATGTTGCCACTGTTTTTTACAGATGTAAAGATACATAATTCAAACTGACAAGCCCAAAGATTTTATTGGAATGACCYATGATACCCTAAGTTCTCATTAATACACAGCCAAATGCACAGTATCAATTGAGTATAAGATACAATCTCAGGGCTTCTTAACAGTAGCAGCAGTTAAAATAAGTAATGCAGCAGAAATTCTTCTTATTTTATTTTCCTGCCATGCTGAAATGAAGAACTTTGCAGTATAAAAGATTTCTTAAAAATGTGTGGTTTTGAATAGTCTGTTCTTTTTTGTGTTTTTGATTTTTACATTAGTATGTAGAAGGAGTAAATAGCATTTAAAATGAAGCCATTGTTTATTCACAAATCAAATAAGCTACCGACAGCTGCCCTAGTGGCTTCCTCATTCACTTAAATTAATGCCTAAGGCCTTGGGGTGAATAGTCTTCTGGGGAGAATGTGGGCATTTATTTTCGATTTCCATTCAATGTTGGGTCTTTTAATGCCAAATCCTATTTAATGTGCACATGTTATGTTGAACTGTGTGCAAATTTATTCTATGGACAACTTGACAGAATTCATACTATTAAAGTCACATACAATTTGTACTCAAAAAATAAGGTCTTTTCTTTTGAACAAGCAGTGTACAATTCTGTCTTTATTTTAGTTTAAGATCTACATAGCACTGAGAATAAGTCCTACACAATAGTAGGTACTTTTTAACTAAGCTTGAGGTTTGATGTTTTGGATTTCTTCCAAGCCCTGTCCATTTAATCAGGATTTTCCTGTGCCCTCAAGTGTTGAGACAGTGCTGTGATGGATACAGTTCAAGAACTTGAGGGGGAGGGTAGTTTTGCTAGGTCCAAGTAGCCTCCTTTTCTTTGGTTTTTTGTTGTTTTTTCCCCCCTAGTTGGAAACTGCCTAAATGTATTTGGACACTTATGTTATGTCAGGGTAGCAAAATTAATTAGGCCCCACGTCCACATAAGGACTTACACCCTGTGACAAAAAGAAGATGAGAGGATGTAAGAGTGATAATAGTTCTCTAACCTAGTGGTCAGCCTTCTCCTGGGGAAGTGGAGTACAGTTCCAGTTCTGCTCCAAGGGTTGCTTATGCATTCCACAGAAATAATGGAATCGGATGACTGTCACTATCTCATTTTCTGTCCCGGCGCCGTGTTAAAATGACCACATTTTAACAGCACACAGTTTATTAAGCAAGTTCAAATAAATTCCAGTAGACTTTAAGCTTCTTAGGTCTGAGAGAGAGAACATTTCCTTTGTGGATCTTGAGGGACATTGTTATCAACTAAATGGAAAGCTGTTTGCCCATTAGCAGCGAGGTTATGGGCAAAGCAGAGATTGAGCTTGGAATACAGTTCAGCACCATGGGAGAGGCAGTCTGGGCACGACCGAGAGCCCAAGGTCCGACCTCAAACCTTGGGAAACTTCAGAGCTGTAAATAAAGTGCTTATGGACTTTGTGTCTCTCTTTAGTAGCAGCTGAGCAGGAGTCTGGAACTTCGTAATTCTGGATTAAGTGCTTAGTTTCCAGCTAAAAGCCAGCACAGATATGTTTGAAGGATTGCCAGAAAAGTGGTTCAAGGTGGCTACTGGGAGAGAACTGCATTTAAAGCTGAGAAGGAAACTAAGGGCCAAAAGTTTGACCTGACAGTGACTCAGAGGGAATGTAATTTCCCTTCTTTGCAATTGCAACTTTGACCAGCTTTTGTTTACGAGCTCCCTCTAAGCCTAGATTTGACACAAACTTTTAAGTGTTAATCTCTGAAAGATTACACCTCTTTTGGCAGCTCTTTTRCTTCTTTGCACTTTCTTGTGTCTGTATTCTCAGATTTGCACACCCATGCCTGAAATGGAAGGTGAGGTGTCCTTCTCAGGTTATTTCTCTGCCTTCACACTTCTACCTTTTCCTCAGTCCTTCTGGCCTGGGTAAAGATCACGACCCCACTACTGTTTAATGTTCAGTCTTGCTTTATTTCGTGGAGTTAGAAAGGAGGGGTCCCAGCCACTGCAGACTCCTCTTGCTCCAGTTCTGCTGTGTTTTTTTCCTTTAAAAAGTGATGTTGGTGCTAACCTGTGCTTCAGTTCCCAGATTCCCCAGTTTACAGCAGCATGAAAATGACACGACTTTTGAAAGCTCTGCAGCAGCCCTGCATAGTTCTTAATAGCATCCGTGTTGTGACAGGAGTGTTGTCAATTTTAGGGTTTTTTCCCACGTTAAAAGCTGTAAGCAGCAGCTGGGAGGTGTCTGTGTTCTTTCCTCAGTTATTTTTTGGGTTGGGGTTTTGATTTGTGTCAAACACCTCCACCCCAGCAGATTCAAAAGGGCAATTCTGCTTTTGCTTTATGTGCACTTCACTTTTGGAAGGTTATCTTTGTAAGTAGAAAGGCTGGGAAGCAGTGSACAAATTTGTCAAGCCTGTATTTGTGAAGATATGCATTTCAGTTCCTCTCGAGGTACTCAGAAGAAAGTGTTTTTTGGAGTTGCCATATTTCCCCAGCTACCACTAACTCAAGATGAGCTTGGTTTGTTGAATATYTCTAGAAAAAAAACATTGCTTTTATTGAGAAGTATGGCATGAGGTAACCTGGTGTACCATTTTGCTCTCAGTGTGCTTTTTATTTTAATTAAAGTTTATATTCTGAAAGAATGAATGGTTGCAATTCCTCTCTTGCAAAAGAGAGGTTCCAGCTCAGCCTGTAGTAACAGAATTGTCTGTGCCTGCTGGGGTATTACATGCCCTTGCTTGATTTTTTAATATTGTAATTTTTTAATATTGTAACAGTGTCCAGAGAAATGGTAAAAAGTGGGTGGTCTACAGTAAAATTTTCTACTCGTAAGAAAGGGGAGGAAAAAATGGTGTGCTTGAAAAACTTCTTATATGTATGTTCCACAAATCATATTTTCATACTCAGTATGCATCAGGTACAAAATCATTGTGGAATATTTTTAGATATCTTTTAGGCAGTGCTTCTGCACAGTATATGAATACTTTCCTAAATTACTCATATTGAGTGATCTGTCACCTGTTCATTTGTTTCTGTGTTAGGTCAGCATATGTTTACCCATGCTGTTTCCTGCTTTCATCACCTCTCCTGTTACTCCATCCCAAAAGACTTCGTTCTTCAAAGTTTTACCTCCTTTGTAAATGCATTAAGGCCATCCTTTTCTATTCTYRAAAGTTGCTTTGTCAGGAATACAGAATTCTGGAGCCTGGATGCAGAAAGTCCCTGTTACTTTCACTGAATCAGTTAAATAATAATGTTGTGCTCYTTGCTTAGGGTGTTCTACTGCTGCAGACACGTCTGTGGTGTTTTGTAGCTGAGCTGTGCCCTGCTGTCTGCATTTGCCTCTGCAGAGGCCCTTCTGTCAAACACAGTCTTCTGGTGGTTAAAGCTGATCTTTCTCTCCCTCTCTGGAGGACAGAGCTGTTTCCTTCAAGTCTGCCAGCTAGAAGTGTTTCCCATTTTAGATTAAACAATTGGGGTATTAAACAGCCTTTTATGGAACAGTGGGAAAACAGAAAATACGAGTCAATGACACATCAGTGTATTTACTGACAAAATCTGTAGAATTATTCTTCTTGACTTGGATGAGAATCAGCTTAAACTCCAGGGCCTTGGTTAAACAAAGTACCTGCACTCTGAGTTGCTGTTCCAGCCTCAATGTTTTCATCCTCTTGGGAGCCTACATGCTTTGTATCTGGACATAACGAAAGGAAATTAGTTGTAGCTATAAATCTGAATAAAGAATAACATTTCTTTACACTTGAAAGATGTTTTCAGGATATGAAAAGACCGGGTTCCACTGGAGGTGGTCTCAGTGTCAGACCTGTAGTACCTCTGGAAGGTACAGTCCCTYTGTGACTCTCACTCCAGCCCTGAGTATGCCTTAGCAAGGTTAGACCAGATGGTCCTTCGGGGTCACTTCCAACTTGGGCTGTTGTAGTATCCCAGACGAATTCCAAAAGGAATTTACCCAAACTTCTGGGCTAGAGAGGGACAGAATCTATCTCTGTTTGGCCCTCGGCCTCCTGCTCCCTGGCAAGGTGGCCTCCGTGCACCGTGGGAGGGATGCACTGCCTCTTGCCTGCTGCTCTTGTGTTCTGAAGCCAAAACCAGCACATCAGGGTACAGATCCTTATCAGCTCATTAGAGTTGCTGAAATTTGAAATCTCGGAATGGACTGGACTACAAAAGGAATAAGAAATTTGCATTAGCTCTTATCCCAACTACCCTCTCATTTGCATGCACAAATGATAAATTCCATTTATTCTCTTGCCTGGGATATTGATTTTCTTTTTAAATTCCTCTTTCAGGATACATATAATGTCATATTCATTGCTGTTATATGCACCTGTTTAAACACCACACTAAGAACCCCTAGGCTTCATACAGAGAAAAACAAATCCTTTGTGAATTTTTAATTAACCTGTCTATATGATTTGAACTGAATAAACAAAATTTACTGCATATATTTCGATTAACTGGCCTTTTGTATTCTCACAGATCTAAGCAAAACCTTTCTGGGAGAAGACTCAATTAGCATTTCGATCTCTGTTTCACTTGAACAGTTCAGGCTTGTTTTTAAGAATGTATTCTTTTGTCTGCAGATAAACACAGAATTAAAATCCAGCCTGATATGTCAACTAAATTAAAATTGGACAGATTACCCTCACCCATCAGACATCACCTGTGGAGCAGGTTTTCATCTTGCAGCCTGAGAACTTCAGCTCCAGCGTGGCTGTGTGTGGTACATAATTCTAGAAATACCCCAAGGAAATGGCTTTGTAGGTCCTTGGGTGCAAGGAGACAACCCAGACTAGGATACCACACCAAAGGAAGATGGGAGTGTATCTTAAACTACCCTTACATAGGAGTAGTCCCGTCCAATCCTTACACTTTTTTTTTGTTTGTCCCCATTCTGAGGACATTGACATAAAAGACAGAAGTCCATAAACAGATGAAAGCCCATAGGTGTTCTTCTTGGGAGCACCTTTTCATCAGGTAAAAATTGGCTGGTACAGATCCATGCAGCAATGGCTGGAAATGAAAGTATGAATTTCTATAAACACAAACAGTGTGTGCTGCTGTTTTAAACAGTGCTCTCCAAGACACGGTTATTCTTCCAACAGAGTGTAACACCTCATTTACTCAAGCGTAAATGTTGTTTTATAATGGCAATGTCATTCATTCCAGTGTTCCTGTGTACACATGTAAACAGATCGATTCATTCTGGTTTTTAATTTGTCTTGTTTCCTCTGACATGCTACAATTTAAAAGCAATAATTATGCAAAGATGTTGCTCTGTATTATGCTAATAGCCTTAATACAGAAGTTCCGTATTCAGACAGAATAATGATAAATATGGTGGCAATAGAATGAACACCAGTCGTTTTTCCAAAAAAAAAAAAAAAAAAAAATCCAGCAGCATTCATTGACTGAGGTTAGCCTTTGGGTCTACAAATAAACATCCCACATCCACTTCAAATGTAGGCAAAATTCAGTTGACTAATTCTGCAGGCAGTTTATAAACATACTTTGATAGGTGTGTCCTTCTAAATCCTGTATCGAATCAAATGTGTGTCACACAGCATGACCTAACATAGCTCAGGGCAAACTAGCACATGCAGAACTCACACATGCATTCGCAAAAGAAATGCAGTGTCTTTGTACCTTGTCTGCCACTCTCTGTCTTTTCATCTTTACCATAATGCWAAAGATGTTTACTCTCGCAGTCCAAAGCACTTCACCAATGCTGTCTGCAATCAAAGAGCTTTTGACCTTTCAAAAAAAAAAAAAGCTACTGAGGTTTGCTCGTTTGTTTGTTTTTGGGGCTTTTGAGTTCCGTGTGAGGTGCACGTATGCACAGATGAATAAAGGTTGCATCTCGAGGCCTTTTACCAATTCAAAGTTCCCGGTAACCTTGAATGCCTTTAGAAGATGTTTTTTGGAGTAAAAATTTTCTTGAGTAAGCTGAGACCTACATTTTGCTAGACCTCTGGAAACAAGGACTCTTCTGTATGTGAAGTCTGTTTCAAATGCCACTAAAACTCCTACTGTTGTCCTYTGCGGCTCTTTCAGCCACTCCCTTGCCTCAAGTGTAGTTCTCATGATGAGCATCTCTAAAGCAGTACTTTGACGTGGCTTTTTTTTGGCCCAGGAGAGGCTATTGTTGCACTAATAGCTCTAGAACTGTGTTTGAGACTTTCAAACTCCTTGGCTGGTGTGAAGCTGCTGTGCTTTTGTGAGCGTCCCTTTTTTCCGGCGGGGAGAACATCGGCGTGAGCATCCCTGTGGGGTTACAGCTTCCCGTGGCTGTCAGCATCCAGCTCACAGCTGTCAAACCTGCAGCCACTCTGCTGTGTAAACAGTGCTGCATAGTGGTTTCAGAACACTCCAGTTTATAACCTTTCCTTGAAAACCAGCTCCCTTAATGATACTTAAACATGGGTTCCAGATGTGACAATTAAATATACCCGCCCCTGGGGAAATTAGCAGTGTTGCTTTTTTTTCTTTATTCATTGCTAAGTGCCCTCTGCCGTTTTTCACTGCTCTCCCTCCAGTTGTCTCTCAGTCTCCCTCTGTACTCCACATTAGAGCAGAGACTGCTGTGCTTTGGTACTCACGTTCTCATGAGGCAGTRGAGGAGCAGCAGTATCAGCTCACTTTCTGTAGCAGCTGAACAATGTAAAGTCTCACTGCACTTAATCCTGGTTGCAGAATGTTACTGGACACCAGGATGTTGAGTTTCACATTCCATTGGACACCCAGTGTGTGTCTGTGTGGGTGTCTCCGTGTGTTGATGCGTTTATGCACAATAAAAACGTGACCTGTTAAATGTCATTTTGGTGAAAATGTGCAATTTCGGCTTGTAAAGTTTTGGGGGMGGGGGTTTATTTGTTTGTTTTTTTTCATTCCAGGTCAAGGATGGCTTAATTGAACAATCTTAAAAATAAATGGCAGCTCTGTAGCCATGAGTTTTGATCATGGATGGACGTTTATCAGCCACAAAGCAGTTTGCCTTGGTTTTCAGAGTAGGTTTGTTTGAAAGACTATTCTTGAAAGTAACCTATCATTCCAGGCTGGAATACTGAAGAGCATGCAAAGAGAGTTTTTAAACAATATTGCCACAGAAGAATATTAATGGCAAATAGGAATCTGATTAGCTTCTTATGAATTGTTGTAGGATCCAAAGGCACTTGAAATAATTTTCCCAGGTGCTAATGAATTTTACCTATCTTTGTACTGTTGAGGCCATATTTCACTTATCAGGCATTCAGTACTCTCTGTCTCTGGCTGATTGGGGCACTGACTGTTCCCTGGGTGCTGGAGCTAATAATTGGAGACCTACAGAGCAGACCTGATGCCATCAGACCTCTTGGCAGGGCACTGCCATCCACAGTTGCTGCATTTTGGCTTCACACACCTTGCCTGTAGATAGCYTTCAACCAATTCCTTCTTCCCTGGAGTTCTCTCACTGCAATGCACACCTGGAAGGAGGTCTATTCTGTTCAAATATTTCATCTGTTTTTTTCTGAGGCAGCCCTGGATTACCTGCCACTGAGTTTACTTCTATGCAGTGCAGCACAGAGCTGAATCTCATCCATCTCTCTTTTCTTTATTCTTTCATCTTTTTTCACCTGTACTTCAGGGAACAACATTTTAATAATGAAAAACATYGCAATGTTTATCAAATTAATGTAGACAGTGACCTGGCCATCTCTTAACATTCATAATATACTTAGGACTCAGTTTAGACAAATTTCATGTTACCTGCTTAGTAAATTAAGATCCTGTAACAGAATTAATCATTCAYAGTTGTTATTGACGTGTGCCTTTCTGCTCTCAAAGAGAATGTGTTAAAATGATGACTGATTAAAAACACTAGGCATAAGAGTGTCATAAATCTGTGTGTGGCTGAATGCCTAGTGGTCCATACCACTTTRGAATTCCTAAATGTATGGTGGCTTAAAGACAGTATATATATTTTTCAAAAAATTCTACAATAGCTATTGATTTATAASCCATTTAGAATTATTACTCTTACAGCAAAGTAGGCTTAAAAGTAGTCTTTGTCATGTTACATAATTCTGTGTATTAGTTTATGGTTTATGGATCATTGTTTCACCACTGGCAAGTGAAGTGTTCAGCCTTTTCAAGTTTGTTTCCTCAAAAAACTGTCATGGCCATTTTAAGAAAAAAAGGCTTAAATGGAGTAAGAGTTCATTTAAGCTGTCCACATTTGAAAAAAATTAACTTTGGCTTCCTCTGGAAATGTTACTGGGAAGTCTGTCAGACTGGGGACATGGCTTTGACTGATGAATTGCTAAYTGGATGAAAATATAAGTTGCAAACTTACTTTGGACGTCATTCAGRACTGGTTGGGATTTCTCCTCTAAAATGCATTGAAAAGATTTCTTAMCAATGCATAAAGTTACCTTAAAAGGTATACTAGAATTTGGATTTGAGGAATGAAAAAAYCATTCTTCTAATACTTGGAACATTCTTTTAAAGCTTGGGACAATGCCTAGATCTGTTTATTTGCAATGTTAACTAAGACCTTAGGATAAATCAAAKTTTTGTATGGTGTTATGATTTTGTTCTTTTATCTTGTACTGTCCCTAAGCTGACTCCTCTGCCTACAAAATCTTCATTTTTTGTCCTCTAAACTCTTGTGCCTTGTCTTGCTTGTCATTTTTTGTTTATATCTCCAAGGCACAAAATTTACCCAACTGTATGTTTACTAAAAATCTGTGGTAAAAAAAGAGACTTGTGTTTATAGTTATGTTAACAAAAAGAAGGGTTTTTTCCAAAGTAGGTGCATGAGGRCTTTTTCATTCCTTTTCTAATTGATACAGATGTTGTATAATCAGACAAAGCCTTACAACTCACCCTTRTCACTGTCCAAGCTAAAACTGGTTGGAATTTAGAAGAACAGTGTGAGATTTTAAAGGAAAACAGAAGATATTAAAAGAAAAATATTTGAGAAATCCTTAGCAAAATGAAGAAAATAATTCAAATCTATTAYGTAATTTTAACTTACCCTAATGACCTGTAATTTCCTTTTTTCTGACATGTGGCCCCATTACATGAATCACATTGACATTGTCATGATGAATTACATTCATTAAAAGGGTGATTCTGTTATTCTAGTTAGTTTACAATTCAGTATTCATGCTCTATATCTAGTGATAGTGCTTTACAAAAAAATTAGAATGTTATGGGGTTTTTGGTATTCCCCTTTGGCTGAGCTAAACCAGCTTTTGTTAAGGTTTGGCATTAACACACTGTATTGTTTCAACAGCTAAATGGAGCAATCCTTGAATAAGACATATAACAGTGCATGCTACAAAATATTTAAAATATATCAAATAGTACTAGATCAAGCACCAGGGTTTTTTTACTG
This sequence comes from Amblyornis subalaris, assembly GCA_018881555.1. NCBI lineage: Eukaryota > Metazoa > Chordata > Aves > Passeriformes > Ptilonorhynchidae > Amblyornis > Amblyornis subalaris. Next base: position 1,030,459 of record JACAXG010000187.1, on the reverse strand, counting down.
TCTGTTGCTTGTTTTCAGCTATTGTGCTGAAAGCTGATTTGAATAAATGTTTATTTCCTACTTTCTGCGGGCCAGGTTCGTAAACCCAAGTTGATTTCTACAGCCACGTGTTTTTAACCAACTCCATAAAGCTTGATGGGTCTGTCCCAGTGAGTGACACAAGTTTGTATCCAGAGGGTTGCTGGGCCGTGCCATASCAGAGATGTGATAGCCGTGACGTCCTCCCACAGTCAGGCAGCCAAACTTTAGCATTTTCACAGGGCCCCGCTGACTTGTTGTTGGATTGGGGAATTTAACTCATTTATCACTTTGAAAGCGGCAGATTTGTCCACTTGCTACTGTATTTTTATGGCTAAAAACACGACCTGATAAATATATTACTGGAAATAGCAATCGTTAGGGCAAGTTTTTACAAGTTTTTCTGGTGATTTTTTTTTGTCCAAGTTTATTTTCCAGTAAAAAGAAAAAAGAAGTGTTCGGATATAGAGTAATGGCTCTGCAGCCTCTTATGATTTATGCATGTGTTAGGAATTTAAGAATAGAAAGATTTCTGCAGTGAATCAGAGCAGTTGTCCATCTCTCCCTGTCTGACAGCAACAAATAAAAGCTGCTTTCCAGAACATTTTTTACCTTCTTCCTCTCCATTAAACTCACTATAGCAAGATGGCTGTGTATGTGACATGGTATCAAATTAATTTGCTGTTACTACAGCTGTAGACAAGACAGAAAATGCTAATTAAGAACTAAATCTCGAATTCTGCTTATAAATTCAGTATTTGGGTCTGAGTAGAGGCTCCTCCATGGGCACTAGAACAGACTTCTTCCTCCACTTAATATATAGATTTCTATTATGCATMACTTATGCTGACAGAATAAATACCATCCTCATTTTCTCAGTGTGATGCTTAAGGAGCTGTAGGTGAGATTTCTTGTTCTGTGTTGGTCTTTTCTGAAGATAGGAGAAGTCTATTAAATGAGACAGAATTTGACGTCTCTKAGAACAACAGAGTTACTCTGGATATTTGAGTCTAATTGCAAGCAGAGAATAAAGTTCTTTGTATATTCCAATTACATCAAGCATTTTACCCTCAAAATTCATGGGAAACTCCCAGGCTGGAAATTCAAAATAAGCGCAGACCACTGCTGTGTGCTGACACTGAAGTGTTGAAAGTGCTTCCTTCAGAAGGTATTATCTTCTGTCACTCTTTGTAAGAGTGATGGAGATGATCCACATATGAATCATGTTTATTACATAACGCTCAAGAGCCATTTGGGAACAAGGCACCAGGCTGTTCCCTGTTCTGCCATGCTGTACACAAACACGGAATGCAAGATAATCCCTGTCCTGATGAACTTCCAGAGTAAATCACCAGGATAGACAGAGGGACAAAGCATGCAAGCAGTGGAGAGTGTGATAACTGCACTGAAGGATGTGATAACTGCAGACAGTATTTTAGTTGTGTGATTGATTGGTTTTATTGAATCTGCATGCTGGTGAATACTTGTTTTTTTCTCTTTAATGTCCACTATAGACGTGTTTAATCAAGGAAAGGGAAGTAGAATGAAAAGAGAAGTGTGCCTGACATTGATAGAAATCCTGTTTGGAGAAATTGTTCAGGAACAGTTCATCCATGTAAAAATATGATCCTTGTAAGACTGCCAAGGTCATTGAGGCCTGTGGAGATCTGATGAGTAAATGCTGGTCACGCCTGGAGGCAGCTTCAGCTCATGAACTCAATTCTTCAAAAAATGTAAAACAGTTTTACAGAAAAGAATGTTTGTCATTAGCCTGTCAAGGCCGTTTCCCCCTTGTTTTCTTGGTGCCCTTTTCAACAACSGTGTGTCCCTTTATGTACCTGTCAGCTGTCCTGGCTGGGTGGGAGCAGCAGCGGTGTTGGTGCTGGTTTGCATTCTGCTGGCCGGGAGGTATCTCGGCCTCCTCGTGGGGTGTGAAGATGTGCAGACAGAGCCCTCTTTGATGGCAGGGCACCAGCAGAGTTTGGTCCCAGCCCGTGGTGCTCAGGCTGCCCAGGCTGGTGGTCACACCCAGGAAATGACAGCAGCGTGGCCACCTCGGTGAGAGGGGCCGTCCTGATGTCTGCGTGGAAATACATGTTTGTTGAGGTACTCGTATATTCGTGTAGAAACAGCTCAAAGTCTTTAATGAGAACAGTGCAGTTATTAGAAAGAGTAATCCTTTCATTGCTGGTCCTCCACCATTAGTGCTAATTTGCCATCAGCCATTAACGTACACAGATTCACAAAATATTTGGTGCCACTTCAGTGCACCTGCTGCTCTCCGAGACTCACTGCAAACAGTTCAAAAAGAGTTCATTTTGTTCACCACAACTTCTGGAAAGCCTTACTACACTCGCTTTAGTGCAAATATCTCTTCATTCTGTAGTATACCTTGATGTTTGAATTTGCACATGATTTAACATCCCTTCAGCGTCCATATTTTCTTTGATCCCCTTGCTTATTAAAAAATGCAAATCTAAATTGTATCTTATTAATGTGCTTCTTTGTGCTAAAGCTGTGGGGGGTTAAAATCCCAGCTTTGGTAACGTATTTGGATTCTTAATGTGCAAAGAGAGCTAGACTTCTGCAGGCCATATTTTCTAATCAAGTGTTATGAAAGAGATTTTTTATTGTGCTTCTGTTTCTTGCTCTCATGGAATTTACAGAAATAAAAAGAGTAATGACTTCATTGTTATACATAAAATATTTTCAACCATGGATAGAGATTCTTGGTAATTTGCTGCAATTTCTCAAAAATGACAATGAGGAATCTTGGATGAAATTTCAGAAAAATATTTATTTGAAATATAGGAAAGCCTTTTAGTGGGTTGATTAGAAATAAATACAATTTTTTTTTTTGTCTTGGACCTAGGACATGGATTCTGTAGTGGTAAACAGTGGTCACTCATTTTACCAGTTAAATATAGTAGCTTTTAGGTACTGAGTACATCCTTTCACTATTTAAAAAAAAAAGCAAATGCTGTAAAATTACTGATGCATTTAAGGCCATTAAAGTGCTCCTTATATTTCCTTTTTGCACAACTTGACCTATTCCTTTACCCTGGTAAAAGCTTTCTCTTCATGTTTAATGGCTTTTTTCGTAGCCTTTCTGCTTGTTTCTGAATTGCTTCTTATGCATCTGCTTAACTTGTTGGGAATTTGGGTGGGTCATTGTTACTTGGGATTCTGCATTGCACAAAAACATCATAACAAAATGTAAAGGACCTGCAAGATTGGTTAAGAGGTAGTAGGAAAATGTCAAACTTTGTTATAGTGCCATGTTACTTCTTCACAACTTACTTTGCAGCAAGCTTTACATACAAATTGAGCTTTTGCAGAAGCAGTCCAATCATTAATGAGTTTTGGAGAAATATTTGGGTGAAGACAAGCTAGAAAAGTTGATTATTTTTTCTAAAGACAGGAAACAAATACCTTAGAATTATTCTTAGGAAACAAATAATACTCGGGACATTTTATGCAACTTGTATGTTTGTTGAAGCAGCTAATCCTTGTGTTGTTTCTGCAGTAGCTGCCATTTGTAGGACATTCAAATCCACAGTAAATTGTTGCTTGTGATAAACTGTGCTTCCTTTACTGTCCCATTCCTACTCCTGCTACTTCAGAAGCCTGAGGGATCCAATTGTGGAATGGGGATGACATGTGGAGTGGGTACCCTGGGTTGGAGCTTAGTCTAAACTACAAACTCAGAGAAAGGAACTCTTCTAAGAGCCATTCTAACATAGTAGTAGCTCTATTCTGCATTAATTTGCCTTGAGAAGAATTACTGATTAGGGAAGGACAAAGTGCCTCATCCGAGAATTAGATCTCCTGTGTTTGTAGCCAGGCTTTGTAGAGTTTCACACTTGGGGGATCCTTTCATGGCTATGGCCCTCATCCGAAGGCCATGGGCTACATTTGATGCAGTATTCCCTGGTCCCATCTCTCTTCAGCTCTATACAACTCAGGGGCTGAGTGCTGAGCAGACTGACATTTCTTCCGGGAGCCCTTCAGAAATGGAAAGTGATGCTCCTGGCACTGTCCCTTCATTGGCTTCCTACGATTTTATAGATGAATGGGAAGTGCTAAGAGAGTGGGTTTGGAGCTCCCTAGGCTCTGGCTGACTGACAGCTCTGTGGGGAGAGGGCTTTGGGGGGCTGACCAGCTCCTCTASTCCAGTTTTCACTGCTTTCCTGAACAGATAGAAGGGCCCATATTGTGTGTAAGGCTCAACAAACCATCATTGCTGAGGACAGATGCTGTGAAAAAGCCCCTTGCTGATTTGACTGTCAAATAGGCGTTTGGGAAGTCCTTGATTTGCAGTATCCACAGCCATGTAGCACTGGGGACCCTGACTAAGGTACCCTCTTTGCTGTGGGCAGTGAGGGATCTTTTTTGTGCTGTTTTGCTTCCCATTGTCAAGACTCCACCTGGATTTGCTGTGTTTCTTTAGCTACATCACATTCTCTACAGCAGGAGCCTTAGCCACTGCTGCCCCAGCTCAGATGTGTTGACCAGAAGAGAGATTAACAGGGATTCCAGCTTCCTGCTCAGGAAAATAGGAAAGAAGACAAGAGTTTGATGCGTTTGAAATTCAAGAGGTCCTTATTTAATCCCTCCTGGTGGTCACATAGAAGTTATGAGGGTGATCAAGCGACTGGGGGTGGATGGGTTGTCCTAACCTGGTGTCCTTGAGATCTCTTTTCAGTGAGGACACTTTGCTCATAGCTTGGGGCTTTGAAGCTCTGGAGGTGTGAGTGCACATTTGAAGATCCTGGGTTTGCCATAGAAGCGTTTTGTTAATGTGAATAGAAGGGCTCTCTCCATTTATGTGCTTGTTCATAAATGAAACAACAGTAATAAAGTTTTGGCCAACTTTATTCTCCTTCAGAGCCTGATTTATCAGAATGCTTTTACTTGTCTGGGCCACTGTTGTGAGACAAAGTTGCTGGAAATCTGGTTTAACTTCTCAGTTGGCGTAACAGTTTGTTTTCCTTCTCCAGAGTAGCAAAACCACCCCAAACAGAGTCTGCCAATACCTCTAGGCCTCACTCCTGTCTGTGTGTATCTCTTGGTGATCTGTGTGTATTGGAGGGGAAAAGACAGATTTTTGACTTTGAGAACTACTTTCTCTATTGATAAAAGATCATCTAAAACTATTCAACATAGCTTGGCAAGCAATTTAGGAAAGCAGTTTTAAGCTATTTGACCTGTAACACATGATATGTCATCAGATGATGTGGCATTAAAAAAAAAATCCTTTTAAATTTCAAGTTAAATTGTGTCTTGAATAGAAAGGAAGAAAACCACACAAGAAATGTTAAATTTTTTCCTTCCAATGGCATGATTAAATTAATTTTAGAGTACTTAAACAAACTGAAGCTGTCTCTAAACCATTAGCAATTTGAGAATTCATGGGAGAAAAAGGAGACCCAAGGGGGCCGGGTAAAAACTAACATTACCTAGTTCATTGAAACGAATAAATTTTGTATATTTTTATCTATACACGCACACACAACATCAATAAAAAAGACCTAAGAACACAGCCCAGGGAATTATGATCCAGTTCCCAAATGCAGAGCTTGGAAGCATGATAGAACAGGGTATTAAAAAAAAATTGATTTAAAAGTATCTAGGGGACGTGAGGTGATAAGGAGGGTCAGTGTGGATTCATTAAGAACAAATGTCAGAGCAGTGTAATATCCTTTGTGACAGGGTAATTGTCAATTGTTCTGAATTGTAGTATGTGGTGTTTAGGTTATATTAGAGAAAAGAAATCTAACTTYAAAGATAACTAGGCACTGTATGTCATACTGTGGAGGCTGTAGCATCCCTACCACTGGGAGACAGAGACAGATAATTTGCAAAGGATGGGCTTATTTTGGCTTGACATGGTAGGATGAACTAGATAGCCATTACAGTTCCTTCCAGACTTGAATTTGTCTGATCTTCTTAAAATTTCAATGCACAAGTTTTGAACTGCTTAGTGAAACACTTGACAGCGAGGCTTTCCTTAATTTATTTATTAGTGTTTGTGGTTTCTGCTGTTTCCTGTGTGGTTTTTTATAATTCTCAGGTGGCTTATCACATGCAGGCCGGGGTATTCTTTTCAAAAACCTTTATAAATCACCAAACCTCTGTGTCCTTATGGAACCTGTTGGGTGACAGCGAGATGAGTGGGACTGTAAGAGCCTCTGTTTTATGGGTCAGATTACAAAATCATTTACTGGTTTAACCCATTTCTAACTGGATTTAAAAAAAAAAAAAGAGCCACCTCCCTTTGTTCTGTGCATTTCATTTTGTCCAGCATTTGACTTGAAGGCCCAAAAGCACAAAACTACAGTGTCACAGATTCCTGTAGTTGGGAGTTTTGCTTTTATTTCCTTTCTTCGTTCATTCTGCAAGAGCATAAAAACATGAACTTTGTTGTATACAGCTAAAATATAAACCCAAGTTTTGCTTTAATCTTCACTCTTACAGTTATCTCATTACTCTTGTGAAATAATAAGCGAATGCACCCCGTTTTGCTTAAAGCAACAGATCCATATCCAGTTAATTTGTGGATAAATATGGGTTTGTGCTATTGATGTTTCTTGATCCACACAAAGTGGTTATATTAATACTGAAACATTATTAATCAATAGGTAGCTCTTTAAAAATACATCACTAAGACTAGCCAATTACCTTTAAGTATATATCAAAGGCGGCAGAGCAATTTGAGTAACAATCATGGTCCATTAAAGAGTTCCAAACATTTTAATTACAAATAAATTTTTATCTTCGGTGGAATTTACAAAGCAAATTTAGATTTCTCATTCTGGCCTCAAAAAAATTTAAAAACCCACCAAACTGTTTCTTCAGTTTTTCAGTTTTTGTACAAAAATATGCTTAAATTCCTCTTAGTCTCCTGAACGAAAACTACATGAACTGTGTGTTAACTCATACAATTTGGAAGATAGTCTTCTCTGTAAGATCACAGAAGTAAGTTATAAAGACATGCCATTGAAGGGTATAGTTCTGTTTGGTTTATAATGCTAATTAACTCTATTGACTTTCAGTGAATTTGCCAAAGGAAAATCTGACCAAGGCTACAGTCTGTCTGTAACTTCTCAGAAATATGTTCTTCATTCAAAGAATTTAGGCTGTAATTTTGGGAAGCACACAGTGTATTTTTTATATATTGTTGAAAGTTTAAATACCTATTTTAAATATAAAACCTACTCTGAACTATTTATGGAGTCACCACTGATGCTTCTGCTTTAGGAAAGGAGTGTTATGGCTGGAGTATTGTGTTGTGTTTTAAAATCAGATGAGAAACTGTATTTTCCTTTGAGATTATCATACCATTCTTCACATAAATTTCCTTAGTTAAGAAAGCTATTTCCCCTCTGGCTCCTCTCCCTCAGCAATTACCCAGCACAAGCAATCTATGGAGAATAGCATGAGGTGTAGCTGATTGTCATTCAATGCAAGTGAAATCTTTAGGTGAACATTAGTCACTCTTTTAGACATGTTAGCTTGAAGTGGAAGCAGTCAATTATAGAGTAGAGGCTTTATGGCTACATTATTACCATCATACTATTAGATTTTCATCAGCAGCATTCTGTTTGATCGATCCGTGCCAAGACATTGATGGATAGTTTTGTTCTTCAAATGTCAAATATGTGGGACTTTTGTACTTTGTTTATTTACTGGTGCGCTGCTGTGTTGTGGATATCTCGCCTTTCTACATCATTCTAGTTTCAACAGCTAATCATGATTCATTTGATTTGGAATTTTGGTGTTGATTTCAATAGCATTCTTAATCATTCTTTCTTATGCTGCTGAATTACAGAGGGAACTGTACAAGTGTATTGGACGTGCCCTTAGTTGTACATGTGAAAGTTTTCCCGGTGGTAGGAGGGCCTTGGAGAGCAGGAGCTGCTGCTTGAGAAATGTGTGTGTATGCATTGCGTAAGGAATTTCAAGATTCTGTTCTCAGTGCCTCCAAGTGCTGTGATTTTTTTGGGATTGGGGCTCTATTATTTTATGTCTCTCTAATACATCACAATAATACTAGAGCATCACTAGCCTCAAGGTTTAGTTTAGGTCTCTGAGTGCTATTTTTAATTAAATATGTGCATTTGTAAGTATATTCGAAAGTGAAATACTGCTATTGACACTAATCAGGTCTATAAGCAAACTCTTTTGTGTTTTTGATGGGGATGTAGAAACTAGTAAATACAAACAAAGAGCAAACATATGTGGGATGGTGTTGATATCTTTGTCTCCAACAGGACTGAGAAGAAACTCCTCATCAGCCTGTTTGTGAGGGGCACTGACTCTTAAGTACTTTAACCATCTGTCAGGATTTTCCTAGCAGCATTATTGAATCAATTCTTCAAGAAAAAGAGTAGAAAAACACTGGGAAACTGAAGGTCATTAAAGTTTTCTGCTCAGTTTGGTTAAGCATCAAGGTTTGCAGGCAGGAATTAAAAATGCAAAGGTTCTGTGCCCATCCTGCACCCTCAGTGACACAGAAAGTCAGAGCTACCATTGTGAACCAGAGCTGTGTTGATGCAAGGAGGGTCAGGAGCTGTAGTTTCCATGTCACCACGTCGTGCAATGACCAGTGGGCAGTGTCAGATGTGAGGAATGACACTGAACAGCTACTGTGAGCTGCACTGGCTGCACCCACGAGGAAGGGAATGTGTTAATACATTAACAGTGTTAAACTAGTGCTGTCCTGAAATGGGTTCCTCACTTACTGAGACACGTTAGACATAATTTACCTATTTGGAAGCCATACATCACTAGTGAATTAGTATTTCAAACCCATCCATTTAAGTCAATACTGCACAAGCATCCTAGCAGGATGTGAGTTGGGATGTCAGTCTCGTGATATGAATTCCTGGCAGCAGTAACACTTTTTACCTGATCAGCAGGAGGATGAATGTTGAAAAAAAGAATGAAAAAAAAAGATTTGGGTAAATGTTATAATTTTGATTACAGGAGTATTATACACTCTTGATTCATCTTTTATCCATGCCCCCACAGTGCCTCTTGGACAGGGCTACTGGTGCTGTATAGTTATTATTCTCCACTGCAGAATTGGCTGCAGTTCAGTAGTGTGYGTGTGTGTGAAGTGACTCTGAATAAAATAGACTATTTAAATGTAAATAGTGTTGTCATTTTACTTAGAGAGGATCACTCCTCGCTAATTAGGAAGACATTCATTTGACTTAAGTATTTGAACACCAGAATAATTAATTTTGTTATAACACTGCTTTTCTCTTTCAACTGTGTTTACTTTTGTCCTGTGTACCTGTGCATTCACATATTTGCAAACATGTACACAAAATAAAAGCCAAGAGATTCGATATGTATGTATCCATGAAACCTGGATTCAGAGTTTTTTGAAGCAAAGGGAAGTCAAAATACTGTATTCAGTGGGCTTCACTAAACAACAGACATGAGAGGCGTGGGCAGAACCTTGAAAATGAGACACACATGCTGTGTAGTTAACAAGTCAAAATAATTTTACTTCCTCTTTGCCTTTTTTCAGGAAGAACCACATTTTTACATTTGGAAAAAAAAGAGATATTGGCCATTTATAAGAGCTACATAAAGGTAACCAGACTAGCTCAGGAGAGGGATCTGTGGGGAACAGGGAAAAGCCAAGAACACTGAAGGCAAAACAGAAAGTAGCTTTCTGTCTATTGCCTCATGTTGTATGTGGCATAAATGAAAGTGAAAGGTGATTTAGATTAGACAGTAGGCAGTGGTCTAATTGTTAGTGTGGTGTAATTTATTAAATATTATAATAATGATCTCAAGTTAATAAGCCCCCAGTTGCCTTGTAGTTAAGTGACATTTATCATACACACCCGCCTCACCTTCATTTTGTACTGCTTTATCTTCTGGGCACACAGTAGCATGGGGACCATCATAATCATTATTAAATCTCTAAGGCAACATCATTTGAGTTACTTATTTCCAAAGTAACTGTCTTGATCCATTAGGTACACCTGCCTCAGTGCACACATCTCCTTGGTCCCCGGCTCTTGGTCTCAGCAATGAGACCGCAGCTGAACACAGTGACTGAAGCTCACATAAGCAAATCCCTGAATAGACGAGAGTTACCCCTGTTGCCCTCTTCACATTGTGGTGAATTTATTTGTATTCAACAGGATTTCCTTGGGACCAACTGATAGAGAAAAGAAGAGCAGCTGGTGGTGGATTAATGGAATGAGGCTCATATTGTTTGGTCGATAGGCCAGATAATTGCCCCAAATGGTTTTCGCTGGCAGCAGGGGAAGGAGGGGGTGATTTGGTGCCTCCCCAGCTGCTGTGGCTATTGCTGTTCTCTGTCTCTATTGCTCTCTCCAGTGCCATGCTGGCACCCTCTGCCCCACCCCTGCTGCTGCTGTCACTAATTGAGCATCTGCCCCGTGTCTGTCCCTGCTGCTTTCACTGTGGTTTTAGCCCCTTCTTTTGCTGGTACTTCTGTCATGACCACTGAGACATCTGTGAATCTCCCATCTAGGGAAGGTGGAGCTTTCCTCTCGTTACTCTGGAGAGAGGATCTTTCCCCTCTCTCTGCTTTTAAATCTTTTCTGATTTATCCCATCAGGTGCTCTTGTCAGACTCGATTCACAGTCTCTTCTCCAGCCCACTGTCCTCTCTTGGTGTTCCTTCTGAAAGAGGAATACCGCAGAATAAGCAGGATAATTTTTCTGCTAAGGTTTTATGTACTTTGACTCTTTTTTCAGGTTATAGCCATCAGGAGCAAGCTGCTGTCAAAGATAAGCTAATATATACTCCTGCAGTAGACAGTCAATGCGTGTAAACCATCCCTACCTACGCTGGTATTGCTTGAGGCTGGAGTAAGCCATGCTTCAGCAACTCTTGAATTAACAGGTTTTGTCTGTCTGTAGCAATCTCCTGAGTACAACTCGTGCAGAAACTCTTGGTCAATGATTTGGGGTATTTTTGTAATCTCTATTTTTTTTTTCCAAATCTGAGAATAAAGTAGCACAAGTTTAGATACCTAGAAAACATGACTTGTGTTGTGAAGAGTGTTAGGGGGACTAACTTAAAAGACAAGTAGAGTGATAGGAGAAGGAGAGTCGTCAAGAAATTAAAAAGCCATTGTTGAGAGGAAAGGAGTAAATTTAAGAAGAAAACAGGAATTATGTTGCAAAAGTGATAGATTACGTACCATGAAAAAATTTTAATGGGATGCATTGAGAATACTGGATAGCTGTCTGGAGAGGCTGTGGAGTTACTGAAAAACCTTGTGACTCTGAGATCAGATAGAAATACTTGCTTTATCCCATATAAGACCTTGTATTTTTAGAATTTCCTTCCTGCCCTGACAAGGTCTCCTTCCTTGTCATCTCCTTTCTCTGCTTCCATCTCAATGCTGCAAAATTTGGGGGGCTTTGGGCAGACTTAGCAGAGAAGCAAAGAGAAGTTCCTTGRCTTCTCCACTGTGCATTTATCCATCTGATGAGCTGCATGGACTTCCCAATAAGACTACTGAAGAAAGTTTATATCATGTGAAAAGGGTTGCTGGGGGTCATATTTGCCTCTTATCTTCTAAAAAAAATTGAAAATTGTGCCATTAAGTTTTTACTTATGCACCATTACTGAGCCTCTATGCTTTCCTGTCCATGGACAAATTGCATGTCRTGGGCCAAGTTTGGACACATGGATTTATATTTTTGTTCCTGGTGTTAGAGTTGTGCCTGTTCATATACACATTCATAGTTTTAAGCTGAGGGCTTTCTCAGCCCTTTTCCTGTTGTGCCAGACATTCCCACCTTTGACTTCTTCCCCCATTACTCTTTCTTTCGGTGCTAGGAAGAAGTGTGGTTCTGTGCAAAAGCACCACTTTATTCTTTTTAATGTATCCTAACACTTTTTGCGTGTTCACTTCCCACATTTTAACAGCTCTATTGTTTAATGAAAAGAAAAATGTAAACCAGAAAAAAAATAGCTTTGTTGACAAAGCAATTCCTGGCATGCAGTTGAAAAACTAAGATACGTGTTGGAAATTGCAAGATATTAAACCTCAAAACAGACACTGTCTGTACATTTCATAGCATATATTATGGCTGAGACTGAAATAGGACAAGACACAAAAAAATAGCAATAATTAGCTTCATATTTTCCATACTCAAAAATAGTCAGTTTATTAAATAGCTCTAAAAATCCTTGTTACTATTTAAAAATCCACTTAAAGTTCTGAAGATTTTTGGGAAAAGGTTTGGATGTTTTGCTTGAGCCTTTGTGGAAGTTCATTTCTTTTAAGTTTCTTTCCTCCTTCCATCAGACTTAGTGTTCGTATCACGCTGAGCTCAAATATCTTAGAATCAAGAGAGACAAAAGCATTCGGATTTTTTTCTCAAGCTGATTAATAAACATATAGTAGCTATCCTCTGAAAAGAGACATGAAGCCAAATAGTACTGAAACATTCTAGTACATACACACACGTGTATACAAACGTGTCTCTGTACATCTATGTGAGAAAGATCTAGACCATTTTAAAGTGAGAATACACTGTGGTGTCTATGTATATAATTGTGAAACTCCTCTGATTTTGGTCCACCAACGAAGAGAAAGCAAAATCTAATACTGCATTTAGTTTCACCTATGATATGAGAGTGTGATTAGAAAAAAATTGAGAGCCAAAAACCTTTGCTTGTCTGAAATCTTGTGGTTTTTTCAGGTTTCCATGTCATGGCTAAGAGCATATCTGGCCCCTTCTTTTCTGCAGCTGGCATGGCTTCAGGAATAAAGCAGTTGTGAGCGAGCAGAGAAGGGACTTTGGAATTTCCTGCACTCCTGCTGTGTAGATCCAAATGCTAGGTTTAAATAATGGATGAAGCTAAGATTATTATAATTGATCATTGTATGATTTATATGGAGTAATTATAACTAGGTTGAGAAAGAATTTTCAAAAGCTAGTTTCCTGGTAGCCAGAGCCATTAAATAACAGTGTGCTGCCAAAACAAAAATTAGGTGGGAACGTAGCCACAGAGTTCAGAATGTCTGTCCTCAACCTGATTTATAACTACCCTGATGATGGCAGTATCAGTGGTATTTTCTTATTAAGAACTGTAAGAGCTGTTTCAATTGTTTTTCTTATCTTTCCAACAGAACTCTACATTGTTTTAAGTGTAGTCAAGCATAATAACTGGAAAACTGTAAAAATCTAATGCATAACAAAACGAAAAGGTGTAAGAGGTTGAAAAGGTTAATTAAAAGTGTAATGATCGCATTTACTGAGACAGTCCAATTAATCACTTTATTCCAGTGGTCATGTGATACAGAAACCATTGCTCCAGAAAACTGATTCCTAGTGCTGGGATACATGGTCTGTGTTCGTTTAAATGTGTATTTTTCTACAGATGGAAATTTGACTTTTTATTTTAAGCTGCTTTTTATTTATTTGAAAATGTTTAAGCAGCAGCAATGGTTAACCCTGTATCCTCACATGGTACTTACTCCAGCTATGCTCCCTCTGAACAGGATGGGAGCATTGCCCCCCTGATACTTGTAGTCTTACAGCCCCACGGGAGGTTTGCTTACAGCTTAATGGGGTTGTAGGTATAGAAGAAATGAAGCACTAGAAATACATCATTATGTAATGTGATCTCTCTGAAACAGTGTATACGACCAACAAAGTGAATTCTCAAGTGTCAACAAGCACGGCTAAATGTGATTTTTACCATGCCAACTGGAAAAAAAGGAAAAAAGAACCTTGAAGGATCAATTACAAGGGTCATAACCTTGTATTATCTGATTTGCTGTAATATTCACACAAGCTTTATTGGAATGGAACATAAATTTGAAAAATAGTGAGATTAGAAAGGATTGCGATGCTAGAGCAAAGAGCTGGAAGCTTTCTCCTGGTTTATTTTGCTGGGGCAGCACTTCAGAGGGAGCCCATTATAAGCAGGAGAACAGTAGTTATGTTAACATGGTAATTAATCAAGTCTGAGGAAAAGAGGAAACAAGTTGTGAATTCAATTCTGTAGTAATAAAAAGAAATGCTGAAAGTTGCCCTGTAAATTGGCGTGACTTTGGCAAAACAGTCCCTCACTGTGTCTTGAGAACTTGCATGCAGTAAATCACTTCTCATGGCAACCGTGTAAGTTTGAATGTTTTCACAGGTTTATTCTGTATTTCCCTGTCTGCTGGTTCTTTCCTAATTCCGTTGACTTAGTATTTAGCTAATAATAAAGTACTGATCTGTATAAAAAGATAGCATATGCAGTAACACATCTGCACTCTGACTATTTTTAGGGGAAATTAATTAGAAGAACTCAGCTGAAACTGTGGTGATAGCCTTCCACATCACAAACCCAGCCTCTCACTCAGCACAGAGCATGAATTGTATATGGAATGACTGAATCCCTCACAAAAAAATGTATGCTGTACATGGTCCCAGTCATGCGTAATCCATCCCTGGTGTTAGAGCAGTGTAGATAGGTTAAAATGATCTTTACACCCTAAAACTCTTCAGGGTAGAACGGAAATCATTGGTGCAGTAATGTGAGAAAGTGACTGGATCAGTTTGCAACAACTGTAGTTTCTTTGTTTAGCAGTCTCTGACTTTATTAATGCGTTTCTGCCTCCTCAGTGAGATACCTTGGACAGAAGTAACAGTAGCCTTAAAGAGCCAAATTCATAACTTAAATTATTGAAAATTCAGAACAGCTCCAGTGAACAAAACAGATTTAACTGTGCTGGCACGAATATAATGTACAACTGCTGTCCTCAGTGCCATGTGGAAAATTAGGGACCCTGGCATAACCTGTCATTAGATTTGTAGCAGAAATGAAAGGTGATAGATCAGGATGTTTGTGAGTGAAGACAGAATTTCAGCAGTGTATAGACAGTGTTGTTAACACTGGGGAGCAGGGTTTCCYCTTCCTCCCTGCCCTCCTGGAACTAAAATTTAAACCAGATCCCTGTAGGTTTATAAGACTTTCCTCTTGCTGTAAGTCAAGCAGATGTCCCTCAGCCAATGCGCAGTGCTCAGCCACCTCGGAGTTTTCTGCTCAGCCTGTCCCCATTCCTCCCCAGTAAAGAATGAAAGTATCAAAGGAAATTGTAAGAAATAATTTCCCGCCTTTTTAAACATATCCAACGCACATATCCAGCACAGGAGTTGAAATGTCTTGCAACCTTTATCGGCAGTGTCTATGAAATGCACCAGGTGATGGTCAGCTAAAGGTAGCAGAATCTAAGTCTAACTGGAGCCAAGTGTCCTGACAAGTATTAGAGCCCAGATCCAGTGCTGATCTTGGGCAGTGTAAAATGCAGCATTTAGAGCATGTGGCGCCCCATTAGCGGAATTAAATTTCCAGGAACAGACCAAGACATACATTTATCCACCCAAAGTCAGGAGCATCTGCTTCCAGGTGATATCTAAAAACTTCAGCAAGATGCTCAGAATCCATATAAAGTGCACAGAGAAAACTGTTGAAAACAAACAAATTAAAAAGAAACAAGAAATTCTTTACTGTGAAGATGGTGAGGCATTGGCACAGGTTGCCCAGAGAAGTTATGAATGCCCCATCCCTGGAAGTGTTCAAGGCCGGGCTGGATGGGGTTTTGAGCAACCTGGTCTAGTGGAGGGTGTCTAGAAATACAGAAACTGAGCTTTGTTGGAAGGCTTTGGACCTGAGGAGGCAGACTCAGAGCCTCAGGCAGGTACATCTCTCCATGCAGCAGTCAAGTGTGTGCTCCTGGGAGTGGGCAGCCACTCTTTGCATGGGCACCCAGCACAAGGTGTCATGGTGCTTTAGTCACTAAGGTAGTATCAGAATAGTCCTTGAGGAAGTCTTTGCTCTCTGCTCATCTCTGAGGGATTTCAGAAAGCGTGCGAGGGTACCCTGTGGGTTCGGCAGTAGCTTGGTGTGGAAGGAAGGGAAGATGTGGTGTAGAAAGGGTTATGTGTTTTTAGAAGGGATTAGAAGTAGGGAGTGCAAATGAGATCATGCCTCTGCAAGCTTACAGAGTCTTCGTCAGGGAGGGTTTCCAGTCATTGCTCCTGTAAGAGGAGTAACTCTCTTTCCTGGGTTCAGGCCAGGACCCAGCAATCTGCCTCCCAGGGAGAGCTCCCGCTCTTGGGCTGAAGCATCGTGCTCCCTTTGTTTTGCAATATGCACCATTTCCTTGTTGAGAACACTCTGCAGTGAGATGGTTTGAGGGCCCTTCTGGGAAATGAGAACAGTGTTTCTGAGCCTCTCGTGTCATGGAAGGCATTGAACCAAAGTCTGCAAGATCCTGGCTGATGATTCACCAGTGGAGTCTCATAAAAATAAAGACCAGGGTGTTCTGGGAACGACGTCAGACACAGAAGTTGTGCATAACACAGTAGCTGAACGCTTCCAAACATAACATGGTACATGAACACTTCCAAATCATGCTTGTTGGGTCATGCTAAGCAATGTAATTGTTCCCAATCTCTATATGGCTTGGACAGGAGACAGTGGTTACCTCCTCAAGTGAATTTATGGGTGTATTCGGAAAAGATTCCAAGAGACTGATGGAATTTGGAGGATCAAAGGCTTACGTGACTGACCAGAAATGTAAAATGTTCCAGCTTTGGTCTTAGGAACCTGAAGTCTCAGTTTAGTCAGTTTTGTTTGTGCAGGTCTTTCTGTCGCTGTAGCCTTGGTTGTACCCTTCCCAGGCACACAGGAGTCAGTCTCATCTTTGTCACCTGGTGCCATGGACTGTAATTTCAACGTGCATCTTGTGTTTGGTAGTACTCTGAAAGCCCTGATCATAGCTGATAATGGGTTAGCTTTAATTTAAAAATTAAGGCACCTGCTTATTAAGACTATGGAAAAGGTTTGAAGTGGCCAGCTGTTCTCTAAATGCTGAGCAGAAGAGAAGTAGAACTTCGGAATAATACTGTCTATCAGTCTCAGGATATTTTGGGATGACTCATTTTTTTCTCTGCCATTTGGGATTAGAAATAACTTGTCCAGGAAAATGGTAGTTTATTTTAATCCATTAAAATGCAGATGACAATATTTGCTATGCTTTCCTTATTTTTTAATCTGCTCTTCTCACAAAGCAGAAGTACTTTGGTGAACCCCATAGCAGCACTTTTGTTATAGTGGGATCATGGCTCTCCTCTTAATTCTGGTCAGTTTTTGGTTCCTTTATGCCGTATTCTACACCTGTGTTGGAGTAGGCCCATACCCATGTGGTCACCTCTATCACTTTGTAATTTTGCCTTCCATCACATTAACATTTATTGCTCTCTTTACAGCGTTCCCTTCACTTTATCCACTAGAAAACCTACTAATGCTAATTACTTGCAAATAGTAATGGTAATTTTAATGACAACTTCAGTAAATTGCTTTTTATGTGCTGTAAGAAAATTGAAAACTAAGTGTCCATTTTGCTGCTTAATAAGAGTCTTATAGAACAACTAATATTCCTTGTGCGCCTTTCTATCTAGTGGGAGCACAAATCAGAAACTCCCAATATCCATTGAGAATCCCCTCCTGTGCACCATGGGATGGGTTAACAGGGGTTGAGGAGACAGCCAAAGGCACAGTAGGTGCAGAAATGAAATAGAAATGGAGGTGCAAGGAAGATGAAAGATTAAGGTGAAGAGACTATGAAAGATGGTGAAGCATGAGGAAGATCAAACAGGACAGAGGAAGCCCTATTAAAACTTTAGAAGCATCTCTGGATAAAAGACTGGAGTGTTTGGCTGGGTTCTTTCTGTGGTCTGTGGGAGATTGAGTCCAGGACTGCTGCAGCTGGGGTTGGGCCAGGGTGGGGTGATTCAGGAGGTAATAAACATGGATGTGGTTGCCCCTTATGTTGTAGTACAAAGACTGCTTTTTCATCAGTAAAATTGATGATAAAACATGTCAGAGGAGTTACACGTGCAGTAGAGGTGAGTCAGTGTCAGTACCCGGTGGTTCTGCCCCACAGTTTGTGTGTGTGGTGTCCAGCAGCTGCCTGGTGGGAGGGCAGGTTTAGCCATCCCAGTGCTGCATCTCTGGGAGCTGCTGCTTTCCCAAGGCAAAGCTCCTGGCTCTGGCTGTGCTCTGCCACGCACCCTGTCAGGGCAACATCCTCAGCTGCTAGAGGCTCCTGCTGGGAGGCAGCATCCTGCTGATCCGGCTCAGCTCTCCTGGGCCCCGTGCTGCAGATGGGAACCAGTGCCTTGCGCACAGCCAGGAGGCATCACTTCCCACCTGCCTGGAGGTGACTTCCCACGGAGTCTGTGGTGACTTGGCAGGAGTGGAGAGCTGCATGGTTTGGCGGAGATTTCCAGAATGGGCCCAGGCAGAGTGGATTTGGGAGAGAAGAAGGTCTGGGTTGGGAAATGATGGTGCGAAGAAATTGTGACTTGTCCCAGGCTCCTGCCCTGACTGCCCTCAATCCATATCCAAGTGCCCCGGGAGGRGGGGAACTGAAAAAGGATCTCCTTACACAAACTTTTCCCAAAGGATTCTGGCATGAAAAGTAGCTCTGGATTAGATCCATTTGCTTTTAAAGTAGTCAGTACCTGGTAAGAGCCAAACTCCTGCCTGTCTTAATAATTTAAGCTTTGCAGAACAGAAGCTGGGTGAAATTTTGACCTTATAAATTACTGCTGCATAAGTAATCCTCAGAAACACTCCCAGTGTTGTTAACTGTTTGTAGTTACCACAGGATTTAGGAATAACTATGTTGCACTTTTGCAATAAAAATAAAGCATAAAATGTACTCTAGATTGTCAAATTTGCATTAAAATATGATTTAAAAGCTTAAGAGAAGTTGGTATTAATGAGAAGAGTTGGTTTAGATGGTGTGGTTTAATTCAAATGCAGCTGATGCATCTCTTTTGCATTTAGTCTTGGTTTTAAAAGGTAAAAATAATTTGTATAATGTTGTGACAAGTGTGCCAAAAACAATAGCTAGAGACACATATATCAAACCAGAAAAGGCAAGTGGCATGTTACAGCTAGAGCTAGTTTAAAAAACAAAACCCTCCCAGAAACTGATCTCTGTTCAGAGTTGACAAGTAGAGGAATGTGAGTCCTGTGCAGATATAAATTGAATGATAGATATGAATATGCATGACTATTGTTTGTGGACACTTTGCACCTAATTCAACTTTCACCCAAGATAACTTTCACTGCTGTTTGCACTGTCAGTCACTTGGCTTATGTTCTGCCTTTTAAAAAAGATTGGTTAACCTGTCCCTTTTGATTTTTGCGGTGCTGATAGTCACAGTGCTTTTTAATTCTGTAGCAGCATATATCAATACAGTAAGCTGATGTCTGTTCATATTGCAATACCCCATTCAGAGCTGTTCCACAGAATTTTGTTTTAGAGTGGAATTCAGCAGTTGACTCCCAGGCACAAATAACCATGTAATTACTCTGCAATCACATAGTAATTAGCATATACTATTCATATATTGCATAATTATATGCCCTGCAGATTACATAGTAATTATATTTGTACTAAACATATAATTCTATATACTGTATAAAAAAAACTTCGAGAGTTCATACTTAAGATTATAGTTGTATCCTAATGTAGTACAACATTTTTATAAAAATGTTACAATTTTATGGGAGGGTTGTATTTTTGGTATCTCATCTCCTATGCATCTGGTGTTGCCTGATCTGTTGTAGGCTGCTCTTACAGGAAACACTTGGCTCTTAATTTATAGTCAAATGTTACATGTTTATAATTTTGTAATTTATGAAGATGAGATGCAAAAATTTGCTGTTTATTGTGCAAGCAGCTGAGACTGGGAAGGACTTGGGGTGTGAATGTTGAATGTACAAAGGTGAAATGTACAAAGGTTAAATATACAAACCCACTGAACATAGTTACAGCCCATTGCTAGAGGGAAACACAAATCTAAAGCTGCTTAGCTTTGTGGTGTTTTTGGGGTAGGTAAGATGCATGGGGCAGTAGCAGGTGATGTATTTGTGTGATGGAAAGAGGGTGCAAGCAGCCAGTGCCTGTCTAGAGCACAGTGTGTTCCAAGGAATGCAGCACCTCGGTGCAGGACATCAGCCAAGCTGCAGCGTGTTTTCCTGGAAAAACAGAAAAAGTTGATGTCCTGATCTGGGAATAGGAGGCAGAGTGGAAGGAGAATGGAGATGAATGGCATTGAGTTGTAGGAACACCTTGGACTGAGGTTCTGGGTAAAGGTGAAAGATCTAGGCAAATAAAGGTATTTTTAAAGAGGAGCTTAGAGCTTTAGATCTTTTGAAATGTTTTATCTTTGGCCAGGCCCCCCCAAGAGGTTGCAGTAGATTTTAGATATTTGCAAAATGTTTTGTTCAGCTTGCAAATTCTGCAGCAGTGGGAAATTAATGTATTTTCTTGGATCTGTGATGTTGACATTCCTAATATCCAAAGCAGCATTACAGTTATTCTTAATTGAATTTCACAATCTAATGCCAGTTGCCTTAGTTTTTGAGCGAAGCACCTATTGGGTTTTAATATCAGGATAATGTATTGCAGAATTAAATGTGTAATTATAGCCTTAACTTATATCTGAGCTTAATTTTTCCTATAACTTCTTGCAGTGTGTGTGTGTGTGTGAGAGAGAGAAAGAGACATACTCCTTGTTTTAAAATGTTTCTTTCACAGTCACTTGTTAATTCTATGTCAGCTTCTTCAAAGCTTGTAAACTTCATAAATTTTCCAGGGTTCAGGTGGCATCTGCAGATCTTATGACAGTGTTATGCCTGAGCATGGAGCTTGCAAGCCTCGTGGGTGGCCTTAGAGAGCTCCCAGTCGTGGGGCTGCACCTGATTTCCATCCTGTTTTCAGACCTCAAAAACTGTAGTAATGGGCATGTGTCTTTCACTTATTGCACAGCACACAGATTATTTTTAAATGATGTCACCTGGGCTGGACACAGAATGTCATTTAACTTGTTCAAGGGAAAAAAATTTACAATGTCAGAGCTTTACACAACCAGAGTTAGAAGCCCATGTTCTCACCGTGTTCTTGTGCAACGAGCACAGTGTATACCTTCCAATTTACCAGGGATTTTAAGAGCTGTTTGGTGAGACCAGGTCTCACCCAATGTTCACCCTGCACGTCTGCTACAAAGAAGGTGAAGTGCAGCCTGCCCGGGGTGTCGT
This sequence comes from Amblyornis subalaris, assembly GCA_018881555.1. Taxonomy (NCBI): domain Eukaryota; kingdom Metazoa; phylum Chordata; class Aves; order Passeriformes; family Ptilonorhynchidae; genus Amblyornis; species Amblyornis subalaris. The sequence continues at coordinate 1,009,318 of JACAXG010000187.1, read as the reverse complement.
TTGTGTGCCAGCATTCTGCCCTTCCCGCATGCCTGTGCCCTTGTTCACTTGTTAAACCATTACCCTGAGAAACGGAAGGACTGGTCCCAGTTTCTGGCACTGAAAGTTTTGTATGTGACAAATATATATATTCAGTTAACAGTGAAATAACCACAAACGTCAAAGCGCGGTATAAATGTGACGCGTTTCTTACTGCTGTTGTGTTGTTTTTTCTAGTGGAGCCAGTACTTTCAAAGGGGAACAATTGCTTGGATGCAGCCAAAGCTTGTAACCTAAATGATACCTGCAAGAGGTTCAGATCTGCTTACATAACCCCCTGCACCAGCAGCACGTCTAATGAGATCTGTAACAAGCGGAAGTGTCATAAGGCCCTCCGGCTATTTTTTGACAAAGTTCCCCCAAAGCACAGCTATGGGATGCTCTTCTGCTCCTGTCGAGACGTAGCCTGTACAGAGAGGAGACGGCAGACTATTGTTCCTGTGTGTTCATATGAGGACAGGGAGAAACCAAACTGCCTGAATTTACAAGAGTCCTGCAAGAAGAATTACATCTGCAGGTAAGATAGCACACGGCAGGGGAGTGATTAATGAGGTACCAGAGAGAACTTTTTGGTACTGATGGATTTGCCAGGACTAAGGGTCAGAATATCCACTGAGGAAAACGATGAGTCAGGGAAAAAAGTAAATGCCTCTGACATCCTTAAAAGAGTAACAAAAGCCTGCCTTTGCTTGCAGCTTTTGCCTTCTCCAAAACTGTTGGCAGCTACTCCCTCGCATTATGCAGGAGTCTTTAAGCCCCCAGTTTAATTTTTACCGATTTTTGTTGGAAACGTTTTCATTGGATGTCTTCATGAAATGATGTCTCAGTCTGATTTTTATGTCCCATTAGTGACGAGGTAAAAATAGAATTTTTCATTAGAATGGGATTTATTTTCATTGTACTTGTGGGCACTAATAATTGGGAATACAGGCTTCACGTTGGACTTTATAAATAGTCACAATGAACAGACTGCTCATGTTTTTAATCCATTGGTAAAAAAAGGAATCCATGTTTGTACACAGAATCCTACTATCCTTACAGAGCTGGTTTAGCCCTGAAATTGTTTTGTCTCCCCTCCCCTGAGCAGAGTGCTGGGCTGATGCAACTGGGGGGTCATTGATTCACTGACCTGATTCCCAGCCTGTTTCCCTGTGTGTTCTGGCCAGAGAGGCAGTGCAGAGCACTGCTCCACGGGACAGACTGGGTCCTTTCCCCTCGTGGGGTCCCTGCAGGTTGTCACACAGCACTTAGTGGCATACAGGAAATGCTTTAGTCCTAGTTAGCATCGTGTATGTTTATATTGCAGCGTTGTTGTGCTAATGCCGTATTTATGAAGTCATGCCCGAGAATTCTGCTTGTTTCTGATGTGTAAATTTCTTGTTAGATTATCCAGTTCTGTGAATTAGCAAACAAGGGAGATAAACACTATTGTAAAATGTCAAGGACACTGAAGATATGATCTAAATTTTAATAAGTACTTACTTATGCCTGGTCAAATATTTACTTTGAAGTTTGTTTATGAGATTTCCACTGCTGGTCTTAAGCTTTTCGGTAGCACTTCAGATGTGCCTGAGTGTTATTCAGAGGTGAGGAGGTGAGCAGTGCCCTGCCCTCGCTGGATGTGAGGAAATCTGGAGACACATTTCCTGCTGACCACAACAGGAGCAGATTTAAATCAGAGCAGAGTTCTCCTTTCAGTCTGGTGACTTGAATTCTGCACCTTCATTGCTGGTGCTGTTGCAGTTTATGAAAGCTGCAGTCCTGGAACAATCCATTTTCTTTTTCCATCTTGTTCCATTAGTAGTTTTGCTTATATGTATTGCCTTCCCTATACACATGTCCTGTTAATTAGTAGAGTTACAGTACCTTTGCTTTGTTTTCTGCCAAACTATCAGTGTGTTACAGTGCCAAGGAAATTGGAAAGAGGATTTTATAGAGAGACTTCTCTCTGTTATTTGGGTTGCAGTGTTCTGGAATTAACTTGTTAAATTAATGCCATTACTTCTCTCATGACTGTGTTTCCTTTGGTCAGCTTTGATCTAATGTTGTCTCAGCAGTTAAGTTTTTAATGGCATTTTGTTTAATTTAACTTCACGAGTCTGGTGTTGTGCTTTCTCCATTGCAATGTTGCAGAGGAAAGCTTGGTAAAATCTCTGCCTGAAGTTGCAGCCAGCACTGGGATGAAAATGGATTTCTTTATAGGTTCCTCCAGTGGTTTCTTTTGCTTTAAAATGTAAAAATTAAAAAGTTTGGGCTCTTTCAAGTGAGACCTGGCTATGAAGGTGAGGGGCAACACTGGTGCAAGGGAATGAGTGGGCAAATGCCCACAGGGTCTGAGGCAGGGTCAGTGTGTGCAGCACCGAGGTCCTGTGAAGGTAAAGCAAGCTTGATGTGTTGCTGAGAGTCATCTCATGTTGGTGTTACAACCTCCTGGGCTCTCTGAACTGCCAGTGTTTCAATACCTTCCCTCGCTGCTGTCGTGGAGAGGAGGAATCAGCACCAAAGCTATTCCAGCCTGTAAGACAGTGAGAGACGTTTTGTCTCTGTGACTTGTTGTGCACTTAAAAGGAATTGGTGAGATTTGTTCCCCTGGTTCCACAGGAAAATAGGGATTTGGGCAAGGGAGGAAAGAAATGGCAGTTCTCCTCCTTGCTATTGAAATTATTGGCACTGATAAATACCAGTCCTTACAGTAATGCCAGATATGTTTAGAATAATTAAAAGCAGTAGTCAGTAGGTATGTGATCCTAACTCTGATAGCTTCTAGTTCATTTTGAAATCAGGAGGAGTATCTAAATGGCAGAATAATTTGAAAATATGTTCTGCCTACTGTGAAACCAGGTAATTTGGAAACTGTTATTTGCATGCCTATTACACCTATTATAGCCTTTTCATAATGCTAGTTTAGACAAGGGATACAAGTTCTAAAGGTTTTCTGAAAATATGTTCATAAAATGGTTTATGAATGCTGCTTACTCAGAAATGSAAGATTTTAAAATGCCCATACTCAATAAAATATCAACTGGGCCTGTGTAAACAAGTATTTATGCATTCAGTTTTGGATGCTCCTTARAAGCTTTATCCTGGTGTATATATCACCAAATCTGTTCTCGAAACAGAGTTAAGAGCACAGAACTGATCTGGCCAAGCTGCAGGTACCACTAACAGAGATGGCAGGACGCTTTGCTTTTTTTATTTTTTTTTTATTCATTAATCTATCTGTTATATAACAAATTCTCGATCGAGGGRAAAAGACACCTGAAATGTCAGGAAATGCAAATAAGTTCTGACTTATGTAAACAGTCCTAATTTTTCAACTTCATCAGAATACTGACTGGTTTGCTTTCATTATCATTTTTCTGCTGCCTCTGTTTGTATCTCAGTCTGTATCCAGCTTTAGTCTCTCAGGGATGTCTGTCAATGCTCAGTGAAAAGAAAAGCAGGAAAAAACCGGAACAAACCATTAGAGTTCTTTTTTGTTATGAACATAAACAAATCTTCTAAGAAAAGTCAATGTTCCATCAAAAACTTTCACCAGTGATGTCCTGGAGTGGCATAAACCTCTGAGGAACTTCTTGCTCTGATYGCTTCAGCCATCAATTAATCTTCAGAAACTTGACTGGCATGTTTTAAAAATACCATCCTGCTGTAAATGCAGGGCGGGGTGCTTCCTGTTTGCCACTATCACATTTGACAGTATTTCAAATATTATTTTGCTTGAGCAGTGAAAGTGTGGGTCATTAGTTTGGTCTTTTTAATAATCTATATTTTGAATTTGCATACTTCGGTTTTTTTCCTGGATATGTTCAGAAGACACTGACCAGAATGATAATGATACTGACACATTATTTATTGAAAGAATGGTATCAATCCATTCATGTGCTGCAAAGATCAGAAAAGAAGGGCAGCATTTTTTGTTAATAAAAGAAACTGGTAAAAGCATGTTTCTTGTCCTTCATAATAATTATACTCAAAATGACTGGTCAAATCATTGAGGCTCATTTTGAAGGTCAAAKAGCCAGATAGTAGTTCTTAACTAACTTCAGAAGACAGTTGTCTTCTTAACTTTTTGCCTTTAGTTGAGCAAAAAGTRTATGTTGCTGTCTGCAGCTGTTTGACACTGAAAAAAATACAAAATTGCTGCATGATATATTTAAAKAACTTCTCCTTGTGGGATATCTGAAGGATAATAATGAAATWTCCTATTAGGTTTCAGTAGATGGGTCATCTCCTTGAAAATACAGTGAAAAATGTTTCCAGCACTGTGTGTTCAGAGAGCTAAATTTTTATAAATGTGCTTTCCTGGTGTGTTCTTATCTCTTGACCAGTTTCTGGTCACCTGTCCTAGCCAATCTTAATTTTGCTTTAACCACCCATTCAATTCTGTATGAAAGATGTCTGCTTCTGCAGGTATCAGAGCACTGTGTGAAGATATGCAAACGTTGTTGTCAGTGCACAGAAGAGTTCATCCACTGGAAAAGTTAGAACTAAAGCTCAGCTGCTTGCTACATTTCCTGAAAACATGAGAAGCTTGCCAAGAAAATAATTTTCCTTCATGATACTCTGTTGAACACTTTTAATAATCGTTTACCTCGGAAAGGGAGTCGCTGTATCTGTGCTCTTTTTCCACAAGGCACATGAAAATCTTCAGGTGCTGTACACCTGTGGCCTSTTGGTAAAAGTGGCTTCTCTGTGTGAGATCTGTAGACAGTTCCTGCAGCCAGTGCCACTGCTGACTGCAAACCCTGCACCCTCGTGGTTCAACCCYGGAGACAAGTCTGTGGTGAGATGGTAAAAATGTGCAGGCAAACATTTTTGTCCTGCTGTAGGAGGAGGGGAGCCCAGCACCTTGTGTTAAAAGGGAGCCATCCTCAGGTACAGCATTAACAGGGAGCAGTGCACTAGAGGGATGTGCAGGAGGAGATGGAGGAAGGGAAGAAGAAATATACCCTTTTCTTCAAAATTCTATTCCTTAGACTTCTCYTTCATTTTTCTCACTCTTTTTCCTTTACTTTTTTTCCTCCTGCCTCTTCCCCTCGCTTCGTCTCCTTTCATCTCCTCTTTCCAGATCTCCCAGCAGTTATCTGGCTTTCACCACCTCTCTGACACGTTTGAATTCTATTACAGCCACTTATGGTCCCTCCTCACCTGCTTCTGTGCATGTTGTGCTTTTCCTCCCTCAATATCCTGCCACGGTCCAGTGATCATCTGTARTTCAGCAAATGAGAGGAAAAACATAGGTGCTGCCTCCCTTTCTGAGCCTTGTAGCTGATCCCGGTGACAACTCAGTTGGCCAGATAAAAGCCTGAGTGCTCCCTCTCAGCCTGACTCCAGTTTCGCATGTTAAAGGGGCACTTGGTGGGTATTTTCATGAAGGACACAGTAGCATTATACAGTTCTGAATAACAGAGCTGGAGTTGAGTCCCTCCGGGGCATTTGTATCAATTTGGCACTCAGAGCGCTCTGGCAGCTCCTTGAGATGATCGGTTTGCTGTGGTTATGCAAAACCGGGACAACAACATAGTTTTTGTAATGCTGGAAAGGACATTGAAAAAAGGATACTCTTGATTTCTAGGGACATTGAGGCTGTGCCTACAATTGTGTGTTTGGAGACTGAGTCAGGGAGTGGGTGCAGTCCCGTGCCTGACTCACCCTGCAGTAGCTGTAGGATGCTTGCAGTGCAGTAGGGTTAGCCTGAGCTCTCTGCACCTGCACTCAGGAGAGCTCCTGTGTCTCTAGAATACCAAGTGGGACAGAAAAAAAAAGTCAATCTACCTTTTGGCCCATGCCCACAAGCCCACCTCATGTTTATAAGCACAGCCTGAATTTGAAGAGTGATTTTTATACATATATGTATATACAAGCATGTAAATATATGYGTATATGTATATAATGCTAAAGGTATCATACTTGTTTATGTGAAAAAAACCCCGCAGGTATTCATTCATTTTAATGAACTAATGGTGAGGGTTGATGACAGTTCAAAGAATTCAAAAGATGGGATCTGAGGGAATGTGGGAAAGAAGCTGGTGTACTCTGCAGAGGAAACTTGATGGTGTAGTGGAATATGTGTGTGGGGAATTGCTAGCCTGGAAAAAAAAATTAATGCAGTCTCTGCAAAATAAGCAAAAACCTTTCAAGAAAGGCAAAGTAAAGATAGAAAATGCTGCAATATTGTATTATTTTCTTCCCTTTTAGTCTCTTACATGATTCATTACATTGATGTCTTCTGTTAGCAGAGTAAATAGACAGAATATTGCTCTCCCTTCCCYCTCAGAAACAAAAGTAATTTTAAATTTCTTCCATCTGAATAAAACTCAAAATGAATCAAGCAGTTCCTCCTTACAAGATATCCATAAATCCCTTTGGAATCAAAAAATCCAAACATCCAGCAAAACAAGACTGCTTTGTCCCTGTTGAAGTGTGGATGGATCTCATTCTGCAGTGCCAAGATCTGCTTGGCTGGCCCTCATTTATACTCTCTCTGTTCTGCTTAAGAGGGTCCTGAAGATTAAAAGCTGGCTGGGTGATTGACATTTCTCCGAAAGAAGGAGAGACACAAGGATACAGTAATTAGAAAAATGGCTCAGCTTCGTTCCTGCACCCAACTCTCAGTTGGCTTTGTGCTGTACCAATGAAGAGACTTTCTGCTCCAAGAAGCAGTAACTAGACAGGATCTTCGTGCTGAGGTCCCTTGTCAGGCACGCCTGAAACTCTGCCGGCAGCATCCCTTCAGTCGGGGGGTGGATCCTCCTCTGATCAGGTTAAAAATAAGCTGTGCCACTGAATATTCCTTTCCACCTGTCTACAGGGTTAAAGAAGTGACAGTGGGAATAAAGAATGCGTGTGTGAACATACAACAATCATAAAATAAACTTGGGTACCAATGATTCAGGTTTGACAGTCTGTGTTTAGATATCCTGCTTCCGTGCCAGGCTCTTTGTAGTGAGAACGACTCAGTGGGCTGAGGTACTTGTCACCACTAAACTTCAGCTCTAAGAACCTGGGGGCATTTGTTTTATCTAAATGTGGTTCTTCATAGAATCAGGCTGGAAAAAACCTTCAAGATCATCAAGTCCAGACAGTAGCCTAACACTGCCAGGCCCGCCACTAAACCGTGTCCCTAAATGCCACATCTACAGGTCTGTTAACTACCTCTGGGGGTGGTGGCTCCAACACTTCCCTGGACAGCCTGTTCCAATGCTTGAAAACCCTTTCCATGAAGAAAATTTTCCTGATATCCAATCTAAACCTTCCCTGGCACAACTTGAGGCCATTTCCTTTTCTGTCACTTGTTACTTGAGAGAAGAGACCTTACCTTGCTACAGCCTCCTTTCAGGTAGTTGTAGAAGGTGATAAGGTCTCCCCTGAGTGTTCATTTTGTCTGAAAAGCCTTATTGTGTTACTCTAAGTGAAAAAGAAAAGCTGCCTGTATAATTTAAGAAACAAGAAGACTACAGATTAGGAACACGAGGCAGGGAGGGGCTTACAGCTGGGCAAATGTGACACATTTTGTTTTGTTGATTTATCGGGGGGGAAAGATTAAACTACATATGTTAATTAAGCAGTTTCACACATATTTTGTCAAAAATATTGAAATCCAGGACAGTTAAATTTGGCATTAAACTTTAATAGAGATCTAAATTTGAAGCTACTCATGTCCTTACAGTTAAGCAAGCACTTAATTGCTTTGCTGGATGGGGTTCCACTAAGAATACTGCTACTGCTGATTTGTTGAATTTTTAGTTGTGAGATTTCTGTAGAGAAGAGTTTAGCATCCAGTGGTTTGCATGAGTAGTTTGCACCCACTGCCCTGTTAGATGTGGTGGAGAGAAGATTTGTGTTCTGTTGTTATGTACACCCAGTCACATTTGGCTAACTTGCTGTTTCTGGGGCAAAGAAAGKGTGTATATATCACACAATAGCATTTCCTTTAATAAATCAGAATGTTTTTTCCATTTTCCTCAAGCCATGTATATGCTACAGGCAAGAAGCTGCTCTCTGTTTAATGTGAATAACAGATCTATTCTATCAAGTCCATTCCCAGTGTACTTTCTCTGACATCAGTGACTTCAGTGGATTTATTCCAGGGGTGAATTTGGCTGTTCCTGTTCTGTGTAGGTAAATCTTCAGGCAGTGCTAATTAAGAGAATGTCAACTGATTTTACCATTCCATTATGCTGGACTTCGTAAAGGTTATTTATATCATTCTACATCAGGGCCCAGTGAGAGAATATTTCTGGTGGCAGTTCGTCTATTAAAATAGCTGCAAGAAAATGTAAGCGCTGGGGCTAAAAATAAAACTTTGTTTCTCAACAGAGCAAGTGACAGCCACATGCATATTTTCAAATTTTAGCATTCTRATGTTAACTGAACAGAAATCGCATTGCTTTCATTATGTTCATAAACACTACCGTGTTACTGGAGTAACCACTGTTAAGTGGAATCCAGATGTAAATGTACCAGTATCTGCAGAGACTTCTCAGCAGAGGTGGTGGATGTTTCCTATGCTTTGATGATCTGCTGGCTTTAAAACAAGTGACACAGAAAAGGTTCTCTCGTGTGTGTTTACTGTTGGTGATAGATTTTCTGTGTGAGCTGACTGTGACCCGTGTCTAAGATTATTAATAGGTGACCTTACATTCGCTTGTTTGTGCTTACATTATATTTCTTCCACCACATTCTATAAACCATTAAAGGAAGCTTTTCTGTTTTAAAGCACATATGACTAAGAACTCTGTTAAATTCAAACTGTATTATTTGAATGTTCAGTTCAGTTTCTTTTGTTCCAGTTCAAGCATAAATCACAGTGGTTGTCCTCTCAGTTACGATGCTCCCTTTGCCAGTTAAGTCATTATGAAATCTGGAGATACATCTCAGTAACTGGCCATCATGCAGCATTGCAAAATATTTTTCAGAATGGACAATTCATTTCAGAGCAACTTCTGTAAATGTCTGGATGTATCACAGGGCTGTCAACTCTCGGCCTCATATTTTTTTCTCAGCCTCGTGTGTTCACATTTTTTTGAGAGTGGAGTCAAAAAAAATAGTTCTTAAGACAGCACATCATCCTTAACTGGTAAAAATGGTTTATTTTCCAATCTTACACTACAAATCAGTGCTTTCTGTACTATCATTATATATCCACATTACTTCTAAAAGCAAGTAAAACATGCTGAATAAGATCRATGCTCTATTGGTTTGCTGCTGCCAGAACTTTTTGACTTGCTGTTGAGTGGGGCTGTTYTGTGCATGAAAAAAAATGGGTTCACATAAAAGAGACTCTAATCTGCTTTTGTCTTCTGTATTTCTGATTTTGTATTTGTTGTCTTACCCCTGAAGTCAGAGCAGTATTTGGAGTAGCTCCAGGATGGGTTTCAGKCATGCTGGCTGCCTATAGACCCTGTTTGATTGAGTGCAGGGACACACTGGACGCCCTTTTTTTCCTTCAGCCACCTCTCTTGACAAGGGGACACAGAGTTGTTTCCTTCAGGAATGCCACCACACACACCACTGARAAATTTTCTTATGCAAAGAGCATCCCTACATAACCTCAGAAAACGTGAAGTTCCAGTACATCTACCAACAGAAACTTTTCTGGTAAAGAGAGAACTTATATTGGACTTTTTAGATTATTTTCTGTCTCCAAACTCCCATCAGTTTCATGCTTGAGCCAGCAATAGTCTATTATAGTTTATTCAAGTGGTTACAGGGAATATTATTGCCATGGCTGTCTTTCTCAGGTACTTGGAACCACATCCTTTCAGTGTGCACTCACAAGATAGTTGTTAATAAACACTGAAGCGTCCAGTGGCACGCTCAAGGACTTGCAGTGGCACTAATTTTCCTTGGCTTGCTTTTTGAGAGTGACAGTGATTTTCTTAGGTTACCAGCCTGTTAYTCAAAGACTATTCTGTTTGCCCAGCTAATGAAGTGAGAACAACTCTACTGTATTGCAGTAGTTCCTTCCTGAGTAGCATCCTATCAGGAGACACCAAGGCTTGGGCATCTTTAAGAAGGGCAGTCTTTTTTTTATTTAGAAGCTTCAAATTAAACAGCATAAAGGAAATTAAATACAAGGAAAATGCACAAATTCAGGGTAGCTGGAAAGCAGCTGGTGGATTTGTTCACGTTCTTGGAGGGCTTTGGTACAGAGACAGGTAGACTAGATAGAAATCTTACCAGCATTCCCTGATAAAATCACAGGCTGACAGTTCAGCCTGTCATGTCGTAGAGGACTCTGAGAGAAGTGTTTTCTTTGCAGCTGAGAAGACTGAAACACATTATGAATGCTTAAGGTCGATGCAAGGAAACAGAGCCCTGCAAARCATATTTAATATAGGTTTGATTTCCTGTGGAATGTTTTCCAGATGTTCTCTCAAACAGGCCTCTAAAAAATGTGAGGTAATTTTCTTTGCAAACAGAAAGAGAAAACTCTGTTTTGTGTCACAGCATCTGAGAATCACTGTTCTAATTCTTTATTGCATTACCTTGTGCTCAGGATTTTCACCATATCTTTCAAAATTGGTTTTATTACACAAAAGGTCAGTAGTATATAAATATTTATATAACCCAATTTCAAATAAATCATACTTGTTTAGAATCACATTTGAGCTTAGTAGTTTCCCTTAAACCCAAAGGAGACCTAATATATTAAATTAAAATTACTCTCATGCATGATCCTGAGTTGCTTAGAGGATTTAATTAACATTGATAAACTATGACATTAGTGTTTTGTTAAGTTCTTTTGATTTTCTGTAGCAGATACTGTGTAAAAAGATCTAACTGGTCTCYAGCAGATGACATGAGGAAGAGGAAAGGATAATATTAACAGAAGGTGTTATAGAACTTATTTTATTTTGCGTTGCACTAAAAATAGTAAAAGAACATGRGTGTGGGGTATTAATTTGTTAATAGAAGAATAGAAAAAATACAGTGTTTGTACTTTCAATTATAAAATACAGATATGCGTAGGTGAAAATGCTTTTCATTTTGCGTGACTCAATTCCTAAGAGTTAGATCTGCATTCTCTGGGGTGCTGGGTGTCCAGGAGAGCCCTGGTGAACAAAAAACCTGAGTAGTAAGATAAGTGCTGGCAAACCTGGTGGGGACATGGTGCACAGAGTGAGCTGGCCAGGCTGGGTCGAGTGTGGGTGCTYCTCTGCAGGGACCAGCTTTGGAGGGCTTTGTGTCTGTGCCTGGTGCCGTGAGCAAGCATTCGTGCTGCTAAAAGGCATCTCAGTGAATCTTGTGTGGTCTCTGGTGTTTGTTCCTGTGTCTAGTTAGCCCACAATYCAAACAGGCTGCCTCTTTATAATTGAGGATTGTCCATATTTTGCTTCCAGATGAACAACACAGTTTTTAGAGATAAAYGGAATCCAGAATCAAATATTTGCTTGGGTTTAGGCTGCCAGTCATTTAAAATAACAAAACAGCAGCAAAACGGGATAAAAACCAGCTYCTTTCAGTTAGCAGCTGGTATTTGGGGTCCAAAATCCTGTAATGGTTTCTGCCAGTGTTGGAAAAGATTTGGATCAGCTCACGTGAGAGAAACTGCCTTCAGTATTCAGGTCTTGGGAGGCAAATGGTGYGACTCTTCCCAGTCCCCAAGAGGCACAAGTGCTGATCTGGGTGTCAGGGGGCACCGTGGGCTGGGGGCTCCCTGGGGCCCATGGGGACTCCAGGGACAGGCGGGACAGAATCTTTCAGGCTGGGCTGATCCCACCACCCAAGCTCGGGAATGTGGCAGTCCCGAGCATCTCCCTGGGGACAGGCTGGGACATTGGCCCGTGGGCAGACCTGGCTCAGTGGGGCCCATGGCTGGGTGGGGTAGAGCAGGGCTTGGGGGGCTGGAGACCGAGATCCTACAGCACCACTGGGGCAGGGCCTGAGGCTTTAGGGGCTGAATGAGGTCCTGGGTCACAGACTGGATGAGAGAAGCCCCAGGAATGGGTAGGAACATCAGTGCCCTCAGGGCCTGGACACTGACATTGTTTGAGAAGGAGAGTAGCAAGCAAAGAGAAATCAACCTTTATTTGAAAAGATTTAGTGGAGTTGATGTTTAATAAATACATGTAAAAGTGACCTCTTGAATAGAAATGCCAAAATTCATAGTTGCTCACAGGTGCTCAGCGGTGTGTCTGGACAACTAAGGAGGTGTGAGTTATATTAATATTACACAGCTCTGGTGTCCTTTAATGAAAAAAAGATGGATCAGAGCTACATTACCATGTGTGAGGAGAGTCATCTCTCCTTATGGAGCCGTTCTGAGGCTTTTTTCATCTCACTGGTTGATAGAGTTGCTTATGTGGCCTTCGCCTCATTTTGTCACTGTTTATGAAAGAAAGAGAAAATGAAATGCTCTTCCAACAATGAAGCCATTAGTGTGTGGCCACATACCAACCCCTCTTGCCACGATTGCATCCCAGCAGAAACAGCACCAGCCCAGCTATAGGGGAGCTATTTGTAGCCACAGAGTAGGATGCTGCAGTTGACCCCCACAAAAGAAGAACAAGTATTTTGACTTGTTGTTTTTTCTGTAATGGTGCCATTTATCACTATGACACACATTCATTGACTTAGTCTGGCTTTTCTCAGTGTCGGATTTATACTTCTTTTCTGGTTTGAATATTGATGCAGCACTTCCCTTACGTGACTGCACTGCCAAATGGTGTCTAGACGCTAGAGCAGCTCTGACTAATTAGTGTAGTCACCCCAGTCTCTCAGCTCTGGCATTTACGTACTCTTTATGGTACTGCTATAAATAGGTGCCTAAACACAAGCAGCAGTGCAAGGAGAGGTGGCAGTGAGCGTGTCCATCCATCACCTCACGTCCCTGAGGTGTGGGAGAGGACAGCACTGCCGCTGCCTGCATTGCCAACAGGGCGAGTGGATGCAGCCACTCACTTGGACATCACCGTGTGTGCAGCCAGCAGGACACCTGCATTCAGTGTCTGTCTTGGTCTGAGCATCTGCAGTGCAAAGGCAAGGCTGAGAGAGATCCCTCTCCTGGAAGGCTCAGCCCTTGCGTACCAACAATACAGTCAGAGAGAAAAAAGAACTGAGAGAAATCAACGCCAGCCATCCCAGCGATGTGGGTACTTCTTGTGGAGGACTCTGCTTCAAGAGTTGCTTTCTGATGGATTTAAACCAAATCCAAACTAAAAATGCAAATTTAAATATTTTCTCCACGTTCATAATTTATATCATACTTTTAAATACTGCACCAACAATAAAGCTGAGCTGACCAACTTTAAAGAGGGAGAACTGATAAATATCAAAGATAACTTCAGGGCATCAAAGAACTTTTGTAAAACCTTGAGAACAAAAAGTAGCGGAAACCTAATCAATGTTGTCTATGCAATGGGCTGTGCTAATATAAAATTAATTTGCCTCAAAAATTATATGCAGATTAAATACAATACTGCTATTAACAAAGCTTATTTGTAAGCAAAATGTGAAAGTTCTGATTTATCCAGCTGAGTATTTGAAGAGCCACTATCATAAGGAGAGCAAATTAACTTTGTTTCCTTTGTATTTTTAACTGTTACAAATTATTTTACTGGTGGTAATACAAAGCATTAGAGAATAGCAGGTTTGGGATTTTTTTTCCCTTCTTTTCAGAAAGACTGTTTATTGTTTGAGCAAATTTTCTTTGAATTGGCCGATGGGATTATTCTTACTCTTTCAGCTAGTGGTATACAAAATATTTAAAGTAAGCTTTCCAGAAGACCTGCAGGTTTTCCAGGGCTAAGATAGGACTAGTTTAATTTGTGGAGTTTCTGYCCTACAAAAAGAAGATTTTTTGTTTTCTTTCTTCATCTTCCCAAGAGGAATATTTCTGGGTGGTACYGTTTTTTATGCATGGGAAAGGGCAAAAATCATTTATGCTGCTGTGCACAATGAGGATTTTGTGACAGAAAAAGAAATTAATAGTTCCTTTTAAATGTGTTCCTGCGACAAGTTATAAACAATATAAAACTGCCTGTCTCTCTCTCTCTCCCCAGCAGTGAGATACATCTCTGTACGTTGCACATATAAAATTGTGCACACTTGAAGGCACATGTTGCAAGCACTGTTTTCTGGATAACAAAACTGCTCAGTCATGAGTGRGGAACCCACAAGTTACCACCTACAAGCTGCTTCCTGCTGAAGGAGCACTAAGTTAACACAGTGTSTTCTATTTTTTTATAGGACTGCTATTATCAGATTGCTCTGATTCCACATCCCTAAAAGGATTGTCTCTTTTACCGTAACAGTTCTTAATATTCATGTGCAATACTTTAGGATTAATGGTTCTCATTAGGCTAATTTGTCTCCCTCTCTAGATGAATAGCTGTACCACTGTTTGGGTGTTAACTGATGAGAACACTTTCATCACTGCCAGTCTCCTGGAAATGTTTGGGGCTAGATCTTCAGTGAGTGTTAATCAGCAGATCTTCACTGAAAGTACTGGAGTTATTTAATGACAGATGGAGGTCTGTTTCTGTTTTTATTTTCTGGCCTTAACTTTATCTCCAGTGCAAATGAATCCACATAAATATCAGGTGTAGTTAACGGCTTTGATAGTATGGAGTTTGGATGTCTCACTAGGGAAGGGGTGTATGATAATGCCGAATAATGCTCAGACCCGAGCTATCTGAACTATATTTGACTTACGAAAACTTAAATGTGCAATGTTGTCACATCATTACTTTTTATGACCACAAAAATTCTTCAGAAATTCACATAGAAATCAAGCTGTATGCAAAAGAGATCAGCAGAGCTATTCTTAGCCTCCTTTAGGGTTTACAACAAATAAGTTCTTTAAGCAGACTGGGTAGTAAATGAATGGTGTTATTCCATAGTTATCAGTCCTTAAAAACATTTAGAGAAGAGGAATGTATTAAATGATCTCTGGACCAATGCACCTAATAACCTAAGGGAGAACTGGACATTTAAGAATGATGAGACGATTGCAAGGAGTGTTTTCAGGATTATCAGTATGCTGATTGTATAATTGCATGTCCAAAAGGATTTATCTGTGGTCACATAAACAATGAAATTTAAATCTGAGGAGCTGCTTTGTTTTAGAAATGCAAGAATACTGTACATACAGAAGGCTTGCACTTTCTACCATGGCAGGGGTTTTTCATACTACATAGATGTAATAGGCTCTATTCTGTTCTAAACCTGACTTCATCCAGGTATTAGTAGATTTACAAAAATCCTTGGAAGCTGTGAACTGTCTTTGTTCCCAATTGATCCAAAAGCTGGATTTGAGCCACCATCTTAATTACTGACTGAGAGAGGAATCGCTGCAGTGACAAAGGGTTTCCTTGCCYAGATTTTCTTCATGGTGCTGCTATTTATCTCCTCCCATATCTTGAGACCCATTTCTTCTCATCCTGTCTCCTGGTAGATACAGTATATATTCACCAGCTGAGTAGGGATTTTATGTAAATTTGGAAATTTATGTATACAGATAGGATGTCCTGAAGGACCGGTAGAGAGCTTGACTTTTTAAAGCTGTTAAAGACAACTGGGTACAGATTTCCATCTCAAGGTTAAGTGGTTAAATAAGGCAAGAGAGGGAGTGAAAAGCTTAGAGTTGACTGTGGCTTGAAAGCAACCATGGATTTGCTGGTGTCAGTACAGTTAGCGAGAGAAGGAACTAAAAAAAGGCCATGAGAACAGCTCCCATAAAGTCAGGTATAGGTTGCATGGAGTTTATTTATAGGATGCTTTCTCAAACTAAGCCTGTGAACCTTTTGAAGTTTGCCCATCGTTACTTTCAGGCCAATTAATGATGTGTATCCAGTCCCATTCTGGGGTAGGTGAAACAATAAAGCAAACAGAGATAATTAGTCTCTGGAGCATGTAAACAAATAAAGTAAATCACTTGCAAATCACTTGTTTCTGCTAACTTCTGTGGGTTTGTTGCAAAACTGAAAAAGAGCATTTATGTTGCAAATCTGCATAATGCTGGAGCAGTGATGAAAATTCATGGATTATACTATTCTGATTTTGAGAGGGCTTTGCGAAGATTAAGCACCTGATCCTGAGGCATTACTGGGGGTTGTTACATGCAAAAGGACATTTTTATACCTGTTTCAGAAGGAGAAGATCGAAGTGGGAAGGTGGCTGGGGTTTTCTTTCACGTAGATAAAGGTCTAAATGACACTTTGTAAATAAACAAACGTCAGTGCTCCAAGATTATAAAGCTAAGCTGCTCAGGAGAGTGACTGTAGGGTGTGGGACCTTGACCCAGCTCGTCAATGCCTCGCAGATTTTACAGACGTGAATGTGGGAGCATTATGTGGCCTTTAAAGTACAAATAACCAAAAGAGATCCTGTCTGCAAGTCCTTTTGTTTTCCAACATAGTGGTAATCAGTTGATCACAACACAGCTTCACTGCTGGTCTTAAGACACCTCCTGTACATAATCAGTGCTCTCCCCTTCTTGGTCAGCGGGTGACTGAGGTAAGTGAAGATAATGTGGCCGTTCAGCAGCAGAGCTCCATGCAGAGCACACATTCCTTTCATCTCAGCCCTGGACTCTATATTCTAGACTTTGGATAAATGCACATTTTACAAGAACAAATAGATTCTCAGTAGCATGGCCCTGGGGGCTGCGGAGACCACACCAGCTGGTCCTGCCTGCTGCCCCAGTTCAGCCAGCTGGTGCTGCAGGCCAGTCCAGAGCAGGGCTGAGCCCATTCCCTGGAAACTCAGGGCAGTACCAAAGCAGGTCCTGCTTCCAGTCTTGCAATAAGTCTTCCTTGCTCTGTAAGCACAAACATTGAGTTTTGTGTAATCAGTAAAACAGCAGAAACTGTGTTTTGAATCTTTGGAATAAAAGACTCAGTAAGAGTTCAGATCCAGGCAGAATGACTCCTCGTATGATAAAATCACTCTTTGTCCTTTTTTCTTGGCATGAAAACGCAGAACATTTCTTTTAGTAAAGGGCTGGCATTTCCCTGTTGTTCTGTCCCTTTTTACTGTTTTCTTACACTTGTTTGTTCTGACTTCAAAAATAGATTCTGGAAAGAGATGCATCTTAGAAAGAGACTCTCAACGTCTGAAATGTGTCCAATATGCATTTAAGTTAAAGAATATTAAGCCTTGTCCAAAAATAAAGAGAGTGTAAAAGGTAAGAATGCCTGCAGGCTTGATTTTTTAAAGATACGCATTTTTCTTCCTGTTGCAGATCTCGCCTTGCAGATTTCTTCACAAACTGCCAGCCTGAGTCACGCTCTGTTAGCAGCTGTCTGAAGGAGAACTATGCTGACTGCCTGCTCGCTTACTCGGGGCTTATTGGTAAGAAGGCAGGGAAGGGTGGGGGCTTGCTCGTAAGAAAAAAACCCCAAACTGCATTTTGGAGGCCCACGAGAAATGAAAACTGGAATGTAATACTGTACGATGTGATACTAGGCCACGTTCTCCACCTACATATATTAGCCCTGTTTCACCTTACAGAGATTCTTGGGGTAAGTTTGTACTTTATAAGTTAATTAAGGGTGGAAGATAAGGAGAGAAAGGTGCGCTTGAATTTGAAATAAATTCAAGCTTAAAAAGTAAAGCTTATTTAGGTGGTTGAATTCAGACAGGACCAAGAAGTAGGAAGTTAACAAGTGGAACTGCAGCTTGGTTGATTTTGCAGATGTCATCACAAGGTTGGGTAAATACCTCCTGGTCTTCAGGGAAAGGTACCTGAATTTAAGGTATGAAACAATGGATGAATCCAACCTTTTTTCACTTCCAACTGCTATTCTTCCCTCGATATCCTTCTGTCCACTCTAGATGTTTTCAGAGATGCCTGTCAGTGACATGAACTGAGACCAAATTTATGTTCTGAAATCCTCTTCTCTCCCCATCGTGGTTATTTTTGTTTGTTGTCACCTTCCTGAGTGTCAACAGGCATAAGGATGCCTTTGTGGAAGGCGGATTCCACATGCCACACGCAGTATTTGATTCCTGAGAGAGAGAGATCGTGTCAAAAAGCTGAACAAGTGTTGTAGAAATATCATAGTTGGGCAATAAATAATAAGTGAATGTCAAAACTCTGAAACAAACAAATTTGAAAGGCCACCAGATAAGATGTTTTTGAGCTTCCAGCCTGCACCTGCTGCAGTGCAGTAATATCGCCTTCTGTTGGGCATGAAGGTGCCAGCTGAGGCCCTGAAGCTGATCCTGCTGTTAGATAAATGTCTCTGGAGATAATATCGAAATGAAGATTTTTCTAAAATAGGTTGAGTATGCTGAAAAATGACTGAAAGCGATATTCAGTGGCTTACTGTTATCATTCTTGCTACTCTAGCAGCTAATGAGTGAGGTAAGTCCATGTGGCAGTGGGTTAGATGAGATGTGATGGCTTCAGAGGATGTTCTTCTACAACTGACGAGATTGAGACAGTATGCAAAGGGTCTAACATCTGAACAGTTATGACAGACTGTCATTGGACTCTGAAACAGAGAACTGAATAGCCTTGAAATCTGATCCAGTCAATGAGATTAAGAAGTCTGGCTGCTGGCAAGGAGTAACTGTTTCTAATAGATACTTCTGGGTAAGAGCTGCCAAGAAGTTCTTGCTGGACCTGGTGAATTTTGCTGGCAGTTTTGTTGGTTCCGTTTTTCATTTTAACCCCCAAAATGACCCGGTTCCTATAGCCAGGTGTTTTTGTGTTACTGGGGATGACCATTCTGCAAAACACTGTCACACGTCAGAAATGTGGAATGGGCACCTAAGGAGTTGAAATCAAAAGGAGATCTAGTTTTCAAAGGGAAAAGTATACATTTTTCATCCTTCCTATTAGCCCCTAGAGACATGCAAAAGAGGAACTGACTGGTGTTACGAGAGTTTCTGCTTCTTGGTAGTAATTCTGTTAAACCAGGAAAATTAGCAAAACGTTTCTTGTGCTGAAGCAGTAAATTCCTGCTTCTGATATCAATCTGATATAAAAGTGGAGTAAATTATGTGAATACCATCAAAATTATAAGATCCTAAGGCAGAAATCAGAGGTATAATCTTTCAAATGTCTGCTTAGTAGATATAATACACAGGAAGAAGAGAGAGACTGTGGGCAAGAAGCTGCTACAGATCCATTAGTTCATCAGAGCTTCAGGATCTCCTTTTAATTAAGATAAAATATTGTTCGTGAAAATAAAATACTATTTCATTTAATTCCATTTCATTAAATGTAGCAAAAATTGAATCTCCATAGAGTTTGTTCAGGAAATTGATGCTTCTCTATGGAAGGTACAGTGGATGTGAGTCTGTTGTCATATACAGGGGTATAAATGAGAGTTAACTTCACTGAAATTAGTGAAGTTCCACTTAAAATGAATGACTTAAGTGGAAATAGTCAGCCACAGTTTTTGCATGAGGTGCTTTATCAATTAAATGGAGAGAAGTCTACAGAGGATGCTTTAGTGTTTGCATCAGTGTGTTATGGATATAATTTTGAAGAGATGTGTATTTTACAGGAATTTTGAAAGCCTCAACTCATTGCTTTAGGCTTCTTCTTGTAGTATAGCGATAAATTAATGTTTTTTAAAAAAATAAACAGAAAAATATAAATGTTATTAAATGTATAGGGAGACTGTGGATAGCCGTGTTCGAGAGTCAGTTCGAGGCTTTGGTTACAGCCTGGCTAAGCCATTTGGACCTTCTGCATTCCCACATCAATTACGTTTTGCTCTAACTGCTGACTTCAAGATCTGCTTTAGCATTCACTTTGTGACACATTTTCCCCTGTCTTGAGCAAAATCCATCTCATTTCTGTGGCATTCCCAGGAATTCTGTGACAGTTTGTGTGGATAAGCTGGAATTGCTTTGGGCCAAAGAAACTTCAGCCACTTGCCACTTCTCCTAGACGCAGCATTCATCTCCTCGTTCTTAATTGACCCTAATTTGGGCAACCTCTTGGCTGTGTTCAAGTCTACTCTGCTTTTGTCTAAAATGCGGAGATCTGACTGCTGACTGCTGAGACCATCACAGAGCTGTTTGACACACAGAGCTCAGAAAACCAAGCATGTCCTATTTTACTGCCAACCACCATGGTTTCTCTGATCTGTTAGTGTCCATCAGCAGAATTTCCAAGATGCCAGCTAGTGAGGAGGGGGGAAGGGTGAGGCACACACGTACAGGGAAAAAAGAAAATCCACCCCAGGAAACCAAGCATATAATCCGCTTGGGTTCACATCTGCCCCCAGGTTTAAGTGACAGACTGATTTTCTACTAGCTGCTCTTTCAGCCACTCTCTTTTTGCTGGATGTACAGTTTGTGTGCTGTGTACACACTTTCCTTGTCCTGTCTTTCCTGTGTTCATCAACCCTAATTGTACCTTGGTATCTGTTACACTTTTAACCCCTGTCTTGACCCATTTTAATTACCTTATTACCTCTTCGTGATAAGAAAGTCTTACCTCAGTGACCTTTTTAATTTCCTCAGTACCTTTTTGTTTTTTTAACCCTTCACTAAGCATTTGCTAATTGGAATTTATTTTTAGCCTGCTATTTTCTTTCCATTTGCAAAATCCTTTTGATTTTTGCTTTCTCTCACTTCTCTTCAGATCATATTGCAAGGCTGAAATCATGTACTGAACCATCGAGTTCAGTAAGGGAGAGACATTTTAATATGTTTTATTTTAATTTAACATCATTCCTCTGCTTATTTATCTACTGTCCAATTTTCATTAATAAAGCAAGTTATATTTGCCTATTTTACTAAATTCTCTACCTCCATTTAATAAATTTTGAACCATGCTATTTACTCATGTACTAATCTCATGTAGAATTTCAGCAATTATTACTGCAACTACTGGCAGCTACTGCAGCCTGTTAAAAGCTGCACGTAGACAAAGGTATGGGATTGTAGCCTAATTGAAGAACATCCTGAAGCAAGAGCAAAGATGCTTTTTGTGAGTTTCACAATGGGACTGCGTTTGTTTTCACATACATTACACTGTCTTTCTCAGGCCAGCCCCAATGCCTGTTCTCCTTTGTCTCCCACGTCATATATGAAGCAGTTTGCATGTTGATTTGTTCGTTTCCCAGCACTGCCTGGTGACTGAAAGGCTATTAGACATCACTCTGTGATTTGTGTTATTTCTAATGTTCCCTTTTTTAGCTTGATGTTTGATAGCCCTTTCCTGTCTGTCATTACAGACTATTGGACCCCAGACCTATGGACCAAAGTTTCTCTCCTAGTGTACAGTTCGGGTCTCTAACATTTGTCCTTCATCTATTCCATCTTCTTAATGACTGCTTTGATGTCAGTTTTGAGGAGATGTGATCACATTTCCTCACGATATATGACCTGTCTTAGAATTGCAGATTATCAAGTGAGGAACATGTTCCCTGAAACAGCTGGCAGCAGTACAGGTCTGGAATATGTTCCCCTTTTTATTTAATTTTTCCCTTTTAGCCAGACAAATAAAATGCAGGTTGAAAATTCTCAATCCTTAGGACAGTTTGAAATTACTGACCTGCTGGGGTGATGCCTTCAGTGAGACTACTGGCTTGAGCAAGTGCTGATTGTACAATGGTTTCCTGATCCAGATGAGTGATGAACAGTTGCTGTACATCTTCTAGGACGCAAAATGCCTTCTTTGGTTTCATTTCATTCTTGGTACCCTTGAGTTGACGTATAAATGTGAGAATACTTACCCAAGAATTTGTAACAGAGTTGACAGAATGACCCTGTGGTTGGAAGTTGTTGACAGTGTTCAGGAAATAATCACTGTGCTGAAGAAGTAGTGAGACAGCAGGATTAATAGTAATTTATTACCTGCAAAGCATCTGCTGTACCTTTTCATTCATGCTGGGTTTTGCTCTGTTCATCACCATAACCCACTCTGCTGGCAGGTCCCTCGTGAGCACCCTGGGGTTAATGCTCCTCCAAGGTGTAGTAGGGCTCCCCTCAGCATTACCAGCACTCCCCTTGCCCGTGCATTTCAGAAATGCCTTTTCAGGCTGCCTGCAGACTCCAGGAGGAAGCACGGGTCTGGATACCTGGTTTCAGCCGTTTATTTGCAGCTAGAAGTAAAATGAGGAAAAAACACAACCGAGGAAGGAAAGCCAGATTTTTAGAGTGTGTCTCTAAGGGTGCAGGTCCACGTGTGTTTGATTTGGCAGCAAAGCCCTTTAAAGAGGTAGTCACCTTCTCCCAGCCCATCCCTCCCCGCTGCCACGGTTTTCTACCTCTCACTTGCGCTGATGCAGCTCTCTCTGGGAATCCTTTTTGGAGGGAAGAAATGTGTCTTTAATGTGTGAGTCACGTTACAGTCCCTAAAGTGATTGCATTCAGACAACAGAGGGTGTGAAATATGGCACAAGGCTGGGTGTCAGAGGGTGAGAGGAGCCAGGAACTGTTCAGTCTGGAGGTTGGAGCCCTGCTGTGGGTCTGTGGTGTGAATCCAGCCCCGAATCCATGACATACCAAGTGCTGTCTGCTGTCTTAGGGTGGAAGGAATGTTTCGGTGCAAAGGTTGCTCACAGTGCTGTGCTTCACTCCATCAACAGGCACCGTGATGACACCAAACTACATCGACTCAAACAGCCTCAGCGTGGCCCCGTGGTGCGACTGCAGCAACAGTGGGAATGACAGAGACGAATGCCTGAAATTTCTGAATTTCTTCCAGGACAACATATGCCTTAGTGAGTACAAAATTAGATGGCTTCTAATGCGTTTTAGGATGTTTTCTGGAATTGCTTTACTTTGTAAGTGTGTTATGATACATCAAGGCCATCACTTTGCACTTTGTTGGGCATGTCTCTGTTGGAGGTGTAAAAATTAAAAGAACAAGCAAATATGCCTGATACTGTGGTTTTTGGCCAAGACTGCAAGCACGAGAAGCTCTTGGGAAAAAAATTCACAAAACAAAGTTGTGCAATATTGAAATACATTTACGTCACAGATTGTATTTGGAGCCTAACAGTCAGGCAGCATCTTCACCAAAAAATTGCAGCACCTGAGGGGTTTCTGTATAATTTAAGAACTTCATATAAAAAAAGACGTGTAGTTTAGGATATGAATGATTTGCTCTAAGTAAGTATAAATTGGATTGTGCTTGCAATTTATAGCCAACTTCATTTTTTTAGGATATTTGATCTCAGATGCCTGGTTTTAACACAAGCCTGGATAGTAACTATTGTAAAGATTTTGTTAAATTATTGATTTTTTTTTTCCGTCGGACCCACTTCCAAATTAGGGACTATTATAAATTTCAGAATGGCTCAGTGGAGTCGATTTTGGCAGGTTCTCTTTTCAAATTTCCTGTCTGCCTGGAGCAGCATAATTGGATGATGTGGAGTGTGCATCAGAGTTTTAATTTCACGTAAATGAGGAGACCAAAAGAGCTTGGCTTCCCTAGTCTAGCAGAACAGAAGTTGAAAGGATACGTGATTGTCCTCTGAAATTGCATTAGAGGGGCAAGCCCAGGGAGGGAAAAGGATTGCTTCACCTGCAGGACAGTGTTGGCACAAGATCAAAAAGGCAGATATTGGCCATACAAGTTTGGGCTCGAAATTGGAAAATTTTTAACCATCAGACTAAAATTAAGAAATAGGCTTCCAGCAGGAGTTTTGAGGCTAAAAGTGGTTTTAAAAGTCATATTTCATCAGCTTATGCAAAGAAGCACACATCATTGCTTTTTTCAAAAACAGTAAATGAACTCAGTGATCCAGACTGGCCCGTGCAGCCCTACAGACTTGAGCTGATGCTAGTGCAGGATTCTGTATTTTAGGAGAGGGTCTGAAAATGCCCATTGGTAGCTTCTCAAGAGGCAGCATTGTAGTGCAGACATGGGGAGTTTTGTGCACAAAAAGCTGAGTTTCTATGTGATAACACTATTTATGAAGCTTTGGAAGAATGAATCAATTACTCAAGATCGTTTAACAAAAGAAAAAGAGAGAAGAGTTCAAACTATGATGGGGTAAAATTTAACAATATACCATCAGACCTTCTTCAAGCCTAATGAGGTTGCCATTTATATATGTTGGAATACCTCAGATTTTATTCATTTGTGAATTTATTAATTTGTGGAGAGTTACAGGTTCCTTTTAGAACATAAAGACAGAGCGATTCCTTGTCCTTTCTTTTGCCTTCAGTACAAAAGCATTAATGAAGACAAATCAAAGACAGTGGAGGTTACTGTGAGACAGATTATGGTCATCCTTGCTGCAGGAGATGTCTTCTTCATGAAGAAATTAAAGATGTTTCTGGGTTTTATATGAAGCTTTTTTTTCACAAAGAATGGGAATTTTGTTTTCATTTTTTATTTTTTTATTGTCATTAGTGGGCCTTCCACTACCTGTTTAAAAAGTCATTGAAATCCTTCCCGTTACTTTTAGATAAAACAAAAACTGCTTTTTCATGATGAGGGGAAACTAGGAATTACTTGCTAGTTTGTTTTGCTAAAGTAGATTTCCCCTTCAAAATGGAAAATAAACCTGTTATTAGGGGCATTTATAGTAGTGATGTAGTTGAAGTTGCTCATCACAGGGGGGTTGGACTGGAAGACCTTGAAATGTCCCTTCCAACACAGAGCATTCTGTGATTCTGTCATAGAATCATAGGATATTTCAAGTTGGAGGAGACTGATAAGGATGATCAAGTATGATTGTATGAAATAATTGAAGAAGACTCATTGTAAAGACCACTTGTTACTTTAAAAACTGGGAGGATTGCAGATGTTTCTGTGACCCTTCTTGCAACAGTGGAAACAAAGGGTTACCATCCATTTAGGAAATACTGCTTTATATATGGCTTTATTCGGGGAAACCCAAGAAAAGTTATCATTTTATTCTTCCCACTTTGTCTTCATTAATGCAGCTCATTCTGATGCCTTTTACAAGTTCTTCTCTTCGCATGTTGGAGTTCTAAGAACTAATATCGGAATAAAATACATCTTTTTCAGAAGAAAATTGCATGTAAATTATTTTATAAGGCAAGGAATGCCACTGAGAAGAAGTATTAATAACTTCCATATATTAGTCCCCAGTGAAATTGTTTGATTTCTTGTACAAAGAATTTGAAATAAGAAATCCCCAAATCCTTGTTGAATCCCCAAAGACCTGATTAAAAACTGTTTTTCTATTTGTTTATAAAAAGCTGCAACCAATTTACTCTTGCTATAAACACATTCTTTAATCCCGTGAAACTGTGATAAGCTTTTTAACTTTTATATTCTAAAGTTTTAGTTTAACCATGTTTCCCTCACCCAATTATGCAGATTTTGATTGAAAAATGGTAAGGAAAAGATTGCCTTAGTTAAACTATTTTGTAGTTATAGGCATATTAGTTTTACTACAACAAGAAATAAATGTTTAGTCGGTTCTCTGTTTTTAGTTTGTTGTGTAACATCACCTGCCTGAATTAGGACATGACATTCAAACTGTATTTTAAATCTTGAAAGTAAATTTTTGAGGCTTTTGGATGGTAATAAATATGATTATGGTAAGTCCTAAAGGTTCTGTCAAGAATTACTGGAAACATTACAAAAAAGAGGCTGCACCAGATAATTATGTGACCCCAGACTTCCAGTTCATGTTTCTGATAGGTTCAGAAATAAGACACATTTTTCAGCATTAAAATTGAGTTTCTATAGATACACATTTTAAATGTAATAATTATAATAATGCTAATAAAAAACATCTCAGTTCTGCTTTTTGCCTTTCTTTTTTAGAAATAGAAAATTGCCTGTAATTTATTTTTACAGAAAATGCAATTCAGGCCTTCGGCAATGGCACTGATGTGAATGTCTGGCAGCCAATCTTACCAGTACAGACCACTACAGCCACAACTACAACAGCTTCCAGACTTAAAAACACAGGTTCAGAGACCACCAACAATGAAATACCCTCCCACAATGATTCACCAGCATGTGCAAACCTGCAGGTAAGAGAGCTTTGTACTTGTTGTGGTGCATAAATGAAAGTTTTTCACAGATACCTATAGAGCAGTCTCCCGCTGCCTAAGTAGATGCCTGCTCAAATTGGAATATGTGTTTATTCCCATGGTGTAGTTACAAGCTGCATATATTGTGAAATACCAGACACTCTTATTTTAAATCAGAAGCTTGCATAGCTCAAAGTGGACTTTATTGCCTCACTGACTCAGAAAYAGGGAATGGTATTTAATTTCTTATCACAGGTTTGAATACGAATGTGGCGCTCTCCAAATCCTGCCAGGATATGTCAGATTAAATTAATCCCCCGAGTAATCCAAATTCAGAGGGAACCCTTAATGTGAGCTAGCATGTCCTGCTGCCTTCTTTCTTATGTTGTTGTCGTTAAACTCAAGAGCGTTTTTTGGCTGAGTAGGTCTGGATATTAGAGAACATGTGGTGCTACAAACTACATGGGGAAGAAGCTGGAGAAAGATAAAACTATTTTGAATCGGGCACTCTCCTGAACTGGGGTCAAGGTCGTGATGGGATTTTGGCCAATGGCTGTAGCAATTTTTTTTGACACTTAAATTAGGCTATTGATGGTGGATCATTGATTCTGGATTTAAAGAGGCTCATCACTTGCTGAAGACAGTATATGTAGCCCTTTGAAAGATTGAAGGACTTGGGCAGGAGACAACAGCAAAATCAAGACAGGAAAGAGGTAGCAGAAAATGTAAGATGAAGACATCTTTAGGCCAGAATAGAATCGGGCTATAAAAATTTCTGGTGGTTAAGTGCAAAATTAGGTCAGGCAGGGATAGATCGGCTTGTCCTGTTTATTTTTGTCCTTACAAAAGGAAAATTGCTACGTGACACAAATGTAAGTGCCCAAGTTTTAAGGTCTCATCTGATATTAAGATAAATTTTTCTGGATTTCTGAAGCTTTACACTGTTAAAGCATTGATTTTTCACTTCCCAATACTAAAATAGATTTTGTATTCTTCATATTAAACTGTATCAAAGTTTACATGTGCACTAAACCAGAATTTTTTTATTTCTCAGAAATATGTTTTGCTTCTTAATTTTTCCTCCACCACTCTCTCGCCTTCATTCTTTTCCATTTCCTACATTTATTGTATATTAATCAACTTCAGGGGCATTACAGAGTCCCAAAGTATAGGGGATTAAAGGTAGATGGTGCTGAGTTTAGCTCCTTCTGTTTTAATTCTGATGTTCATATCTGTGCATCATGATTATTTAAGCTTTGTGAATTATTGGTAAGAGAGATAGTTGTAGGCATATATTGCTACACGCAGTAGTCATTTAGCCAAATGGAATATGCTGAAAGAAACATAGCCTTTTAAACCTGAAACTTGGAATATCTTGCATTTAGAACAAGACCTTGATGGGGTATTACTGAGTTACTTCATGTTATATTAAAACGTTCTGTTATGGGAGAGATCACATTTTCCTTCAGTGTTTGTACAGCCCCCTGTAGAGTAAGGCCTCCAAAGTACACATAATAAATAAAGAACTGAAGAAATGGCAAGTGATCACAAATCCCATTGGTTTCACTTCAATTTGCAAATGTTCCTTAAGCCTGAATAGATGTTCCTGTGTTTTGAAAAGGAATGAAATTCTTCCCTGTCCTTCCTTCTGTTACTCTGGTGTTTTGATGTCACATCCCCCATGAGTTTATCAGCTCTGGTTTGAAGCTATGCTGTGATTTCAAGTGTACCCCTGATGTACTTGGCACAAGAAGTAAAGGTCTGTAGGGAAAATAGCTTCCTTTGACTAAATGATCTCTCCTGTTTGTAGAAACTATAGATAAGTCTGCACTAAAAGGTCACTAAAAGAAGTTATGTGAATCAAGCAGTTTTATTCCTGTGAAGTACAATATTCTGGTGCTTACTACTTCCTTCTGTCAGAACTGAAACACAAAGAACAAAGCTGTAGTATTTTAATGCATTTTTCAAAAAGTAACTTACGAACAGGGCCAAAACAAGCCCACAATTTTTTAAAAAGAAACCTGTGTTTTTTGGACAGTATGGTGCCACTTTGCATGTGAGACTTAAACCCTAATGCAAATTCTACAAAAGGACTGGTATTCATATCGCACTTGGAGAAGGGTATTCATTCCTCCCATGAAAAATACGCCTTTGTAGTATTTTCAAAACAAGAACTAGTGCGACCAAAAGCTTTTTTATATGCTTAGCAGCTGAGCTGAAAGGTTTCAAAAAGGCAGTATAGCCTAAACACTGTGCAAAGTCGAATTAAAGGCATTAGTCTCAGCACAAAAAGACAATGGCAGAGAGGGGCTAAGGAAATGGTCATTGAGATGCAACAAGGCTGCATATTCTAGTTAGTGGGTTTAAAAATACAGTGGAGGAAGAGCGAGCAGGAAGTGATTGATTAGTATAAATTGCCATTGAAATAAATACAGCAAGGGAAGAAAGAGCAGGAAGTGATTGATTAGTATAATATGCCATAGAAATGAGCAAATACCAACCTCCTGGGGCTGTAAAATACAGGGCACTAACCCAATTCGCCAGGAGCGTCACTGACTGAGCAATTTTTGATACATTTCTTTCTGACTTGTTCAAAATGGTCATACAAAAAGCAAGAGTGCACTGCTGGCTTTGTCGCTGTGCCATGTTCTCCCGCACAGGCAGACCTGGGAATCAGAAAGGTGGTGAATGCTTAAAGAAAATATGAGATACTCGTTGTTTACCTGTACTCAGTATTTATTTCAAAAACCTGTTGAAGATTTGGACTTTAAATTAATGTTTTTTTCAGTGATGCTGTTTAGAAGTTGTTCTTCATTCCAACTTAACCATTGCTATGAGAATTTGCAGTTCTCCTATTATCGGAGTAATTTCTTATTTCAAATTGATGCAGCAAAATGTTTAATTCTGATATACGCTTACTTTACGTTKACATATGCATGGATTGTAAAATATACTCTTTTTCTTTCCCTCMATTAAATCAGCATTCCGTCTTTGCCAGGAAGATGCTTAATTTTGTCAAGAATCCTCTAAACTCTTTTCATAATCCTGAATTCTAACAAAGTTTGCTAAACACAGAGAGTAAACAGTAGTTATATATAAAATGCTAAATCTAAGTATATTTGAGGTGCTTGACATCTTGCAAAGGATCCTCAGCACCACTTTAAAATAACATTAAATATTGTGAACAAAAGGGAAGATGAACACCAACAGTGTGTTCCTTATCCAGGCATATTTGATTAAGTAATTGCCAACCCTATCTTTTTTTTSTGCTAGCTTCACTCTAATGTTTTCTGTTTAACTGACATATATGTTAATCCTTCWTTTTCAGTCATAGCTTGCATTCAGTATGCCAGTCAAAAAGTGGTTCTGGTCTTTCAGTCTCCTGTTCTCCCCCCACTGCCTGAACCATCATGTTGGATTATTTGAAAGGGACAACAGAATGAGTTTGGATGTGTACTCACACCATGTATTCTTCAAAAAAAGGCTGCTTTTGCATTTAGGAGAGATGGATAGRCCTGAAAGACGATAATGAAATAAACCTCAAGTGATAGATTAGACTTGATTAGACCAATTGTTCCTGGGTCATTGCAGAGGTAAATAAAAAACTAAGGCTTTCATACTGGATTTTCTGTAATGTTTTAGAGGATGTTTTGCAAAAGACAAAAATGACAGAAGTCAAGATGGTTAAGGACATCTAAGTAAATCTATGCATTGAAATCTCTCCAGCTAGCTCTATACTTGGTTTTCCCACATTTGTTATGAATGTCTTGCTTTAATTACCATTAGTTCAGCATTCAAAGAGAAGTTAAGGCTTTTTGCTGTTGAAGAATGTAGCAGTGGACACGTGTAACTGAGATACAAGGCCCTTTGGACTGAAGGCAAGTACTTTCAGTCAAGGCCAGTACGTAAACGATGTTGTACTCAGCAACAAAATCTAAAAACTATGAGATACAAATTGAAAATATCAAACATTCTGTGAGGAACAAAGGATAAGAGAAATCTAGATACTTAAATGTGTCAGTTCTTTCTATTTGCGTGTAAGATTAGTGAGTGTTTACAGCAGATGTGGGTCATATTGCAAGCTGTTCTTCCACAAATTCACATAATACTTGGGATTTAAAAAAATATTTATAATGGTGAGTCTTAGGACAAAAACAGGAGCGAGGGCTCACAGTACTCCGAGGAGAGCAGGACTTAAAGGTGACTCAGCCTGAACATGATTCTGCTTTTCCCTTGCAGATCTGTCTGCGCAGACCTTCAGCACTGTGCAAGGATCTGCTAATCTGGTGGTTTAAGTACYCTCTATAATTCCTTAATGTAGCTTCCCGTGTGCTAAATATCATTATTATAAAGCATTATGTAGACGTTTGGAGAGGGTTAAAAGCTYCAGTGTAGCATTCTGAGGATCAGGGCACAGCAGGGCTGGATCTCCATGGGCTGGTAATTGGGTGGTGGGTGAGCACAAGCAGGAAACACAGGCAGTGTGTGGGTGTGCTGTTGGTGAGGGAATGGTGCMGCTGCTGAGATGGAGCACTGGGGCAGAGACAAAGGGAACTTGTTTTATCCCCCTGAGCACCAGTATTAACTCACCCGTATGCCTGGCACCCTCTTTCCCCCATCCTTTCACGCAGCCTGTGACCTTTCTTTTTCTTTTTGTGACAAATATTATTCTTTCAAATGCCCTGCCTTCTCTGTCCCTTGGAGAAGTCATGCTTGGACCTCTTCCTCTGGGCATTGYAACTACACAGAAAGTTATAGTCTGGGGCAAAAGATGGACAGCAATGTAAAACTGGCACTGTGTGCCAGAATCAAAATAAAATTTTAAAAAAGAATGTTTCGTATGGAAAGATTTAAATCTACCTCCTGTATTTCCAGGATTAGCTGACATAATGGGGTCAGCCTGCTGGTACAAGTGATTTAGAGAACACCTATTGGCAGCTTTTCTTCCAAAAAAGCAATGTCTTTAATTTGCTTTAGTGGCAATTCTCTTGTACCTAAAGAAGTCTTGAGTGCTTTGTGTGTACAGATTAAAATCTGATGGCCAGGGATAACTTAAAAGTTTTGTCTTTAATCTTAGGCTTCTAATTTGGGGAGCACTAAATGAAATTCTGTTTTGCCACAACGGATACTGCTTTGTCCATTGATTTCATTGACATTGATTTCAGCGAGGTTAATCCTTGTTTTCTTCAGCACCATGCTGGAGTGGGGCCTGAAAAAGTGTGGATGTAGACAGTTCCCTGAGTCTGTAGTCRTTTAGTGCATGACTCTTGCACATGTCCAACAGATCCAGAGCGGGTGAGGGGACCATGAGTGAAAGACACGTTGAGGTTTCAGTCTCTGTGGAAATCCTGGTGTTCTTGGGCAGGAGAGCAGCCACAGCCCAGCTGCATTGCTCTGCAAACAGTGGATCCCAGTGCCAAAGGCTGGTTTCCAGGGAATGTACACACACACACACACACACRCACATACATGTGTGTGTGTGTGTATTTGTGGTATGGTCATATAGATGCTCCCACTCGGAGCAAGGCTGAGCTCTTCACCATCTCTGCCGAAGAGTTTCAGGACCACCGCACAAGATAGGTTGTTTTCAAGCTTGCTGAAGTTCTGCTGAAGTTAAAGATGTGATTCATAGAGCTGATTAATTTCGAAGTACAGGGAGTCTTTTGCCTCTGCTTTGAACAGCGAGGAACAGTGTGAGGATGTAGCCAAGTATCAAACTCGCTAGCTCAGATGCATCATATCAGTGTCAGCGTTGCTATGAGACATCAGCCATCAGTAGTCAGGAGAAAATTGTTCTCATTTACCAGGCTTGGTTGAACTTCTGAGTTGAACATCAGACCCTCTTACAAGACCAGTCATGATTTGTGGAGTAAAAAGCAGGCTAAAACTTTACAACTGGAAAGTCATCACATCTCTGATGTTATCACCAGTTATTAACACTCCTTAACACTCAATCTCTTTGGCATGGAGAGCTGTCTGTAAGACTGGACCTTATATTTAATGATCAAYACTCTGATTTTTAATGTTTGAAGTTGAGTGTAATAAACTCCTGCTGCAGAAAGACAGTGACATGGTTTATGTTGCGTGTTAGAACTACAGTTTAAATTGTGGTTTTTTTGATTAGCGTGCTTGTCATTAGACCAAAATATTGTGCATGTATACTACTGGAGAGTATAATACTTCAGAATTATTTCATCAATGATAAAATATTTTATGGTTCATTTAAAAAAAMCAAGTTTTAATAGTCTGAGCATCTTTAGTGTATTACAATAATACAGCACTTTATAGCAGACTGTAAAACTCCAAACTACAGTTTTAGGAATTGTGCAATTTTGTTTTATAGTTTAATAATTGTTCAATTGAAAATGAGTATGAGGTTACTAAAAACCAATTTAATGACTTACAAAAATACAGCTTTATGAAAATGTACTACACACCTTTACAGAAAATTGAAATTTCTATGGACAGATGATAATTTTTATCCTCAGAAAGAATTTTGCAAATTACTGCTACTAAAAGCAGATGTAGCATTTGCTGTGTTCCCCTAAGCCACAATTGTTTCTATGTTTCGCATGAGTATCCTCTTACAGGAATACGCACAAAAATACAAAGCGCTAGAATAAACCAGAATCAGAAAATTGGATCACATCAGATAAGCCAAATCRAACTGTTCATAGCCCCTGTTATTACTTTATGTGGTTCTTCATCATATTAAAGGTATTCCTAATGTCAGCCAACCTTAGTTCTCAATCAAATACCTASTCCATCATGTATTTCCCTTCTAAAACAGATTGCTCACTATAGTCTGCAAAAAACAGCCATAAAAAGGACTACAGTATTATAAATTAATTTTAAGGCATAACTACTACCAATAAAAATTCTAGGTCATTGCATTGTGATGGTACATGTTTAATCATATTGTCTTTGGAAGTAGAGTTCAGAATGTATTGTGCATTTATGGGATCTGACAAAGTGCTTTGTTTAAGACATATTGTTTGCTATTAGCAAATATTAGGTTTTAGTCATGACTGTGCTTCWATCTGTACTTGCTGGAGTGAAAGCAGCTCCGGTTATGCCAGCACTTGCAAAGCAAGTGTAAGCAAAAGTGGTTACGCCACCAGGATCCTAATGGAACAGAAATCAAGAGTAGAAACCTTGAAATCCTAAGTGCTTTTTTAATTTTAACTGGAATGGCTTTCAAGGAGTGCTTATTATACACCCAAATCATACTAGTTCTTCCAGAAACTCATAATGAAAAGGTAGTCTTGGCCTTAAAAAAATTAATTGCTGTTAACTTCAGTGCCGCTATCACCTTGTTGTCTTTATTTATTCTGAAAACCACATAGTGTATTTGAGTGCTTTAGAAACAATAAATACTTTACTATTACAAACTATGTTAATGCACTAGGTTATCCTCAAAAAAATATATCCACAGAGGTACATGAGGAAAACCAAAGTAAAAGACTGATGCTATCTCAGATAATGAATACAGTTGTCAATAGAGAGAAGTTTCTTTCTAAGGTATGAAAATAGCTCAGCAGTTGTCAGAATAGATCAAAATTTAGCAAATAAAATCTTTATCAGTTCTGCCGTTTTTGCAAAGAATTATTTCCTAGGCAAGCAGAAGGATTTCACAAGACTTCTATAATTGAAATGTACTTTTAAACACTGTTATTGAAGCAGTATTGATGGTTTTGTTTTGTAGTGTGATGTTTTAGGACAAATGACAGTGTGGAGGCTAAATAATTCTGGATAGCCAAGCATTTTAGTCACAGATGCAAACAGTTTTATGAATTGCCTGCCTTCTCCATCTTAGATGGGGAAGGTGCAGAGGGAGTGAGAATTCAGGGAAGCTGGGTAGAAATTTGATGTACAACCTCCTGGTTCCATGGAGGAGAAGGCTCACTCCCAGAGAAGGATCCTGATGAGTTGTGCACAGTCCTGGTGCAGGGTCATGGGGTTTGTCTCATCTCTGGTTGTGTTCCCTGAAATCCTCAGAGTTGGGAGAAATGCTCTTAGATCCTGGRGAAGGGTTGTGGGGCTGCCTACCCCAGAGTATTTTCCCAAAATAGTTGTGGGTAGAGAACAGCTCACAGATGAGTACTGCATTCGAATTTTGCTATAATTCTCTCGTAATTCTGTCACCCTTGGTGGCWCTTGCAGTCTGCTTGTTGCAGACACTACTGGACACTTCCTCAGTGATCAGCGGGTTTTTTTCGTAGACGAGCTGTCTCTTTCCTGGAGCACAGCAAACCTGTGCTCTTGTTTGGGACAAGTGTTTGATCATCTTTTGTCTACTCCTACGAAAAATCGTCAGTTAAAGTTCATGGTCTTATGCTTGCTGCTCTATTTTCAGCCCAAAATAATTTTAAAGAAGGTAAGAATTGGGTAGTGTGCAGAAGCCACTGCCCTGTGGTAGGTCCTGAGCACTTATCAGRCCACTAGAGCTCTCCACAAGCCTCAGGACCCTTGTGCACATGTTCGATTGTCTGTTTCTTAGTAGTTTAAAGTGTTCACATTGCTTTGTTGCTGGTTTTAGATGAATCATAAYGAACATTATAGTAGAGTTAAAGGATTTGAGGAAGGTGTATGAATTTGAATACTCCAATCCTCAGAAAAATAGAAGGGACAACCTGATGCTACCCACTGGATGAAAATGGACTGGAGTATGTTTATCATATTCTCTCCTTTTATGCATCTTGCAGAACATGACACGTGTGGAAGTGGATGTGGCAGTTTTGTTCATCCTCTTACACTCAGTCTCATGACAACTCTGCTTTCCCTGGCGCAGAGCTGTAACCTTTCCTCTGGAGGTCTAAACACCTCCGCRGTACCAGCAAAGGAAATCACACTGCTTTTAAAGAGATAGATTCCCTTAAACTCATACACAGATAGCAGCTCTAAACACAAAGATCCTTTTAAAACACCTTCCTGTACTCTTGGAAACTGTCTCTATTGGAAATAATAGTAATTCAAGAAATAGTCTGTTTTATCATGGAAGAAAGATCCTCTTTGCCAGGTGATAACCATGACTAGTTCTGCCTATTTATGTGACGTGGGTTGATGGATATTAGTCTCAATTTGCTGGCCTATCTACACCATCTCTGAAACCTCACTTCCAGTTAGCCGTTAGTCTTCATTAGATCCTTTTCCTGTCTGTTTTTGTTTGTTTGTTTGGGGGGTTTTGTTTTAGTTGTTCATTTTTGTTGTTTTTCCTTTTTGTGTGGTGTTCGTTTGTTTTGTTTTCTTTTGGTTTGGGTTTTTTTGTGCTTTCTTCTCGCAGATCCATTCTGTAATGTTTGGACACTCAACTGCTTCATAGACTTAATCTGCTATGAATTTTATTTATATTATTTTTCTATATTCCTTTTAATGATTTAATGGCTAAATGCAGATTCAGGGAAAAAACAAACAACCCTGGATGAGACTGAGCTGGAGGGATGTTGAGTCTGTATGGTCCTGGAGTAGTCTCCATGCCATCACTGGCTTGGCTGCCTTGGAAGGTACAGTGGAGAAGGGCAAAGGGGCTGGAGGTTGTGGCCATACTGGGGGGCGACTGAGATTTGTGTAAGTCTGCATTTTGATTTGGGTAAAATGTCTGAATCAACCCTGCTTCTTTATCCTTGATTAAAGAGGATACATTGCCTTCCTCTGCCAACAGCAAACCCAAGTACCTGAAGTATGTTTATGCATATAAAGTMATTTGATTTTAAAGAGGCAATCACACGACCTAATCAAATTCTGCTTTTGTTTATACACTTGTAAAAAGGGAATAACTCYACAGTTGTGTATGTTGCAATTATCCTTAAGTGTACATTGTAATTATCCATTACCCCTTACATATATGCACATCGTTCTTGGATATTTCTGTGTAACCCAGAAACTAACATTCTTAAAAAATRAACTACCCAGACTCTCAGTTGCCATGTGGCAGATATGATCAAAATCATTTTGGGAATAATAAAGAAGGTTTTTTGGGAGTAGTTTATTCCGTGTTACCACCAGCAGATGAAATATAGAAAAGCCCAGTGGAAATTAGAATGCAATAATAAGTAATCATTCTAACCCATACATTGCTGACGAGGCAGCATAGCTGCACAAATAGTACACTGTTGAAGAGCTAAAATTTGGAACCTTTTCCATAGCATTCATTAATTTTTCAAGTAATCAAACCAAGTTTATAGGACAGAAAATGAAACACAATCTTTTAACCAAATTGGCTAATCTATACTCTTAATAAAAAACCCWTTAATGATAAGAAAACAGTTGAACATAAATACATTTTTGTTCTGCTTTTACCCTGTCTGCTCATTTTACTTATAGTCTTCACTGTACATTAGTAATCAAATACTGGGAATAAATCACACCCTTTATCTCCTACTTACTCTTTATCCCTATGACTCGTAATCAGCTGTCTTACCTGAATAATAGATCTCTACATTGCCCTCAAACCATCTACTCTACAGCATTTTTCAATTTGCTATTGAGTTCCAGAACATGAGACACTGTCGCCCATTTCAGTTCCTTGCTGTCAAAATCAATAGGAGTTCAACATGTTTGTTTTAGTCTGTACTTTGGAGGAGAGCCTAACTATTGCACACCAAATCCTGTTTCTAATCAGTGGACTTGGCCTAATAATCCCACCTCAGGTTAAGCTCTGCTGCGTGCTTAGCTCTTTTTATGAGTCACAAGTAAACAGACTGATGTGCATAGTGCAGAATATTTTTCATAGGTTCACTCAGCACGTTTCCTAAAGAATTATAGGATTATCCTCCCTCATGTCTTTCTTAAAACAGAATTAGGTATTCAGGCAGTAATTTATTAAATACTTCATTACATGATGCTATATTTTTCCAGACTGACATTTTCAGAAGCCTCAGACAGCCTCTGATGCAAGACAAGTTATGCATTACCACATGAACCTAAACATTTGGATGTTCTGAATTCATGCTCAGTTTTGAAATGGGTGAATTTGAATTTGTTATGTGTGTGGCAGGTAAGGCTTGTACCAGGAAGGCTCTAAATAGCTACCTGCAGTCCTAAGTACCTAATTTGTGCAGACAGTTGGATAAATGGGCATATAAAYTAGGTGTGCACAGGTGAAAGCAAAGCAGTTACAAGAATCTATGAAAACCCATTCCTAAATTTGTGTCTGCAGAAGTGTAAAAATGATGGTTTGATCAGAACTTTTCTGGTGAAYAATGTTTTGTATGTTTTTTTACAATGGCTTGCCTTCCTGTAGGAAAAGTAGTGCATTAACAGTTGCTTGTATCTTGAGTGCTTTGTAAAGATTTCTGTGGTGGTGTGCTATTCTGCACACCTCAGTCACATATGGACTGCACTTGTCTGGTTCTGAGGGCAAATTTAGGGATCTGTTCCTGCAGGGACCTAGCTGCTTCTGTACAATTTCAGAAGCCAAATGCAAATTCAGTGCAAAATAATTGTTCCTTTCTTCATAATGATTTTGAACTTTGAGAAATCCTTGCAACTATTTGCAGAATCCTACCCTCATCAAGAGTTTGCCCAACCCCTGTTACTTTTGATTAAGATTTCCTGATTATTCCTAAGGACTCAGTCACGGTTATTTGCAGAGAAAAAATTCAGATTGTCATAGGCACAACTAAACAGGTTTAGACAAAAAACACGCTCTGTCTATACCCAGAGAACAGATTAATGAGCATACTTAGGAATAATTAATTAGGCAGAAGCTTTTCACCTTCAGGCTGGTGGCTCATGTTATATTTAGTAGCAGTACAGCTCCTTGGTGAGTGCCCTTATTGACAGAGAGAGCTCTGCTCTCTGGGAGCTGAACTGGGTCCATGTCACAGGGACAGCCCCTAAAATGCAAGATTGTGCTGGCTTATGTCAGTGTAACAGAGGACTGGACTCTGCTGTTTCATGGACATTTAAAGAGAGYAACTGGCAAAGCTTCAGCTCCACATAATCTCCATGCCAGTGAGACACATCTGCTCATATGTGCTCTGCAAGTCCTCGTTCATCATCTGCTGCCCTTTGTTCTGTACCAAGCCTGTTGGAGTGCAGGCACATTCATCTGTGCACAGCAYCTCAGAGATGGCACGTCTCGTGCTGCTCAAGTGGTCACTGAAAGGGAGCAGCACAGTGATATCCCAAATCCCTCTAAAGGATGCTGTTCTCAAACGCTGGAGAGGCTTAGCCCGTGTTGGCCACTGAACAAGGCATCTCTTAAGCCCATTAAATTCACTTCTGACTGGGACAGCTCAATAGTGCAGTGTCAGTGCTGGTGTCCGTACACAACAGCAGTATTAATATTAATAGYAGTGTTAATATGCAGTAGGCACAGGCTGCATCACACCCATCCCTCATCTGCAGCAATGCTGTCATCCTTATGGCTCTCACCCACTGGTCTGTAGGTAGGAGTAACACAAGAAGCCATATTGCTGCTACAGTCCACACACAGAGTTGTATTTTTTTAATGCTTCCTCTCTGGATACTTGATGACAATGTACTGACACTGAAACTTGCTAAGGACACAAAGCTGATGCTAGTGAGGATTAGATGCATCTGAGTAGGTAGATCACAGAAAACACCCCTCACTTGGTTTGTTTTCTACTTGCTTCAGCTCAGTCCAGAACTATTAATAGAACGGTTATGCACTCAGGGAAATATTTGCTGCCAACCATCATCAATCAAGATTCTCTTCAGATAGCACTCCTAAGATGTTTTTCTAGGTGAAACCTTCTAATCTCTCTCTTGAGTCCCACTAAATGATGTTAAAATTTGGTAGCATAGGGCACCTTCAAGATTCTTCTTGCAGGATTTGCAGTAGATCTAGAAAAATCTGAGGGGATAGAGTAGGATTGTCCCTTTTTAACACAGCAGCTCATCTCACAGTAAGGAAAGTGAAGGGCATAGGGAAACATCCTGAGTGCTCTGCAACATTATAAACCTATACCCCATTAATTCCTCAGTCTGTGATGAAGTGCACTGCCTGAGGTGCAAATTAGTGCCASTTTCGTGCATTGAACCTGTCCTCTTAGGAGAAGAAGTGCTTCAGAACCACCTCCTCATTTCAAAAATACTACAGAATAGTTGTCAGTATTGACCTGAGCTAGATTAAACTAGCTGCCTTGGAATTTAAGGCTGGATGTCCCATTAATAATCCCCTGAACTATCGGGTCTACTACAACATAATTCTTCAAAAAGTAGGCAAACTAGTCACAATTAAGCTTCTAGAGCTTCTGGTTTAGTATGGAATCCTTGCAAACTATACCCAAAGTGATGTTGTTGATCTGCATTTCTGACATTATTAGCATGCATCTGTTTTTATTTTCCAGCTTACTTAATGTAAACATAAATTTAAGCCATCTGTCCTTCTGCAAAGAATTTGTGGTATGAAACAAAGAAGGATTATATCCTGTGAATACAATTTTGCATAATCTGATAATTATTTGCATAATCTGGTTATTATAAGCACAGTTTTGTTTTAATAGGGTTATAATTGTTAAACATCTAACATTCACAGTACTTTTTTTGTGTCTTAAGAAATTGTTTCAGTGTTGGAAAAAATTCCTCCATACTTGTCGAATTTGAAGCCATATATGCAGAGGATATTAGGAAGTTACTTTTGATTTTTGCTTGCTACTGCATGGCAAGTGGAAGAATTCCTGTTGGTGCACTGGGATTAGGGCAATAAAGAATAAGGCACCTTTCTAATAATGTCATGATTCTGCAGAGATCTCTTACACAAGAGTTTCTCTGCTTATTTGAATAGCTTCATTAATTACAGCGTGGCTGTTTGTGGGAGCATCGTTCATGTGTAAATAAGGGATGTGAGGAAGGCCACTCTAATACTATCCATTAAAGTATAGTCCACTATAGCATAGGCCATTAAAGAGAATTACTGTCAGGGTTTCACTGCTGCTATTTCTGAGAAGGGGTGATTTTTCTCTCCTTCACTCACTTCAGCAGGGGAAGAATGAATGTTGGATGCTACATCAAAGTCTCTCGCAAGTATTGAGTTTTAAGATCCATTCTGCAAGGGCCTTTTAATAACATTTAGGAAGGTGACAGGACAAACCAAGGTCTAGCTTATCTAATGGAGATCTGTGGACAAGACCAATTGGATTTTTTTTTTTTCAGTCATGACTTAAATCTGTTGAAAAAGATGCTTGTCTTAGAAAATAAAATGCCAATAATCCAAATTGTATGATATTAATTCACTTTTAGAAATTAAAATGCTATCAGAATATATTAAATGGGAATGCTAGCAGTGAATTTGAATACCTTTCTACAGAATTTTAAAGGCTTGTATTCTAAAGAAAATAAAAATAGGCTGTCATTAGACATTGCTAGCAGCTATGCTTAAAGTTGAAGTCATCTTACATTTCACATAAAAGAAATCCAAAACATTAATTATTTGTGTTAAACTTTTCATGTTAGGTGTGTGGTTCTAGCTGAATTCTTGTGGAGTAGCTGCCTATCAAAGCCACAATATACCATAACCTGGGTTGTTTTTTTTTTTAAATACTCACCTTGATAGATTTGATTCCACTATTTGAAAAAAACGTTTTCTATATTTTTATTCTGAATGGTGTTTTCAGTGCTAGAAAAGAACTGAGGCAAGTACTGCAGCAAGTTCACTACAATTTCAGCTCTGCCAGTTCTGAGGRTACATCTGTGCACCTGCAAAATTCAGCTACAGGATTAGAGAAGRGAGAAAATGCTTTAATTTTTTATTTCAGTGGCACTTCTGGAGAGCAGATTGTGCCAAAAATGCAAAATTCACTAATTAATCCAAATCACAGCTGTTCAAGAGTGGATTGCTTTAAAAGAAAAGAACTAGTCTGTGAATCATGCCGTGATTTAGTGGGACTTGGGGTACAYCAGCACGCAACTGTGGGTGTGTGGAAATTATTACATTGGGCTTGAAATGGGCCCAGTAAACAGAGGCAGGGAGRGCATGGCTGTGGGGTGGGTGCTCAGCTAGCTGGTTTCTTCCGCCTTTCTGTGCGAGGTTACCTTACTGCTACTTTATTGTAGCCTTTGCTTGCTCTGTAATTCCAGCAGAAGTCACTTTTTACCTGAGGTGTTTTCAAAACCCTTCTAAGGCTCTCTGTTGTTTTTCTGTGCGTAACCGTGCCAGTGCTCACAATACACACTTGCATACRCGTACTGTTAATAGAAAGTCCTGAACATTTTTAGTCACTTAAAAAAAGCAGATGTTCATGGTCGTTCGCTTCCCTTCCTTTCCCTTTTAAAATTTATGAGTGAACGCAGTGCTCAAAAAACCAGCAGTAATACCAGTTGCTCAAGGTTGGCATAGCACGCAGGGAAGCTTCCTGTCGTGCCGAGCGCCCAAGGCCCCGTGCAGGCTGGTGCTCAAGCAAGCTTGCCTGATCTTCCCTTCCAGCTGCAGAGCCACAG
Organism: Amblyornis subalaris; assembly: GCA_018881555.1. NCBI lineage: Eukaryota > Metazoa > Chordata > Aves > Passeriformes > Ptilonorhynchidae > Amblyornis > Amblyornis subalaris. Next base: position 967,996 of record JACAXG010000187.1, on the reverse strand, counting down.
AGCAGCACCCCTGGTCCTGCTGCCTGAGCACAGAGGCAGCGCCTGACCTTGTTTACTCAATCCCTTCCACCTCCTGACGGCTCCGAGCTGGAAGTCTCAGGAGGCCGAGCGATGCAATGAGCGTCCCTGCTGAGCTCCCTCCTGCCACTCCGCTCTTGGCTTGGGAGCCTGCCTGGCTTTTCTTAGCGYGGAGTCCTGGCTGCACCTTGTCCTGTTGTGTGTTTGGAGTGAGGGAGACTGGGCAGAGAGGAGCAGGAGCCGTGGGTGCTGCCTGGCCTGGAGCAGCACGGACACAGCTGGAGGTGTGTTCAGCCCTGGATAAGCCCTGTACCCCATGAGCGTGGTGGCTCTTTCCGAGGCTCATTAGCACAGTGTGGGCCCGTGCYGTTCTGGCCGAGCTGCCCGTGGTCCCGCGGTAGCCGTGGCTGACAGCTGCTCGGGAGTGTTCCCACCACGSTCCAGCGCTCCACGCGGCCCGGCCTCATGCGCCAGGCGGGAACCGCGCCCGCTGCCAGGCTGAACAACTTTGTTTGTGTATTCGGACACGCGAGGCCGCGCGCTCCGGCCTGGAGAAGTGGTGCGGGATCTGTAGTTCTTCTCTTACTTACCTTTCTTCAAAACTAAACTGGAACTGCAAYGTCTTCGGGTTCCTGCTGTTCAGTGTTCAGCAGCCAGATGCTACCTGTGACTGCAGTCCATGGCACTGGGTTGATCGCTGTGGTGAATCACTAGGGGAGTGCATTTTAATTATAAAATCCAAAACRACTCGACTTTGGATTACATGGATGTTCAGTTTTCTAACGAGAGAAAAAGCCCAACAACCTAGGCAGCCCGAGATGTTGAGATATTAACCTAATAAAACTTATTCCGTCTCTGCTTTTTAGTATTCTGTTTCCTCCTCTGCCCTTCTTAATGCGAAAATATTTGCTTGCGGCAAATCCATAAAAAGACCGTATTAGGAGAATTGCATAATATCCCCTAAAAATAGGAAGCAAGAATCTGGGACTATAGAAATTCATTTTACCCAGCTAAATGAAGGTCTGAACACAAAAACAAAATTGTTAGCAAGTTACTGTACTGCCATGAAAGGTAAGTCAGCTCAGTTGTCTTGGCTGGGTGTCATATTTTGTGCTGTGCTCACTGGGAGACTAATTGCTCGAAATAAATATTTGAAGATCTCCGTGTCTGGTCCTTGTAAGCTGTTTGATCAGTTTGGTGTTTCTGATAGGATCTGTTTTTTATAAAACCTTTAAGATTGCTGTTAGGCAATTTTCGTGCCTGGTTATCCCAGCCATATAAGTGCAGTGAGAGATGGAGCTTAATGAGGTCTCATGTTTATTAACYGAAGGATCTGGGGATGGTCCAGCAATAATTAATATCATATAGGTCATCTTTGCTTCCTTCCTCACTCTTTTCTGCTCCTTTTGGAAGGATTACTCCCAGTTCTTATCCCTTCAATCAAATTTTCTTACGAATTTAAAATCGAAGAAATTGGAGGGAGGTTTTCCTCTATCCGTGTCAGACTTTATCAACTCTTTGGCCCATTTCTTACATTTCTGAAGTGTTGTCTGCTGCTGTGTGTGTTTCCRTCTGCATCTATCAGGAGCCCCAAGTGTCTGCAGTGTCTGTCAGACCAGAGCTGATTTGATTCTCATTGTTACRCTGTGGTCTGGGAAAGTTGTTCCCAGCCCACCTGGCCCTGTCCAGAAACCCTGGGCAGTGCTCCCTGGTTGGTGACTGAAGAGCTGGAAAGCTGCCTTTAGCAGAACAAGGATCTACATGTGTTCCAGCCACTCTTCCCAGATGATTCTCTAGACTGCTCTGGGGTGAAGACTTCTATTCAGCCACTTTTCTCCTGGAGGAAGCCACGATAATAATCTCAGGAGGCCCACCATCCCTTTTTCTCTTTCCAGACCAGAGAACTTCCCTGCTTTAAGGTTGCTCTCTGTTTCTTGTTTCTCGTGCTTAAGTCCTCAAATYCAGCAAGAATTTATTAATGTTGAGGGATAGGGCAAATGCTGTAAAAAACCCCTCAGTATGTGTTTTCCCAGTGGATATTTGGGCACAAGGGGATGCCTGGTTTGCTTTATTTAATGTCTCCCAGCTGAAAAACTTGTGATTTGCTTCTTACTGTGCTGAGTGTTATCTACGTAGCTCTGGAGCACAGTGTCAGCAGTGTCTTGGTGATGCTTGTTTCTGGAAGATACTTCTCCCTACAAAGTGCCATGACAGAACTGTAGTGCCTTTATGCAGGATGACGACTGATAATTTYGTGCCCTGAGCTTGTATCTTGAGGGTTGATTCAGCAGAGACGAAAAAAAAGGAAGCAGAAAAAAGATCTGACTGCTTTGTTATAGGACTGTGCAGAGCTGATTGTTTTTGTAGCTTAAATAGCTCTGCACTCTGGCTGTATGGTGTGGGCTTCAAAATTACCCTGTGCTGAATTGGATCCTTATTTCAGTGGCCTGTGTCTATGACCCACACTTTTCTTATCTTCCCTGTTCAAAGTAATTATACTCCAGTGTGGCATAGTACTCCTGTGCTAATAAGAAAATACTATTGACAGTTGTGATAGATGCACCATCCATTTAGTGAGCACAGAAGAGTTAAACTGATTGCATTTTTACAGTCCGTATATTTCTTTGCTTATTGTTTGTGTCCTGCTGTTGGAAAAACAGGTTAGTTGCATAGTAAATCTCTCTAATCAACACAGGAGAAGAACAAAAAGAACAAACACCCTCATTTGTTATAGCTACTTTAGAAGTGTGGTCATTTGAAGGATGTTTTCTGGGAGATTTGTTCCTCTTCTTCACAAAGGCTTGTTAATATGGRCATAACTAACCAGGATCTCAGGAGAGGACAAAGGCTCACTCATTAAAATCAGCTGTATAAACAGCCTACATAGCAGATATCTGTCTGTAATGATGCTTTTGTTACCTCTCCCTGTCTAAACAATAGGTTCCATAAAGCACATAACCCCCAAAGTGTGTAGCTAAAGAAGGGGGCTGGGTTCTGAATTTGGATGCTCACTCTGTGCCTGTTTGCATTCAGATCCAGTGCATTCGGTTCACTTTGCATCCTTCTCCTTCCCTTCCCTCCCTCCAAATTAAAGCTCCCCTCCGTTTGGAGACATCCCCAGCTCCCCAGTCAGAACTTTCCCTTGCTGTGAGTAACACAGAAATCCATGCTGTAGTGGATATATAAAAATACTGCTGGGTGGCAAGCCATAAATGTGTGTACTGACTCCTGGTGAGATACTGCTGCAGTGTTTAATGCACTTATTAACCATGCAGTGTGTGATTTGCAGAAGCTGGATGCATAATTGCAGGATGGCATTTCAGGACATAAATTCTGGGCTACAGTGTCTGCAAAGGAGGGATCTTGAGGAATTTGGGGGATGGAAAGCAGAGAATTACTAGGATTAGGAAGATCTTATGATTGTTATTAGGTGCAGGGCAAGAGAAGGCTTATTAGGGACATATGATTTAACTCATCTAGGATGCATTGGGATCAGAAGGAAACAAGAAGGTCCACAGAGTCTTCTGAAGGAGAAACATCTCTATAAGCAATATTCCTTTCTCATTTCAGAAAACCACTAGTTCTTCTGCTGGTCCTGATTTAACTGTCTTTCTAGGAAACAAMTAAGTAGAATTTTGCTTCTCATAATGAGAATTTTTTCTTTTCTGGACATGCAGTTGGTTTCTCTACCAGACCTTGACCGAGTCCAATATTTTATTTCTCATATTAAAAGCAAGACCAAAACAAGGCTTGCATGTGACCAGGCAGGATGCTGAAGCTTGTCAGGAGGTGCATGAATATGATTATCTCTAAATATCATCTGTTGCTTGTGCTGCTACAGTGAGAAGATTCTCTGGAAAAGCAGGTGTTCATTTTTACAAAATATGAAAGCTTAAGTGAGTTCAGGCCTGTTGGCTGTATGGATGCATCTTCGTCAGAGTGGCTCACATTAATGAACTGTAGTTCCCTGCAAAGCTGGAGTGAGTGTCAACTCATCTTATGCAGCTTTGTTTTACAGTCTGAGATGTGTCACAGCTCAGTGTGTAAATCATTAGCAAATGCTGTTTTACCTCAGTRAAAGAACTCATATGTCTTTCTTAGCCACCAATTTTAAGCTGATTTTCTTTCACTGTTTTTTTAATTATTATTTTTATCAGCCCAGCCCTGGTTGTTTTAATTTAATGATGGAATTCCTATAGATCTGTCACCAGATAGCAGCTTTATATTAGAATTTAAAAAAACCCCCAGATTTGAATACAGACAGCTTAGCCATTTGTGTGTWTTATTTTCCTCCTGTGGAGTTAGGTACTTCTAGAACATTTGAAAGTACCTTCTTGCCTGCTTGGTAGGCAAGTGGGATACCTGAGATGGGATTGGCAGTGAATCTCTGGCACCTCGCATAATGAACAACTCTCAATTCCCAAATTAACTGATGATGCAGTGATTCCAGAACTGTCTGCAGCTGTACGTGATGGACACTCATTTCTCTTGCTTAAATTTTTAGGATAATGGAAGATATTACAAAGTAAATATCCGACAGTCAAGGAGATCCTCTTTAATTCAAATGCATGTTTCCCATTCTGAGTGTATTTCCACTAGGGCTATCGGCATAACCTCCAAACCCTGATTTTTTTTTTTACCTCTGATAAGGTGTTCACTCACTGCATGTACAGAGAGTTCTGCTGCATGTAGAATTGTTTCTGCCTGAGAGTAGGGCAGGAAGAMTTTTCCCCTTCAGTTGTAAGTAGAGGGCATAAACTTTCTATAGCACTCTCTTCAGCGTGTAGGTTTGGGTTTTTTATCCCATTACTTGTGATTTAGTGATGCACTGTTGTATTACAGTAGTGCAGCCTATGCCAGTATTTCCATTATGACCCGTTCTCACAGGTTTATAACTCAACAMTAAAAATGTACTCTTCCAATTTGAAACTTGGCGTATAATGTCTCATCTCATCCTCAAAATGACAGTTTTTTCTTTCCCTTTGCCTTCCTTCCAATAAGAGGTTGCATTTTTGTTGTATTTTTAAATAGAAGATACTGTCCTTTCTGTTTTGATAAGGGAAAAGCCTGCCTTATTATTAAAATTGCTTTTCAATGGTAAGAGAGGAGGACRTTATAATAGAGGATACATGTGAGTAAGTGTTGTTGATGTCACAATATCTACAGTAAGTATATGGGTGCAGAGAAGCATCACCTTCCAAATGAAAACTAGGGAATGTTGATCAAAATGATTGAAAAGGAGTTTTATGGTGGTTTTTTCCCTAGCTGTTGATTTTGCCCTTAAAATAGTGTTCTCAAAGGTAAATATGTTTTATCTACTGCACTCTATTGTTTTTCAGGCTGAATGAAGTAAAGGAAGACTTCACTGGATATAAGCAAAATAATGATATTGTTCTCTTTTCTCATTTGATAAACACAGTACAAAAGGAATATAAATTCTAACCTTGGTGCTGAGACCAACTACCAGGTACAGACTTGTAGTTAGCACAGTGCCTTGAATCCAAAGCAGGTGTAAGCAGCAAAGCACAATGTTTCCAATAAACAGACACTTGTGGGAATAGGAAATATAGCACTGAATGACAAACTAAGAAATATGAGGCTTGTATGATCCTTAGAGTTTACACTGTCAGGGTCTGAACCTCTGAACCTGAGGCTTTATCTGAAGCCTTGCATTCCAATTCACGGTGGTATGGGTGTTTAGGACGTAAGAAAATCAGGATTTAAGTCTAGTTTCTCCTTCTTTACCCTTCTCCCTGGAGCCAGCCATTTAGGAGTTGAAACCTACCCTGTTGCCATTAAAAGAAGTTTCCTGACCACTGTGAATGCAACCACCACTACAAACACGGCAGGAGGGCTTCACTGTGATGCTTCTTGTTACAAATTTACTTCCAGGCATTTCTTTTTCTATTTAGACAGTTCAATTTATGCTTAGCATAACCACTTTAATGGTACTAATTAGTAGAAAGGGCATGTAAGAGGGAAATTTTATGGAGGGTGTTTATTAATAAATGGAGCTATTATTTTGTCATATATGAAAACTGTCAKCATACATAGAGTATTCTTACTACAGCTAAGCTGTCTTTCTCTTAAATCCCRGCTGTTTCACTTCTTCAGTTGTCTCTAATGTTTACATATCATTAAAAGCAGAGAATGTGTTTCCTAATAAGAAGTTCAGTTCCTTCRCTGGGATAAAATCAGTAATTAGGTCAAAGACTATTTTGTATCCTTTGGCAGAACCAGTGGCTCTCAGATATGAAATAAAATAGCTGTATGTGGAACTGAATTTTTTGAGGGCATAAAATCAAACTGCTCAGCACTTTCTCCCACCAGCTTTAGTCTGGTCTATYACTGCCTAAACCAGTGAGATTCTGCAGTGTGAAATGAATGCAGTGCAGTGAGATTCAGATCTTTGTTTTTCACAGGAAATAAGTTGCAAGTCCCACAAAACTTCACGTGGAAGTATCAGACATGCCCAGTGCAGTCAGTAGTTCTGTAAACCCAAGTCTTCTGTTACAAGAATTGATYTAAATTTAGCACAGTTACCTCCTGTAAAAGGGTGCTGTTTATGTTTCTGGAATATACAAAGAAAGAACTGATACTGAGAATCACTGAAGTGCTCAAGTCAACTGTAGCACCGTTTATTGAAAACACCTTCCACACCATGGGGATTGGTATTGCTCTTGTAGAAAAGCAGCGAACTCCCAGCCCAGTCATGTTCACTTGAGGAATGGAAATCCTAAACACCTTCTGATGCTGGACAGAGTGCACACTGCTGCGTCCATTTTAGATGATGGCACCTGAAATGTTTCTTACTTGAGTCAATGTTCTTTTTGCAGCTTCGTAGAAGAGATTCTCTGGCCATGAAATATTTTAAAATAATATTTGTATTTTTATCGTAATAACCGGGAAAATTGCAAGAATCATTAAAAATAAAATACTCCTGTGTTGTATATTTGCCCAAAACTGAGGCATATCGTAGATTGTGTGTTAATATGCAATGGTATTATGGTAATTATTAACTGTCATATTTCATTTCTTCTCATGAACATCCAGCACCATTTTTAAGGGGCCACAGAAGATAACATGTTCTCTGCAGCTGATGGCACTCATCGTTATAATTACTAAGTACCCTTAGTTGGCTCTTTGAAATTTTGCTGTAAATTCAAATGAGAATGTGAATGTTATTGGAAAACATGCAGTTACATTTGGAGAGTTTATTTGCTAATCATGTGCAAATCACTGTCAAAATTATAGGAGTATGACAACCAATGCAAATTTATCTAAGTGTTTTGTGCTGCTCTATGTATAAATTGTACAGGGAATAAATTTTCCATTTGTTCATAGGCACAGAAGAAGCGAAAATCCAATGAATCTGTAGATACAGAGCTCTGTCTTAATGAGGTAAGTGTGGATCTTGGATATTTCACAGCACAGGTGTCTCCCCATAAGAAAAGACATTCCAAGCCTGAAGATTATCATGGGCTACGTCGCACATTTCTTGTCAGTTCTTTTATGTTTAGAAATCATAATGTCTTAAAGAATGATCTTACTCAGAAGTTCACAGTTGGGCTCAAAGTGCCCTTTGCTGATATTTTTATATTTCAATAGCTGTGCAGTACACGTTTAGGCAGATCCCATAGCAATCAGCATTGAACCTAGCAAGGATACCTTTTTAATCATCTGCAGGAACACAGGACCATAAGGGGTTCAGCAGATACTCAGAAACACACTGGTCATCATTCTGTGGTTAAAATAAATAACCAATTTAGGGCATGAAATGATGTTCACATCAGGAGATGTGATRCTTATACACCAGGCAACAGATGCACACACCTGAGGCATGAATTGTTTGACCTCAAAGGCCCCTTCAGACATAAGCATTACATCAGTTTCCATGTCTGTCACTCCATATCCTTTGGCTTTTCAGATCCTGAGTGGGCAGGACCTGAGAAACTTCACATGGAGTAGGTTGGACTTAATGATCTTAGAGGTCCCTTCTAGTCTAAATTGTTCCACTTTTGTGATTATACCTGTTAGGTTTTTCTTTTAACTGAGGACAAGAGCAATGAGAAATACTCCTGCTGCATCTGCTCCCTAAATAGTTCACTGTAATCTGCCAATCTGTATTGGCATGTGCATACTGTTTAATTATTGGTAGCAAAGATGCCAAGGAATGTAAATAATGCAGCAGTTAAGGGGGAAAAGAAAATTTTCATAAGCTAGAAAATCCTGTCTTTCCTGAGCCCATGGATTAAATTTTATTTATTGTTACTTTATTTATAAGTAACTTGTCAAACAAAGTTGTTCCGTTGACTGTCCAGAAGGTGCAGTTTCTCTGGGGGTCATGCTTTTGCTGTTTTAAAATAAACAGGCATGATAAACACGGATCCCTAAAAAAATTGCCATACTTTTCACACATGGAAGCATTGCTCAAGTAAGAATTTTTTAATACTCTCTTCCCTTTTTTGAAGTGTGCTGTATTGTTGTTTTTATGCTTTAATTTCAAAATATTGTCATTTTTACATCTGCGTTAATGCCTTTTTTACCTTCCCTSGATATATAGGTATCAGTGGAGGGTGGGACATGAACAAACGAAAGAGGAATTTCATGCTGTAGACTTAAATGCTTTGCCATGGAAATGTGTAATGGTGACCAAGGCAGGTGTTGTGTCTTGCAGAATGCTCTGGGGAAGGACAACACAGCGGGAGTCTCCACCAGTCACATATCTGCGGAGAATTCCCTGGCTCTTCCTACCAGCTTCTATCTAAGCACACAGCTCACCCTGATGACACTTGCACTCTCACTCTCTTTGTCCCTAAGCTCATCAGTCATCTTGTAGCCGCATTACAAAAGGACGTGTTTAAAAAAAAAAAAAAAAAAAAAAAAAAAAAAAATCTGTTTGCTGTCCTCTGTTGTTTATCTGGAATTCCAGGTCTGGGAGCTAAGCTGAGGCACTCCTGCTAGAACAGTCTCAGTCAGCTGGAATTTTTTTTTTTTTTTTTTTTTCTCTCTAAAAAAAAGCTTCTTGTGATATTTAGAGGCTTTGTGAAATACTTGGTGCAGTGCTACATTCCAAACCCAAAAGGCTTTTGGGCATGCAGTGTTTTAAAGAGACAGTGTGTAAATTTGCCTGTAAAGCGACCTGGTTGGATTATTTTAATAATTATTATTTTAATTCTGGCTTTTACCTGAGAAGGAAGATGACAGTTTTCTTAAGATCTCGTTTATCTCATTGAATGGTTTTGGTTTTCAAAGTGATTGAACTTCAGACTATCAAGGATGCCAGGCTTTTGTCTAATGGTGAATGTTCTCCCAGAGAGTGGACTTTATGAGACTTCTTCATTTGATAAATCGCTACTGATGTTAAACTCTTTCAGTGTGTTAGCATTTTCCTCTTTAAATGTTTACGTACTGTAAGTGACTCCGCGTTCCCTGCTGAGAAGCCATTATAATTCACATACAGGTATAATGTATGTCTTTCAGTTAAATTCTCATAAAAATAGAGTGTGGCGTAGAACCTTCTAACAGTACATTTATCTTTTAATTATAATCATCTAGCCTTAACAAGAGTGAAGATTCTTTAAATTAGCRAGAAGCAGCCGTTGTGAAAGCTTGATAAAGATACATTTCTTTAAATATGAGGAACAAATTTTGCTACAGGGTTTCAGCTGTACAGTCTATGGTCTTCTATGCTTCCATTGTGATAATATAGTCCAGTTATTATACTCTTTGTTTAATAAAAAAATGACATACAATTTATTTGCTCTACTAAAACATCATTATCTGTTTATACATACCTGATAATGTCAGATCAAAAAGTTGCAGGAACTTCATGCCTTACTTCTCTTATCAAAACATTGTAGAGGGACAAGAGGTAGTAGGATATCATTTAAACTGTGTTTTATTTCTTAGACTGCTAAAATGAACACAAAAGGATGGTTGATGCAATTACAAGGCAGCATCATGCACATGTACCCACGTGGCAGGCTTTTCTCACCCTGGTAGTTCCTACCACAGACCTTGGCATTGCTGACATGATGAACTGTTTGCAAGACCAGTTCCATAAGTTAATGTAATGGTTTGGATGGCAATATTACAAGTACACGTGATTTAATCGCTTGGTTCTCACTCGGTGACATTGGCAGCCTGTGCTGGCTCATGACGATTTCCTGCAGTATCTAGAAGGAATTCTTTAAAGCTTTAAATGTCATCAGATAAGCAGCATTTCTCCTAAGGGCTGTCTTTATTCCTTACTGTGATGGCTTGTTGACTGTTACAAGCAGTTCTGTCTAAGTGATCAACAGTAATCAGTTTTTGTTCCTATTGGAAGTAGAAGATAACTTCTCCAAGCAAGGGGTTCATGAGGTTGAATGCATGGATTTATGTTGAGACTTACACAATTATGCCCTGTCCTGCTCTGAAATGTCCAGATCAATTATTTGCAATRCAGCTATAAAGTACAAATTACTGTTTTATAAACTGCACTGAAGTTTGAGAGTGTGCGAGATACACATCTTACTAAGAGTTTATTAAACCTATTGACAAGTTCATCTTACGAGATTTTTCTTGGCTAATAATAAACACTTTCATAAATTTTGAAATTCATTTACGTACTCTTGATTATGGTCACATAATATAGGTTTCAAAGCGACATGTATGTGATAGAATTCCACAATACTCTGTGCCACTGAACATWACAAATTAGACAATATTACTCTTTAATTCTGTGTTGATAAGAAACTGCAAATTACTTCCAAAGGCAGCAGAGCTGCTTTTGGAGAAGTGATATATAGACCATCATTACCAGCAAAGCCCATGTGGTTCCTGTGCTCTTCTTGTAGAAGATAATCAAATTATTGAAAACTAGTGGCAGCAGCAAAAAGATTATGAGACTCATGATTTAAAAAATGATTCAAATTCTTTTATGTCACAAGGAGTTGATAGTATAACCTATTGAAATGCTAATGAACATAGCATTATAATTCAGAAGTCTGACATTATCCAATTAAAAATATTTTCAAAACAAATTCATAAACATTATGATTATTAAATCCATCTTTGATCCACAAAGCTTTCTTTAAAATATAATTTGTATTCAGCACATCAAACATTTTAGGCAGTATCAGAAATTTTAATAATCTCCCAGTATAGTATATACTTTTTGAAGATTTTTTAATGTTTGGTTTGGTTASAGATCTCTCTTACATTTAATAGCAATTATTAGAGGTTTGACACGGTCTGAGCCAGAATAAAAACTACTGATCACTTATACTGTAAATAACAACCTAATTAGGTTCTGGTTACAAAAGAAACTGCTAGTTGTTTGAGTCAATGGGAGTTACTTTTGGAAATAAAATTCATATGTAGTAGAGGTAGCCATGTTACCACAAAAAATGCTCAGCAGAACTCTCAAGCTTTTTCTCCTTTAAATTAAAAGCATACTGAATTCTTAATTAAAAAACTAAATTGCTTATTAAACAGGCAAAAAGGAAGAAAACCTCAGAAGTCTGACACTTGCTAATGAAGTCTTTACAGACTTCACCATTGGAGGATTTTTCGAAGTTGGATGTGGTGTGGGTGATGTCAATTTAGCACGGTGACCTTGTCAGTGTAGTCATTTGCTACAATACTGAAGGATGCAAATTGTTCAATATTTTTCCCCTTTCAGTCCCTAAAATGTCCTGTGTTAAGTGCTTAAATGAACAAGCTTAGGATGGGCTTTATATATTCCTTTGAAAGATTAATTTTATCCGTATAACAATAATATAGGGACTGTCCAAATGAAGATGTATATAGAGATGATCTGCTGTTTCAGTTGTAAATCTAACCAGTTCAGTTGTGTGTAAATTAAATCATGGGCTACTGTAAACATATCCAAATAATCTTTTTCATTTATCCTAATGGCACAAACATTGACATTAGTATTATCCAGTAGCATGTTTTTGTTTCTTTTTAAAAGTAGTGCACTCAAAGGTAAAATTCAGACTGAACTGAAATACATGGCTATRGTTTTGCAGTATTCAACATAACTGAATTCCACAAGCTACTCCAAAGAAAGAGGCACTGAAGGTGAGTCTTTCAGCTATTAGCAAAAATAACAGCAGTTGAGGGTTTCCATTGCCCCAGTGYGGGTGGTGAGGGGTGCAGCCCTTGTTTCACTGACCTGGCTCCCTGAGATCCCTGCTCCTTCAAGAGAACTTGATTTCCACTGTGTCATTAGGAAGAATAAGGAGGAACTGGAATTCTTAATCATTTCAAAGCATGYGTAGACAGACTCTGTCTGGAGACCTATTCCCAGGCTGCCTTCTTTTTTTTTWAATTTTGTATTTTTTCATTAAATTATGTCCCTTTAAGACCCAGCCTCTTGAATATGAGTCTCTTCACAGTTTGTTGCAGTTTGAATCAGTAGACTGAAAACATGAAAGCATCTACCTTTTGCTAAGCCTGTGCAATTAGTCTGGAGATGAGGAAAACAGAGCAGGAATCACCTTGAAATCTCAATTTCATTAAAATTTGCGATTGTTGGTTAATCACTATGATATTACCGTGGAGTAAAGATGGTGAGAAACCAGTGAAGGAGAAGAGCAAAGCTGAGAACAGCTCCCTGAGGGGACATAAATCTTGTGTACGTCAAGTGACAGGAGTATCTCATACTTAGCTTCTAATAAAAGAGCTGGATTSTGCTGGAGCAGCAGCTCCTTCAGAGCAAGCCGTAAAAGATGGAAGCACAAGCAGTTATTCATACAACAATTATAACTTTCTTTCATAAAATGCAATTCTTTGTCTTCAATACCAAGGTGGATCTACCTCACTGAAAAATACATGTTCACTGACATTCTTTCTTTCTGCATTAAACTGTTCTGCATTAAAACTGTTTTGGGCTAAAGAGGCCTCCCAGGTTGTTTCATGCCCACAAGGTTAGAGTCTACCTGATGTCCCTGACATCAAATAGAAATATATTTGGTTCTGATGAACTTGGCAGAGAAATTAWTCCAGTGACTTGTTAAATATTTCTCATCTTTAAATATTTGCTTTTCCTTAGCAGCAAGTTCCTGCTATGACATTTCAATTATTGGCTATTTCAGCTTCTCCTTTAACTTCAGGTCATTTCATCCAACTCTACAGTATTCTACTTTATAGATTTGCCTCAGTGCTGGTTTTCTGCCTTGTTTTTTAATTACAGCCTTCACTTTTGAGGAAAAAAAATACGTGATCAGGAATATGTCTCCACTGAACTAAGAACACCTTTAGTGGGGAGGAAATTGCAAGTTCCCATTTCACCACTTTAGCACCGGTTTGACTTGAATAAGCTAAAACATTATGTTGTTATTCCCCAGATAGAATTTTAAATTTAGGTTGGTACTGAATAGGATTGAAGACTTTCAAATTCTTTACAAGCTATTAGAAATATTTAAATACTTCTAATGTGTTTTCCAGTTGGAATTTCCGTCAAATAGATAAAGTCTCACGAAGCAGAAGATTTTTACAAGAGTAAGAATTCTCTCTGGGAAATTTTGATGTCTCTGTTTTTAAGGTAAAATCAGGGAGGATGGTGAATTCCCATTTTTAACTCAATATTATTATTTCGACTTTCATACACCCTTATTTCATGTTCTCTTATGGATATGTTTGCCTCCAGGCAATGTTTATACTTAATAGACATATACTAGATGTGGACACCTCATTAGTCAGAAGCCAAGTCYTGCAACTCCTACTACGACGTTCCATCTCTTTTCATCATTCATAAAAGTGTGAGCAGCAAATTCAAGATGTGGCCTAAAGATTATCTGAATTTTAAACGAGCACAGAGTCAACAAATTTCTCAGTAGCATTTCTTATCAATACAGACTGTGGTATTCTAAATTGGTGCTGTCTAGACTACTCACAAGAGTCCTCTGAGCACATTTAACCAGAGGTAAATCAGTTTCTGCTATTTTATCTTATTCAGGTGCCAATAGCTGTTGCCATGCATAGAATTASAGCTAATTGTAGCCTAGGTTAAAACAGCCAAACCTTAGCTCCTTTTCACCTGTTYTTAGTGATTCCAACATACTAATTCTTTTGCACTGCTTTTTGGTCTGTCAGAAGGAGAATTTCCTAGAATCCAGAAGAAAATGAGTCAGAGGTTTAAGAGCAATTCTCTTCAAATTCCTCCTTCCAAAATACCACAGTATTTTCCTTCTTACAAACGTCTGTCCTCCAAAGACTTGGATACACCCTGMCCAGCACCTTCTGTCCTTACGAAGCTGAGCAGGAGCTTGGGGCRTTCAGTAAAGGAGGCCGTGTTCATTGTCAGGATTCTTCAAGCCTCTTATTCTGCCAATGGGTGTTATGGACAAACCCAAATAATCAGAGAGAGTGCCACAGCATTACCCTACTCCCCGTCTTGGCCAGTTCATGTCAAGCAGTTTTCCGACCTTGGTACCAATGACACAAAGTTCCCCATGACTCCTTCAATCAGACACTGCTTTGACAGTAGGAGATGACATTCAAAGTCCTGCTGTTGTAAGGGCAAAAGTGTTCTGTCTTTTCTTGCTCTACCCTTGCCTGAAATCCAGCCTCCCCTTCACCCTTCTGTGAGTCCATCTGCTCGATCTGCGTGGAAGCAGCAAAGAGCTGAAAATGGCTGATTGGTGTCACCTAGTTTTTGGTGCCGGTGTGGGTAACCAAGCCCAGCTCAGGTCAGTGGTCTCAGCAYACATTCACTGGCCAGCTGCATGGAAGCAGGAGCAGAGCAGGCACTGACAGGCAGCAGCASAATTCCGGCTGAGCACGGATGTGCTGGTAACACAGTACATGGGCTCTGCCTGGTCTGTGCCATGCCCAGCCTTTGTGTTTGCTTCATCTCTCAGGCCTGTCCAGCTGGGGTGAAGCTTATCCTGCACTAACAAACCTGTCAGAGCTACTTGCTGACAAATAAGTCATGCCAGGCTTGTTAACTTCAGCTCTTCAGCTGAGTAAGGAGTTGATTTTGAACACTGCACTTGTCCTTAGGTCAAAGCTTAAATGCTGCAAAAGCTAAACCCCACAGATTTACTGAACCACAGGGAGATGTAAACTCCTTCAAGCACAGAAGCCAGCAAATCTGCTGAAACTCTGGAGTAATTTTCACAATAAAATTAAAACACCGTGGTCCTCTGGTGATGTTTATGGAATAGGATATATATGACAGAAGGAAGCTCTTGTCAAAAACAGGAGAAAGCCTGAAGATGGAAAAATTAGTTTGGGCAACCACCATTTATTTTAGAAGATACTGCAGAAATCACACTGCTGAGAGGTAGAAATGTGTGTCCCACTGAGGATAAGACAGAGAAATCATGTTTTTTTCCTTGAATTTGCAGATTGGCCCATGGAAACTGTTCCCCCTTTTGAGAGGTGAAACCATTCTTTTGGGAGTATGTTAACCTAAACGCTGGGAGCACATGGTCTCCCTCTAACATCCTCAGACCTGGGTATTAGCAATGACATTCTCTGCATGCTTTGGGGTGAGACAAAGGCTTGGACCCCTAAGTGAAAGTTAATTGAGAAAGAATGTTGGTAAAGATTGTTAGAGGTGGAACAAAGCCTCACAGTGGATTGTATCTGGCAGTCAGGAGTGCACAACCCAGACTGAGCTGAGTCACACGTTGCTTAAAAAGAAAATATGGTGAAGGTAAAAATTGAAAGCAAAAATATGSTCTTGATTTTTATATTGCTGCTTCTCTGGAAGGGTCACAGTAGAATTGATGCATAAAATCAACCTCTTACCTCTTCCCAGTATCCTACATTGTTTCTGGATAAGGACAAAAAAGAAATCCGAAAGGCAGGCAGTGGGAGAAATTGCTTCAAAGCACTCCAAAYGTGGGAAACTTAACTGGTGGCAGTTATTAATCTCCATGTTCTCTCCTCTCCCAAATTATTGCTACTGAGTTTCCTCTGACAGGGCTTGTGTGATGTTTTGTGTAGCATTACTTAGTACTGAAGTGATTAGCTGTGATTAGTGCTGCTCGGGCTGGGAAGGTGTATGTGTCTTTCACCTGAGGGTATGTTGAATTTTGCACTTCTTGTGTAAAGTACAAGTTGACAAGAGCTGCAGCAAAAAGCAAACAGCAGGGGAAGGCTCACATAAAGTAGTTTTTCTTACATCATGATGATAAAGGGATTAATTGAGGGCAAGCAGAAATGCTGAAGATAAAGGTAACAGGTAGCATTTGGACCCAGGACCCAGGACTGGCATTCACTGTGATCTGAGGATATCCAATGTTAGTATTTTCCTGCACTTTTTTTCACCTTTTTTTTTTTCATTGTCTTTTTCCAAAACTGTCTAGAACATGCTTCCATTTTCTGGAGGAAATTCTTACACAAACAGTTACCTTCTTGTGTAAATTCTATGTTGTCTTATGGATTTCTGTACATCTCACTGCAGGTTATTATGTGTCAGATCTTCAGTCATAATGGCTGACAATTTGTTGTAAAAAAACCAAAACCACTGTTCACTTGTTCCTGTTGACTTAGACATTGCTCTGAGGACGTTGCTCTTTGGACTGTCCACGCTTTGGAAGTCAATTCATGATGTTTGGCGTTTTCTGTTAGCATAATCCTCCTGCATTAGTATTGTACATATCCAGAAAACAATCCCTCTCAATAAACATCTTTCTCTTTTTTTATTAAAAAGCATGTTTTTGTGAGAACAATTTCCTGTTGTTTTTCTTCTGTTTTGATTTATTAAAAAAAAAAAAAAAAAGAAGCTTGACCGGCCAAAAAAAAAAAATAAAAGGAAAACAAGGTTGATCTAATTTTTCTCTGTTGTTTTGCAGTCTACTATGATCTAAGGAAATAAGAAATAAAGCTTTTCCCTTTAAATATCTGTTCATTTGCTTGCTCGCTAGTCTTTTTGTGTTAGTGAATGTGGCCTGCAAAATTACAATGGGCAGGCAATATCAGATGGAAATGATGGAAAGACAGGCACGAGAGTGGCCAGCTGGCCCTATTCATGCTTGTTCACTCTCTGGCACGCACACTCGCCTCCACACCCATCCCACCCCTTCATCCTGCCAGGCCAAAAGGAAAGGGCTCGCTCCTATTTTCACACAATGGCAGCAAAAGAGCTGCAAAGGCTTTGAAGACAAAAGTGTTTGCAGCAGGATRTTTTGGGAAATGCAGAGTGTGCTGGGAGAGGAAAGGGAAGGTGGATAAACAAGCTTTCATGATGCCTTTCCTCAYGTTGATGGCTAAAAACCAGGAAAATCATTTCAGCATTTACTCATTTTCAAACTGAGGTTTAACAAATGAATATATTATGAGCAAGGAGCTATCACACTCACCCGTGAAAAAGCTGCTGCACAGCAAAGGGCCAGAGCCTCCCACCATTTTAAGGCCAGTCTCAATTGCTGTTGCTCAGGGAGGGAAGCAAGGTTTGAGGGCAGGATGCAAGAGGAAAGGTGGGAGTGGTAGAGATGCACATAACCCAGGGTGAAAGGACTGCACTATTATGGCCGAAAACATTTTTCCAGCTAAACCATCATTGTGCTTTGGCCGCTCCAAGAGGGTCTAGAGTTGCATGGGCTGATTCAAGCAGGAGATGTTCCGCTGTCCTGGCATCGTTCGCTACTGAGATGATCTGTGTTTTAGGAGGTGGGAGGGGAAGGGAGCAGATTCTGTTTGGCAGCATCCAACAGCTCAGCTTGGGTTCCTGGGCCAACTGTTGAGGTTGCTTGGATTTGGGAGTCATTCTGCTGCTGTTACAGTCCTGTGCATAACGTGCTGCAGGTTCTTCAGCTCCTGCAGTGCCTTYTCCCAAGTGTTTCACCATTTCAAAGACACATTTGCAGGATGTGGTGCACAAAAGCAATCCAAATGTTAGCTGATATGAGTTAGCATGGGACTTCTACCTGCTTTCCTTCATTCTTTGTGCTGCCACAGCCCCAGCGCTGTGAAAGAGGAGCATGGGGAGGGAGGAACAGCAGTGAAGCCTCCACTCAAGAAGTACAGCTCCGTGACAGACCTGCTGAGCAGCCTCTCCTGGGACAGATGAAACCAGGCTGTGTTTGACATCACTAAGCAGCCAACTAGGCATGACTAGATGGATTCTTCAGTGTGCATCATCTGTGGGTTTGATTTTTAGGTTTGGTTTTGTTGATTTGAGATTGGCAGTTTTTAGTTTTTAATTGTTACTGTTCACACTTAGACTSCCTTTAGCAATTTCCCTCTGGGCTGAGAGATCGTGGCAATAGGGCTACTTTTCCGGGACAAAGGCCAGGTGGATAAGGCAATACCAAGGGGTCTGCCTGGAAGGTGCACAAACACAAGCCATTGTATCACACTGTCCTTCTTCCACATGTATAGGTTATGCTCTTAATAAGGACTGATGCCTCATGGCATCGATCTTYTGTCATGACAGGAGGGGACCAGCGTCCTCATGAAGAAACTGAGTTGTCTCTCCACCATCCTGGCTACCAGGTGTTAAACAGTGCTCATCCCACTGGGCAGTTTGGCTGACTTTCATTAGGAATGTTAGGAAGGTCTAGTGATGCCCAGATCAGTGGTGTTATCTACTTTAAATGGCATTTATAGAATAATTTCAGTTCAATGGGTTGAGTTGTGAGAGAGATTGTAAGTGACACCCTGATAAGCAGATGAGTGGTTTGGCATCTTCAAAGCAGGCATGGACATAGATGGACACRTTAGAGGAGGCAAATTTGACACCTTCCCACTTGGAGTTTTCTTGGAGATGCATTTCCAGTGTGCCATTAAATCAGCAGAGAATCCAAGCTGCATAGGAAAAGGAAAGGTGATCCTAACCATTTTCCARGCATGCTCCTAGAGCTCTCCAGAACACTCTGCCCAAGCAATCAGCCTGCCGCGACGCTTGCACTGTTCCTGCGTGTTGGCAAAAAACCCTGTCTCTGTTACTGTCTGCTTCATGCTGGGTTCTGGTTTGCATTCAGAGACAGAAGTATGATTTCCTGAAACAATTCTTTGGTAACAATAAACTCAGTTGTTTTGGTGATATGCATGTCTTTTTTGGCTCGGAGTACAAAGTACACCCCCTGATTCTGCATCGCCAAAATTTTTTATCTATATTAATTACAGAAAACTGCAGAGCAACAGCGAGGAAAAAGCCAAAACAGGGACTGGGAAATGTTGCTCCATAGTAATTGTGCAGAAGGTTTTTTGGATTGGTTGTTGTTTGCTTCCCCCCCCCGAAAGAGGATGCTAGAAAAACTTGCTCTGAGATAGGAAGCATAGTTCACAGAGGTTTTAATAAAAAATACATTTCTGTTTTGTAGCATTATAAAATAAAGTCTTGTAGTCAATTGCTTTGGAAGGACCTGCAATTCAAGTCTCTGAATTGCTCTTGTATATATGTTTTAAAAAAAGAACAACATTCCGCCAATATTCTCAGTGAGGTTAACTAAACAGATGGTATTTATCTCTAGGTTTGCAAGTGTGCCACATCCCTCTTGCTTTCAAAAGAGATGTTAATGCAGAAATCTGAAACAGAGGCAGTTGGACAGTCTCCCACAAAGTACACACAAAGATAAAAAAGTATRAAAACAAAAATCTAAAAATAAATCTGCATTCACCAATCCACTGCTGGCTTCATTCTGGTTTGGAGAGGCTCAAAGGTAGCATTAACCTGGCTGTGCAGTTACATTTGCTTGTTTGTCAGAGGTCAGAATCTGGTGGATATAAATACAGTTTAGCTTTTATTTGTCTCCAAACCAGTATTTGTCAATACTTCAGTGCTGTTTTGAGCAGATCAATGGCTGCACATAACTCACTGCCTGCGGGCCTTATTATTAATACAAATGTAGGTAGGCTAAATATTGAGTGACATTATTAGAAAGGGATTGTCCTTCCCTCTGTGACTTTGACTGATGTCAAATGAACATAAAGCCCACTAACACATAGTCAGGTTTCTGCTCATACTTGGAAGAAACTGTCCCTCCCTCTCTGCCTGTCATGGGAGTTGTTGAATAATCTAGAGAAGGTTATTCAAACTGAGTTTTAGAGTGTTCACAGCCTGAGCTAGCATCTAGAAAGAAGTTTGCCTTCTTGGGTGAAAGGCTGAGCCATCTCCATTCAACCTTTTCAGTGGGACAGGATTAGTCCAGTTCGTGAGAGGCTCTGTACCTTTCATCCTTAAATGTAACACACAAGGCTGTGGCATAATTAAGAACTATTATGTCCTGGTGATTCTAGTTCCAAGTAATGTCTCATTTCAAAATTAAAAAAACCCACACATAAAAATTATTTACTGCTGAAGTGGGAGTGATTTCCATTTACAGCCTGGAACCCGAGTCACCCCAGGGATTCGCACCCTTGCACGTTGGGGTCCGCACATTGGCCACATCAATCCGACCTGAGGCTGGCCACGAGTCCTGCTGGTGCAGTCCAGTGCCTGCTGCGCCTCGAGTGCCACCCCTTGCGACAGCCCCCAGTGGGCATCAGGGGCAGGCAGATGCAAAGCCAGGGCAGGTGCTTTGCAGGCACACAGCTGGCTGCAGAGGCACTCGGGCTGTCAGCTCCCGTGGTGCCCAAGCATCTGATGTGTGATGAGGCGACTGACTGGTCAGCTGTGCTCTTATTCTCTTGGAAAATATTTAACCTGAGCTCATAAAAGGAATGCTGTTGACTGAAAAAAAAAAGATAAATAGCTACRTATAATGCTGCTTGGTTGCCAGCATATTAAGTATTCCTGTGAGATCTCCTCCTGAAGTGACCATATACATGTATGTTTAGGTAACTTTCTTTTTTTTTAACTGGTTTTTATAATAAATGAGTCAATCTTGTGCTTACTTGAAATGTAGCAGTGAGATTTTTTAAAATGCCACACTATGTAGAAAAGCAAGTTTTCTCCTGAAGCACACAAAATCTGTGTAGTTGGGGGGTTTCTCTTGATTACAGGCTATCTACACTTGACAATAACTTAACTTTCAACACCCAATGACATTAATTTCACTTGACTTCCTGTCTTAAGGTCAAAAACGTTAATCAGCACTTCTATCATTAGCTCAGTTTCCTTTTCTATTAAGCGATTATGATCACTTACTATTAATGAGTCGTGAAGTTTTAATAAATTTTTGCTAGTGTGAAATTGCTAAACAGTAATTATGGCATATACTGTATGGATGGTTTGTTCCACAATGTACATTTTACTTAATGTTGGTTAGAAACATCTACAAAAAACAACAGAAAGTAATTAACTAGTTACGGCTGAGGATGCAGAATGGCCTTTTTCACCACAGTTATAGTCAATAAAAAGACAAAGCAGGTAATTTTTTTTTGTCATTCCTGGAATTATTGTATTTCTGGACCTTGTGACTTTGCAGTTCTTTATGTGAAATGACACTACCAAGGCTGCTTACTAAACAGGGGATGAAAGAAAATATCACATCTTTTAAGAGCTATTGTTTTAACTTGGGTTATATTTCTACTGTTCTGGCATTGAAACAACAAGGTTAAAAAACAAAAGCCAGACCCTTTCCGTTAATGCAGAAGATAAATAACACAGCAAATCCCATTTCCAAAAACTGATGTCTGAATACTGGCTTGGCTTTCCTGTAGCTTGGCATTACTCACAGGCACATCCAAACAACCAAAGCCAGATGCTCGTTTGGAGCTTGGCTCAGGTTTTTATTGGTTAACTGACTTTTTTAAACACCCAACATCCAGGAGCTGGACTAATGGTGACTGACGAATTGGAAGGTAACTCTAAACACAGAACATACCAAGAGGGCATAGTAAAGAAAATAAAGGAGGTTGCAGTGATAAGTTTCTCTACTTACTTCCCCCTGCTCCCAATTTTCTGGTTTACTGACATCTGAGAGAGCTATATCTGGTAAAGTCACTGCAAATGTATTCCTTTTTGTACTGAACCATATTTTCTGGACCAATGAAATGGAGGAGTAGGGTCAACTCAGGCACACTGGCTTTTCTGAGCGCTGCTTCTGTGGCACTGCACCCATCTCACAGCAGTCAGGTACTTAAAAATATAAGATTAAATTCTTGCGAGTGCTTGTTGCTGTATTTATAGTAACACACATGGAATAGAAGTGTTGCCAGTTTTGAATGCACTGGGTGGGAAGCCATCTGGGTCAGTACTGTCCTTTTTCAGTAAATCTTATMAAACTGGTGCTGAAAAATTGGAGATGGTTCCAAGCAGAGCCAAAAGGGTGATGCTAAGTGTCTGTGAAAAGCATGGCTAATAGTACATCCCTAACAGTGCAATCTCATCACAAAACCACTGTGTATTGTCATGAACACTGACTGGAGGAACCTAACAAGGAACAGAAATTAGAAAATAAATAGAAAGTTTTCCATCCATAGACAAAGCTTTAACAAGGCTGGCTGGCTTTTAAATCTAGACCAGTTCAGCACAGAAAAGTGTCGTATTTTTTGAATAGAGAAGGCAAGTAAACATAGGAACAAGTAAACAAGATTTGTACTGTGTTCTCCACCATTGAACAAAATCTTTCAAACCAGACAAGGTGTTTTTCCCAGAGAAAAGCTGTGTTCAAGGAATGATTCAGGGAAGTCCAATACCTTGCACAGTGCCAGAAGACATCCTCTTAATCTATTGAATGTATTTCTCTAGGATATAGTTCTGTAGTGTTTGGGGGTGCTGCTTTGACAYGTTAGAATAAAGTCTTTGCACTGTCATTGGAGATTTCTTTTTATTCTAAAATGCAAGAACAAGGCACTATTCTGGTTATTTCGACCATGGAGCAATCACAGCAGATCTTGACTGGCAGCACACATGGGTGTGTGGGAAGGCTGGCATTGTGCAGGTCTGAAAAATGTCTCATGTGGGTTGGCTCATGTGCTGGAGAAGGGTAACAGCAGCATGGTGCAGTGAGAGATGCTGTTTCACCAAGTTTCCTGTGTAGCCCTGTAGAACCAAGTGGCATGATTCACAGCTGTGCTCCAATTCAAATCTTGTGTTCATCTGAAATGGTACAGGTCTTTGCTTTCCATTATAAAAATGGTGGATGCCCTGGATCAGTACAAAAGATTGCCTTGCACAGCCTAGGATTAAACAGAAGCAAAAATAAACTAATGAGCTTCCTATGCCTTCAGCAGAAGCTGTGGCACTGTAAACAGCAGTTCTGTCCGAAGTACATAGTTGCACCACTGTGCTGGGACCAGGTCAAAACTTTATTGGTAGCTGAGTGGCCATCTGTCTCTGCARACACTGGAGTATCATCTCCTTGGAGAGTTATAAAGCAGTATCAGACCATACTGGAGGAACTGCTTTGCTCACCAGCAGTTACTGGGATCCTTGCCTGTATGACTTGTACTGATCTGAGGAAGATTATTAMAACATTAATTCATACCTCTTGTCTTCATCTTCCTGGCCTGACTCTCACAATGTTCATTACTAGGTAATGTGCAGTTATAACATCTTAGTTTTACAACTCTCTGAGGATACTTTGGGTCAAAAATGAGCTTGAGATTCCAGGGCACAAGAGAAATATAATTTTTATCTGAAGAAACAACATAGTGTAGAGAGAATTATGACCAGCAAAAGTCATCATAGCCAAGTATCTACTGAAAGCAATTTTACTTTAATTGCACCTGAAGCTGACAATTCCTGAATATGTAGAAAGGACAGTAATTGCTTTGCAGGGATTTGCAAGAAGYCACTGAATGGTGCCTTGGATACAGGCACTGTATAGGATTACTGGGAAAGCCCAGGCATGCATGTAAGGACATCAAGTTAAAACACAGAGTAACTCCTGTAATCACATTTGTTGTATAATGATTAAGCAATCTCAAGGAGCAGCAGCTGATTGGATCATTGGCATGTGTCCCTCATTCCTTAGGGGTGCCAGGACTCCTTGGTAGGGGTGACTGGTGCTGTCACAATGCAGTGGGTCCCCTGCTCCATAGCTGAGGAGCAGGACACAACATTCACATCTGTGTAGCCATGCCCTGAAAATGCCCCTTGCACAAGGGGGCAGCCAGAGCAGCTGCAGCAGCATGTGAGGCTTGAATCAGCTGCACGGTGACATTTTCAGCACTGTCAGAGGTTGAGCCCCAAGCTTCTCCCAAACYCTCCCTCAGTACCTAGGGACTGCTGAAGATGCAGGCTCAGTCCAGTGTTCAGAGCTGGCAGTGGCTGAACAAGGGTTCAAAACGCTAAAACTGGGCTTGGAAACTTATAGGACCAAGAGTGGGCGTGAGTCTGAGTGCACACATCTTTTAAAGAAGGARCACAAACCTCTTGGGTGCAATGGGCAGGTCACAGGACTGCTTTTTATCCATATGTAAAAGGAGATGATAAACACCACAGGCCTTTAATTGAAAGTTGTCACTGGCCATATGGTGACATCTGGCTGGGGGGTGAGATTGTTCGACCAAGCAAGTGGTGCTAAGGCAAAAGTCAGAGCTGGTTTCAAAGCTCGTTCCTCACATTTGACAAGGGTTTGTGTTGCCAGCTTCATTGTTTACTCTCTGTACCTTCGTTTTTTTCTACTGTTTTCATGGCTTTGTACTCAATTACTGGATGGCACAGTATCTCTAGGTTTAAAATAACAGTGGATATGTGCTGTAAATTCACATTTTAGAACAGATTTCAAGTTAAAATATTCCTTAAACTAGCTCAGAGGAAAAGCTCTATATTTTAAATGCCTTCAGTTTTGAAACACTTTCAGTCCATTAGAGCCACATAAATACAAGGCACAAAACAATAACAGGCTACAAATCAATACATTTGCACAGCCAGCTCTAAATAAATATGATCCAATTGCTGACTTGAAAAACTGAGAATACTCCAAAGTTTCCAGAGTGAAATGCTGGTGGTGAAATAACATTCAACTGCGAGCAAGAAACCCTGGCCCTCTTGTCAGGTGATGCACTCAGTCCAAGGCATAAGAAGGAATTTACCAACAAGGAATGCCAGCCTAATGATAAAGTAATGAAACAGTTAAAATATACCCCGTTGGGAAGTGTGTTCAGCGTTATTGTGGGCAGTGTGCTGATAAAGTGGGTTGTTAAGTGGAATGAGACATGTTCAGCTCAAAGATTCAACAGTGATCTCTCATGAAGCAAGCATTAGGCCTAGCAGGAACTTTATAAATAATACACAATAAAATCATAGTCTTCAGCTTGGAAATTGGTACTAAGCATCCAGACATAATCATACTCACTGTAGTCACACACGACTGGTATGGCTGCAAGGGAACCTCAGGAAGCCTGTAGGAAGAGACAAACCAGAAAGAATGACAAGCTCTATTCATTTTGTCTTGAAACATCTCACATGTTTCAGCTCTGCAGCTGGTTTTGTGGTAAACAGCAGAGAATGCTCCAAAAGACCATCTTTCAAACATGTGAGGAAAAAACAAACAAACAAGCAAACAAACCCCAAACTAACCAAAAAACCTCCCAAAACAACCCAAGAAAAGAAGGGAGTACTATGTTCAATTTCTAATTTCAAGCAATAAAGTCCATTGGATTCAAGCCTAAGTAACAATTTCAAGTTCAAGTCATTATATACCATGATATTCCTCTCTTTCTTGGAATTATTGCTTTCTGATTCTGCCACAAATGAAGAATTTATTCCATCAACCAGGCACAAGTACCATGCACAAGCAGAGGAAGGGATACACACACGAGTAAAGGGCAAAAGACAAAGCAGGTCTGAGGGGAGTGGCTTCTCTGTATCTCTGCTCTTACATATGCAGTTCAAACTCATGCTTGCCCCTTCTTTACAACAAATATATTCTGTTAAAAAGTAGATGTGGCCATGTTTCACACTAGTCAAAGTCTACAAGCACATATCATAGTGTAATAATGGGTGGATTTGGATTAAATAATTCGTGTACAAAACATGGATTTTTTTTCTTCTCTCATTTGACCTTCTCTTTCTCTGGAACCATTCCACCACTTTCGGGGTCCAAAGACAGCAATCTGAGGCATCAGGTCTCTCCCTGGTGCAGCTGACTCTACTAGACACTTACTGCTGTGAAAAAAGAAAAAATATAAAATAAAATGAAATACTTAAGACAATAGTTTGCCAGGGTGAAAATGTTGGACTGCTCTATGCATATTTATACCTGCACCTTTATATTTGATGGATTCTGGCTCCACTGTTTCCTACACAAAATATAAAGGTTCCCACTGAAAAAAACCCTCATAAGTGACCTTAGAGATTCAGTATTCAGCAAAATAAAGAAAAGCCCCTGTATCATTTTAATCTAGATGATTCTCATTTACAGTACTCATAAGAGCTCATTAGTGCTAAGGCACACATCTTTGTGTGCTTACCCAGCTGCCTTGAAAGGCAGGAAAATGCTGTTAAATCCATTTTATGGATGAGAACATGAAGATTCAAGCAGTCTAAATAGGGATTAAATTGAAGCTAGGAGCCAGCCTCTCAGATGGCGATGTACAGTATTTGCTCTCTACACTGTGTAGACCCAAAGATGATTTAATTCAGTGAGCACCTTCATCCTGGGCTCCAGAGCTCATTAAGCACTTTTGCATGCTGGAAGTCTCCCTGGGTGGAGTAGAAAGGCGCCTGTCTCCAACCTAAAGTGCATCACACTTCAGGGTTAGATGGGAAAACACCGCAACTCTGCCCAGGTTCTTGGTGGAAAACACTGCTGGAGCAGGGTGCTGTGCTAGTGCTGCCTCCATTGACTAATTTCCATTTCTTAAAGACCTCTGCAAAATGTAGGAAACCCAGAGACCAGGCCCTGCTTGACCCAAAAARGTTCAAATTCATACTGTGTCCTTCAGAGGAGTCCAAACCACAGGGCGGTAGGCAAAGCCAGGCTGGGTGATGTTGTGTTCCTGTGCTGAAAGAATGCTGAGTTAGTTGTCTTTTCCTTGTCGCTGGTAACCCTCCATGAATTCCTCCTCTGGGGGTTTCAGAATTCCCAGAAACCACATAGAATTTCTGCCTGAAACCAGGCAGAACGTGTACAAGTGTTAATCAGTATTGTAAGTGTTGTACAAACTACAGCAAGATTAGAACCACTGCCTTTCTGCCTTCTCCTGGGAGAAAGAATTCGGATACGTTTAAAGTCGGCTGACGCCTTCATTCTTAACTCGTTTTATTTCATTTTGCATGACTACACATTAGAGATGGTTTGTCTGCCGTGAATTGTGTCTCAAAGATTCCCAGAGTGGCTATATCCTGCAGAAGATGCAGTTAAAGTGTATTCTAAAATGATAGTCCAGACGAAGAGCATAACTGTCTTTGGTGCGTACTGCAACCACTTTAGGAAAATTACCTGGTAGCACATAACTCATGTTACATGACAGCATTTTGAAAAGGACAAGATAAAAGGTTAACTCATGAAAATCCGTTATTAACAGCCCATTTTTTTGACTTCTCTGAGAGTCTGACCCAGTGACAGAGTAGGTGCTATCCTTTCTTCTAGGCTTTATATACCACAGACTGTCCTAGTTTAGTGTTACGTTCTAAATACTGTATAATAAATCTGACCCCATCTAAATAATCATTTGAAAATCATCACGAGACTGCATGTCTTTCATCAAGACTATGGCTGATGGCATCACAGGTTTGGGAAGTCCCACTGTGTTTGCTGACACAGTTCAGATATCTGCACAGCTGCAGTTCCCCAGTGATCTTGGAAGAAACTGCACTGGATACTCAACAACTAAAATGCATGAAAATATTGCATATTCTTGTACAGATAATCTCTTAATGAACCCAGAGGCTTGAGATGCACTAAAATTTGGCTCTGTGTCTATGATATTTGTGGAGAAATTGTCCYGTTCTAGTGAACCATTGTTACCACACTGGATGATCCCCCCTGTGAACAGGGAAGGGCACTGTGTTTACTAGCAGAGCTCATCTTAATTTCAGCAAATAAGAGGTGTAGCAGCATGTCCAAACCATCCACATAATTCTACACAAAACAATGTGTTACAGTTCTGGGAAGTTCACAATGTTGTGTGACGCTGTACTTTAATTCACTATCCCTCTCCTCTTCAACACTGAAGTTTTTTAGAACAATTTCCCTTCTGTTCTTTTAATGAAACCACTCATCAGGAATAATTCACTACAAATCCATACTTTGAACTCTCAAATTGGAAAAAGAAAGGAATTCCACGTAGTTTAGCACTCTCAGGAAATGAGGCGAGATGAAAGGACCACAGGCACGATATGGAAATGCATTGTTAAAGGACCTGTGGGACAAATGAAGTCATCAGCCCAAAGAGAGGAGAAGAATCAATGAGCAAACTTCAGACTGAAGATAATTTTGGCTCAGGTTTGAGACATCTTAAATGCTTCTAAATCTTCAGAGGTTAGGCATTCAAAGCTAGCTGAAAGCCAAATCTTTTTCTAGGCACCTCTTACCATTAGTCAGCTCTGAGAATCCAGCCTTGCTCTGCTCTTTTCTCCCGGGCTTTGATTCTGTCACTTGAAGTCCCCATGTTCCACCTGTGAGATTGCAGCTGGGTGTTGTGCCCACCGCTTGTCAGAAAGCTGAGCAGTTTTTCTGCCCAAGAAAAGCGTGGATGCATACATTTTCAAATAGATTCCTGAAGTTACTCTGTTCACAATAGTCAGATCAAGCCCAGAAGCCCAGGATTAATGACATATCTGACAAAAACTTGCTTCTACTCTTGCTAAGGGAAGCGAGTAGACAAAGAGGCATAAAACTCTATATAATTTGTAAGATATTAAACGCTTTATTAACATTTTCAACTAAGAAAGAGAAAATTAGTGCAAAGARAAGTAGAAAAAGAAGGTTGCTAATGGGCTTATCTCCACAATTTTTGTTGGGAAGATTAAATTTAGCAATATTCTCCTTGTGAAGTTACTTCCTTCCTCCCTCTGATTGTAACTTTCAAAGTGTGTATCCCTAGGTATGGCTTTTTTTTCCTGATTAGAAAAGTGCTTGCTGGCATTGGCCAATCTGTGGATCAGTAGGTGTATTCTTAGTAGCTCACAAATGTTACCCTCTTTTCCTGCATGGAAACTCAGGTTMCATTATTCAGCCATTCATTCTGATTCCAAGCAGCCCCAAATCTCAACCAATTTGCCTATGGATAGAGAACAAATGGATCTAAAGAGATGTGACCTTCRTATATCAAAACAGCTACCATCTGGAGACCATAAATGTTCTGCTTCTACCTGGCATAAGCTTCTGYACAAGCATGCAAATTGAAGTCAATTTTGGTAACTTGGGCGTAATTAGGTTCAACAATGTTTCAGTAAGATCACTGTTAAAATTAGAGACTACAAGCCAGGAAGTGAGCCACCATCTCCATTCACTCACCCTCTAAAGAAGAACTAAAGGAAAATAAAAACTCATGAAAAATCATCTCATGTAATTTTTCTTGTTCGATGCCCCTGACTATGATTTCTCAATGGTCTGTGTTAAATGCCCCCAGTGTCACAGTGTGTCACAAGTTTTATATGTCCCAGCAGTGCCTCCACCTCCTCCGTGCTGTGAGATGAGCATTTGAATTAGCACATTCTCCCAAGGAACGCTGTGCCGTGCATAACCTTCGGAATTCGCTACACACCCAGCTTCTTAGGAAAGCACGTACACTCAKCCCCATGCAGCTGACAGGACATGAGGCTGCATGCAGTGGGACCTGGGTCACTGCACTGCATCCTGGAAGAGCAGCAAGTCTCAGAGTTCCCTTCTCCCCAGCTGCACATCGCCTCCTGACCCCGCGTCCGACGCGCCTCACTTGTGCCATCGCGATTGTGCAGCCGAGCCRTAGCCTGGATGCCTGAAATGAACAGTCTGAAAATCATGTTAATTATAAACTGTTGTATCAACACAGCTGAGGGGTGATGAACTGCAACAAGTAGGTGGGATTTGGCCGGGGGAAAACACGTCCTGGGCCAGCTTGGCTGCTGAAATCCGCATCTCTCTGATTGCTCCTCTCGGGTTACAGCAGGGGTGTGAGAGAAGTAGCATTGACAGGATATTAAGAAGCTGGTTCGTGGGGACRTTTAAACATTTCACTGCTGTTACTGCTGTGAATTTAAATAGCATACCCTCTTCTGCTCCGTTTTCTTACACCACCTTTGAGGATGACAGGGAATGCAATGCCAGATCAGCCTCTGGTCCCTGTAGTCCAGTGCCTTGCTGTGAACACTGGCCAGCAAGACTTTCCTAAAGAAAGTCCCTACCCAAAGCTGCAGTTGCAAGTGAACCTGCTGCTGGGAAGTTTCTTACCATCTTCAGTGCTCTGAAGGTGGCTTAAGATTACCACAAGTAYCTGCTCTATACAAATGGATGCATAGCTAGTTTGCTGTTTTAAAATCACCATTTTTAACTGATACAAAAAAAATACAAATAAGAAAAAAATATCAGTAACAGAGAKCAGATAAATGCTGATTTTGAGGCTCAGGTACACTCTTAGGTTTTTGCATTCCTGTCATTATGCTTTGAGAGCCATAGCTGTGGGTGTGTTTGCATCCACACCTAACACCAAGGCTTAAAGAGCTGACAAATAGACTAGAAAAAGGAAAAGAAATACACTTAGCCTTATTTCACAGATAGAAATCTAAGACAGGAAGAAATGAGGGACCTACCTCAGGTCATACAGGGAGTCAATTGCAGAAATTGAAAAAAGGTTGTCTGAATCCTGCCTGGTGCACTAATTCCTTGACCTTTATACCAMGGCATTTCCACTTCCAAAGGAAAGAGCTGTATGGATGGCTGAGGGAAAGCAGTGTACGGACAATTAATTGCATTTTACCTGCCATTTCTTTCCTTCCCCCCAGTTACCTCCTGGCCCTACAGCCTGAATCATGAATTCTTGAAGAATTTTGTTCATTCAGGGAATCTATACATAGATGATAAATAGAAGCTGGAGGAAAAATAGCAAGATGATGGAGTAGGTGGAGGAGGTTTTCTATGTTACTAATGTATTTCAATAAACTTCTCCCTAAGCTCTATGCAGCTACTCTGAAGAAAATTAAAAAACCTGAATACTTGGCTTTTTACTGTAGGTGACAACTGCAGACAGTAGGTGTGAGAGAGTATCCCAGCTCTTTAAAAAATTATAAAAAGTTTTATTAAAAATAACAGAAGAAAGATCCTCTGCTTTATTTCTTGGCCTGGAAACTTCCAGGCACTTCCCAGTAAGTGCAAAAGATGCCAGGTGACATTGGCAATGGTAACTACAATGGTTGAGGGGGCCAGTGAGGATTTTTTTTAAAAACACCGATGGGATTTAAGACCATCAGTCCCACTGACAGGTATTACATTCCTTAGGTTTGTCTGAAATGCCACACCACAATTAACACCTGGAACAGCAGACTTTCTTCATTATCCTTCATAACTCCAGGTGATGTTGGATTAGATTTAATTTTTTATTACACTAAGAGTTTTTTTACTTCTGCTGGGAACAAAGTTCTGCTCACTCATCTCTTCAGAGTCCTGGCCTCAGGTTTCTGAGGGCTCTCGGGCACGGGGTTGCTGTGRCTTGAACCTTACTGTCACAAGAACCTCACACTTCCAGCCTTCCTCTGTGTTCTCTCTCCCTGACGACACCATCTCCCCAGAGCCTCCTCAAAAGACAGTGAACTGAATAACAACATATTTAGCCCTCGGTGCTAGGTGTGCTGAGCTGTGTTGGGTGCTGCTTTTCGATTTACAACTTTGTGTAAAGAGTTTCAGCGCGAGCTTTCGCCTGCACAGTCTCTTTGTCTGCTCTCACTTGTGTGGATGGAAACCAGGAGACACACAAAGGCAATCACAAGTGCCACTGGCTTGAGTAGCTTGTTAGAAAGTTTACATCTGGCACAAAGGCACACGTGCAAACTGTGCTATGTGCTCCTTGTATAAAGCACGTTTGGGAACAGGSAACGATTGTAACAGAAGAATGAGTGCTTAGTCAGTGTCTTGCCCCATAGGGAACCATGTCTCCTTCCTGCCAGCAGTCATCTGTACACTGGAGAAAGCTTTRAACAGCTACAACCCAGACACTGATCCCGCTAATCCTGCTAATCCCATGCCCCGGTGTGCTCCATTAACCTGTGAAAGACAGACTCAAACTTCCACAACCAGTGGCACTCCACGCTTCAGAAAGGTGGCTCACACTTTTCCTCAGACCCAGCCAAAAGGGGAGCAGCAAACGTAGCAGCCAAAGGAGCTGCACAGCCACTGTGCCAACCCCTCAAACAAGCTCCTTGGAGGCCCATGGAAGGTGGTCTGGTTTGTATCCACASACCCAAAGTCACTGCTGGTCTCTGTTACAGCTACAGGTTTACACAGGAGAAATTTCCTATTTTATGGCACAGTTAAGAGCAGAGTGAGCCAGCACTGTCACAGAATAAGTATCTGCTGATGCACAGGTCTGGCCTCCTCTTTAGTCCCACCGGTTTCASCAACAACTTTCACATGGAGGTACACATCCAGCGTGGACCAGGTACAGCAGCTCTGGTGAAGGAGTGAGAAAAACCCTTTCATTTCTCTTTTGACCCCCAATCAGCCCTGCCAAGCACAAGTATGTACTACCTTAGCCCACAAATACTGCGAGCTTTCAATTAAAGGTGGCAACATCCACATGGGAATAGTAACTGAAAGAATCCTCTAATCCTACGGAAACTTGGAGGGAGCTAAAAAAAGTGGAAAGATGCTGTGTGTGGATGCATGTGTGTATGTCTGAGGAAAGGTACCAGTCAACTTTAAAATATGATTTACGCTGTGCAGGCAGCAGCCTCAGACATCAAAGCTTCAGACTTAGTGCGGTGTCAAAAAACCATGAAGCTTTAAGGCTCGACCAAGCATCAACACGAAGCTGAGGCAGAAGCTTTTACTCTTGAGACCGCTGACTGAATGGATTAGATTAAGAAAAAAAAAAAACACAAACCCCACAGCTCTCTAAAACTGCTGGTAGAAAAATAAATTACTAAATGTATGTTTGCTCAAGTATGTCTTTATTTATCCTGCTGTATTCTACATGTAATACTTAAACWCCCTGCATTTTAAATGGAGGCTAAAACCAGCTGTATATGCACTAGTCAATGAACTAACAATAACAAATGCATCCAGCAGAGGAGACAAAGGTTTGCTTTTARTCAGAGAAATGAAACAAAGACCAAGGCAATACTGTATTAGGCATTTTCTCTTGTGCTGCGAAGTGAGTTGGCCAAGAGCCACGCAGCAAGGTACAGCTCTTTCCTTCCTGCAAGGATTTCTGCAGAGCCATGGATGAGCCACTGGACGTACCAGATCTGTGGTCAGGAATGGATCCAACAGCTGGACAGAGAGAGAAAGTGTTCTGCTGCCTTTGTGTGGTAGATCCTGCTAACTCAAGGACTACAGACTGCTTAGGCTCTTCTGCCCAGAGGGGAGAGCTGTGCCTAAAACTACTGTGGTAACAAAAGATGGGATCTTCTTGTGCTGGGCTCTGTATGTGATTGAAAAAAGCTCATTCAGCAAGGAACACGTAGATCTAAACAGGGAAAAAAAGCCCTGGAAGTGTTATCATCTCTCTTTCATATATCAAAAATGAATCATGGCAGAGCTCCTAAAGGGTTATTTAAGGCCTTTCCCCTGATTTCACTGGGAGTTACATACCTCAGTGGCTCACAGAAACCATACCAGATACCCACCCAAGCCTTTCACACAGTCCCTGAGAGATGGGAAAGGACTACAAAGCCCTMTTGTAGGATTAAGGTCATATATTCTCCTTAAAGCCATGTGGTTTCAACCTAAAATTTTGCCACCTAGAGAATGCTTGAGGAGGACACAACTGAACACTTCAGCATTTTGAACAGGTGACRCCCTCTGCTCCTACTGTTTCTGCTGAAAAAGGCATGGAGTCAGCTTTACCTGGATTCCACACARTTGTAGGAGAAGGTGACTGAACTGCTGGAGGGGGACCCTGCCTCGCTTTCCGCAGCACCCTCGGATTTACAAACAGCCTGCACCAGCTGGTGGGCTGCAGCTGAAGTGATAGCTGGCATTAACGCTGCTTGCACAGCTTATCTGCAGGTCTACTTTGAGAGGATTTCGTTATTTGGACTGGAATCAGGCTCCCAGTGTTCGGCACAGAAAAGGATTTCCTCCTTTCCATCAAGATTTTACAGACTGATTTCGTGTTAAGGGATACTGGTTACGCTTTCCCACAGTTTCATTCCCCTTTCCGTGGGCTCACAGAGACCAACCTCTCTCTGTGGCAAATCTGCACACTTCAGAGCTCCTCACCTCCAGCCTGCCTACGGCAAATTGGCAAAAAAAATAAAAGGGAAACAACAACAACAACAACGGTTGTTTTGCTGCAATACAAGAGAAAACTGAATCTCTTCCTGTTGGAATCTAAGCCCTGCTGCTGACAAACAAGATGGAAGGGTAAACAAAGAGAAAGATGAAGGATAGAATGAAGATCCCAGGGAAGAGGCTGAGAGTCTGCAAAACTCCGTCTCCTCTGCCATTTATTAACACTAAGACCATTTAAGAGGCACTGCATTGTTATTTCTGTAGCAGGGCAGCAAACCAAGTTTAGTGACATGGAACAAGTTGTCAATAGGCCTACAGATCCGCAGGAGGACTTTAATTGGGTGAAAATGTATCTCGAGGAGGGGGGAGGCTGAATTCTTTTTATTAGCAAAAGATGTTACTAGGCATGGTAGCTTTTGAGAAGGAAAAAACTTTTATTCCTTTTGTCTCTTTTATCATAAAAATCTACTAAATCACAAACTGTTCAGCTTTGCAATGTGCCTTTTGTGTCATTTATATTACCCTACTGTGCTCTTATTATTAAAAGTCTTGCGCTTACGAACAGCACTTGGAAAAACATGTTCTTAAGAGCTTGAAAACACTCCCTGCAATGCTTTCTTCCTTTACTCCCACCCCAGAATCCCAATCAACAAGTGGATTTTGTATTCAGGCTCCCCTCTCCACCCACCCAGTCACTTTTGTGAAATATTAATTCCTTCTCAGGTTCAAAAAAAAAAACCAAAACAAAAACCAACAAGAAACCAACCTATTGAAAAACAGCTTGAGACACTTTACTCCCTCCAGGAAATGCCATCCAAGACCCTTTGGGTGTCTGGAGAGCAGGAAGGTTGCGGAGTGGGAGGTAGGAAAAGCTATTGCCCTTTATAAAGGAATGATGAATCTGAGAGACAGTCAAGAAAAACCTGTCAGGACATGCAAATCCACCTCAGCACACTGAAGTCTCGTCTCTGAGAAAGGCGTGGGAACTATGGCAATCCTGACTCTTAGGAGAAGAGGAGCTTGCCTGAGCCTGTGTGCTATCTGAGTTCACAGATTCCATGCAGCTGAGGAGTATAAGTTATCACAAGCTCTAGGCTGGAGACTAGAGCAGACATCAGACCACTATCTTGCTACATGTGATAACAAGCATCTCTTCTCTGCTGTTCTTTTTTGTTTTTGTTTTCACCCTAAATTGAATTATTTTAATCAGTGAAAAGTGCTGGACTATCTGAGCATCATGGGATAGAACAAATTTGGGAGATCTACCCCAGCTCAAGAAATAGGGGAGGCAGAAGGGCCAGAACTGGCAAGTGATGATCTCTACCTATTTAAGATACAAGCATTAACAGGGGAAACTTTTCCAACACCATGCTCATGATCATAACTGTTTTGTTCAGTAAAGCTGTGCAGTTCTCTACTGGTTCAGCCTGTGGAGCAGTTTTGGTGCATGAAAGCTCCAGAGCTTTTGAAGGCAGCTGAACTTGGAGCTCTGGTCCAGTCACAGACCAGACATGTGGCCACACTGAGGATATGAAAGTCTGCACCAACAACCAGGCCTTTGGAGAGCTTTTAACAACGTACCTGGTAGGAATTCCAGTCTAGGAGACCACATGGACAACATCCAAAGCAAAGCCTTCAAGCTGCATACTGTGTAGAGCTCTTGGCTCACCTGACTCCAAGTCTGCCTGGTAGATCCTCTGACTGATCTGCCCTCAGGATGCCAGATTATTACTGTACCCAAGGCCACAGCAAGTCTCCTGTGGCAGAAAGGAAGCCTGAAAAAGGAGTAGGGGACTATATAGTCTCCATAGGGTTTTTTACAGGCTACAGACAGGGAAGTCAGATACTTCCTGTGCCACTTGAGATACTGAGGAACAGTGGGTCTTGCCATGGTCTCCTCAGAGGATTAATTTCTGATCTGCCAGAAATTAATGCAAGCATCTGAAAGTGGGATGAGCTAACACAACTGCAATGCAAACAGAATGGGCAAAGGATTGATGTCCTGGGGATCTCTCTTCTGATACTGTCCATCTCTCACTGAGAGTTTCATAGCAAATGATTTTAATTTCCCAGACGTACCCTCATTTCCCCCGAGCATGTCTTTTCAGAGACTCGGATAATACAGGCTCCCAYGTATCTCTGGGTAACATTTTGCCCTTTTTAGAAAGGACTTTGGACATGCAGATCTGAAGTCAAAATTGCATGCAACTGATCAATGTTCATGGTCAAATATAATCAAATACGACATTTCTCCCCTGATTAATTTCAAGTGCATTGTCAGAGGTGGTACAGATAATATCAAATTCACGTTGCAAGTTGAAGGAGGCAGCACAATGTCTCCATACTTTCGAGCTGTCTGGCTTGATGAGAGGGTGAGGATTGCTCCACTGTTGGCAGGGAGGAGCACATCTCACATACCCAGAAAAAAGGAGRTGGTTTTCTTCATGGTTCACCAATAGGGGACAGCCTTTCGCATATTCGTCAGATTAACATATTCTCGGATGGCATTTCCCAGGGGGAATGAAGTGTCTCAAGTTGTTTTTCAAGCTCCTGTGCACTGTCTGAACAGATAGTTATGAAATTGCATTGCTAATGCTTACAGTGGAGAGGCTTTCTATTCTCTGCTGCAATGAAAACATTCAAGACATTGCTACACGTACTTGCTGTCTCTAAAGGTAGAGAACAGCTTGCTCTGTCCTGAGTAGAATGCCATGCAGTTAAATGATGGGGCAGCAACCAGAGAATATTTCATGTGATGGAGGAGGCAAATTTCATTGTGAAAGCACATGCCAGCTCACCTCAGCCGAACTGGTTGTGGTGCACTGTACTTACAGCACATCAGAAATATATCTGCTCTGTCTCTTCTGGAAATCTCTGTGCCCCTCTCAGCTCATCTTCACTGTTTCCTTCCTCCTTCCGCCAGATTCTGYTTCCCAGCCTTTTGCCAAGTGTTGTAGTTCCGTACCCAGAGAAACAGAAACATTTTAGTCCTTCCAAAACCATCCCCTCTCCCCCTGCTGCTTTCCCCTTTCTCCTCATCCCATTGGTATTTAYGAAGGGGGCGAAAAAGACTCTCAGGTAGTGATATTAAAACGTGTTTCACGCCTTTAATCTGTCCCAAACTCAGAAGCTCATAGGGTTACAAAGGTATACTATTTACCAGACCAATCTACTCAAAGGACAATTCCTCCTTCTCCCTTCCTCCAGTAACATAGGTGTGTCCATATTTCCTGTTGGTCATTCCTTGGTAACATGGCTCTTTCATTACAGCCATCGGTTTCTATTTTGGAGTCAGTTTGTTCTGTCTGGGATCTGCTTACAGGCTTGWTGTGAATATAGAGGACAAGGCTTAGTGCTTCAGTTGAGTATATATTTTTATGAAACCTATATGTCAGTAACAGTTGTTGCTTTGACTGATTAGAYGGTGTCTAAGTAAAATGATTAAATATGAATAACACAGGATATTTATTCAGACTTAATCTCCCTCTCTCAATCCTCAAGACATTATCTGTTGAGAGTTGCTAATGCAGAAAATGTTACTCCTTTCATCCAGATAGCAGTATGAGCTATCCCATGTAAAATTTGATGGATATACTTCCTCACAGTGAGGTGGGAGGTGCAGAAGGCAGAGTTTCCAAAGAGCAGGTTTGAAACCCCATGCATCAGAGTTGTCAGCTACCTGCATATCAGATTTACTAACAAGCCTTACTGGGGCAGAGATTTCTAATTTATCACTGTCTTACACTGGAAGGAATGCGTAAAATAAACGGAGTGGGCTATTTTAGGTAAGACCTGCAAATTAGTCTCCATCTTGTTGCATCCCCCAGGTCTTTACAGTGAAAACACCTGCAGTGGCTGAGGTTGACAAAAGGCTGCCTGTTTCAGATCTGCAAATGGCAAATAGTAACATCCCACTCCATTAGTTCAAACCTACCTTAATTTCATAATAAAAAATGGCCTGTATTTTGAATAATAAGTATCCACATCCATGATAGGTGTCCACTACACTTTTCAGTGTAGTTCAGTTCACCACCTACTATTCCAGTTCTCAGACTAAAATTTTTACTGATCTCTGTGCCTAAAGGCTTCTTAGAGCAGGGAGGAAACTTCTACCCAGAGAACTCCTTCTGGCCAGAACTTGTGTCCCCTCTGTAAAAAGGCAATTTCACAGCTCCTCACTGACTCTCCTTCCTCAGAAACCTGGGGCTAGCTTATGTGCATTTAGGGTTTTGCAGACACTTGCTTCTTTCCAGCCCCCAAACACATCCCTCAGAATATGCAGCTATTCTGCACTGACAGAAGCACAGGAAAGATGGTCCCCAAACACCCAAAATGCCTCAAAGTTACATTCAACTTCTTCCCCCCAGGGTGTTAGATGAGACTCAGGCTCTAAGTGCAGCACAAGCGCCAGGTCTCCTGTTCCTTCTCCCTGCGTTTCAGCAGCAGAGCTTGGTGTTTGATCTCTTGTTGAGTGATTGAAGGCAGAAACAGTGTGGTCACCCTCATGTTATTTAATGCTGTTTTTCCTCAGTTAAGCAATTAGCACAGTCACTGAGCTGTTTTACAGCAGGTGTTACCGCTCTGAATTGTTCTACAGCTGCGCAGGATCAAAGAGTCGCAAAGGGAGCCCAGTGTGAAGATCTGCCACATGTTCCTTTAACTCGGCTTTGCTTGATATTAATAGTTCTGACTGTGGTCATTAACTCTCTTTCTCTGTAAGATTTTTTTTTATTTCTTGCAACATATCTGAGAGCTTTGTTCCAGTCTAGCAAGSCATGACAGCGAGCCAGGGAAGATGAGACTGATGGAACAGAGCCAAGGCTGTGGCACTGTCCTGCAGAAATATTTTAGCCAAGAAAGGAAAGATCTCTCACTGCTTCAGTTATCATTATTGCTGGTGTACTTAAGAGCCCTTAAGGATGTGTTGCTTGTTTTCAAAAGTCTAAATATGACTGCATAGCTAGGGAGCCTTAAGAATTACAGTTTTATAGGTATATCCTAGGGAAGCATTAATGGAACAGGCCCAATAAGGAGAAAACAAGTCAAAACTGAAGCTGTCAGCTGAGAAAAACAATAAAAGCCTCCTCCCTCCCACTAAAAATATTATAGCCATACTTGTTCCCATGTTTCTCAACTTTAAAATTTCCTCCTGTAATAAAGGGTTTGCATCAATAGCTCTATCTCAAATTGGTGTAAGCTTTCAAAGCCAACAGTGATAGATATGACATCCCAATGGCTTTGGCAAAGGGCTTTCCAGAGCTTTATGAGCAGGTGCTGCTGCTTGTCTCTCTATGCTGTCTCAACTAGGGCTCCAAAACATAACACACTCCACAGTCTGTGGTGAGAGGCAGGGAGGAACAGACCACAATGCTGAAGGGAGAGAGAGGGGAAGAAGAGGAAAACAGCATCTCCTGTTCCAAAAGGATCCAGGAAAGTGGGAGAGGSGTGGCTTGGCAGAACCAACACACAGGGAGGATAAAGAAAACACACTGAAATTGCTTAAGATAATATGCAACAGATAGTGTGTGAGTACAGCCATGGGCTACTGCTTTAATTGTTTTATTTTGTCAACATAACAATGRATATATATTTTACCCACTTAAAGGGCACTATTAACACTTTACAGAATTCAGGCCTTCCTCAATTAACCCCATCGGTAATATGCATTCCAAGAGCAGCTTCAAAGGTATAGATTTCCACTCTATTAAACTCTATTAAGCTTGTACAGATCATAAAACTGTAAACCTGACAACCTGATGACAGTTCATTTTATTTTTCTCCTTCTCCTAAGCCACTATTCCTTTGCTCCTGTGTTTTGCCACTCGACATGATAGGCTTTGTTCTCTCACTTCAAGGYCTGATTTACTTTTTAAAGGCACTCTATTGTCCTGAACATCTTGATAAGTTTGGGAAGCCCGGAGTCTGTGGCTGGGACTCGAAGACAGAAAGTGTCTCCTTGCAGGCTGTCTTCTCATGCAGCTCGTGAGACATCTCTTGTTGAGAAACAATTTCTTTAAACCTGAACAATAATGAGCACAAAAAAGGGTTGAGGGTTTTCTGGGAGTGGTGTAAAATTCTCCCAGCAGTAAGGCAGAGTGTAAATTAGAAATTTCAGGGATAAATATTCTTTGGTTTAGGAAGGTTGATTCTTGTCACCGCTATTTCTCCCACAGAACATGTTAACAGTGAGACTCATGCCTTCCTTGGGGATAACTTGTCAAAGAGGATATGGGTATGGATTCTATCATTTTTCCTCACTGTAAGGACAGATGTTTACTCTGACTGGCAGATCTAAAGAATGAATTATTTTTCTCTCTGCTGAGATAGATATACTCCCTAGATAAATTTGAGCATGATCAACAGATATCTTCTTTAGAAGACTGACACAGAACTTGAAAAATGATGTACATGTCCCCTGGCAGGAACATCCTCTCTGCAAAGCAGTGACATAGAACAGGAAAAAAATGATCTATGCTCCTTTCCCATTCCTTCAYTTTATTCTGTGCTCTATACCCCATCAAGGAAATCATAAGATGAAGGCTTGAAACAAAGTAAAAATTTGGTATATTGCCAAATAGTTTCTAATAGTATTTTTGGCTTCTTCATTGTTCATTATTCCTTAGCAAGAACTTTGTTCCTCGGCAGCTGGATGTTGAGTGTTACTTCCATGCTGTACAAGGAATTAAGATTTTTGTTCGTAACCTCTTCTCAACTCCACAGATTCAGGGCAGATCATGGAATGGTGTTTCTTATATTACAGAACCACCTGGGGGAGACAAGAAGTGGGCCAAATCCTCCTGTGTTCCCTGTGAGCCAGGAGCCCTTGCCAGAGCTCCACAGCCTGCCCAGGTTCTGCTCCTGAAGAGAAGGAATCACCTGTGAWAGGAACTAGCCCAGGGGCTCCTCCATGGTCACCATCCTCTGCCAAAGAGGAGATGCCCAGCAATTACATGGGAAATCTCACTTCAGCCATTCGAGTTCCAGCAGCTGCTTCCAGCCTAAATAGGACAGAACTTCCCCATCCCATCATTAAATGAAGGAAGTAGAGGTACTGAACGAAATCCAAAAAACCAAAACCAAGACATAGCAAAGACTCCATAAAATCCCCTCAAGGCTACAACAGTGGACAAAATTATAAACCCTAAAAACAAGGAGGGAGGGAGAGAGGAAAACCCAATCAGRTAATGGGCTGGTAATTCACCTTGTCTAAAAAATGTGCACCATCTTGTTATTGAGTTCCCATTTCCCTTTATCTCTAGACTTCTAATGACTTGCCAGATGGAGCAGCCACTGTGCAAGTGACTACGTGTGCAGCTAGAGYTCCTTTGAAATGTCATTTGAATCTTTTTTAATATTGACTTAATTTCTTGTCTACCTTATGCTAGCCCCACTTCTATCCTAAATGGGCATGAAAAAGGCAGCCTAGCATTTAGACACAGAACCCTACTTAAATTGAGTTTAATGCTGGATACTGAACACTGTTTAACTACTTCTTGCGTTCCTCTGCTGCTCGAAGCAGGAGTCTTGGGTTTTAYACAGTTTTAAAATTAGCCCATCATTGTGACAAATAACAGATGAGGCACAGGATGTAATGCTTACACTATCTGGGTATAGCTATGATCAAGCACTTTTTAGCRCCAAGACTTCCCCAGAATCTCATCTAGCTGTTGAAATCCTCCATCCCAAATGAATGACATACCAGGGGAGCCCACAGCTCAGTGGAGGCAATATCCTCCACTGAATATCCTCCTCTTCCTCCTCCTCTTGAGCCAGCAGGTAACTCTGCAGAGGGGCACATCCACTGTAGTGGCTCCCAAGAGGAGCTGGAGCACTCTCACGGCCAGCTCTGGTGCTGCCTGACAGGCAATCCCACCAGGAAGATTTCAGCCATCTGAAGCATCCTCAAGGACCTGCTTATCTGCAGCCCTCTTAACTTGGTGGMTGATGAGAGGGAAATCAGGCACTCAAGAGACACATGAAAGGATGAGGAGGGTGCATTGGACTGGGTGGATGAGGAGAGTTTTTGATGAGAATCAGCCCCACAAGAGCTTTTGAAGCAACTTGTTCTCTGACAGGGTGTGCATACTCTGAAATCACTGTGGCCCAAGTGATTAAATGAGATCAACAAGCTCAAAGATTTGAGGCCATGGTGTTATTATAGTTTATGTGACTTTTCCTGTATTTCATACTCTTGAAATTTTATGATGATAAATCTTGGTTACTACCTCTTGCAAAGCAAAGCTGCCTTGTGGAGAAGGGATAGAACCACAGAACTACAGAATCATAGAATCGTTAAAGTTGGAAAAGACCTCCAAGGTCATCGAATCCAACCTTTAAGTGAGCACCACCATATCAACCAAATTGTAGGGCTAAGTGCCATGTCCAGTTATTTCTTGAAAATTTCCACAGATGGTGACTGCACCACCACACTTTCAGTGGAGAAATTCTTCCTGATATCCCAAGTGAACCTCCTCTAGTGCAGTTTGAGACTGTGTTCTCTTGTCCTGTCACTGGTTGCCTGGGAGAGGAGACTGAAACTCACCTTTCTACAACCTCCTTTCGAGTAGTTGTAGACAGTAATGAGTTCACCCCTGAGGCTCCTTTTCTCCAGACTGAATCCTTCCAGCTCCCTCAGCCGCTTCTCATATGACTGAATCTCTAGATCCTTCTCCAGTTTAATTGCTCTTCCCTGGAAGAGCACCTCTTTCCCTCCAGCACCTCAATGTCTTTCCTGACCTGAGGGGCCCGGAACTGGACACAGGATTCTGGGTGCAGCCTCACAAATGCCAAAAAAACCCAACAAACAACCTGACTTAACAATCTCTCTCTTGTATTTTATTTGGTCATCATTTCCACTCACTGTGCTCTATTTCAATTCAGATTGTAAATAGTTCTGAAGATAAACTGTCTKTATTTGTTTCTAACACACACTGGGTGCCCAGCAGTAATGATCACCACAGCCATTAACAACTCAGAGGATTCGGAGTTCTGGCTGTACTTAAAAGAACCTCAAATATCTCAAAGTATGGAAATTCATAGTTGGGGCTTTCAAAATATTAATTAATATCTACCCCACTGCTAACCCCGAACTTCCCATCTTTGTCCGTTCACTTTTACTTTTCAAGGTGTGTTTATTCTTTCCAGTCAGTTACTTTTCTGTGGCTGTGTTGGAAGGCTGCAGCAGTACACCAAGGATACGTTCCACGCAGAAAAGCCACTGTAGCTGTACCAATTATTTGCGCACCACAGAGCTTCCCCTTTTATAATTGACTTCATACGTTCGCGTCTTCAATGCTAAGCGCGTAGCTTCATCACCACTCTCAGCTTTGTTCTGCTCAGAAAGCAAGTGCAATAATTTCCTGATCTGGGCCTGGGAGGTTTATTTGTGCAGACACACTGAGTCCTAAAGCTAATGACATTTGTATAATTGGGGGCCCACGCAGAGGGAGCATTCGAGTTGTTGGAGCCCTGCGCRGTGGCTGAGGCACAAGCTCTGTCTCACTCACTATTTGCACGGCTTCCCAACTTAGCATGTTGACTCCAGTTCTCCCTCCTCCATGACTAGAAAGCCTCGGGAATCCCCCCAATATCTGCCTCTCRCTCTGTTCTGTACAAAGTCTGAAAGGGAAGGAAAGCTTGCTGAGCCCACTCCTTTCCTGACTGGGAATGTGGAGTATACGGCACCTATTTTTCTCTGAGCTGCATCTGGCCATAAAGAAAATTAGGGTTGGCAGAACTGTACTACAAGATTTAAAGTAAGTCACTGGTAAAACAAACCTGTTTGTAATGGAAATATGAGATTTAAAGTACATCACTGATAGATAAAATAAGTCTGTTTGTAATGGAGATAAAAGCTATTTATATTGCTGTGGTACTGGGTAAACATATTTTTCTCAGTCAATAATAAAGTCACCAAGAAATGCATTTTCTCTTGTCCAGAAGCTATTCCTGAATTCAGGTCAAATTTCCTGATGGTTCCATCTGAGAAAAAAATATATTGAGGCAGGACTCTAAGAAAAGCTGGTAGATGGTTTTGTTACCTTTGACCCAACAGTTTTGTGCAGACCCACTCAATTAATTTTTATTGAGGTCCACTTCCTCTCAGCAGAATTCATGGAACTAAATAATTTACTGCATTTTGCAAATTTTGATGATTTCTCACATCATTTGGTTCAATATTTCAATTTTGATTTCTTCTGCCTGAAACAGCCCTACATTGCACTCATCTTGACTTATTACTTCAATTTATACTGGGCTAGATGAATTACAGAGATGCTTTTAATAGCAATTTTTACACTTGCAGTGTCTAAATTTTGGAAGTATTCCCAATAATTAGCCTTACCTTTGAATTTTCTGGTCTTACTGATGGCAGGAAGCTTAAAAAAACCAAACCATACAAAATATGAGAAAGGTTTTTAAAACAATTTGACAGAAGAAACATCATATCCTAGAGGGAATGCCAGGACAAGCTGCAGGGTTATGGCTTCTCAGTCTCCAGGAGTTATCTGGGATTCCTCTCACCTGTTCTTCTGTTCCATAACCAGTCTGTCTGCTTGTAAGTGTTAGGAACTGCTTCAAAGGTAACATCTCAAGAAGAGCTTGAAATAATAATAATAAGAAAAATATCTGCTAACCAAATCCACTCACCTATGCTGACCAAAAGCATAAGAACTTTTGGTCTCCCTTTTCAGTGAAATATTCCAAAGATTCTGTTTACTTGAAGCATTTCTCC
This sequence comes from Amblyornis subalaris, assembly GCA_018881555.1. NCBI lineage: Eukaryota > Metazoa > Chordata > Aves > Passeriformes > Ptilonorhynchidae > Amblyornis > Amblyornis subalaris. Next base: position 923,095 of record JACAXG010000187.1, on the reverse strand, counting down.
CAGCTTTGATCAAATGCCTAAAAAAGGGAGAGGCTGAGTACTGAGACAGGCAGGGACATCTCAAGAATGCCTAACTTTGGCTTTGTAGGTTTACAAATTATTGGTGTCCGAATATCAAGGATGTTTCTGGAGAGCCCAAGTGGTCATCTGAGAGCTAAGGCTGGGCTGAACAGCAGCCACACAACTAAACCCTTTGAGTCCATTAGCSTGAAGCTGTGAATGAAGAATGCACTCAGCAAAACACTGACCTCAGTGAAATAGGAGGGAAAAGTCCCTTTTTCCTCTGAAGGGGAATGAGCAGGTTGCAGGAGTTTGCCTAGGATATTGTATTGCCTGTGGTTTTGAGATGGGAGGCCCCTTTCTTAAGACCAATGTGCAATGGCTGGAATTGAGCTGGCAGGACCTGCCTAGGGAACAAACTCACCTTTTATTAAAACAAAAGAAAACTTGCCAGGGCTGCTAGGCTCAACACAGCTTGATTAAAGACATTGGGGAATTTACCAATCAAGGAAAGGGCAGAGCACGGAAAAAATAAGAAGTGCTACATCAGTTAAAAGTAGCTAGAGAAAACCCTGAGGCTCTGCAGCTGGTCATTACTGATGCAAGAGATAGACTGCCTCACGGAGAAGGGATATAATGGGAGAAGAGGAACACATTAATCCGCAGAGCTCAGCATTAGGGCTGACTAATCACACGCAGCACGGGCAGCTGTAGAGCACAGACCACCTTCTTAGAGTAGGGGCTTTGCTATAGATCCCTGTTTGTCACGGGAACACGAATTACCATGTCTGCAAGCCTTAAGCAAGGCGGCTCACTACTACCCTCCCATGCCAAAGGAGATTGGTGGGGAAAAAAACTCCAAAATGTGTCCACACTAAGTGCAAATGGAAGGCACTTCAGTGACTGCACTGATCGAAGCAGCGCTTAGCACTTCGGTTATCAGCAGCCCTGCTGGAAATCATTATCACTGGAGAGGCTTCAGTTAAAAAATCCCTTCTGAAGGCACTTTAGACAGACACTGTTAATTGCTGATTGTGATTCCCTGCCTCCTACAAGACAGCGGGACAGTGATGGTAAGAGGAGGATGCACAAAGTGAGCTCCCTGAGGCAGGTGAGCAACAGGTATGTGTATTTACCTAGACAGAGATAAAGGCATAAAAACATACCTAAGTTCTTTTCACACTCTCATCAGTAGCACTGGGATAAGGAATCCAAGGCTTCACCATGCAGAATCCATTTCTGCCTTGATGAAGAACTGCCTGACTCACATTCAGGCTATAAATTAACACTGATTTATAACAGGACTTTAGGGCACGTGGCCACACACCTGGTCAGACCACAGAGTTTCACCAGGTTCCTGTACTTGCTGTATAACAGAGAAGGCACCAAGGTTCACCAGGGTCTCCTATAACTCAGCCACTTTTTCCATGCCTCTCACAAAGACAGTTATGAAATCTGTATTTCAGGCCTGATCCCTGCTCCCAGAAAGGACATGTACCAATCTCACTGTAACCTGCCTCCTACTCACCGCCAAGAAACTGTATACCTGTGTTAGAAAGCAATTAATTTGTATTTGCCAGTTTATAACAATACAAAAGAATGGCAACAAGTCTTTCTTGCCCTGCTGCATTTCAGATCTTTGTACAAAATTTTCTACCCCATCCACCTCTCCTCCTGCCTGCCATGAGAAGTGTCAGAAGACGTCAGATTCCAATGCCCAAATTAAATGTAGTAATCTGATCAAAATGAAATGCCAAATGAGTCACCTCCTGCAGCAGCCTCTGTGCAACCTGTCCTTTGCTCTGCCTCTTAGCTTTCATAGTTTGCTGCTCAATACAGTGTCCAAGATAATATAAAATGGACCTGATAAAGAAGGAGCTAATGGATAAAAACACCATGAGAGCTTTCAGGTAGAAGACTGCGCTATAACCAGATATAAGTGATGACATTTGTGGGGAACTTGCCCTATACTCTTCGTTTTTAATGGAAAAAGTGAAGTGATGTTGATAGAATAATTCTGAATTTTTCACCTCTCTTCTAAATGGCACATCAGTGAGACACTGACAATGTTCTTACCATTAAACCTGACAGAGAAATGTGTATTCCCTGATTCCAGAAGGCTGCAATAATGTAAAAAGTGGTATGAACTGAACCAGATGACCAGGTGGGAACCTGGACACAGAACAATGTGGTATCAAAAGTTTTTAATACACTTGCTGAATTTGGCACCAATTCTTCTTCCTGAAAATCAAAGAAGAAACTAATTTAAAGAAGTTATCTGCTGCTTTCTTTTTGTTCTGCTTTTGGTTTTGCTTTGCTTTTGGTTTTGCTTTTTTAAAAAAGCTAACAACATGCCCATGAACTCTGAGCTTGTGTCCTAACTGGAAAACAGAAGGAAAACTTCAGAAAAGTATCTGCTACCTCTAATTCCTTCTCGTCAGCAAGCCAAAAGAAGATGTTCTGCCCTAAAATATAAGACAACTCAAAAATAGGCTCCACCCCACCCCCTTACACACCTACTTTTTCTCTTTGGTTATACACTGTATTAAGTTCAGTGCCACCTTAGTAAGACACTACCATGCCCCCCAGGCTATCCTAAAAAGCAGATCTGTTTTGAAAGATTCTTCTTCTAAAGCAAGATATATCCAAAATAAAACAACCAAAACAAGCCCCCAGTTCCTCCCCTCTTAAACACTGGGGTTTTTTGCTTCACAGACCTGTTCCCCGTGCAGCCTCAAGTCCTCAAGTCACATGGCCAGCACTTCCCATGGCAATCACATTTTATCAGCAATAACTGTTTGCTGCTTCCAAGGCTAAGAAAAAAGGCAAAACAAGAGGAGGACGAGATGGTGGGAAAGCCTGTTGAAAGGAAAGATCGATCCAGTGGAAAAATGGGCCGTGTTAGGGGAGATGAGACTTTCACACTGCATACAGCAGTTTACCCTCTCTGTATTCTTTGTCCTTTTCCTATATCTGGCTGGCTTCCTAAGGCTTAAAACATCTGATAGCGGGAAGGTAAAACTGTCCTAAATGTCTTCAGAAATCTGCTTGCCTATTAGTAATTCCCTAGAGAAAATGTAAAGAAAATCAAACACCAGACTTCACATCCTGGGCAAGCCTGGTTATGCATATTTAATAAAAGGAAACATACTATAAGATAAAAACGAGTGTCCATGGAAACTGCATATCCAGCTTTAAAAAAAAACAAACAGCCCCCCACATTAAATTTTACATATGATTTTCTTTCACGTACCCTCTCCCTCTACCACTTTTGGTGTGATGTATTGACTGCCAGAGCTCCTCACTGCCTGCCTGTTGTTTCTGCGTCTCCAGGACGATCTCAGCACCGCGCGGCTCTGAGATCTGTCGTGTACCACACACAGCCCGGGCTGCACGCAGGCTGTTCTGCACCAGGCAGACACAGAACACTGAGCAGGATGCCGTGCCCCTAGCATTAGGAGCTCTTCAGGAACTTCTTCTGTAAGGGGTTAGATGAGGGGAAAACAAAACAAAATGGCATGGGGAAGCCAGAAGCAGCCTGTGCTCGGCAAAGGGAGGAGGAGGAGCTGTGCTCTGAGCTCTCACTGGTCCCCGTCCTCACACTCTGCAGGTACAGGGGACAGACAGGAAATCTGGATATATGTCATGGGGACATGGGGATCATCCACGGGTTGTTGTCAGCATTTACCCTGAGCCCATGGTGCTGTAACAGTTCAAAGCCACAGCCAGCAGCTGTCCTGGTGCTTTATATGGGGTAGCTGGGCTGCAGCTCCGAAAGCTCAGGGGTTCATGCTCAGGACAGAGCGTCGAGCACTTGTGTGGGGAGGATCAACAAACACTGAATCATCTTGTGGTTGTCTCAGCTCCAGCTCCCAGAGCAGTGCTGAGCACCAAGCAGTGCTCAATAAGCCCCTTTGTTCCCAGCACCAGCTGCTGGGCACTGTGACGAGCGCTGCAGCAAGCAGAGGTTTGCAAGGGATGCGTGTGTGGGGACAGCAAAGGAACCCTGTCACGGTCAGCACAGGGTGCACAAYCAAACTTTTATCGAAATGCCAGCAAAAGTTGGCTTCCTCAACATTTTACCTTTAAGAAACAGGCAAATTTGCCAACTCTATCAGCTGGCACTAGTGCAGCTCTGGGATAACAGAGAGATGTACACGCTGGGACATACTGGGTGATGCTTAAAGGCACCTCCTAATTTGTGGTGACAGAAAAGGTCACCATGGAATGCTTGACGTCTTCCARTCTGTTTCCATATGGATCCCACTGTATAAACTGCCTTAGCACTCAGCAGCTTTGAGGATCAAGACCTAACCACAGAAAAGCAGCACCCTGAGCTATCACCTTATTACCATTGTTTCCAATAGAGCCACGATTTTCTCCTCTTCAGTAACTAGGAAATTAAGTTCTGTCCCTACTACATTTTTAATAGCGGTAAGAATTTCCACAGTGGGATCAGACATTTAAACAAAGAGCTGCAGTTTCCCACCTCGCTCCACAGAACATTGGCAAACCAAACTTCTATCCTCCTCATCATCCTCTTCACATCTCTGCACACATTCTTGCTGTGGCTGCTGCCTTTCATTTAACTTGCTCTTAGGGAAGGATATCCCAAAGGTTTTAGTTGCCCAATTACTAGACAAACATAACCACACACAGCTAAGCAATGCAAATAGATTCTCTTCTTCTTCATCCAGTACACACACTTCAGGATTCACTATGCATTCATAAGCAAATTTTGTTTCCTCCCTCCTTCCCTTCTGTGTTCATCTTGAATTAGAGAGAAGTTTTATCCTGGTCCCTTGTTATCATGCCAAGCATCCATAAATTCATTCCGCTGCTTGATTCTCCTTACATTCCTTAAAGTAGGCACCTGCAAACTCTGCATGTTGAAGGTCCACTGCTGCAGGTCCCCAGCAGCAGATCCACAAGCTCATGCAGCGAGCAGAGGCCACCTGGCATTGTCCTGCTGTAGTGCTCCCAGTGGTGCAGCCCAGATCTCTGACTCTCCACACTCTTTTTCAGCACTACTGTTCAGTTTTTTTGGAAAGTACTCTGGCCTGTGTGTCCCTGGGAGAGAAGATGACCTGGCCAAGATAACTGTATGTGAAATCTGTGGGCTCCACACTCCAAGGCTGTCATGTCTGGCACCCAGCATCACACGTTGACAAGGCTGATTAATAAGGGCTGCACAGTCAGAGCACACAACTTATAGATGGTTCCATGCATGAGGTGTGGAACCACCCATAGACCATACACACGTCCTGTTCCAGGATGTCATGAGTCCTGGCAGCCTGTGGAAAACAGGCAATCAAACATTTCAACGCAGCAGTACCAGGTATGCTCGAGTAAATGTGRTAGCTGAGGAGGAAGAGTGTCAGGAGGAAGGGAAGAACCGTGCCATGTGGTCAGCAGCAAGGGTACAATGACACACAGGAAGCTGCAGGGAACCCAGAGTATTGAACTATGGGATGGCAGACACCTCATTCCACTTATTATTCTATTTTCTATTTTTTTTTGTCATTTGTTGTGTTCCCGGCACTGAGTTCTTTCTCTGTGACTTGCCAAGGATACATTCTAAGTGTATTTCTTCCTGTCAGGGAAAGAAATGGGTTAAGTGAGCTTAGAAGCAGGTTTATTCTCCAACCAGCATCTGTATGCCCTAATAAAGTCAGATAACTGTATTACTGGGGTAGCTTGAAAACAGACAAAATCTGCTTTCTGTTTTTCCTAAATCCACAGCTAAATGATTTTTGAGGGGGATGTTTTCATGGGAGATAAAAGACTAAAATCAATGATAGGACTGTCTGAAGACTGAAGTTTCATTTTATCTCCACAAAAAAAAATCAGGAGTCAGCTATTCCAGTCACTCTCTATTAAGTTTTGGTTCAAAAATGTCACTTGTACTCACAGCAGTGCTGAAAAGACTATTTATCTGAATCCAACTGTAGCATAAAGATTCTCTTGGAATCTTTTGTTTATTGAATGAGATAAGCATACGTAAGTAATGCCATTTATTGCAAAAAAAAAAAGAACTTGTAGGTGATATGAAACTCAAACTGTGATATGTGACAAAAATTAATAACAGTAATCATAAATGGTTATGAGAATGGTGTGAGGTCTAAAGATAACACAGGCATACACTTAGATATCAATCTATGGTTTAGGGAATTTAGGAAAGAAGTGCCTGACAGTTCAAAAAGGAAAATTATCTTCTCTTCTAAACACTTTTCAAGAATGGCAACAAGAGTTTAGTGCTCTAAATTATGAACTTTGCTGTCATATCATGATGATGGGTTTGTAGCACATCTAAATGTAASTAAGAACCCTGAGAAGTGAGAGAGCCATACAAGATGAAAGTTAGTTAAAGATTTCACAATCTAAAGGGATGCACATTGCATAGTTTCACCTTCCTGACTTTACAATAGTGGGACATCTTTTCCAGAAAAACAAGCCTCTATAAAATGCCCCCAAAGACTTAGTTTTGGTGMAGGTAACCAGGCAGTGGTTCCTCAGTTCTTAATCTGTGTGGCCACTAATACCCAAAGAAGAGCTAACAAGAAGAGCAACATTGTTATCTACAGTAATTGGGTGACTGGTCCTAAAATCTTAATTTTCCAATCAGTCTTCCTTTGCAGCTGGCTCTGTCTGGAGACTCCTGCGAGAGGAATTAGGATTAAGTATTTCTTTCCAGACACTATTCTCTTTAAACACAGATCTAGCTGTAAAGCACAACTAAGTAGAAATGAACCCTTGCTCATTTTCTCTTTGCAACTAACTTCTTTTATAAAGAGCTTAGTCTCCAGTTCAGCTAAGCCTTTAATTGTGTGCTTAACTTTAAGTATATGCTTAATGTCAATGGGACATATGGGTAAGTATGAAACTGTGTGTTTCCTTGAATAGACTAAGTTACCTCAAACAATTTAATGTCTTTGCTGAACTGAGGCCCTGGCAAATAGAACAAGAAAAAGCATTTAATGGGATATTGAAAAGTTTCCTAGCATCAGTTGGTACAACTAGTATTTAAAGTTTTTCCTCCTCATTGGTATAATTACATCAATAACTCATTTCAGTTCAGCCTAGTAGGAAAGATTTCTCTGAACGTTAATTGAAATGYGGGAGCTTAAACTAAGTAACTGAACTCTTTGCTTTTGGGTGTCTTTGATCAGAACGTCAAAGATGTTTGGATAATTATTGCTATTACATCAGTGCTCATGACCTTGCCATTAAAACATGTATACATATCCTCTCATATTCAGTGCATTTCGAGGATTACTCCATTCCTGTAGGTACTCAGCCAGAAAAGTGATTGAGTGAGTATCACGCGTGAGAATGCTACAAACCCAACGTCTGCACTCCCTGGGATTTCAGGGCTGTTGTGATGGCACCCTGCTGAGATCCTGGCCCCTGATTTATGTACATTACAGAGCAGCGTTAATAATGGCTCTAAAGCAAMGGAGAGACGAAATGATGAACACCCTCTTATTGCTGCTTCTGGTCCTGAGTCTGGGAAATTTATCTTTCCCGAGTTTCTGTGGTTAAGTACTTTCTTTCACAAGTAGTGCAGTCATTGCATTTAGCATCGTTTGCTCTGAAACAGACGCTCCCCTGAATCAACTGAGGTGAGCAGTTTTTGAAAAGCTATACCTGGCAGACAAAAGCAGTCTGCCTTTTGGCAGCTCTCTTTCCTTTTCTGTCCCTGAGCTCACCCTGCAGCAGAATGAGGTGTTACCCTGTAAAAAAGAATAAATGCTATATACCGGAAGAGTGTTTCTCTTCTCTCTTACCTTATCCAAATGTGTCCTACTCTTGTCTGTCCTATAGCTATTGCATCATATTCAGCCTCTATTTGCCCTCTAAATCTTGCCAGAATCTACATTTTGCTCTTCAACTGAAATTAATGACCACACCTATTCATCCTTCTGACATGTCTGTTCTCATTACTCCTTCGTCCTTTGACCCTTTCTGGTGTCATTACCATACTAATATCTTTTACCTTGTGTGTCTGCAGCAATGGGAGCTGTTCTTTCGCATGACTTGGTACAGAGCGGTACCAGAGAGTCAAACATTTTCTAATGGCTCACTAATATTTTTCTTCATTTCTTTCACATGACAAGCCACAGAAATACAGAGAAGGGATACCAATATTTCAAAAAATGTCTCAGCAAAACTCTTTCACCTGATGGCTATAGTTTCATTTCACAATCTTGGCTACATTTCAGTGGTGAAAAGAGAAAATCAGTGGCAAGTTAAAAATGATGATAAGCAAGACTTATTATAAGCATTATGCCAATAATTATGTTATTCCTGCATTCAGTTCTTAGTGCCATGCCTTCCCAGTTTGTTTCCTTCAGCATTTCGGGACAGCTTAGGCAGTTAGCAGAAACTCATGCCACTGCTCTTCTGGTTTCCCTTTTAAATTCTGATGCATAAGATTTGCGTTGCAGCTATCACTAGAGGTTTCTTAGCTCTTCTAAACACTTCTCTTGGAGATTTAAAATGAATGAAGCACATATTCCTATAGGTCTTTCATTTTGTAAACATTTTCTTCTTCAAACAAAAATCTGCATTCTKGGTCGTATTTGGAGATTTGTAATGTCTCTTTAATGGATTGTAAAACCAAAGGGATTGTTACGATAATCTATTTTAAATTAACTTCTGTTTAAACAATAGTACATTTTTCAAAAAGATATTCAGAGGGGGAAAATACATTCTGATACTAGATAAATTGTGCTGGTAATCAATTACCCTCACTTTTAAAACACTGTGTGTTTTTTTAAAATCCATATTTGTTTAGCTCAAGCTTCCATCCACTATATACTGTTACCCTTTTTAGTGATGTATTCACACAGATTCAGAATCGTGAAACAGGTATTTTATGAAGATATTGAAGACTGGTATCCATTCACCTATTAACCTACTCTTAGATAAATTGGATAGATTAATTTTCTTCAACCACATGTTATTGGAACTTCTTTTCCACAGACTTAGAATCATTCCTTTGTTCCTCTCTGAACCTTTTATCTTTTCTTTTCAGATTTTTTCTTCAAGTGTGAAAACAAGATCTGGACAGAGAATGTTAGCAATTATCTCAGTCATACCATGAACTCATCTCCCTCCTGCTTGACATTCACTGCTTACCCATTCAAAGCTAATGTTTTTCTCTCAGCCATTTTATTGAACAGGGAGCTCATATTCAGACAGTACCTATCACAAACTCTAAATCTTCATCACTATCACTGCGTTTCAAGGGTACTTTTCTGCTGTTCTGTTCATGTGACTGGAATTCTTTGTTCCCAGGCATATGACTTTGTATTTGTCTGTATTAAAATGCATATTGTTCAGATGAGCTCACCTTACGAAATGATGCAAATCCAGAACACAGAAATGATCTCTCCTGTCATTATTTACCACTCCACTAATTTTTATGTCACCTGCAATATTTACTAGCAGAGATTTTGTATTTTCATCCAGATTATCACTAAAGAATAACTAGCATTAAGCCAAGAACAGATTACTGCAATAGAACGCAGGTTTTTAACCAAAGTACTTTTGAAATCCATCTACTAAATACATCTTTCAGCCAAAGCATAAAATGGTTTGAAATGAGCTCTATATACGCTATAAAATAGTAGAGAAAGGTTAAGCTGTTTTAAACAATAAAAATCCAGCTGACCAGGCAATAGATTGCAAGCTATTGTTGCCATCTAATTACATTTTAGACTATCCAGTCATAAAGTTTGAATATCATCATGGGAATAAATACAAAACCACATTGTGCAACTAGAAGAAATCCAGTCCCTCAGAAATAATGCAAGACAGCTTTCTCCTTCAAATGCGTTAATTTGAGTAGCTCTGTGATAAATGTGATGCAATAATATTCAGTTAAAAAACTCTTCAAATCCTATTTATCGGGTAGAGAGAGGCTACTGGAGGCAGTTTGGGGTAAAATTTCAAGCAAGACTTGGAGAGTGCTTTGAGTCTGGAAGGGATGCACAGAGGCAGCACTACATATGCATCTCTCATCTCAGGAATGGCCTAACATATATGGTAGCATCACAATAACCTAATTCTGTCCTTTCTTTTTCTTAGTCAGCACAGCACACAGTAATCTCACATGAGCCTGCATCTTGCAAGTTCTGCAGGGTTTTGGCAGAACTGTCACTTCCCTTACAATACAATGCATTTAGGGCTTGCGTTCATTATTGAAGAAATAGTATTTGTCTAGGATTAGTCAGTCCAAATGCAACACTTTAGGTTTAATTTTTCGTGATATATCTGGGTCATATATCAGTATGTGATATACAACAAAACTGTATATTTATCTAATCTTGTGGTAGGAGGGATACAATTATTGTAATATCAGAATAATTCTTAGAAATTGTGTTTCCTCTGGCTTGGACACAACTATTTAGGAATAATAATGAGTTGAAAAAAATAATTGCCAAAGGTTTTGTGTGGATTTCAGAACTGCTTGCCAAGAAAGTCCTCTATTTCCACTCTTTCAGCCTCTCAGGCCCAAGACTCCAGTCTCATCTTATTATCCGAGAAAGTCAAATACCCTGGATTCTTATTGCCTGCTATTTTCGTCACTCTAAATGTACAAATAAATATTATTTCCCTTTTTGGCTTTGCAGCAATTTAGTCAAATAGCTGTGGTCTGTCTTGCTTGTTACTATGATCCACACACCACRATCCAGACAAATTAGTCTGCCACCCTGGTATTGTTACAAGAGAGGTCAAAACTTGCTCTTTGTCTTGGTCATCTGCATTGATGCAGGACCTGTCATAATGCATATTAAGTGGGAATTGAAGACCTAAGCCTTTGTACCTTACCACCATAGTTTTGTTCACAGACTCCTGAAGTCTTAACAGGTTAGATATTTGTAATATTTCTTCCCTCTTCTATTTTTACYTGGTGTTACAGGATTCAGGCAGTAATCTACATGATAAAAGGTGAAAATATGGCATTCGTAACAGCTCTTTCCTCCCTGTACAATGTACGTCTAAAGAAAATTAATATCCTGAATAAAAACATTTGAAATACGACTTGAGAGCCTCCTGRTCTTAAATACTACAGACTTTCTTATTGCCAGTAACACAATATAGGCATTTAAGTATTCTTCAACTTTACAAGCTTTTACTATGTTAAATATTTTTGCTTAAGGCATAATATATGCTTTAACAACTCCAGCATGTGAGAACCATTTTATAGCCCAGAGCTTCATGGAAGTAATAGAGGTTTAAAGGTAATAAGTCTCATCTATTTTATGAAGGAGGTGAACTACCTTGACACGCTCGCATTTTGCAGGTACCAGAGTTTCCAGGTGCAAACAGAATTAGACAGATGGGGTGGAACTGTTAAGRAAACTGACTGAGTTTAGTTCACATGAATTAGATTTTCTAAAAATGGAAACATAAAATCACTCCTTCATTATCCTCGCATCTGACAAAATATATTATCATATGCTTTTGCTTGAACAGTGTAAAGACTGTTCAAAACAGATACAATTGCAAATCAGGAAAGATCACACTTATGTGGAGCCCTGACAACGTGATCTCATCAAGCTAGGACTTGAAATTGCAAGTGTCACTTCAGATAAGATCAGAGAACATTTCCTGTCCCAATGATGTGACATTATCAGGTTTGAGACTGTAGCAAAGGCACATGCACAATTTTGTGAACTAACAAGGCAGATTGAGAACACACTGGTTGGCAGGATATTTTAGATCCTGAGATTGCCTTGAGCTGGGCATAATTACAGCTCATTTTTTGCACATGGGAGAGCCATCTCGAAGACGAAAAGAGCAGGGTATTCACYGAGGAAAGAAAAATGTTGATCTTTCAATTAGCATAAGTTCAAACATCTGAACTGTGTTTCACAGTGTACAGAGAGCTTTTGGTGAAAAAAACCCACTTCTTCTGTAAGGCAACTCCTAGGTGGCTCTGCCTCCATTTGTATGGGAATCATTTAATATATAGAATTCTACATTTAACTGTGATATATTTACACTTGCTTGCAAAAACCCCACAAACAAACAAACAAACAAACAAACAAACCCCTGCTGCTATTAAACTACTTGAAGTTCATGCTTAAGATAGGTCATTAGGAGTTTATTAGCAGGACTTTTCTGTTCATTTGGATTTCTGAGCTGCAAAATAAACACACTCTTCACAGCCCTAAAGAAAGGAGGGCAAGGAAGCCATTCAGACTTCTTGTCTCTCTGCATATTTTTGGCATTATTTAGAGCTTAGTGCACAGATCTAAGAGGTAGATACCAGGCCAAAACAGGTTTCATGCATTAAAAGCAATAATAGGGAAGATGCTGGAGATCACATAAGAATTAGTCATGTGGAAATGCTTCTGAACACTAAAAACCTCAAAGCCATTAAATGCCTCTCCTGATCTGGAAACTCCTTAGCACCTACAATTTGGCTTTAATTGAACAGTTGCCAAATTAGTGCTTGTTCAGGAAGGTTTACTTTTTGGACTTAAGTGTCCTTCATGGCTTTAACTCTGTCACATGGCTAAAGATCCCTGGCAGTCAAGGCTTGGAAGCACCTCCACTCTGTTGAAGCCATGGGAGTAGAACATACACACTGGGATTTCCATGATGGAAGACACAAAGTCTATCATGGTAAAGCAGCTGGAGGAGACAGAACTGTGAAGTGCTTTTGCCTCACAGCTATAAATAAATGTACTTGGGAATAAAACRTTATTTTATCAGGCATATACATGGTCTACTCAGAAATCATGTGATTTCATGTAGCATGAGCTGCAGCTYTTGAAATACTAATTCCATGGGAGGAGGATTACAGAAAGTCATTTTTCCCAAAGTATGCATGTAGTGTGATACCAAAATAATTTTAAAATTAACATTTAAATGGAGATCATCCAATCCCCCACAAAACCAGTACATTTTTCCAGTGACTCCCCAGCATATTAAGACCACAATGATTGACAACTTCCTATATGTTTGACAAAACACAAAGCTATAACTTTAGTACGTAACTAAAAAACACTGCTGAATGTGATTTAACATCATAGCTCTTGTTCCAGCTCCTCATTTTTGCACAAATGTTCACATCAGATGGAGAAAAAAACACCATGCATTCTTCATATTAACAAACTTTCTTGCATTGATTAACGCAACATTTTATGAGACCTGAAAGAACAAAGTTAAATGAACGAGAAGTGAAAACTTATGATGGATGTGTCCCTCACAGCATTTAGATCTTTTCCACTTGATTAAAAATTCCTAGTTCCTCTTCACTGAATTGTTTAGTTTTTTAGCAGTCTCTGTCCTGATTAAAACAAATTAGCATCAAAGATCCCCAGCTGAATGAGGAATCATTAATTGAGAAACATGCAATGCTCCTTAATTACCTTAGAACAGTCGGAGAACAAATAATCTTGGGTTTCAAAGGGGTTTGCACGCACTGTGCACCGTGGGCTTATTCTCTGTGTCTGCTGGAATAAAAGTAGACTTGCCTATACCGTTGAGGGATATCAGCACAAGCCTCAGTAAACACATTGTAGATTGTTTATCTAAAGTGGAACAAAAAATAGTGAGGCAGTGGCTGACTGGAAGAGATAGATATTTTATTATGTTGACCATGGCTTTCAATTTGCTTTGCRTATTCCAACATTGACTGAGAAAGAATGAAAGCTGCTCATTATTGATACAAATTGAAGTAATTTTGGAGCTGGAGCAGGAGCACTTTACTCAGAAGCACCTAACAAAATGTCAGACGTAGGTACAGAGAGTAACCATGCACCTTGAAACAGCAGAAAAAGGGCAAAAAAAATTTTCATAGAACCTGGCTCAAAAGGAATCTAAGGATTATTTGCTGTTCCTTGGTCACTTGTTCTTTAGTACACAGTTCTTCTGATTGTTGTTTTTTTAAGCTATGACTTGGGTCAGTTAGTCCCAGCCTTCATAGGAGGAGGAGYAACTGACTTTTTTAAGGGCACAATATACTTACTAATATGAATATCTTAACATTTGTTTTGCTTCACCAGCTCATAGAAGAAATCCTGCAGGAAAATGTCACTCAATAGCACTGAGTGTGCTCCTGGAGTGGGGCTGTTATTTACATTGCTTTGGCACTAAGGCTGATCCAGAAAGTGCTACTAACTTCAAAACTGGGCAGCAAAATTAAAAGCTGTGCAGAGCTACCTGAGCTCGCTGGGAACAAGCTGGCTTGTCCCAGTGCCAGCATCCTGTGCCCTCTCATGGAGCTAATTAGCTCTGCAGAGCAGTAAGCTATTCACAGGGGTGCAGGACAGTGCTGATGCAGCTATGCCCTTCTGGCACTCAGACTAACTCACCTGGAATCRGCTGGAGAGATTTGCACCACACTACTTATGCTATATAAGTGTATCCTTACAATCAAAGGGAAAACAAAAACTAAAGGGAAACAAAATCCTGATGCAATGGAATACATTTGCAGCTGACATGACAAGATGATSCCAGTAAATATAAACACCATAGTAATAAATTTAGAAAAAAGAGTCCCTACACCAGAGGAAAGCCTGGGGCTTGCTCCCAGTTCCTATAAATCTGTGCCATTACTCTGTCATCAATGAATTTTTGCTGGCATACCTCAGAAGGCTGATTTTAAGTTGATCTAAATATCCCATCCTGGCATTAGTACTCTAGAACCTGAGGGACAGGGGTGGCACATTGAGCCATTTATGCTAAAACTGCTCTGCTTGATCTCTTTTCAGTCCATTGCCATGAAATTTCTGTTTAATTGGAAGCCTGAAAATATCAAAGATTTCTTTGGGGCTCGTCCTTCTCCCTGATAAGGATGGTATCCACTCAGAAAGCAAACCCCCCTTTTGGGTAGTCTATGTAAAACTAGAAAGGAAAGTTGGAAAACTCCTGAAGCCTCTAGAAGACCCTGCACCCTTTATGCAGGAAGATATATTACATATTTGCAAGCAMGACCACTGACCTTCAGCCAAACTAATACTTCTATAGGTGAGATCCATATATGTGTGTGTGAGCACAAACGTACCATTTGGAGTAAATATGAGTTAGATTAGCATTTTATTTTGTCTCTCCTTCTGTGAAACAGAACTTCAGCTGTATATCACACTCCTAAAAACCAAGGGAGAAATCAAAAAGSTAAATATTGTGTTGTTCCCTGGTTTAAGTTTTACTTATTTAGAATTTAGTGATGCTGGTTTTGTTATTGAAGTCATAATCTTAATGGGTACATCKGCTGATGCCCTTCCTGCTGGCCTTCATTTTGAAAGTCTATAAACTGAACAAGTTGATATTCCCAGACAGAAAAACTATTGCTTGCACACTGCACTGTCACAGGAACACAAATAAAGACACCTTTGCAATTCTATGTTATTTGCCATCAAAGCAAGTCTTTGCAAAGCAAGCAAAAGCCAACCAAGCTTCAAAGCACTCCTTTTGGGTTGGTAATTCTTATAAAAAGGGCAGTTTTTTGTAACAGAAGATTGAACAATGACAGGGTAAATGGCAAGTTCTGAATGCTTCAGTTTTGGCTACCATTAAGCTGCACAATTTTAAAGGCCCCTTTTGAAAAATGGATTAGTTTATTAAATAAAGTAATTGATAACACAGTCTACCATTAGCAGTATCAGTGGCTCAATCAGGAAGAGAACATAAAGCTGTATGTTCTCCCTTTGATGGGACTGGGAGAGGCACAGTGGGAGGCAAACCCTATGAAATGGCAATCTGGTTAAGTAATACAAGAACACGTTTAGAGCAATATGAATCATTCACTTACAATATTTAAATTTCTCAATCATTCCCCTCTCCCCCTCCAAATACTGCAGAAAACAACCCCCAGATCTATTGCACCACAGAAATTAGGCAATGACTTAGCACACCAGCTCTAGTGAGAGTTGCTTGGACCTTGGCATGAAACAATACCTTGGATACACATCTGACTCTGAAAGCTCTGCTGACTGTAAAATCCTGGGCAGGCTAAAGGAGTGGGGTCAGATTAAAGCAATATTACTCGGATTTCAAGGCCTTTTCTTCATAGAGAAGCATAAATTCTTAGAAAACACTTGAATAAATCTTCAGGGAAGGCAGATAAAAATCTGCAGAGGTCTAAGGAAAGGGTGGACCCTGAGGTCATGGAATGTTTTGAGTGTATTTTGTACAAGAGAAGCCCAAAAATGGGAGCAGCTGCTTGGATATTAAAACTTTAATGGTCTCTACAGGAGACAGCCTTGTCCCAGCAGAGACAAATTAAACATRCATGCTACAAGTAAAACTTACAAATTCTGAGCAATTAAAGAAACACTGAGTAGCAACTGAGGACAGGATTGAAGCTTTGGAAGGTTTCTATTTGAAGTGTGCAGATAATGCTGATAGGAAGTGCARGATGATTGGAGATACTTTAGGAGAACTGCTGAAGAAACCAACAGCCTACTCCCAGAGGAAAGATCAAAGATTTTGGAAAGGAATCAGGATCAGAATGTGGCAAGGACTGCGTGCCTTCAGAGCCTGGACTGAGTTCATGATGAGATTGAATCAAAAGAAAACGCCAAGAGAGAAAGCCACTACAAAACACTATTTGAAGGGCATGGTGGAGAGGACGGGGCAGGGAAGGAACATTAGTGCCTGAGAAGAAAGCAGAACCTACATCTGGAGGAAAGAGCATCATTCTTTTGCCAATCTGATGAACAATGAAAATCCTTTCTTTCCAAAGAAGAAAGTTACAAAGGGATGGACCTGAGTTGTTTTGTGGAGCTCTGAAGAGATCCAAGAGGCAATTACAACCCTTTGGGAAGAACTTGGCACCATATGTTGACAGGGTTGCCATTAAATTATTAAAAGCAGAAGGAGACAAATGAAGCCAAAGACTGTAGAGAATAATTCTGTTGATTTCAGATAGCTGAAAAATTTTCAGAGCAATGGAAGGTGGTTTTCAGAAATGCAGTGTAAAAGCCAGCGCAGTGAGTGACTGTGTGTTTCTGAAAGCCTATAAAGCTTTCTCAGAAGGGTTTACATTTTTGGGGGGTTGTTTTTGTGGTGTTTTTTGCTGTTGTCATTTTGTTTCATTTTGGTTTTTTAATAAAGCAGAAATATTGCAGTAATGTCAATGGGGATTCTGGAAAAGAGTTCTACCAAACATTAAAATATTTTCATGATATATTCGAAGATATATAACACTACAGTCAGATTGAATACACACACTTCTAGATTTTAAGAAATCTTACAGTGCTATATAGTGACCTTTGAGCCACATTGGAGGAATTTATAACTCCATATAACACTTTCTAACAGGCATAGTCACGATTTACAATGAAGAAGATGGAGCATGAAGAAGGTGTAAAATCTCTGGCCCATTTAATATAAATGAAGGATTTAGGCATGGAAATGCATTATCCCTGATATTCCTCAATATGGCTAAAGTGTTGCAATCACTGACATTTTCAGACTATAGTGGACAAAGTAGTGGAGCACCTTTGGGATCCTATGGTCTGGGCAACCAAGAATGAAGCAGAAGGTGCTGTACGAAAAATGGCTACTTGAGGAAGAAAAACAAAGAAGAAATAATATACAATCAGACACCTGATAAGCTTGAATAATTAAAATTATCAATAAATTGAATAGACTAGTAAAATATTTACCAGCAAAAGGATAATTACATCGATAAGGAAAAYCAAGAGCAAATTCTGTGACCACTGTTGTATGAAAAGCCACAAAATACGAGTATCTGCCAGCAAATAATTTGTTTTTGTTTTTTCAATTGTGTCTCAAGTTGTGGTATGAAAAATAACATCTAGCACTATGAAATKAATCTGACACTAAATAACTTAATAACTAAAATACTTAGCACTCTTACAGTGACTGCTATTTTTAGATCAGTAAAGAGCTCTGAGTACCCTCTAAACATTTATTAATTAATCTTAAATATTCCCATGTCATTAGTAAGGTTAATTTTATCATGCCTAAACATTCAGTTATGAAACTTTTTTTTGCCATATTCCAATCATCTATTTAGAAGCAGAAACAAAATTACCTGTATTAATACATTTAAAAGATTTTTACGCCTGACCGTTTGGCTGTTAGTGCTTTGGGAAATGGTGGAGGTCGAGGAGACTTGCAAGGGTATTTACAGATGTCATGTCTGAGAGAAAGCTTTAGGAAACAGATAATTTGTGTAGAGTTCTTTCATGACAACATCTGTACCGGTTATCCTCAACCAAACTATAGTCCAAAACTATGTTTATTTTTTCTCAAGCATATTTGATAACCGAATGTCTTAAGACAACTTCAGGACTTCACATGAAAGAAATAAATTGTGCTTCATGTTAATCCCTAAAAATCATATAACAACAATGACTTTTGATAAATACTGACCTGGGAGTAATTGTTAAAAAGACCCAGACCCTCAGTTGAATAAGATGTCTGTGRTATCTTCTAGGACTTGAAGTGTATTTGAAAAGCTACATCTCTACTTTTTTCTTGCTTCTTGTCTAATGAAAGGTCTTTTTAGAAAAAGACATTTGCTAAAATTGGAAAATAGCATAGCTAAGCATTGTTTCGATAATAACAGAGAAAGATAAACAGATTGTTAAGTAAGTAGCAATTCTGTCAAGATTCAGATTCTTTCTGTATTATTAACTCTGGCCTTAGCATTTAAGAACTGCTACAGGAAAATATACTACAAAAAGGAAGGCTACAAAAGGACAGGAGACACCTCACCTTCTGCACTCAGTCTTGGATATGCTGAAAATTCTGATATCCAGTTGATAATAACTGATAACAACTGATAATTGATAACATTTTCTATACAGTATTTATACAGCACACTTCTATATCCCCACTCAGAAGGACAAATACACTTAAGATTTTATTCCTGCAGAAATGGTTGCTATTATGTACAGAAGCAGTCACTGATTCAGTTATTCCTCCATGCTATTCGATATAATATGTGAGAATATGTGCAGAAACTGAGAAAATGTTCTGATTTAGATCAGCTGTGAAACCAATTACATAATCTGATATATATATATATATATATATACACACACACACACACATATATACATGCACACACACATACATACACACATGTGCTTTCTGTATGCTTTAAAATGGTTGTTTGGTTGGCCCACCATTCCTACTCTTGTTTTCTTATTTCAGAAAAAGGCAGTTTTTAACATATCAGCAGGGGCAAAGRAATGTTTTGTTCCACGACATGACCAAGCCTGGGGTAATATTAGTCCCCTTTCAGCCTCACAATAAATTTCAGAGAGCCACTAGAATTTCAACTACATATACAAGATGATGAATTTTTAAATCAGAAATACCTGTAGCCATAGAAATGGCCACATGTGGCCACATGGGCAGTCATATAGAAATATAAACATCCCTTCTGAAAGTAAGACAGCATTAAATATGGAAAAGCTGAACCAACACACAGCCCAGAGTTATACAAGTCCAGGTTCTCCAAGGCCTGTTTTTGTCCTTCTTCATTAGTATTTAATGAGCAAGTACAGCTGAAGACAGTGTGGGAAGTTCTGGCCACCTGCAGACATCACTAGGCTTGTTATTATTTGTTATAAGCACCTCAAATAGCCTTGGATATTCCATACTTTATTCTAGGTTTGAATTAAGTATCAGCAAACTACAGTTTTTCAGGTGATGCTGCACCTTAAAGACTGGAAAAAGTACGGTTAATTTATTTAATTTTCCCCASTAATGTCAAACATTCTGAACAGGACAACTTTGCATATAAAAAAGAGGGATTGTTAATTACCTTTAACAGAGATTTTTTCTTTATTGTCAAGAAACCTTTCAGATGCTTTTTAAAAAACTGGTAATGAAATTAGGTACATAATGATTTYATAATTTATATGAATACTAGGAAAGTTATTATGCATGAAGATTGAACAACTGTTAAAGTGATCCCAAACTAAAATTCTTACCATCAGGATTCCAGCCTCTACATTGGATTATTTAGAAAAYAATTATTGCTGCAGATTTTACACATAACAAATTCCATGCCCCAATCTGAACTTGTCGAAATGTTTTTGATTTGGGAAGATGAGAAGAAACTCTATCTACAAAAAGAGCAGTCAGCTATGAAAATTCTCAAATCAGATTAATCTGAATGTTCCTTATTTATGGTATATTCATGCCTTAACATGTCARGAATCTGACCTTTTTTAATGAATAATTTTGATACAGATAACTTTTTTGTATAGGTGAACAAACATTTCATTGCATTTCATAGGAATGTAATGAATGGAAGCAAATATTCYGAAGTGTTATTTATATGTGCACAGATTTGATATAAGTAGTTTCATGGTCTTATATAAATATACAAGTACAAAGATGAAGTGAAATAGTAAACCCATGCWACCATGGACAGTCTATCTCGTATTTGGAACAGTAGTTCATAGCTGCTGAATTTCCCCCAGGAAAATCCATGGACTGAGGAAAGGGGAGGTTGAATCCTGACAATCAGAACTTCACTGGGCCTTACTTACCAGAACAGCACTTACTCGTTTATTTTTCATCCAATATAAATCACATTAAAACAGGCCATTCAACATTTTCTGACTCTAAGAAAGGGTCCCAAAGTTAAATTGGAGAACAGGGTTTAAAAAAAAATGCGGCCTTTTCTTGATGCAATCACAATGTGACAGTTCATAAAACATCTCATCTGATGTACAGCAGTCATTACCAAGAAGTTTGCACTTGTCAACTAACAAAATGTATTTATCAGAYATTTACGCTATTTATATCTTTCAAAGAGAAAGCTGTGACAATTATTCTGAAACTTTGGTTTAAGGTGTGTTCGCAAACTTCTCATTTTTAAGTGTGGCCATTCTATAAGTGCTGTTATTTATTTAATTATTATATGAATTTACTAATCTGCATGCAATCAGGGATCCTGGGAGAAGAAAGATACGTCAGAAAAAAATTCTCAGAGTGAAAGGAAATGCTGAATGATCCCATGACAAACATGCTTTTCTTGTACAATGAAATAACATTTTAATCTGAAAGCATAGTAAAATGGCTGATCACTATTTGCCTATCTTCAGTGTCGCAATAAAATATTTTAATCCCTTTAAAACTCACACCTGATTTCCAAGTATTTGTCAAACTCTGGTTGCAATACAGAGGAATGTAATCCTGTATGAGTGAGTCCAGTCAGAACTSTCCCACAGGGCTATATGGTCTCTCTGTGGATGAGGTTTCCAGTACATTCACAAAACACACACTGTATATTTCTTATGTGAAATGTTYAGGTTGAGGATAATACAGAGTTTGGAATATATTCCAGACAAGTGGCTCCTTCCTTTTCATAAGTGAATGCATCATGTAAACCAGTCCCATTGGTTTATATTCATTTGAACAGGTTAACCTTAAAACTGGCAGAAAGGGTTGTTCCCAAAGGATGATTTTTTCACTATGCTAAGTAGCACTGGTTCAAAGTTCCCAACAGAACCTTTAAAAAGAAATTTTTAAAGTTTTAAGTTGTRTGAGGTCAGAATAGGCAATAAAAGTCACAAGATTGTGATGGCGGTATTTTAAGATAATAATCTTATTTTAAGATATGAAAATACTGAAACAATCATGCCAGTATAAGAAATAATTATACCATAATTCATAAGTGCATAATTTATCAAAACAATAGAGCAGTCATGGTTAGATGCAACCTAATACTCCTGTATAAGATATAACTACATACTGTACAATTGTTCCTTTTTATAATTATTTTTACATTTAGTCCTCATCCAAATTAAGCTGAGTACCTCTATGTATGAATGGCTTTAGGAAATAAACACAACTCACAACAGGGCTTTATTACTGCTACTGCACCACCATGGCATGCAAGTAACTATGTAGTCAACTATAAACAGTAAAATGTCATCATCTTCCTGAAATAAAAAGAACATAAAAAATACAGATATAGTAGTAAACATCAATTATCTTTTTATATCTTTCATATTTACCAAAAAGTCTATCATTACATGAGACATTTATACCTCTGTATCACTCTCCTGTACTAGTGTGGTGGCAAATTTGGAGTTGAGAAACTCTACTTTCAACAAGCTTGTACAAAACTACTGGTTTCATATCACACTGCTGTCAGTGTGTAATGTGTAAATGAGAATATGACACATCTGCTACCTACCCCTCAGCATTCTCTTACTCTTTTACACRTTCATGAATTCTGAGTAAATAAAAAGACCGAGGGCCGTGAAAGCTGTTTGCCAGGTCATCTGTTGTGGCTACTGAGCCCCCAAAAAGGGACTCAAAGTCCTTTAGAAATGAAACTCTTCCATCTGGTTTTTGTTGTTGAGTGAGTGATGGTGTGATGTTCCATACTGGTTGTTGGATTTGAGAACTAATGTTGGAAGCAAGTTGGATTTCTAAACATTTATTTATTTATTTTTGTAGGGTAATTCCTTCACAGGTGTTAAAGTGACAGTGAGATTAAATCCTGCAGTTATGAGAAAAAAAAGTGTCTATACTTTATTATAAAAACAAGAGCCAAAGTGCTGACTGGGATTCATTTCTTCTGCTTGGAGGTCAGGACAAGATATAGATACCAGCAAATTTCAATATTGAAATGGGAGCAGGTTGAATAACAGCAATCCTTAGGTTTGCAATCTTGGAGACTCTCTTGGGAAAAAAATGAAGTTTTATTGCAGAAGCAACTTTTCCATGCTCAATTAATTTTGCTAATCACTTAGCTGGCGTGGAGGACCCTCTTTGTAAAATGTATCATTCTGAATTCAGGACAAGCTCTTAGGTACAGAAACATGAAAGCCCACCCATCACTGTGCTGCAGCCCAAATTATGTTTATGAGGTTTTTCTCAATGTAAAGAAAAATAATTATGAAATGCTCAAATCATGGGGTTTTTAATGGAATTATCTTTCAAATCTCACATGTGGTGTTCTTGGGTTACGCCTTTGCTGAATTCAAAAGCTGCCTACATGTTTTGGGCAATGATAAAAGAACACATAAATCCAAATGATCCTCTTTAGTTCCTGCTTGCTGGAAAGAAATCTTAATGCCAAGTACAAGGAAAGAACTGTACAATTCCCATTGTTACATTAAGCTATACAAAAATTTTCTTTAGTTTCTTGGAATTTGCTCAGTTTTCAATTATACAATTTGCTTCTGCATTACAAAAAAAGGTAAAGTTTTTCCTAGTTCCGTTCAAGGATTTTCCCTGCTCTGACATGTTCAGGATTAGGAATACCAGGTACTTTATTTCGTATTTAGTTGATACCAGGACCCACTCTTTTTATTAAAGCTCATCAAACATACTCACACCCACCACAGGTTTGTTCTGCTTTGGGGGACAGCAGGCTGTGTGACCAGAACAGAGCACAGKACCTCATGTGTTCATTCATAGATTTGCCTCCATAAAAACTGAGGCTGTAGTATAGCTTTCAATGGAAGCCATTTAAAAAGAAAACATTACAGAATATACAATTGTAGCTTTTTGGATCTCAGACACAAGTTCCTTGACGTGTTGAAAGGTGATGTTTTCGATTCCTGACTCCTGAACTCTTATCTTTACAGTCCGCAGGCTTCTGTTGTGAAATGTCTATCAGTGCACTTGCAATTGCAAGACCTGTAAGATAAATAGAGGAAAAACAAAATTTAATGCTCAGCTTTCCTGAGAAGAATTCCAGAGCAGCGTGATGGTTTCTTTCAGGCCAAGTTTTTGTACTTTCCCAGAAGTGATCAGTTTTATTTCAGAGTTAGATAACCAGTTCTCACTTTCTTAAATGTTACCTGAAAACAGAGAAGAAACAGTAGAAGGAAAAAAACCTGCAGTTAAGAAACCAGACTGGAAATCTGGAGAACTGAGTTCCATTTAAGTGTCTTATTGATTTGCTGTGTGAGCTTAGCATGACCTCTCTTTATCAMCATTTTCTTGGTCATGTGGACCAGCAACTTTCTGRCATGGATTTTCTCTTATTAAATGTTTGTGCATTGCATTTAGAAATGGATGAAACTATGAAATCAGAAAGTAAGAGAGAAATGGAGACTGCAGTTAGGACAAAACTGTACCCCCGAATATTTGTCTTTACAATATATATGCCTCCCTAATTAGGGAATATTCAGCGGTGAGTATTTACCACAAAATGATATGAAAATATCTTTACAGAAAGSACAGATTTGTGAACAGGCAGTGAACCATGATGGTGTTAGATTGGATAAATTCTGAATGCTGTCAACTCACCAAAACTCTTCTTTTTCAGATTTTGGTTAATTTATTAAAGTTTCATGACCTGTTATAATCTTAACAGGATATTACCAAGGGCATGGACAGGCATGCTTAGGAATCATAAAATATCCTGACTTGGAAGGGACCCACAATGATCATCAAGTCCTGCTCCTGGCCCTGAACAGGACAATCCCAAGAATCCCACCATGTGCATTGTCCAGATGCTTCTTGAACTCTGTCAGTGCTGGGATCACTGCCCTGGGGAGCCTCTTCCAATGCCCAACCACCCTCTGGGTGAAGAACCTCTTTCTAATATCCAATCTAAACCCCTCCTGATGCAGCTTCAGGCCATTCCCTCAGGTCCTGTCACTGTCACCACAGAGATCAGTGCCTGTCCCTCCTCTTCCCCTCACGAAGAGTTGTCACTGCCATGAGGTCTCCCCTCAGTCTCCTCTTCTCCAGGCTGAACAGCCCAAGTGTCCTCAGCTTCTCCTTGTTTGCTTCTCCTCTAGACCTAAGAAATTAGGATTTTATGAATTTACTCTTCCATTTGCTTGTTACTGCACACTTTCTAGAAATTACTGACTTCTGAAATGCTGTYATTAACACGCTTAATACATAGTGGTTCTGAGCTTCTAAATTCACACAGGTGACATTGCAATGAAATGGATTAGGAGTATTCACATCACTCATATGTTCTACTGCAATAAAATCATAAAAAAACCCACCTACATATACCCAAAATGTAGATAGGGATGGTGCTGGTTCTCCATGCTCCCCAATACATCACAATCTCCAACCAACAACAACACTACTCTCCAAGGAAACCTTTGAAAATACTTTTAACCGTGTCTAACAGACAGTCTCTATTTTTTGTCTCAAGTCAATATAAAACTCAATTTATCTATTACACAGAATCCAATTTTACAATATTTTTCATGCAATCCTTCATTACACCACTTATCTACTAAGAAACGGTGCAAAAATTGTTCTTCACTAACAGGTGTTGCTACAGTCTTCTTTCTTAGTATATGACATATTGTCAGATTCGGTTCAGGTTTCCAGTATGCTGAAAAAAATCTATTCTRTTGCACACTGTAACACTTCCTTTCTAAACTCACAAAAAAGTTGCAAGAATTAATTAATGTGCATGCAGCCTTTTAAAAATGCACGATACTGTAAAACGCTAAGTACAATTTTCATTGATACATTTCAGGATATGTAAGAGCCAAGATTAATCAAGTTGTTTTTTCTCACACACACAGATATTTCCTGGCATGAGCTAGTGATGCCTTAAATTGGACTTTGACAAATTAAATTGTTGAAATCTTTGAGGCACCTTTAAAGTTTAAGCAGTATCTGGTATTAGTAAATTCAGGGATAAAACCTAAACAACATTTTGATGATTGCTTACTTGTGATCCCATCTTTAACAGCTGGGCTTAGGGAGCATGATTAACAGAAGGAGTATTATTAGTAAACAGGTTTTCCAATTTCATAAGCTATTTTAAAATATATTTGGATGTATTGTGCTAACCTCATCTGCTGTAACAAATAACAAAAGGAATCCTGAAGTCTAACACTGCATACTGGGATA
This sequence comes from Amblyornis subalaris, assembly GCA_018881555.1. Lineage (NCBI taxonomy): Eukaryota > Metazoa > Chordata > Aves > Passeriformes > Ptilonorhynchidae > Amblyornis > Amblyornis subalaris. The sequence goes on along the minus strand of JACAXG010000187.1, from coordinate 897,292 downwards.
TACTGGCATGYTGACGGAGCTCCATTAAAACCAGGTCACTACAGAAGATCATTTTTCAAAACATCACACAAATCATCTGATGAGATTCATTTATTATGTTCTCTACGCCCAGCATAGTTCCTTGTTATCAAAGCAATACAATTAACTGGGGGAACAATTCATTATTTCAGACTGGCAGTCTAAAGGAATTTCATTTACTAAGTCAAGCTTGTGCACAGACACTTCGAGCAAGGAAGATTTACATCAAAATACAACAGAAAAAAATGCTGTGGCTTAAATATTCATTAAAAGAAAAAAACCCCAAAACATTCCCTTGATTTTACAGGTTGTTTTATCTAAATAACAAATGTGAATACATTTACAGTCGTTGAAGTTGGAACTGTAAATCGTGCAGTGCTCTAGATGTGTTACCTCAATTCCTAAGTTATTACATTTACCTGCCTTCTCTGAATGCTGCTGTTTAAATATCCTACCTAACATCCAAACTGGTATTTTCCAAATCAGTACATGGTCTCTGGTTGCTTCTGAGTCTTCAGTAACATTGCAGAAAGGAACAGTGGTATCAGTAAGGGTCCCACATGGAGAATCAGTGGGTCACCTCCAATACGCTAATTTCTGGAAGTTCAAGTTTAGCTGCAGAACCAGACCTATTTTTAAATTTAGTTTGTTTTTCTACTAAATGTTATAGAAATAACCTGACCTACTTCTATGCAGCTAAGACAACCTCTAGTTTGTTTTAAGGATATGTATGCATAGGTTATTAAGAAGTGAGCCCAGTCAAATCATAAGTGGAAAGTATATTTTTGTAAGAGATAATTGCATCCACAACGAGGAAAATACCAGAGAAGGCAATATGAACTTGGTTATCTTTAGCAGAACTATTGTCTTTCCTAATGGAAGTTAAATGGTAACAGTTTATTCTCAGAAAGTGTCTAATCATAAAATTACTGGGGTGTGAATTTTTTCCTTTTTTTTTTTCTTTTACAATAGTGCAAAACTATCAATAAGTAGATGGATAAAATACAGCACATCAAATGAGATTACCTTGAAAAGCTCATTCCCGACTTATATACAAACAGCACTTTAATTCTGCATTCGAACAAGAGCATTTGAAAAAGTCATTCATTCTGAGATGCTCTCCTCCCAGTCTCTGTAAAAACAGGCAGTACTATATATTTTAATTTTGCAGCAAAACAGCTTCATTAGGCGTGAAAGGTTAATTGCAGGTTTAAGTGCAGTTCAGGGAACAGTGCACGGGTCTGTGGTGAGTAGCACAGTCTGCTACAGGAAGGCTGAGTGCTATAAACTGTTTGCCCTGCTGAAATGTTTTACTACCTCATTTACTAACTGTCTTCTTTTACTGCTTGTATTTGTAGTTCTTCTAAACCTTTAATAGCTACAGTTTTATTTCACTGTAATCAGATTTAAATGGAAATACCCATGCTGGGATGTTTAAACATTTTTCCTCTGATTGTATACAACTACATTTGAACTGATGTAAGGCTACACTATCTCTAAGAGTAGAAAAAAACCCCTACATTGAAAAAAATTAGTCTTACATGCTGCCGTGCATATTTAAAACCTTTTTTTCCCTCCTCTATTGTTCATTTTAATGAGAAATGCATTGAGTTCTTACTATCTCCTTTGTTGAAAGTAAGGGAACAAAGAATGACCTCAGATTCGTGGTTAGGCAGGTAACTGGAAATGTTTTTTTCAATTTGAATATGCATTATTCAGACATAACATTTGGGTAGATGTCTTCATTTGATTAAATTTCTACACGTCATTGTTATGCAGAATCAGAACATTCAGAAACCTGAAGACAATAAAATAACTACGAGTCAGGTAGATCAATTAGATTTGTTTGACATTTTAACCAAAATTATAGTCATTGTTTAAGGTGACTTTAAGCAACGAAAATAAAATGCCAGCTGCCATACAGAGAGACTTAAGCAGAAAAGACTGGGTAAACACTTTATTATTAAAGTCACAGCTTCACCCTTCAGTGCCCAGAAGTCTTTGTGTTCTTCCTATTTTTGGATTCTTTAAAGACTGGCACTACTGTACATGCTCACCTCATAGTGGACAGAGTCCCTTCATCRTAAAGGATCTGCTACTCGAAATCTTTGCATTGTAGAAGATTTAATGCCCATGGAATATCTGTAGAAATGGATCWGAGCTGTTGGAAGATACACTAAGCRATGAGAATCTGTGGTGCCTCATGAAGGTGACCATAGCACACASTGAAGCCACTGAAGACAATTTCATGCTTCTCAATAAAACTACCAGTTATTATGTAGGGAATTTTGATGAGTTCTGTCATTTATCAATATTTCAAGTCTTTAAAAATACTGTTTGATAAATACACAATGTATATTATGTGCGCATAACTAGTATATACGTACCTATACACAAAATTATGTAGCAATGTAACATAAATATGCAATTATGTAATAATTACACATATATGTATTTTGTATATATACTTATCTACAAACATACCAGTTAATGATGAAGTTTTGCATTATCTATTTCTTAATTTGAAGAAGCAGATCACATTTACCATAACATTTATGGACTGCATACATTTATTCTTCATAGAAAAAAAATGTTTGTTTTAATGTCTACAACAGTGGAGGAACATAACATTCCAGAAGATTGTTACTAGGCAGTGTTTCTGAGTACCCATGCAAAAAAATCCTCTCACTTTCTATGAGACATTGTGCTAGAAGTAGTTATATTTGATTTAGTTGTTTGGTAGTAGTTTCACGATTCTCTGGTTGTTCCTGTGTTCTCAACCAAACTGTGTCCAAGCAGAACAACCCATGCATAATTTTCATGACTGAAAAGGCCAGCATGTTCTTTGTGCTCCATACTCCTCTGCTATACATCGAGTCATGTTGGGAGATATCCAAAAGGCACACAAAATGGACCCAGAACAAAGTTTGGTGTTTAAAAGTGTGTTCCACAGAACATGGATCCCAAGCAAGGACAAACCTGATACTCGACTGCCTACTTTCCTGGAGAAAAATTAAGAGTCATCTGAAGTTCAAGACTGTACATGGCTAGAAGAACACAACAGACCTAAGTTCATTTCAAAGTCAGAAAATAGTCAAATCCTTCATGTGTATCTGAGTTTCCTGAGCTGGCAGGTATGCCTAGACAGTATCCAGAGATCGCAGACTTAGTCACAGAGAAAAATAATCATAAGCATCTGCCAAGAAGAATAAGTATCTTCATAGCTTGTCATATTGAATGTTTTTTTATTTGAATTAGATTATTTTTAAGAGGACAAGCTGACAGCACCTCAAATTCACAGTCTTTTTATGGGCTTCTCTTCCTGTTTGGTGCATGAATGTGTATTTTAAGTTGACACCATTCTTACTCTGAGAAAGATATATTAAAGAAACTAAACTAACTAGGAAATTACTTTGGGCAAGTAACCCCATCATTTTTTTGCAGTGATAATTTTTGCTAGATGGGAAGACAGCCAAGAGGCCAGGAGGTATGTTTTCCTTTTCTTTTGCATATAACTTAATTAAATAAGTAAAATATGAGACAGAGCTTAAACCATAACAATAATAAACTAAATAACGATAGTGTGGAATTAAATAGCCACACACTTGTAGAGAGAAGATGTCATGCTCCTTTTTATTATACCTTTGCTATTTTGTAATAAGAGCTATCTATAAGGGACTAAGAAATTCTTATTCTCAGAATAGACTTATAAATTACCTGCTGTCAGTTTGTGGGAAGTGCAGACTATACAATAAAGGCTCTTYGAAGAAATGTTCAGCCTTTCCCGAATTTTCTCATTTTGAAAAGGAAATGGCCCTACATATTTGTGTGAAATATTTGTGTTCCGTGGGGCCAGTAGTGGTTTTTTTTTAATGTGGTCAGGCAGTTCTCCTTCACTTTCAGTGTGAGATATCGATTTAGTCCAAAATCCAGGTCTGTACAACATCTGGTGCCTTTAAACTATCCAGCCTGCCAGTGACTAGGAGACAGCATGAGTTGTTTGGCCTCTCTGGATATGGACGGGGAGGAGCTGACAATGCACTCTGGGATGCCTCAAACAGTGTCCTGATGAAGTGGACCTATTGGGGTGTTGGAGACTCAAGAGTATTGGGATTGGGGCAATCTAATATTCAGTAACTGAAGGTTTTTTTCTCCCACCCTCTTTTCCCAACCCAAGCCCTCTTGGAACACAAGAACAATAGAATCATTAAATTGTTTGTGTTGGAAAAGACCCTTAAGATCATTGAGTCCAACCACTAAGGTAACACCAATAAACCATGTCCCTAAGTGCCACGTACACTCATCTTTTRAACACCTCCAGCAATGGTGATTTCACCACTTGCCTGGGCAGCCTGTTCCAGTGCCTGACGACCCTTTTGGTGAAGCAGTTTTTCCTAACAGCCAATCTAAACCTCCCCTGGTGCGACTTGTGGCTGAGTCTTCTTGTCATATTGTTTCTTACTTAGGAGAAGAGACCCGCCCCTGTCTCACTACAACCTCTCATCAGGTGGTTGTGGAGTGATAAGGTCACCCCCGAGCCTCCTTATCTCCAGACTAGGCACCCCYCAGCTCCCTCAGCTGCTCCTTCCCTGMTGAATTTTAGAAGGAGCTAATATGAGATGATTGCATTTAGCTGGAGTATCTCACCAGATCTCTGCACCAACCCAGCCTGTGCAGCTTGCCCAGGGAAGGCAGCAGGGATGGAAGGAACTCTTACTCCAACAAGAGGGAGAGAAGATTGAGACAATGCCTGGCTGAGCCAGGAGAGGATTCCTCAGCTGAAAGTGCATAAGTGAAGGTAGGCAGGGAATGATAAGTCATGGCAGGTCTTGACAGGGAAGGATTATACTTGAGGCAAGGGAAAAAGGGACGGCATGGAGCTACTAAAAGCACTGCATTTCAATTAATAAAGACGCCATCACATTTAGTCAGGAAATAAACTTTCTCACAGAGTATCAGAGCTAAGAGAATGAAAGCATCTTGATGTTTTTATCTAAGAAGTTTTACCTTGTCAGTATTTACAGACAAGTGATGTATTGTAATACCCCTATTTTTTATTCCATTATTGTAATTTTTGGACCTTGAACCTCAAATGGTAATTACAGAAATCTGAGAATGCCACTAAATATTCCATTATCTTTCTCAGCACAGCTTATTTTATACAAAATCATGCCAGATTTTGTGTTCAGGTTTTGTTGGGTTTTTTACCTTTTACATTAAAAACTAGGCACCAAGTAACCATTGCATGAATAATTGCATCTGATGAGACTTTCTTTACTCTGCATTTTTTGAATGTAAATTGTACAGGTGTGTTAGCAGTAAAACATGCCTACATTTTTAGGAGGGGGAAAAGAAAGTTTATAGGATACATAATATTTTCAGAAACCTATCAATCGAGCACACAAATGGTGAACCACCTGTAATTCACAAAATAATTTTTAAGTTATTAGCAAAATAAGAATTTTGGTTTTAACTGAATGATATTAAAAACACCTAAAAAGAAATAACCTACTTAGAATATCTACAAACCCCATGTGGATTAATTCCTTGCTGCTCTGACACTCTATATTACATATCATGTGTTAAAATGCAAGTAATTACACATTTTTCTATAATGGACAGTAATATTTGAAATATTTGGATTACATTTTCAGTTTGATTACATCTCTTTTCTATTGAATCATTTATCCATATGTTATTAAAAACATCTCTATTCTTGTGATGTTGTGCAGCGGTTTAATTTGTTTTCAAGAAAATCACTATAAACTAATTTGCTACTCTGCAAGAATTTGGTGAGATGCATTAATCATGCCAGAATCTAATTTGGTCTTGTAAACCCATTTCAGTAGAAGAGGAAAAAAGTCTACTCGTGGTACTGAAGAAGCGCTATTTTCACTTACTTTTGGCAATACCTCATTTAATACAAACAAAACTATAATTGGTTTTGTTTGGAAGTCAGTATCACAGTTATGGCCCAGGTGGGGTTAGTTTATGAACCTCTCTATAGTAATTAGACATACTTGGATTGCAGAAGTCTGCTCCAGCCTGGCACACTCGAGGTTACCTGTACAGCATTATTTTGCTCTTTGTCTCTGTCTTCAGCAAGCTCTTTTTATTTGGATCATGGATGCAAAACAGAGAAAAACAAAGATATGAAAGCTCTAAAAAATTGTGAGCTTGAGTTACAACATTTTTAAAGCTTTTAACCCAAATCCATTCATGCAATTGGATGCTTTAAGCACTGTGATGAAAGTTAAAGCCTCACTATATATCATGAGTGGGATGAACATCTGTGGGACAGAGATTTATCATCCATATAAACAGAGTGTGATTGACCATTATTACAGTGCTGAACTATATTTCATGCCATTAAGTAATCAGAATATCTGCACGTGTGTGTGTGCATATCCATGTGTGAGTATCTGGGAAACAGGGCGGGCTGGAACACAACTGAGCACTCAGGAGAACACTTAGAAGGGGAAAAGGCAGCAGTAGCCACTGGGGTTTGCTTCCCACCAGAGGGGCCTTTCTTGCAGGGGGTGATTTAAAGCAGATCTCTTTCTGTCTGTGGAGGAAATCTGGGGTGATAAACCTCACCAGGTGAAATTCAGTTTTTATGAATACCTCCCTAATGTTCCATCTGGGTGATAACACATACTGTCAGATTTGCAGCTTTACTACTCTCCTCCTCAAGACAAAACACAGCACCTTAAAGACAATAGGTTTAAGGGCCCAAAAGGGGCCAGTTCTGCCGACACTGGAGATAAAACAATACTACTTACATTACCATTTACTTTTAAGGAAGAAGATTAGAACAATAATGCTCAAAGATCTTTTTTCTCTCTCTTGAATCTTTATGTTGCAGGTGCCAGCCTGCCAAAAATTTTATTTAAACCAGAAACTATTGAATACGTTCATGCAAAGCATTTATTGTAGTTCACCAGAAATTCAAAAGGATTGCAATCTAATCAGTAGTAGGCATGATACCTGCAGTGCTTTTCCATGTAGAATTCTCATGTAAAAGCTTTGCTTTTGAAGGTTTATGAAGTACTGGACTTGTTCTCCATTTCCAAAATATTGGTGCAAGGCATCGTCACTCTAAACAGTGTTTTGATAGTTCTGGCCAAACAACAATGCCAGTGTTTCAGTATTCTGCTGATTTCCACAACTGGACATTCAGAACACCCCCAGCTACATAGCCAGGAGTCACTCTGACAAAACAAACGGTCTTGGGAGGGTAACAGAGAATTAAGTCAACAGGACAGAAAGCGCACCGAGAATTTTGAACCATATTTGAAATACCACTAGCGTGACAACTTCAGGGTCCTCAGGATCTCTAACATAGGGGTATTTGTAGTTTCAGTATTATTAATGCCTGAGAACAATGAAAAAGAAGAGAAAAAGAAAAAAAAAAGACACAGATGCCATACTGTCAGTATTACGGTGGCTCTGTCAGCAAATCTAAGCATCAGCTTATACAGAACATTGATTTTTATTAATTTCAGTAGAAAAGCTTGATAAAAGGCTGAAAAGTTCACATCATAAAAAAAATCCCAAACATTTTAAACACCAAAGATTTTATACAAATAGCCCTACCAGAATTTTGGTCTGCATTGAAAGAGAATACTTCTGGATGGGATTCCAGTACATACAGGTAAGCTACACAGCTACTCATTTATTCTTTACTGAATCTTCCACTTTACGCTGAAAACACTACCTTATGACTACAACAGGCAAAATTACAAACTTAGACCTGTCAAATTGTATGGAAATAGGTTTCTGTTTTAAAAACTTCATTACATACACTTACTTGGTCCTGAGCAGTCAATATAGATAAATATCAGTAAAGTGATAGTAGAAGAGCACTGTTTCTGCTTGTGTGACATATGCAGGTACAGCAAATGCCTGAAACTGAGAGATAGTAATACAATGACTGCATATCACTGCAAATATATTACATGCCCTAGGCATGTGTCCTAGTTTGGAGAGGAAGAACCAGAAAACCAACAGGCCATAGTCACAGCTTGCTACCTACCTCTATGTGTACTCACTATCCAACAAGTAGGACTCATTGTCTCATTCACCCATTAAATCAACTACAATTTTGGAAAAAAAAAACCCACGACAACAAAAATAGCCAATTATTCTGGTAAAGAAAATTACCAAATGATAATTTTTGCCATTTAAAACATTTCTCTAAATGCCTGCGGAAAAAACTGAGAAAGATTAAAGACTCTCCTGGCACACCAAATTCAGGTTCCACATTTCTCCTTTTAGGATCAACATCCATGAGAGATACAGGAGCTGTGAAATATTCCTCTTGGGATCTGACTTGGCATAAATCTCAGCCTAACTTGCACACCTCCTTTTCATACAACAAAACAAGATCTCTAACTCATGGCCTGTTGAATAGGACTCATGCTATTAAATGGATGTGGRAAAAAAAGGTAGAAAGCAAGTGAAAGATACAGTCCAGAAAATCTCACAAAGTCTGTTTCCCAACAATGTCAGCTCCCTGAAGACACACTCAATGAAAATACACCTTCTGACACTAAAGAGTTACTGCAGCAGCCCATCCTCATCACTTGTCATGCAAGTGAGAAACGGCAGAAATGAAACCAGGGACAAGAAGATATGGTTAGAGATACAAATTGCTTGCAGTTTTCCAGTGTCAGGACGGTTCTTTCAGATAACAGGCAAAATTCAGAGCAATCCTGTGCACTGTTCCCAATATTTTCATTAAAAACTGATGTGTTGTACAAAGCGTCACGCTGTCTTTGTATTTCCAGGATGTGATTAGGAGCTAGTTTTCATTTAAGCATTTGCAAAAAAGCTTTTCGATGTGATGAAGGAGAAACGAACCTTCAGCAGGACATTAGAACTCCCTCACTGCAATTTTGCTAAATCTCCCATCTGTTTTTTAAAAGCAGAAATTGCATTGAGTCTTCTATTTGCTATTTAACTGCTGACCTTTTCTGCCTCTATTTTTTCCCATATGCTTTTTGATCACATGTGAAAAACTTAGCTCTAGTTCCCTTATTTCCTGATTCTCTATATTTCAATTATACTTTAATGGCTATATATACCGTGATAATGATCCAAGAGTGTTTTGAATGAAATCTGTTTTGTACTTCCCAGCTTCTGAGAACTGCTACAATTTGAGTTACTTTCTTCCATAGCCCCTGAAGTGCCTTCCATAACATAATAACATAATAAACCATGAATCTGCTCTCCCTTTGCAGTGCAATACACCATTCTGTTTCCTATAGTGCTGCTGCATTATGATTTGCAACTATAAATAATTATCCTAAGTTATAAAGATATAACATAAAACTTTAAGCAATACCATTAGACACCATACACTTGAGACTCTGAAGCAGCCATAAGCAAACATTGATTTTCATAAAGAATAGGAAAAAAGGTGACAATGAAAATCATGGTTCATGCTTAGGATTAGTTCATCAAAAGCTTGGTGCAAGTTTGGGTGCAAAGAATGAAAAGAGCAGGTAATCAGAGGCAAACTACCTTGTTTCTGAAAGGTGGGACACCACATTTTAGGACATCTGTGTTAAAAGGTGAGAGCAAAACAAAAGCTGTGGTGGGAACGGAACTTGACAATGTGTGAAGTTCAAAAATACAAGGTATTATCCCCCAAAAGGGGAAGAGTCAGAGACATGAGGGATTCATATAAACCTCTGTAAGGATTGTGTCCAGATGTGTTACCCTGTGAGCTGATTTTTGTTTGTTCTGTCTGGTCTGGACAATATAACAAGAGGAATATATAGGATTTCTGGCTTTTTCCTACACTGCTTTCCAATGCCTTCCTTCCAAATAGCCCTTTATTTTCCATTCTTATTTTTGCTGCTTCCTTTTCTGTTAAGCTTCAGTCAGCACACCATTTACAAAGTACTTAGTATGTAGATTTCCAATAATTAGGAATTCTCTTTGTGAATATGATGTTATGTACTAAGATTACTCTAATTCCCTTCCGCTTTTATCTCTTTGCATTGTACTTGCGTGAGAAGGTGGTGGTATGGTAGTTTTAAAAGTTGCAAACATCCTAAAAATCATTTATATTATTTGTCCTTCTCTTGACTTCTCATTTTAATGGGCAATTCTTTTCCAAGAAAAAAACCACACATCCACGATTTGCAAAGAGAGATAAAAATAACTGTTCACATTTGAACTGACTAGATTATTTCTTTAAGAGCAACGAAGTAGGTTTTGAACAATGTAAATGCAGCCTGCCTTATATTTGAGTCCCACATGTGTTTTAAGAACAATGTTTACATTCAAGATTTTAAAAACTGTGTGCTAATCAGTGCACATTTCTCGTGCAACTTTTCCTCTTTGATGTGTTCAACGGTGCTTTCTCTACTCACGCTGCAAAAGGGACAAAAACGTGTTTTCCTCACCGGGATGGCCTCAAGGATACAGCTTTCCTTTGTGCCAGTGTCAGCTGTGCATGGAGCTGCTTGATGCCCACAGAGCATGAGGCAGTGGGGTTTAAGTCCTCTCCAAATCCGCTGGGATGGGTTTCAAGGGGAGGGAAGTAGGGCCAGGAGGCTCTTGCAAGAACAAACAGCCTCCAGAGTGAGGTACCTCATTGCTGAGACTGTTAAGAGATCTAAAGCTTGGTAGGAGAAATCTGACCCCCAAAATTCAAGGTCTGACTTAAACAAGTTGAATTTTCACACTTTTCTTCCTCCCCCAAAACATTAGCTCTTTCAAGTCCTATTTTAGAGCTTTCATTTACAAAATCAATGTTTACTGACCTTTTCATAGTGGTTTAAAAATTAAGACAAGAGATGTGTCCAGGGAAGAGAAACTGTGTTATAATATTGAGCTTGTTATCTCCACAGTGCTACACACAAATGGACTAATACATGCTAGTATAGTGATTAGCTAGTTTGCCTAGGTTTGGTGCAATGATTGTGTTTCCTAATGCCAACACCGAATGAGAACTGGGGTGGCATCACACCGTAGCCAAGAGCTCTCCTCAAATCACAATGTGCTCAACATTTGTGTATTCCCCTCTGAAAATAATGTAAGTCTATTTAGGGTACTGACATTACTTGCAAAAGACACATTTTGAAATCGAGATATGTCTTGAGTTACTGAAATACTGCAATACTAGACAAAACCAGAAAGGATCGTTGTTGGCCGGATGGGAGGAGGATGGAGCTACAGACATTTCAGCTGGAATGACTCCTGTGTTCTCCCATAAACTTCATGGGCATTGACCCCTCACAGCATCTTCTCAGGAGCAAACAGCACAGGAAATACTTAAGAAAGTCAGAGGAAAGTTCTGTCCCATCCACAGGGCTGTCCGTAGGCTYCCTCCTCCTTTGTGGAAAAATGCAACAGACCAAACTGGCTTTGCCTGTGGCTTCCCAGAGGACCACACTCCATGGACACTCCACTGGCATGTCCAGCTCCAGTGTCTGCAGGCTATAATAGGTGCATGTTTGCACACTTCTCAATGTAATGAACTCCCAGACACAGTGAGGACTCTGAAAGCCTTGGGAATAGAAATAATAATAAAAATCTCCAGTCATAAATAGAAATCAAACTGGTAGCATCACAGGTACCCACGGAGCTTTSGAACAACCACAGGAAAGCTGGCACAGTATCACCAGCATGATGAATTCTGAACCAGATTGGAAAAAGCAATCTGGAAAAAAACCAGTATGATTATAATGGATGAGCTTTTATTCCACATGTGAAAGTGCTTCTGATACTGACAAAAGGAGGTACAATATTTATCATTCTAGGATCTAAGAGGACAAAACAACAATATTAAATCATGAGAGGTTTTGTTTGTGTATTGGCATTGTTTCCTGTCCCTTGTGTTACCAGAATGATAAATACTTTCCTTTGTGTAGGAAACAAAAGAGGCTGGATGTTTATTATACATATATTTATGCCACAATTTTTTTGAGCTGTTTGGTTTGATTCTCATTAATAAAAATGATAATATTAAAGGTGCTAATAAACATTTGGGGGGTGGGAGTGGTTTCCTCCTCTACAGTTTTGAGAGTCTCCTTCATTATATTTTAGTTTCTAGGACAGAAGAAACAAAATTCAGTTATCACAGTTCTTAAGATAACTGGTGGGAATATTCCAGAAGCACAATGTGATCAAAGTAGATGGAAGAGCAATACCCAAATGACTAAAGGCAAAACTGTGCCAGTCCCAGAATTACAGAAAGAGCTGATATGTATGAGACATACTAAACACTTGCATTTGAATTTTTAATATAGAAAATAAATGTCAGAGCATTTTCATGAAGAATCTATTAGTCTTGAATGCAGCTCATCTGCTGCTCATTGCTATGGTTTATACTTTTTATTTTTTATCCAGCTTTAACTCCTGCTGAACACTCAAGCAATTGCAATGTCTGACAGGGGGTTATGGATTTTTCCATATTATCATATTTTTCTTACATTAGATGTTTTCAAAGGCTAGCACAGAGCATTGCAGTGCTCACATGAGAGTTAACATACTTTGTTGCCAATATTTTCAAACGCAAGCAATATCTCCTGGTCTGCACAATGTGGTGCATCACTGTGCCATCTAATGTGACTCAGCTCTGAGAGCTTCAGGGCTTGGCTCTGCCTTTGCTGCCCTGAGTACAYAGGGCTGAATTTTTTAGACAGTAAATACTGAGCATGTAAATAAATACATAACTAGTAACCTGATCTTCAAAGATATATATGAACATGACTCCAAGAAAGGATTAYTTCTAAGTGGTGTAATGCTGTGCATGCTCTGAGTGCTGGGCAACAGTTCCTAGAGCAYGGCCAATTTCATTGCACAGATTTCAATTGCTAGGTTAGCTGCACTTAAGAATAATATTTAAAATTACACAGGAATGTATTCTATGTGTGTTAGGTATTACAGAATGCATGGATAGAATGGTTCTGCAGAAGAGCATGATGGGATTTCATTTTCTTTTTGAGTATGATTGCTGTTAGTGTTACTCAGGCATCTCCCTGTGACCTCTGCCAGCCTCCACCAGGGACACAGCTTCCACTGTGCTGTGTGTAATATGTGAGCACTGCACCACAATGTAAACTCTCCACTGCACTTAAATGTTCATGTGAATAGAAACATGCCCTCAGACCTCCTTAACCCACAGACTTTTAAATTCAGCCTGAACATGAACATTTAGTTAAACTTTTCCTTGCCATAACTAAGCAATAGAAGTTCTGCAAATCACTGCCAGCCCTCGGTTACACTGTGGAGTTCAGAGGCTTCAGAGGATATTTCTGACATCCTGTTCCACAGCTACCACCAAGTAGCCCTTTGTGAATGGCTGTATTAATGATGTATGGGAAAGAACACCATCTACCTCACTCCTGCCTGTCTAAATTGGCCTTGCAGTTCTAACACAAGTAAAAAAAAATACTGTTTGATATTAAAAACTCTCAATATAAATGCTTCATAAACCTATGGAGCAATAAGACTGCATTAATCAACTTTTTTATTTGTTTGTTTTTTGAGAGAGAGCTGGGCTAAATTATTTTGAAAATTAATATATGAGTAAGCCACAAGATTCAACTATTTGAATTAACACAAAATTTCCAGGAAACTTTTAGCACATGTGCAAACAAAGTTTTGTGTAGAAAATCACATGTACAGACATTACAATGAAAAGTAAAGAAGTTTCCAGATTTTGATAGATTTCAGACTGGATGTGTCAAAAGATAAGCCCTGATGCTGGCAGGCAGTCTCCCTTGRAAATTTAGATTCCATATACAGAGATCTTCAGGTAAACCAATTTCTACTTTCACCTCTGCCTCCAAATTCTTGTCTCAAAGGACTTCATTTCAGCCAAGACCTGTCAAACCCCCAAATGCTTTTCATTACTGAATTCCTTCTGTATGTTCTGTCAGCGGTGTTAAAATAATAAATTCACAACCAATTGATTTTTGAAGAGGGAGAGAGCCACTTGAACTCATCCCCTGATTTTGTTATTTCAGCATGTAAATTTTTTTTTTACATATTTAAAATTGTAGTTTGAAGTCTTTCTTTTCTATGCCCTTTATGGGGTTTAAAGCAGCAACAGGTTCAGAGAACTTGTAATAAAAAAACATTCTCGGTAGAATGACTATGAGACATCAGGGATGTACTCCAGTCAGTGYACAGCTTCTCAAATCATTAATATTAATGACAAATCACTCACAAACATCCAGCACATACTAGGTGCCCTGGTGATCTTAATTGGGGCTATGAAATAATAGAACGGTTTCTTACATTCTGATGTATGTGGGGAGAAATTCAAGACATTTCTAAAGTTCCTTGSAGAGGAGATTTTGTACAGTTTTTGTCATTATCAAGAGAGGATAATATACAAAAGCCATAGTGATGGATTAAGAAAGCAACAATGGTCATTTCACCTAAAAAGTAGAAAAGAGTCTTTTCAAATGGTGTGTGTGCAGAAAAGGTGCTTAGTTTGGATGAAGCAAGGTGTTGCAAGAACACCTTAATGGGGGACAAGAAAGCAATTAACAATGAAAAGTCACTGATGCAAAAGATAGTCCTAGAGATTAAAATCTTATTGAAACAAATGCTTCTCCATTTGATCATAATGAATTGAGCTGAAAGATCTGCAAAACCAGTTCACTGAACACGAGAAGAAAATAATAATTTGTTACTCAATTACAGTACAAAGCTTTCTGCCCAACATACTGCTCTACAGCATTAGTTAAATAGAAATAAACCGAACAACACCACAGGAGAATTAGGCACAGTATTATTTGAAGCTGCAATGTGATAATTATCAAAATACAAATGGATATATCCATTTTTACAGACTTTAAAAACACAGGAAGAATATGCTTTATCCCAAACAGAAAAATAAAATATTCAAGGGAACAAGAGATGAAATGGGCATAGCAGGGATAGATGAAGCAAATAGTGCAGGGAACAAAGGGGCAGTGGTGGAGCTAAGCTGAGCATGGGGCAACTGGGGAATAGTCTGAAATGACATAAATTGCAGAGATGAAGTGTGAAAGAGAGAGAGAGAGAGAGAGAACATTAAGAAGAGAAGATTGAGAGAAGTACATTACAGTGTGGGAACAGATTGCTTAAATTAGAGAAATCCATCAGATCAAGGTAGATTGGGTTTTTGTAATGGGGACGAAGATCTCAAATTCACCCCACCTGACTTTAGKCACTTAGCTGAGACATCCAGATCTGGGAGGTATCCTGTCCAGATTTGAAAAGGCAGCAGAAAGGCACGCCCAAAGAGGAATCAAGGCTCCAGATGGGCTGAACTGCCCTTTGACAGAAGTGTTAAGAAAGAATAAGCCTTTGGATTAGATGGGACTACTATAAAAGAGATGAAAGCAGGACAAAATAAACATAAATACTTGCAAAAACAGCTGTCACAGGAATTGCTATTGCATGGGTTTTTTTACAGTGCCCCCTAAGAGGTCTCATATTTTTCAGTCTTGCCATTTAYAGGAAAATGTGGCAATGACAGGGGTAGGCACAACGGAACAGTCAGCAGTGGTGAGGATGGCATCCATAGCAAAAATAATGTCTTACCATTTTTTTTTTTCTTACTAGTTGCTTTGCCACTGGAACAAAATATGAAGTTACACATCCGGGACAATAATATGAGATATACCAAAAGTCAAAGCGATGGCTTCAGAAAGGCTCTCCACTTTATAAGTCAGKGAAGAGGAAGAGATTTGATTAGATTTTGGAAGTTCTAAGGAAGGAAATATCATGTGCTAAAAGGGCTCTTTCACCCTTTCAGCAAGACAGATTTAACACACATGTCTAAGGCTTGGACTCAAGGAACCTGAAGAATGGGAACTTAAAGGAATGTTGATAAACAAATCATCAGAATATGTAAATCAATGATTTGTATCTTAATCTCTGTGAAAATAAGGAATTAAGCAGATAACCTGGAAGGTCAACAGACTTGGAGTCAGACCATCAGAAGAACCAACATGACAGACAGACACTGAACGGAGCATATGTAGGTGTGAGCAATTACAAAAAAGCTAAAACACCTTGTTAAAGTGTATGAAGACATATATATATAGTTATTCCAATGGAACATATTTCACTAAAAAAGTCCTGGCAATTTATTCTGCCAACATCAGAAACTAAAGATCACAGAAAAGATATTTCAGTAATTTCAGGATGAAACAAATTATCTGAAAATATTGATTTCTTCACTGCCTAATAAATAAAATAATTTTACCAAATGAAACAAACCCACAAAAGAAGATTCTAAATGAGAAAAACAAAATTGAAATCATCAAGCTGTCAATAAATATATTTTGAGGTTGTCGGTCTCCAAACAACAAACACAAATCCCATCTGAAATCAAGCTCTAAATATCATATATTTTCAGATCATCATCTACTTGCCTTTCAGTCACAAAAACTTTGAAGAAACTCAGTTGTGTGTTCCCACTGCAACTGTGTTTTCTAATGCTCCTAGTGATGTGCTGAAAGCTGTATGTAATCAGGCCTGATGAACCTTGTCCCTCAATAGGGACAAACCCAACGTTTGAAACTTGAGTATGGCAAAAGGAAGCAGAAAATATATTCCCTCCGGAAAGGTCTTCCTAGATTTGAAATTATGGACAAAAGCTTGTGTGCATCAAAAGACGGAAAACAAAACAGCAGGACTGTAGCCCTTCAGAGATCCCTTACCTTGTGAGTGTTCTGCTGGGAACAAAGCCCTGTTCTCATGCCAGGAGTGTACAAACCCTGTACAGGAACCAGACAGTGAACATACAGTCGGACACTGTGGTTCTTACTGAGATAATGAAATTATGCTTCAGACATTTTCTGCATGACTAATCTCTCTTGATTACATTTTGAAGGTTTTTAGCAAATGGTTAATTATGGATGCAYGAGGCCTCCTCTTTGTGGTTCTGCTGTCTCCGGTGCAGGAGGATCGCTGGACTTTGGCGTGCAACTTCCACTGTCTCCACTCGCCCCATTAGACTGTTCCTAGTCTTCCCTTGGAAGGATGTGATAGATCCATTGGACCTTCAATTCCACCCTTTGAGGGGAACTGGTGCTGCCCCAGGACAACACCATCCCCTACTTGCCAGACCAAACATGGGGGAGAATTGGGTTTTCAGTGCTGAAGGAAAGGACAGGTCTGCGTAGATTTCCTCTTCCTCATACTTCTTCCTCTTGATTTCCAGAACATTCTTCCCATTGTTAAGCTCCTYCTGAAGGTCTGCACACACACACCTCTCCTCATGTCAATTCACCCACCTCACACTGCAATTTCTACTCAGGTGTCCGGACTAGAACCTTACAGAGACCCATCCTTTCAGTGGGGAAGTATTTTCCATCTCATAATGGAAGCATCTAGTAACACTCTCAGGAGCTTCGTGTGATTTCTCCCTTCCCCACAGCTGTCTTCCACAAAAATATTTGTGGTAAGAAAAGATGTGCCCACACGTTTCAGGACACTTAACATCAGAACAGCAGAAAGACCCTCAAACACAGCAGGYGTTACTTCACACCAATTTTCCATCAGCCTTAATGCAACTTTGCACACAAAACATTCTCTTTGCAAATCTCTTTCACAGTCTGAGGCTAATACCTGTAGCATCTAGACCAGAGATGCACGACAAGGACGTGAAGCTCTTTATAAAATCTGACTGACGGGAAATCAATATTACAAACAAACCCATAACAAGGGATCCATTACTGCTACAATGTATAAAACAGCTCTGTGCTATTCAGCAAACACTTGCAAAGTATGTGTCAGCAGCGGGAAAGCCTTTTTTTCAACTCTCTGGGAATATACAGTGACACAATATCCCTGAAACTGGAAAATATTGTAAACAAACCCATATGCTCATAACCTTAAACAGAGTTATCCACCACAGTGTATTCTCCTGTGCTTTGGTCGCATTATGGTAAGGTTTACTTTAGTCTTTTAATCTGATCATGCATACTCCTAATTGTCTAAACTATAATTATAGATGTAAAGTTGTTTTGCCTTCYACAAAAAATGTGCTTTGGATAGACCAAAACAGAAATTAAATGCATGTAAAATAATAGAACTATTTCAATGGCACTAATTGCAAAACAGTTTAAAAAGCATCTTTTGATGAAATAATTGTTTTAATTATACAGTATACTTGGGTTTACCAACTATAAACACTTCAGCTTTTAGCATTAGGATGATTTCATGTACACTGTTTTGCCACACTTTATTTCAGAGCATAAATAAACTAGAAATACAAATCACTGCAAAAGGACATCCAAACAAAACAGAAGGGAAACTGGTGATTTCTCTACAAATAACAGAGGTCTGTCATAGTATATTGTTAATGGATACAGCTAAATGCAAATAGGCAATTCATGAATGAGCTAGGATAAACCTTTATATTGGGGCAGTAGTAGGGAAGACCTAATCTTTGGTCATTCAGAAATGGTCTCTGCCCATGGCGGGGTCTGAGTAGAGCTCAGAGATGTCCCTCTCACTGTAGGACTGCACCAAGGCAGGACATTTTCCAAGCGAAAGTCTTTGCAAAGCACAAGGTTCCCATGACTGCCTGCCTTAAACTCACAGATTCATAGCTGGCTCCTTTCAAAACCAAAATGAGATGCTTCTTGACTGCACTCTCTGGCAGACCATAAATTCACCATGGTACATTATCCACCATCTCAAGAAAAAATAAATTCAATAATTCTTATCCACAGTACAGCAACTTTCCACTGGGTTGGTCTTAAAGCTTTCTTTGAGAGTAAGAYCCCTAGAAAAGGTGCTAAAATCAAATAGTGGTGTAGGGAAAATGTATTCCAAAAAGTTACTACTAAAGGTAATTAAATTGTATCCCCAGACAAAACCCTCACATTGTTTTTATTGTCAAGGGGATACAGACAGAGTAAACGTCTTGTGACATTTGGTAGGAAGGAAAGGAGATATATTTGTGGTACAGAATGGATGTGGAAAGGAGATGTTAGTGAGGCATTGCACATGWAGACATGCTCTGGCAGAATTGCAAAGATTTTTACAGCTATAAAACACTCAAATCTCTTCTCAGTTTAAAAATATGCCTGTAAACAAGTACTTTATATCATTCTGTGAAACAATGACAGTTACAACTGCTTGTAYTCTGCCTGCAAAACCTAGCAGTGAAGGGGTTCCTACTACAGGAAAAATCACAGTAYTACTCTTAGGAAATTTCAGAATTATTGGTCCTTCACGAGACAAAGAAAAGCCCTTGCGTGCGCTGCCTGCCGGATCAGTGTAAATAGAACAAAACCAGCAGAACTGCTTGGCAGGAGTTTAAGTAGTCTCTTATCTCTACACTGCAGTTCTGCTTGTACTGCACCTCAGTACACGCACAAGACTTTTGTGTTGGGCTTGCTCTCACCTTGTAATCCACCAATCAAGCTGGTTGAAGGATGCCAGAAACTTAACATATCTGTTTAAAATTTTYCACCTGGTAATTGCATTTCAATTTTTTTCTAGCTTAAAAATTCATCTCATTGAGCTTTTTTTGTGTGTGTGTGTGAGGAATGTTATTTTAAATAGCATTACTGATTAATTCATATTTTCAACTCAATGAATTTCCATGCTGCCCTTCAAATTTGTTCGATTATGAGGAAACATATTTTATTTTGCAAGATAACACTGAAACCTTCAGAAGAGCTGTCTGTCACATCTTCAGCTGGTATAAATGGATGGTCTATTCCACAGGCAAATGGGTTAATCAAAAATTTGGCTAGCTGGGGTTCTGGTTCTCCTTCTGCCTGGCTACCAAACTACTTAAGTTCTAACTGATGTTACCYGCAGTATGTTGGTATTAGAACTCTGTATACACCTATATATGGACTGAACTTTGATAAGAAAATGTATCATTACTGTCTTTTACCTGTTTTCTTTAAGAATTATMATCTCAGAGAATTTGTGCCCCACAGCTTTTTGACCTTCTTTCCATTGTATGTCAAATATTCCTTTTCTGGAATTATGTAACACTAGTCAAAACCACACAACAACAAAGTTTGAAAATAAAAAATGTCATAAGGCTGATGCAATGTCTTTGCATAGACAGAGGCATCTGATCATTATGGGGCACATTTTCACCACTAACAAGTTTATTGGCTGTATCTTTAAAACTGACAGTGTCTTTCAGGATCTATCAAATGTATCATAACATAAGCTATCAAAATAAATAAAATATAAAGTGCATACTTCTTAGGGACATAATTTCYAAGTACATAAACTTTTATCTTACTTTTGAAAAAGTGTCAAATCACTTGGAGTAGCACTTTAAAAAATATGATTTATGGAAAAGGCTTTTTTTACAGGCTCTCAGAACTCCATAAAAGTCCTTCAAACAGCAGGGCTACCAGAACTTTTAACAGAGAAAGTTATAAGGCAGGTTATGAATGCGAGTAGGTGAGACAGAATCATGGTCCCTGCACTCAATCAAATGTATCTGCACCTGGCAAGCAGCTCTGAGAATTAAGTATGTTACAGCTGACGAAAGACACTTGCAAGTTCCCAATTTGCATTCAGCAGATCGGATCCTTGCAGCACAATAGATGCTGCCACGCTGCAGAGTCAGCAGGAACCCGGAGCACAGAAGATGCTCTGGGTATTCAAATAAGTGAGAACCTCAYGGCTGAAGCAAAGAGGTTTGATAAGAGAACAGCCCAGTCATGCAAAAACACACTGCTCTAAGCCTCTTCTCTCTGTAAGAATCATAGTGCGGTTATACACGCTACGATTTGTGTAAGAATTATAGAGTGAGACTATTAATTACTTACACAGCACTCAAGATATGACATTGGTGTTACCTGACCTCAAGCCTTGGTGATCATCTCAAGGTGATTTCCTGTTAAAACTCACAGTCACTGCTAAGCCTGGACAGCCCTTGAGCTGTGCAAGTGCCAGGTTAACTGATGCAACTGCTCTGTCCTGGCTCTATACAGACTCTCCTTTCATTCTTCCCCAGCTTGCTGGGCAGAGATRTGTCTGTGAACTGCTGCACTGCCCTACATTTGACAGCCTGAAATAAAAGGCAGTTCAGCTCAGTTTCAAAGGTTGTTTTTAATCTCCTCCAACTCCAGCTGCCTAGAGTGAGGTGAGCAGACTAAGCTAATCATGTAGGCTCCCTCTGTAGACAGAGGAACAGAGATACCTCAAGAGTGAGATTTAAAAGACAATTTTATTTTGAGCTCATGTAATAGAATAGGACAAGATGTCCTGTCCAAGTGCTTCATTCT
Organism: Amblyornis subalaris; assembly: GCA_018881555.1. Classification (NCBI taxonomy): domain Eukaryota; kingdom Metazoa; phylum Chordata; class Aves; order Passeriformes; family Ptilonorhynchidae; genus Amblyornis; species Amblyornis subalaris. The sequence continues at coordinate 876,041 of JACAXG010000187.1, read as the reverse complement.
TTCTGTTGACTATCAAGGAAACTTAGATTAATTTAGATTAGAAACCTAACTTCTGGATGAATGTGAGACAGCTCCTGGTTATTTTGATATAGAATTGCTTAAGAACAGCTGTGGGAGCAGCCTTATACAGACAGCATTAAGGATAATTCTTGCTTCTGGCAATTCACAAATTAAGCTAAACTAAAATCCCATTTCAGCTATAAAACTATCTTAAAAGATGCTTTTTGGGTTCATATTATACATCTTAATGGGAGAAGGGTGCCATATGGGGGGATTTCATTTTGTTAAGAGATACTCAGTGCTCTTATCTTCTTTATGTACTGCACAGAAATTGAAAGCAAACAATGCTTATATATTTTTGCAAGCAATTTTCATTTTAAATACAGAAAACTTTATTAATAAAGCAATGGGATACCAAAATACTAAAATGAGAGATACGAGAGTAAAGGCTCTTTTAMCTCAGTTAACACCATCTAGCTGTGTGTAGTTATCTTGCATTTATTCATTTGCATGTATGGACCATGGCACTTTAAAATGTCATGTATTATTTTCCAAGGATCATTTTCAAAGAGAAATTGTAATTTGCCAAATACAACTGCCATATAATATAATAGCTAATGTAACCATATGATGAAATTGCTGTCAAGTTGTTTACCAACTGTCCAGTACGATCAAACATGGTCTTGTGATTGTTTTTCTGTTCTGTTTGAGAAAAAAAATTTATTTGACTTCCAAATCCAGGCTTTTGTTTCAGTAGTCTTTGAATTCTGGGAGTACAGAGGCATTTTGTAGCCTCCATGCCCAAACAAAGTATTTTATGTGTTCAAAAGTGAATCTCATCAAATTCTCCATGGCCAAGAAGTGTCTACCGATACAACAGGGGAGAAATCCTTCAGTGAGGATGAGAAGAAGGAGCACTCTTCMCATTCTTCCTCACTTACAAAGCAGATCAAAGGCATGCAGCTTTATCTCACTCCTACCTATGCAGAATGCTGCTGCAAAAAATCCACGTACTTATCTAAAATTTTTKGTGATATTGCCACTATCAGAGTGTTTTTTATTTTATTCCCCACTTTCTATGCCCTAAACCACAAAATGTTTGGCTTTACTTCCAAAGCCCTTCCCCATCAAACTGCCTCATTCTTAGAAGGAGTTCCCTCCAGCCATCTGCAAAGCTGTCTTAATTATCTCATTTCAGATCCTGTCTTTGATATGCTGCTTATAGAAAACTCATAGCTGGCCTGCTGCTCTCCTCTCAACACTGACTTTTTGGCTGCCCAGCACCATCACATTGTTTCCTTATGCTCCCCCGTCTGTCTAGACCCATCTGTTGTCTCTTGTTTTGTACTTAGATTATAAACTCTATAGCAGTGGAACTGCCTCTTTGTTCTGGGTTCATTTAGTGCCTAAAACAATGCAGGCTTGACCCATGATTAAGGCTTCCCAGCACTGAAAAAAAACCGACAGAAAAAAGCAAACATTCTAACAAACAACCCAGCTGGAGTGCCRGAAACAGACGCTGCCTCGCAGACATCACAACATGGAGGAATCAAATTCCACCGAAACTAAATTACTCAGCAGTACTGGTCCATTTGATCATCACTAAAATATACCCTTCGTGTTTCTCTTGCTTTCCAATCTAGCTCACAGTTGTGGCTTTTAGCTAAATAATGTCTCCTCTGAATAAACCTTGTCAAACTATTGCATCGTGAGCTTTAGGTACCGGGGCTCTGCTTCCCTTGTCTTGGCTCCTCTAAAGTAAGCAGGATCAGAGCCTCCCTTTCTCAATTTTACCAGAAAAAGTTGAGTTTGAAACCAGCTGCCTCGAAGCCAATTTGGATGCAAGGAGGTGTTCAGTCACAGCTTCACTGGTTTAAGGCATCATAGGCTTCTGGTGTGTTTTACCAGGCTGTGACCCCACAGCTCACTCAAGAATCACAGACGAAGCTGAGTTGGATGGGACCCACAAGGATTATYAAGTCCAGCTCTGGGCCCTGCACAGCACCATCCCCAAGAGTCACACCATGTGCCCAAGAGCATTGTCCAACACTTCTKGAGCTCTGTCAGGCTTGGTGGTGTGACCACTTCCCTGAGGAGCCTGTTGCARKGCCCARCCACCCTGGGGGAAGAGCCTTCTCACGAAGGAASAGTCTCAGTTTGCCTGGAGTCATGCTCTCTCTGCTCCTCGTCCCACCAGCTCATGCACAGCTTTCTGTCCACCCCTGGACAGCTTGGATTCCAAACCTACCTCCTCGAGAYCCCCACAACAGCGCAAAGAATACTCATGATCACCCAGACAGATTTCACAATGTGAGAGGGGACACAAAGATTAAGARACCAACCCGGGCAGATCCCAGAGGAAAACAAAACGCCGCATGTATGTCCCTGGATGCAGCAAAAGATGAACCCTACAACATCTCCGAAACTCCACGGATGCAGAATCCGAGTCTGCTGGGACTGACCAACACAACAGGGGAAAGTCACACTGCTCGCAGCACMCTCAGAGGCCCCTGCAGACTCTGRCAAGGGACACAGCACGGCTATATCCTCATTCCCGTTTCAAGGCTGTCTGTATACAGATGAGCAGAATTTGGGACAGGATTTCTCTTGTGGTTCTTGAAGTGCTGATTAGTTTAATTAACTTTTTCATGAAAGTAAAATAGGGCATAAATTTTAGCTGCATTCCTATGAGATTACTAACAGACTTCTTCAAGCACCTCTCTTTCATATTGTCAGGATTTTTCTGATTTGATTACATAGAAGAGGTGGCAGCATGATGACTGCTAATTAGAACGGAACTCTCARCTTATTATCAGTCCACCTCTTTATAGGTTCCATATTAGCAGATCAATACAAATACATAGTGTGTGTACAGCTGTGTTTACCTCTAGAACTGAAATTACTCTAGTTCATACATGTCTCCTTTAAAATCTTTTAGCCTGAAGAATTGCTACGAAAAAAAAGGAATGTAAGAAAATCCAAAACTTCAGCTCAAAAGGGARGTTTTAGTACAAATAAAGTTTTATAACTCTAGTGATCTGGAGTGTCCTTGAGCTGAGAATTTTTGATGATACCATTAACAAGCAGCAGCACTACTTCTGTGCAGGCATCAGCTATAAATTATGCTTTACATACAGTCACTGTGTATTCCTCAGGAATTCAGGACCTCATCCAGGAGATTCTGGAGATAYTCAGCACCAATGGGCTTCGACAGGAGCTGAGGATGCTCAGCAGCCTGCGCTACTATGACCACAATCCATAACTGTGCACTGCATGCTGAAATAATCATGAGGTAAGTACCTGGTAATTTCTCTTTTCCAGCCAAAGTGCACATTACACGTTAATTACAGTTAAGCCACCTAAGCATAATTGTCAAGTATTCTACAGAAACATGCAATTTCTATGCAGATTGCATTTGGCTGAAAACTCCATGAATCTACTCTGTTATTCTGTGTTGCCACGTATATGTGGACAATGCAAACCAAGCTATTAACAAACCAAATAACCCTGAAAGAACATTTAATTTTTATTGCTGCCACAGACTCGCCTTCTAAGAATGCCAAAGTGGCTTAAACTATGGAAAAGAGTAGATTGTGAAGGACATAAAGATACATTTCTTTATCTGACAAGCACAACGCTTAAAGAAGCTAACTCCAATACTCTGGCTTCCCATCAGTTGCTTCTGAATTTTACAATAAAATGGTAATGATATGTCCAGGTGGCACAAATTCTGTTTTAACAGCTGCATCAACTGTACAAAACTCAAAAGCAACATCTTAACAGATTAACAGCTCTCCATAATATTATCTTTGCAGCATGCAATTTGTTCCCAATGATAATTAGGTATTTAGAGACACAACTAATTAGAGAGAAATGACTGGATGATTTTTCATTTGCTGAGAAATCTACTGTCAGAAATGGAGATCCACTATGGGGACTAAAGTAATTGTGGTGCTTGAATTAGTGTCAGGAAGATATGAAAAAATGTGGTTTAAACTATCTAGATGGTAAAATAATGTACCCATACAGACCTCCACACTGTTAATATGTGCATTGATACATTTTTCTCGAAATGGAATAATTCTGTTCCTAATATGTGTGAGAAGAATATGCAAGATTTAGTAAAAGACGAAGAATAATTTTTTTTTTTGTTAAATAGATCTTTTCCAGTCTAATTTGTGATAACAGATAAAAGATTCAAGGGACCATTAGTTCTTAAAGGCATTTGTTTCTTCTTATTTTCACATACTAACTGCAGGGCTCTATCTCTGTTTGCCTTTGCTGCTGCATTGCCTGTCACTAAAATACATCTTTAACTGTAAATCATTTTTCCTCTGGATTTTATTTACCATGTCACTCACCAGCTAGCTTCATATAAGTACACCTCAAGCTACTGGAAAAGAGCATTCTCCACATTCACTGCTAATATCATTCCACAGATTGAGTGGAGTGCTTTATGAGGGATGCTGCTATCATCCAAAGACAAATCATGTCTATGACATATTCAGCCGGCTTTTACCCAGGGCTTAAAGTCATACATCTACAGCACTAAAATGTTTAAGCTGGCCCCACAGCATTCTTCTTCTGGGAAATTGATAGTTCTTTTCGTGCAGCAGCAGAAAGCTCCTCATTTCCTCAGTTCCAGGTGTACCTGGATGTGTTTGCACACACACATCCCCCCACCCTTAAATGTGCATCCAAACTCAGACTACGTTAAGATTCACGTGAGTGGCAACAGCGAACATTCAAACATTGCAGCTGTTTGTACAAACATAATTTTGTCCTTTGTTATGGTCCAGCCTATGCAGTGAGTGCTGCAGGTGTTCTGCAGAAACACACAGCAATATCACACTAGTGAAGGCTCCACCACACTGCACTCACCCAGGGGAAGGGAATAAGGGCCGCACAGACAAATCTGGCAAACCATTACTTCCAAAAACATGGCTTTGCAGTTTCAGTGATTTCCTCTTGAAATAACCCTTGAAGCAATTCCCCCCCTCCCCCCGCTATTTTTTTCTGTTTGTTTGCTTTAATGAATAGACTTTGAAGGTTTGCAAGCTTGACTGCAATGTTCTCCCCAGTGTCCTTACCACTTGATACTGGACACATCAGCTGCATCATACAACTCTTCAACTTTATGTTCAGGACCAAATATGTGGATTGTCAGCAACAATCCCATGGGTAACAATTATCTTTTCTATGACCTCCCAGATATGGCAAAGTGATAAGGCAGGTCTGGAGGATGTGGCTGAGGAGCAGAGCCTTCACTGTGCCTCCTCTCTCCCCACTGCTCCAGCAGCTCCAACACTTCACAGTGCAGCCCCTGCTGGCACAGCTGCTCTGGTTAGCAACATGGACCTGAATCTTTAAAACTGTTTGACTTCAGCTGTTATTTTGGCCTGCTTCCAATTTTTCCTATGAAATGAGGCTAAAAGAAAGGAAATTGTAATGTTCTACAGTTTATGATTCCACTAAACTGGACTGAATTCAGGGAGGAAAGCAATGGCACTTCTTTAGTTCATGTCTTTTTTTTTTTTTTATTAAAACTTGACCAGATTTAAAAGTGTGCTGTAAACAACAGAAGTGTTAGAAATTGCCTTTGAAAGTAAACATATTTTTTCTGCAAAAATCTTTCATTTCACTGTGCTAGGAAACTTAGCAGATAGATCTAAGTTTGTCTGAATATATGTTTCATATCTAACTACAGAAACACTTCAAAAACAAGCTTATAATTAGGACAAAATGGACACCCATGTGACAGCACTTGAATTTAAACTTGTTAATTGCTTCAAATAGCTGCAGACACAGACAACCTTTTGTATAGTTACTAATGCCTGATACACAGCTCCACTGAATCAGTAATAGCATTAGAAAATAAATGTCTGCTTAGTATCTAAGGAATCAGAATTTAGGCATAAGTAAGTTAAATCTTATATTTTAAATAACAGGGTTAATTCCCACAGATAGCTCAGATCAGCAAAGTTCACAGCCAAGGTGCTTCTGACTACTTATCCTGAGCAGCTTTCTCAAATCTGTACATTGTACTGTTCCATATCTCCAACTTCTTCATTTCTATGTAACTCCTGTTTAAAAGCCCAGCATCACAAAGCATTTCTGTCTTTTCTTCACACTGTGGAAACTGATTGGCCAAGGTTCACGAGTCTTTCTGTACAGTGAACAAAACCAAGTACTGCAGCACTTACATAATCAATGTTCAATATTTAATGATGCATCACAGTGATACATCATGGAATGACATTGGGGTAGCATTTGTATCGAGACATGGTATTGACCAGCTGATAAAGTTGAAAAAACACAGACTTTCTTAAACAGGGCACTTTCTACAGATCTGAGCTCTCCAAAGAGAGGGTTCCTAAGCATATTATGATTCAGATAAATGATTTCAGATAAAAAACCCCATGAAATTTTATGCTCACACATGAGCATAGAAACAGATTTAAAAATACTCTTAAATGTCTCAACAGTTCCAAAACATTAACACTTATTTTGGGGGGGGGGGGGGGGGGGGGGTAGCAAAAAGCACGGAAGGAATGGCACAATGCTATAGAAATAATTTCTAAATCATCTGCTTGAGAGCACTTAAAACTTCATAACTAATTTTCTGGAAATAAATCCTTCATCTTTAGGGCCATACTTTCTATCATGTTCTCAAAAAAATGCATGTGCAGGTATATGCAAAAGAAAGTTGAATATGATGAAAGAAGAGCTAACTTACTAATACCAAATAAAACTGCAAGAGTCTCATCTTTCCATTCAAATAACATAAATAACTGCTTCCACAAGCAAAATGTAGTAAATTGCATTTTCCTGTATGTTTACACGCAGCAACATCTACCTCCTTAGAGAAGCAATAATTTTCTTGTCATTTTCAAGTAATACGTCACACAGAACTTGCTCAATCTCTTGAATGCTGCTTTCCATAATCACACCTTGAAGTGTACTGAAAGTCTGGGAGAAGTCAGAATGTTCTGTGCTGTGGTATCAGCACACCACTCTATATGCAGACAATGAACAATTAAATTTGCTCAGGAAGGAATGGTATGTACTGTTAAGATTGACTTCATTTTCCATTTATGCTTCTGGTTTTGTTGTTAAGAAACAGGAGAAGGCGTTAGCTTGAAAAATATTTGTGAGTGCAGGACAGCATCAGAAGTTTCTTCCCAATTCAATGTGTCTCAATACGACCATCACACTGAATTTGAAGAAAACCCCAACCAACCCACTACTTTTTATTGCATTGCTACACTCATGGGCAACATCACAGTTAAAAAAGCTGTCTGCTCTAACAACTTGATCCTGTTTCATCATCTCAACTTACAAATGGGGTATTTGTCTTTCCAGCCTCATCTAACAATGCCTTCTCATCCAACAATTGAGTCAAGGAGAGATCTGGGAAATCAAACTGTGGCATATCTGTCTCTCTTTGTGGAGTTGGTGTATGTGAGTCTGGAGGCTTTTTTTGTTCTTGACTAATAGGAAATAAAATTGGTTCCAACTGTATCTAGAATGAAACAAACTACAAGCAGACCTGCAACTTCAATCAGGTTCATTTCTTTCCATTTCAACCTCACCAGTCTGGAACAAGAAAACATYATTACAGCAGGCTTGGAGTTTACAAGAAAGGCACATAACTACGGAGAAAATATCAGCCAGCTCCTTCATTCATGGCTGGTCAGGTCATAAAATGAGCACAATTCATAGCCTTGCTTCCAAAACAAAGAACATGCTAAAGTAAGATTCCAGATCATGAGTAGTCTGCTCCTACTTCTTTAAATAGAGATCTATTCCTCTACATAAATAGTTTGGCTTGAAATGCTGAAACTGTTTTGAACAGGAAAAAATGCTTCCTTTTCAAGCTCTGGAAGAACAGCATTCCAGTTTGGTAGGAATATGGTACAAGTGGCATCCAAAATTAAAGATCAGAATGCACTTCATGAAGCATTGCCAATAAGGTAACACACCCCACCTTTTAAAAGTTGTTTCATTTCCTAATAGATGATTTCTCAAGAAATCAATATTCCCTTCTCTTCTCTATACTKTGGAGAGTGCTTACAACTACTGATTTGAACTTGAGGCTTTTATTCATTACTGATTTTTCAACGAGCCCTTTGTATTGCAATCCAAAAGATATAAATAATACCAAAAAGAAAACAAAGCCAACCAACAGCTAAGAGCTCATAACTTCAAGTTATGCTCAGTTCAATCTCACAAGTACAAAGCAGGTTAAGTCCTTGGATCTCCTCTTCAGCTAAAGATTATTACCATCTGATTATTAGYTGGTGCCCTCTGACATGAATGTGGCATTTTTTTCATTTCATTCTACTAGAAAGATTATAACAAGAACCCCAACAGCCCTTACCAACTTCCATATTTGCTGGCATTTTCTCCAGGAGCCTTAAGGAATAAGTGTAAACAGCTCCCTTCAAAGTAAGGGAGCAGACACATCGGTGAGCCCTGCTGAGAAAACTGCACCAGTCCTGCCAGTGCTCAGCTGAATCAAAAGTCTCAGCTCCCAGAGCAAGAAATGCAGCATTAAAATTCAAGCATGCAATTTGATATCAAAAGGAAAACAATGTGGGGAAGCCAAGTGTCTCAACTTTTGCTCTTCAAAAGGTAAAAGAAAAAGCATACAGTAGTTATTGTGATTAGGAAGGGAAATTTGAAGAAGAAAAGGTAATAACTACTTTTATCAAAAGCAACAGAGTACAAGGTAAAGAAAGCTGACCAGATAGTCGGCTAAAATGGATGTATTGAAAACACGGAACAAACACCAGGAGGAACAGACAGAAATCATTTGTTTTATGAAGTTTCTTGCAAGTTTTCTAAGACTTTTCTATCTTAATGGCACTGGTATCACGATAGTTATACAATTCTTCATATGGAATAGGTTCTGGAGGTGTATAGGTAGGTATAAATGTGGCCATAGCAGCATATCTTACTTCTGAAAGAGAAAGCTAATAATTTATCTCAGTATATGGTGTGTTTGAACACTTTAACTGTTCACACAGGCTGCACTACAACTGGCAAGCATACATTTTTTGATTGGAATAAATATTTTCAAACACAATTGTTTTGTTATTTCATTGATAGTGTCCATGCTCAGCTTTCATTTATGTTTTGTAGCATTGGTGAGCCTGTAAATTAGCAAAAATTTTACTGCAATTACAACTATGTTCAATCTCTTAGTCAATTATAGGAGTTTTGACTGAAGGGACATCAGCTGTCACTAAAACACCTGAAATAAGCTATAAAATACTCACAAGTACACCTATAAAAYACGTTTAGAAAATGAGCTTGGGAGCTAATTTCATAAATTTCAGGTGTCTAGACATCTTTCATCCACTGAAAGCATTGCTTTGATGGGTGAACTCCACTTTTCATTTGGATAAACTCACATTAACACAATTCAGAAATGAGAACTCTAATTTTGTAACATATATTATTTCATTGCTAGYTGGGAATTTCTGTCCTTCACTCTGCTGCACTGGGGTGTTTTAGTTGCATCTATATTTACCTGTAGAAGTAGATGCACTTGGAACATTTGAAGATACAAAAGCCTAGAATAGATGGAACGCGATGACACCAAGCAGGGCGCTTGCTGAAGGGAAATATTTAATGTTGACTGTACCTCCTAGAAATTCGTTGTCCTTGTATCAGTTTCCAGCCTGATGGCCAAGTGACAGCTACAGGCTTTGTGCAGCAATCAGTCAGACACTCCAGATCAGCATTTCCACACTTGCAAACCAGCATTTGCCAGCATTTCCCTGTTTGAGCATTTTGGGAAGGATCTAACGAGGGAATGCTGCTCAGCACCCCTCAGAGCCGTGGGATTGACAATGCAATTGCTCTGGTACAAAGGGTGGTGCTGCATCTTCCTTGAGCTTTGTGTATGGATGTCAGGTGCTGTCAGCTGGTGTAAGCTCTGAGAGCTGGGCTGTACAGGTGAGTGGGATAGGATGTGACTGTGCTTATAGTTGTTGATTTTGTAATAATCATTCCCATGATTAGAATGTTCCCATTCTAATCCTGCTGTAGTGGATTGTCTCATTTGGGATATAAAGTCCTGTATGTCCTGAATTTTTCATAGGGTCTGTCACAGGGAAAAAGTGCAAAACAGCCTCCCATAAGTGTAGAAAAATGACCTATGCTGAAGTTGGCAAAACTAAATTCTCTATCTGATGAAAAAAACTGAGTCCTAAATGCTTAACATGGTTTCTGATTGTTAATTTGACTGTCTGGAATATTTTCACGTACCTACCATCAAAGAAACAAACAACAATTTATGACGAGAAGATGCAGGAGAAGGGTGCTCTCTAAAAATCTGGTTTCATATCACTGTCGATCAATGGAGAAAAATCAGAAAAAGCATCACTAAAATCAGGTAAACAGCATTTGGATAAAGCTCTAGTTGCCCAATAACAAATAGTGAAAATTTATTACAGAATTTCTTAGTATTATCCTGATGGAATAAATTACCAGATTATAAAGTTATATGAGCTTCTTAGGGGACAATATTTATCCCACAGGTAAGGATTACTTGAATAATTCACAAATTCCCTCRTGAATGAATTATGCATCCTTGTAAGCAAAATGTACATCACAGATCCTAAATTGCCATGCACCACTTCTGCTGGGATGCAAGCCACACTTGCTTCCTAAGACAAATTTCTTTTCATTAAAAGAATTTTCATTGCACCTTTCTACAAGGTGCCACAACCCTACAGGAAGAAATAACTGATCTCTGCTGGCTGACTGTACCAGACATGAATCACTGACTCCACTGTGTATGGAAAGAGATGGGCATGTGTGTGGGAAGAAGGAATTAAAGCTCAGGGCCAAGATCTCTGCAGGAAATCCTAAAAATAGCCAAACTTAGGAAGAAGCGGGGAGTAAGCTTTCTGGTTTCAGTGTCAAGTCACTTAGTAAAATTAAGATTTGGGAAGTAGAAAATCTGAATCAACCACAGCTTTGATTTTCCTGTGCCTCTACAGATCCTGCATATTGCCCAAGTTCRGAATTGCAATGTCACACATCACATAGCTCTCATTTTAGGTATGCCAGGCTTTGACTATAGCAAACATCAGTAATTAACAGTGCAGGAAGAATGGATATTGTGCATATGTAAAGGGCAAACTGAAGAAGACACTGAAAAAGAAGGTGGTATACTGGAAAAAAAAATGCTGCTGAATGCTTGGTACCATTTTAGTAAGATTTTATTTAAAACATTCAGTTTCCCCCTCTATTCCTCAGCATTCTACCCTCCTGCTGTACCTGTCTTTGCACAGACATAATATAGGGACAAATACAGAACAATCAGGTCKAGAAAACATGACCTTGACCAGTTTGGAGGAATTTGGATTATTTTGATATAGAGAAAGGTGATAGAGTGTAAACAGAAAAATATAAAAGATTGCAGAGAAAAGGAAGGAAGGAAATAATCTTTTTTCCATGCTCATTTTGGGCATGATAAAAAGTAATGGGCTTAAACCATAGCAGAGGAAATTTAGATTAACCATTAGGAAAGATTTTCTAACAGCACAGCAATGCATGGGGGGGGGGAAATTTCCTAGGTAAGAAGCAGAAAGTCCATTTTTGTACGCTTTTATGAACAGGTTAGACAAACATCTGCCAGAAATAGTTTACATGCAGCTGATACTGCCTTGAACAGGGGAGATGGGAGTAAATGATCTCTAAAAGTCCTTTCCAGCCTTATTTTTTTTATGATTCTGTAATCAACTTTGAAAGGAGCTTGGCATCACTCCTATTGAAAATAATGGGAGCTTGCAGAGTGTTCTGTAATGGCATTCCAGATTTCCTCCAGTACAAACCAAGGTGGAACTGTGTGCATTTCAGTGGAGGGAAGTGGGACCTCGGGCTCCAGTAGCTGCAAGAAGGGTGGTAATTTATACCTAACTGCATTTGTCACACTCAGTATCTTGCATTGCCAAGGTCTTTAAAAAGCAGGAGAAATTTGATGCCTCTTTCAGGCCATTCTTCAGATTCTGTTCTGAATTGAAGCTGATGGGTAGCTGATAATGTTTCTTAGGTGGATGAGTAACTGATTTTAATGCACTGTTTCACATAAATTAGAGCTTTCTCTACTCTAAATATTTTTCTGAGCAAATAGTCTTAAATCATCAGAAAACGGTAAATTAAATGATGGATTTTAATTTTAATCTAAGGCACCATTTAAAGCTATACATAACTCTTCTCCCATATCAGTCTGAACAATGCTCTGACACAGCTCAGGATGTGGCTCCCTGTGCTGCCGGCTGTGGTTTGCTCTTTTCTAAATCACAACCCGCCATTATTTTTATTCAAAGGTTCTTTCTTCAGTATTCATATTTCAAATTTAGTAATTTCAATCTCCAGAAATTGTAAAGAAAATTCCATCTGAAGTTCACATTTATACTCAGACAATTTTGTACTTTAGGACCAATATTCTTTTGCTGCTTCCCCAGGAAAAGATGCAGTCTATTCTTGAATTTAATGTGTTATGCTCTAATAGTTTGTAGTGTAACTTGTTATGCCTTTTGCATATTGATACATTTTTCAGGTAACCAAAATATCTTTACAAAAACTTCATTGTGTACTCTCAGCTGCWATGTGCTACCAAAGATTCTTTATCTATTCCTTCATGATGACTAATCAGTATTTCTCTTTTGTGGACAAAGATTCCTGCATGAGTATATTTGACAGGAATCATTTATCTGCAGAAAGAATAACAGATTAATCTGCACTTCCCTGGGAAAAAAAAAACAACCAAACCAAAACAGAACAGAGTATATTATATTGAGATACTGATCTGAAATTTCATCAACAAATACTGAAGAAGAGTCCTTATCCTTGACTCAAACTTTTCTGCTGAGGCAATACAGGAATCTGGAAATTAATGAATGGTATTATGCACTAAACCATGCTGTGAACTATTGTTTAGATTTTTTTCTATTATACTGACAACAATGAATCCGAGAACATCTCAAACCTTGTTCATTTATTCCCACAACATCCTCATAAAGCAGCACTCCCATTTTACAGAGAGCACAGAGAAACACCATGTATCCAACAAACCCACGGGGACCTGCTTAGCAGAGCAAGGGCTGAAATCTACTCTGGGTGCAAATTCCAGTGCAAGTCCCCACGAGAATTTTCTTACTTTTTGATATGATTAACTACCATCAACCACCTAAACCTTCCACCTCTAGTCAGTGGAACCATTTCACTACAGAGCAAGCTCTGCTGAACCCACTTTTGCGTGCATTTGAGCCAAAGGAGCGAGAGGCAGCTGCAGACGCACAGGAAGGGGAAGGGTTGAGGGGCAATGGACAACACAAGGCTGAAGCAGTTTTGTACCTGGAAAAATACCCTGAATGATGCTCCCAGGGACAAGTCTGAAAGCCTTGAACTGCAGTCATGGGTATCATGCTGGTATATTGCTGTCAGAGCACAAGGATAAGGAAGGCTACACTTTGGTCACTGCAATCCAAGTATTCTGCCTTCCAGGGTTTGCCCTGTGGCAAGGCACCAGATATTCTACGTCCCACTTACAGTCAGATGCACTCAAAAGAAGCTGAGGACACTGAGTACTTCACAGAAGACACTTCAGACTGTGTATCAYTGAATCGTGAATGATAAGTAATAAATATATATATAAATAGTACAAATTAAGCACAGGATGGATGAAGAAGGCAGATACATTGTCATTCTAAACTTTCCTTGATCATGTCATGTTGAGTCACTCTCAACCCTAAATATAGTTTGCCATTGTAATTTTCTTTTTAATTTTTCACTTACACCCTAGCATGTTTTGAGCACTCAAGACAACTTTATTGAAATGAAAGACTTAAAGTGACAAGAGTATTTTTCGGCTCTGCTCAGATCCATACTTCCTGCTTAGCAATCTGGAAAATTCACTTAACATTCTTCAGACCCAAACATTTTAGAGTAGGTTTATAAAAAGGGGTTCTTTTAGAAGTGATTCACGTACCAGTTTAAAATGTCCCTCTTTTGAATGGATTATTTTGTCTGTCATTTTTTCCATATTAACTAGCTATCAGTCATTTTCAAGCTCATCTTCTCCATTATGAAAAATATATGCAGTTTATTGTATGACTTACTTGCCAGGTCCAATAACATTCACAGAAGCCTATTTTCACCTCATTTTATATTTTACTTATTTTCATTTTTTATGTACATTTAACTGATTGTTGGATTTTTAGTTTGGAATTATTTTTGAATACTCCTTTTAACAGCCTGGTTTCATTTCATGAACCTGCTAATTCTGTATGCCTAAACTTATGCCTTCTCATTGTTTCTGCAGACATTTAGAATATTTAGTTCGTAAGGAAGAGCAGAAGAATCAACTTCCAACCTTTTTTTTTTTCTTTGGTAGTTTTATTATTATTTTTTTACCTGTGCAATTGCAGACAGGTATAGCCTCGATACGAGAGAAACCTGCCCATCTAGTGCTAGTACAGAGCAGTGCATCCTGCAGAAAGTCTTGAGCAGCTCTGCAGTCAGGCACAATTCACCAGGCTGTACAAGTTCTGACAGCCTTGCAAGGCTCCAACTCATTCCAAAAGCAGCATTTGGTGGTTTCTGCACTGTTCCCCATTTCATGTCCCACAAAGACTTAGTCATCTGGATGCACCATTTAGCTGGTGCTGTGTGTAGGCACAGTGCCATTCTTAGATGCTACAGGAGAGTGCAGGGAGCTGCAGAACTCAGCCCTGGTTTTGCACAGACAGCACTGACCTGGATCTGCTGTTATCCCTACTGGACAGGAGCTGACATGTGGATGTCTCTGGACTATATTCCCTTCGCCACTCAGTTCCAAAATTATGAAGCAGAACAACACAAGGCATACAAACAAGAGAAGCTGAGAATTTGTCACAGTAAAGGAAGATTTGTCATAACAAGCAAAACCCTTCTGTAACAATAGTGACCTAATTAATGCAATCCCAGAGTTCTCAGCTATCTGTGGGTGCTCTGAGTTAGTATCTTTGCTGGGTTCAAACTAAGTCCCTCAGAAGGACATTTCCAGGATTTCATTGTTATGGGGAGTTCATCCACAACCAGAAAGGGGGTGGGCAATAATTGAGTTCACTGTTACAAGAGTTCTTGTTCTTACTGCAAGAATGAAAGCATCCTATTAAGATGAATTTCCTCAGTTTGCTATTCAGTTTTACTAACCGAAAGTTTTGAACTTTAAACCTTACATCTTTTCCTTTGTACTCACAACAGTAATTGAATATATAGAGCATAGAGAGGAGTTCATTCCCCATCTCTCATCTTAAAAGTGTTTTATACTTACTAATAATATTAGTTTATTTGTGCCCATACGCTTTAAACCTAACCTTCTACAATAGTTGCACAATATTGATTGRAAGGGGTTAGATCAAATTATTCTAGAAATTGAGCAGCTCCAAACTTTTAAGAGCTACTTTTAAGCAAGAACTGTCCCTATCATGCTTTTAAACCGCTAACAACAGAAAGCCCTGACATTCTTCTGTCAACATTTTCCTGAACCACAAATTGCTCATGCATTAGAAATTCACTTGAAATGGCATAAAAAGGCTGTGAAGTAAATGTATTCCTGAAGCCTGGGTCTGCAAGCCAGTGTAATTTCAGAAAACACCACACAGGCTGCAAAGACAGCAGATGCAAGGACTGAATTTAACTACAGATGATAACTCAATTTATTTTCTCTGTAGTCTAGTAACTCAATAAGTCTTTAGCAGTTTTGTAAATAAACAGATGGATGCCATCAAACGCCAAAGAATGATAAATCTGATTGGTCTCTGTATAATTTTGGACAGCTTTATCCCAAAAATAGACAGTAGAAGCATCTTACTCCAAGAGTGTGATAAAATAAACATGGGAAGGTAGATTATGGGCAGTTGCATTGTCCCAGTAATGAATGAAACTTTCCATGATGCCAGGGCTAAGGATCAGGATGGATCTCAATGCAAGTCCTTTAGTCATAGATTGACTTCTGTTGATTAGAGAARAAAAGGTGCTTTTCAAAGTATACAAAGTTAGAGTAAGGAGAAATAGGTGATGGGACCCCTGCTGAAAGATTTAATTCATATATAATTTTAACTTTGAAAGGTTTATGGTTCTAATTTAGCTGTAAGCCATCTGCTCCACATAGTATGTGTTGACTGAATTTAAAACCAGACCACCAATTTCACACAGGAAGGACACTTATCATCCAGTGTGTCACTTGCACAGGGATTTGTTCCCTTTACCCAATTTTGCACCTCTAACTAGACATCTGTTGAATCCTCAAAGTTTAACAGCACAAAATTAAAAAAGATGCTCTGTTAGGTTGAGGTGTACATTCACATGGGCCCTACTGCTGCCTATTTTCCACATGAGAAACACTGGGTCTTTGAGTAAAGAGAAGTAGAACAAAATGCTGCTTTATAGCATTATCTGATCATCRATGTTTCCATTTGTGTAAAATAAACCATACCAGGGATTTTTCTCATGAGATTTCTATTAAAAACTACATAAGCATTGGATAACTCCTCTCAGCAAAATTCTCAAGTGAGAACCTCACATTTGTTAGTTGCCTTTATCATTTTTTTATTTATTTTCCTTTCCTCTGTTGACATCTGTATCATTCATGTCAAAAGAAGAAAAGCACACTATGATTTCTTTCAACTTGAGAAAGCTTAGCCTTGCAGAGGGCCTAAGGCTCTGCCTGGGAGACAATCAAATTTGAAGACCTAAGTTTACCATTTTTAAATTCAGAAGGCCTATGAAAATGGCTAAAAAACATCAAGCAACAAAGAAATCTGTGTTTTAGAGGCAAAGAAACGTAAGAGCCAAAGAAGAACTGTCAAAAATCAAGATGAATTAAACCTTGCAAAGGTTTAGTAAAACCAGCATCTAAAGATTTTCGCTGTATATAAATGAGACACCAACAAAGGAAGGAGTCATTATGTAGAGAGAATGAAGCAGAGATCAGGTATTTTCTAGATACTGTCCCAGGAGTGAATTTGATGGTTTTCAAGGAGGGAGATAATGCTTATCAAAGACGGTACCATCAATATGGATAATGGAATGAGGATATGGAAACAGAAGAAACAGAAGTTTTATGAAATGACATTAGGGTAATCAGAACACTAATTCTGTAAGAATATCAGAAAACAAAGGCTGGTAACAGGGAAATTTAATAATGTGTTGTGTCAGATGCATACAAATTGAGAACAGTAACTGCTGTCTCTTTCAAACTAAATATTGTCTAGATTAAAGGAAAAATATATTCAGTTATTTACCAATCTATTAATCAGACTCAGCTATGAGGTACTCTGCAAGAAAGAATAATTAAAGGCAGGTAAATGGAAAACAGGTCAAAATGCACCAACATTTCATCAGAGATTGTGCCAGAACCCCCTGATAGTTTTCTACAATAAGTTATATAATTTTCTGGGTAAGAACATGCACAATATTTTCAAGATTTCTGAAATCTTATACTGTGAGAAATTATCAACAGATAAATTATCAAAAGATAAGATAGAGGAGTTATGGAGAGTGGAGAATGGCACGAAGRAGAGAAAACAAAGAGTAGTTTTGAAGAGAAAGAAGGCTGATGAAAGAATAGCATGGAAACAAGAGTCAATCTTCTTACTGTTCATTTTGTTTCCATTAAASATCTTGGCATTCAATTCAATCATGACAAACATCACTATGTATCATAAATATAGAGAAAGCATAGAATATAATCCAGAAAGAGATGCATGACCTTAAGAATTTGAGGAATGCTCAGATTCAACAGCAAAATTCAAAGCCATGTATTTTGGAAACAACCAGAAACTTATACTCTAAAAGTTTACYATTTAAGGAAGAAAATAAGTTGGTTGCACAAATACCAAGTTGGAAGGGGAGAAAATTGTTTTTAAAAAGTAAATGTTAAAAGGAGTACAGCAACAAAATGTTAATGCCATTGGGCAATGCCAGATGGGACTTCACATGGCACTGTGAGTACAACATGGTCATGCAAGGTGAAAAGAGATGACCTGAAGCTGAAACTGGGACACTGCTACAAAGGTGTTCAGAAGACTGAAGAACAGGTTTAAAGCAGACCTCATTTGCCTTGGCAAAATGAAGGTGGAGACAAGATAGGRTTGCTGTGTTAAAACAGTGTGGGTGATAGATGAAAATAGCATAACCCCCAAGTAGTTCAGCTGATGGTGAGCAGGCAGGTATGGCAGAAAGGTGGTGTTTCTTCCCAGGTTAGAGCCTCTGATTTGAAGGTTTGGATTCTTGTGCATCTGTTCTTGGCCAGAAGCTCAGGATCACGAGCATTTGTCTTTGCTTCTCTATTCCCATGATAATAGGGGTGAGGAAATCACCAAATTGTCATCTGGACAATAGCTCAGACAACCTCCCCAAAACCGGAAGAGATGCACATGGTTGTACTTACACTTCACAGTGTTCAGAATTTTACACCCTCTTCAGACATTCTTTCAGTTCCCTTTATGCAACTAAAGCTGCAAGAACCCCTCAAAGGAAAAAAAAAAATATTTCTAATACTCTGGAGAAACAGTGACCGTTTTGGATTGAACAGTGAATAAATAGCTGTCAAAGAAACRGTCACAGTACTTAACAGTTTTTATTAATATGTCTCATTTTATTGAGTCCCTCTAGGGCAGGAAATTCAGTGACAAAGTTGTAAAACAACCATCTCCACCTCCTCTATTCTCCTGCTCTCTTTTCTTTTCTTTTTTTTTTCAGCTGATGGCTCCACAGTATGCAGCTTTTCTGTCCAATCAATAAGTTACTTCTGCCAAAATGTGTGGAAGACACATTGCTAACATTATACTGCATGTTCTTCACATTAAAGTGTTTATGTCCTTCCCAAATATATTCAGAATTTAAAGGAATCCAGGTTCTATGGCTAGAATGATGTAAAAACTAACTCATTACAGAACCACCTAAAATTCTGTAAAAGACCAGACAAAATCAATACCTCATTCTTCATCACTTACAAAGCTTTCTGTGCTAAGAACCTCTGTACTTTCCAAGTAGACTTTATCCTGCACGTTGCARAAGTAATTGCTTTGAGTTCGGGCTGGAGAAGGGGTGGTGGTGGCTACCAGGTCTTATTGTCTACTTTGTTTTTGCTATTGCCATAAATATTTTTTAAGTAATCATCGACACCATCTGCCACTTTCCACTGTGTTCTTTTCACAGTGTCGATACTATAAACACAGTCTGCTCCCTCATTTGATGCAGTGCAGAAGGACGGAATTAAGCAGAAAATAGTCACTCCAAAAATAGGCCTTACTGCTCAAAAGGAAGCAACTCCTTCAGTAAAATAATCCTCAGAATAGATTATTTTGGCTCACCAAGTCTTAGAGCTATTTTGTTAAGCACCTCCAGTTATCTGGAAAGAACTCCAGGTTTTACATCTGTTGAGACCATGGCAATTGACAAATCAGTCTCAGTGTCAGTAAGTTGAAGTTACTGCTTAATAGTCTAATTAGGAGTTTAGTTTTATAGTCATTAAAACTCTTTCAAAGACCATTTTGATTTTCTCACACAATGTTAACGTTTTCTRTCTTTTTTGAGCATTTAACTGGCATCATGTTGGTAACTAGTATGGAGTATCCCTCAGCACAATTACCGAAATTGCATTTCTATACAAAATGCTCTAGCTGTGCCTTAGGTTAGAGAGAAAGATTAAAACCAGTTTTCACACAGTCTTAAAAGTAAAAGGAAACGCAAAAATTTCTGTTCCTCACTGAGTCTTTTATAATAATCCATCTTATCTGTAGACCTTCTGGTCAAATGAATATGACTGTGCACCTCTGCATAATAAATCAAATGTTTTACTGATCCCTGTATTTTGACAYACTGTTTTTGTGTAATAAATAGTTTGATTTATTTCCAATTGCATGTTGGGACTTTAGAGGAAATAACAGAATTGAGATTTTTTTTTCAATATTTCATTATTTGAGAAATCTTGCTATTTATGATGCATGGGTGTCTYTTCTAGGGGTGTTGTATAGTTAGCTTTGCTCAGTCTTTTTATAATGTTTTCTCTGTTTACATGCCACTTTATTCCACCTAAACGGTAGATTATAAATATGAAGTATGCTTCTTTGGCAAATCAATAAAAGCAGCAAATAATGAAAATAAGGCAATAGTCTGTCTCCAAAATTACAAAGAAGGAGAGACAACATGCAGTCTAGAGGTGGATTGTCGCAGAACAAAGAACAGGATGATGCACAGAAATATGTCTACTTAAATAAAAAGTAGGATGTTACTTTGTAGGGACTGATAAGCCAGCTGGGAAAAACAGAATGCAGAACTATGTTTGGTCTTATCCAGACTTCTATAACTTTTCAAAGTTCCTTTTTCTTTTTGCAATACCAATTTTAGTTTCTTTTTTATATGTTTAGGAGTCTAAATAAACTACCAGTTGTGAATATCTTCCCATTTCTACATCTACGCTCACTTTTCTTCTCCCAAGGTTCAGTATTCCTAGTTTTTCTTCACTAAAGCAGAGACTCAACCCTCTTCTGTATGTCTTAATTACAGTGTATTTTCCTCTACATCTTTTACTTGTATTTTTCTACGAGAAAATCTATACTCATATTTGTAGCAGTACTGAATTTATTGGGTTATTTTGCAAGTATGAAAGGACTGGACAAGGAATGTGTTGGTAGTAGGTAGAAATTCATGGGATTTACATGCCCCAGTGTACATCTGCATCTACCTCACTGCATACTGAGATAGGTACACAGATGAACCCATTCTACGCAGGAAAACCCATAATCTATGGGTTTGTTTCCAAGGGTCAGAAAAATTGAGCCATGTAATTAAATACAATAGTCTATATAAACTATTAGTTAATTCATATTTATGTTAATATGCCTCTTATGATATGCATTAGCTTTTTTTGTATTTTAATCAGAGAAAATTACAAATAGAATCAAGAAAGCCTTGTTACTGTTTTCAACCAGAGCTAATTGTCTTGTAGAACACTTAATGAGTCATTATTCATTATGATGGTGAGGACAGGGAAGGCAGATGGCATGGTAGTTTTATTGATTCTGTGATCCTACTGTAGCTTGCTGATTAAGTAGGATTGAACGCCACGGTTAATGCAGACAGAATTACACGAAATTCTGTTTTGAGTCAAGGATATCAGGCAGGAACTTTCAGATGGCACTGTTCAGAGGCCTGCCATCTTAATTTATACTTATAACAACAGAATATCGCACATAGCCTTCAATTTCAATTTCCATTTAATTTCCAAGTGTTATTTTMTGGATTAAGTTAGATTCACCTCACCTAGTCAGAGCCATTTAGGTGTTAGATATCCACTAAGCTTTAATAGAGAGACTCATATGTGCACACCTGCAGAGACCATTCAGCTCACCACCTTAACAGGGAAGCTCCTTTACTGGGTGCTCTATCACTTTTACCCTCTTGGTAGATAGGAAAATGCTGCTGTATGAAAGTAACATAACCTGTATATAATGCAGAAATTACATCCTTTGATTCTGAATTATTTTGAAATGCATTAATATTCTCATTTCTCTTTGTGCTTTTTCTTTGTCTTCTCCTTATCCAGGAACGATGCAAACGTTGTTTTATAAACTTATTGTACAATAACTCAATATCTCAAAGCATGGGATTTAGCTGGCTTTAGTAGTAATGATGACATGGTCACAGTTCTTTTAACAGAATTTATCACATTGCCAAGCTATTCTCTCTGTATTGCCCAATATATCACCAGAGCTGTAYGAAGACCTTGAAGGAGTTATTCTTGGCCCTTCCACTGCTGGTAATTCATAGGCACCTTTTTCTGCATTAAGTTATATATTATCCTCTCTTTTTTTGGTCTAACTTGTTTTGTTCAATCCCCTTTGCAATGTATAATTTAGTTCTTTCTAGAGATCTGKTTGCAGCTGCTCTCATTATTAGATCTGCTTTGATATTAAGAAGAGTTTAAGCTATTTTAAGCATGGGGTCAGACACTACAGCAATAAAAGATGATCTCCAGCTTCCAGTATATCATAAAATTTGTAAGTCACATATGCACTGCACTGATGCATTTGTACTGACACACAGGTGAGTCAGAYAGATAATTGCTATTTTTTTGAACCCCCTAATTTTGATCCAATTACACAGGTACAATGCAGTCAATGAGACAACGGAAGAATGAAGAAAGCACATGTTCCATCAGTCAATCCAAAGCTGAGAAATTTAACTTGATGCTTTGCATCGATCATTCTAATCTATACTTTGGTTCTAATTTCGTTCATTTAAAAACAAGTTGTTATTTCAGAGGAGTATAATTGAATTGTTAGCTTAGACCTAAAAGACAATGTAAGGTCTGCTGTGAAACACCTAACCTACCACAATGGCAACATTTAGCGACTTTCCAGATTTTCAGGATGTTTAATTCTACAAACAGCTGCTTTAYTGAAAAAGTCCTTGTTTAAAACATGAGTCACAACGACTAGTGCTTCTTYTTTTTGCAAAAAATTAATTTTTATCATTATTTTGACCGAATCTAYGTAATCAATCTGTATAAAAACTACCTTAAGTCACAGATTAATTTTAAGCGGTTTAACTTATAGAATTAGCACTTAAACAATGTTATTGAAAGTCTGCAAAGTTCTGAGTATTTTCTGCAGGAAGTAGAGAACACACAGATCTCCACTGGGACATATGGTCTCTCCCAGAGAAGTTTTTGCCGTGCATAGCCTTTGGCCAAAGCCCACCATCTGTAGCTTCAACTTTTCTTCCAGCTGCTGATAAAGGTGAAGTACAGAACATATGCTGCACAAAGAGTAACCTTTACATTAGGGTTTAGATTATTTGTTGGGGTTTTTTGTTGTTCTGTATTTTTTTTTTAATATTCAGAGACTTTTTTCAACAAAATAGTTGTTAATGTAAAACTTGGAAAWGTAAAACTCACTTTGGATCAAATTCAGAGCCTAAAAAATTAGGGATACAACTAAGAACTCCAGTGAAGCATAGATTTGTTATTTGTATAAAGAATTTGCGTTCTCAATTTTGGTGAAAATGTGATGGAGGACAATAACAATCCAGGCATTCCCTTCTTATATTTGCAACATATGCATAAAAGGAATGAAATCCACAAGTCTCCCACTGTGAACTGGGAAGAAGTATCATTGATGTATCATTTAAACRAAGATGCTTGACACACTGTCAGTTTTATCCCAGAATGATCCCAACGAGCTGGAAAATGGTTGTGTGCAAGTAATAGAGGATTCTAATATTACTTGGCAAGACATAATTACTGAACACACGACTTCCATCCACCTGAATATCATTGTTTTTATCTAGCTTAGATCATAAGGGAAACCAACTGCAAAGCAAATGTGTGTGCTGCACAAAGTTTCCACATCATTTCCAAAAACTTGGCAGTGTTCACAGCATCTGCTCCCAGGAAGCCCAGGAAAGAAGCAGCAGGTAGAGCTGCAGGACAGGAATGAAGTGAATTAGTAGAGCTCCAGGTATGCCAAGAACATTGCACAACACCTTCTGCCTGGTCTAGGCATGGTTACATAGAGCAGTCCACGAGTACCAACATTCATCATGCACAAGAAAAAATGATTACAGCAGCATAATCTAATACACTYCAATGGTTGAACCAGCATGGCTGCACACCTCAAGCATTTCTATTTGCTGTTGAACCTCAACAAAGTGAAAGTTGTGGAACTAAAACATTAATATATTTTTGAACACTAAATGGCTGGCAGATACCATAATAACAAATGGAGGAATAGCATTCCAAATATATGCCTGCAAAGCTGATGGAAGGTAAAGCAATGAGAACACAGAGCAGAAAAGGAGGACATAACATGTGTGAAAAAGAGGTGTGTTCTTTCACAGAGTGAGAAACGTGCAGAATGGCACATCTGCTGTGCTGTTGAACCCAAGTCCTGCTTCAAAAAACCTGTTCCTTCCATGTTTCACACGCAGCAAAGAACAGCAATTACTTTTTAAAAACTCCTTTATATGGTAAATAGAAGCTGATTATGAAGAAACTAAATGAATACATTTTTACTGTCGAGATGCACATCATAGGTAAATTTGAAAACAACAAAAAAAACCCTCCAAAAACATTTTAAGCTTCAATTTCAACAATTACTTTTAATTTCCTTTCATAATGTTTTTTCTTGTTGCAAGACTATAAACACCTTCATTTCTTTTTCATTTCCTTAAAACATGAACAGGGAATAAGCTAAACATCCTTCCTCTCTCATTGCTCTCCTCTGAGCACTTACATTTATATATTTCTTCCAGGAACTGTATTTGACAAAGCATCAGTAACACTTTTATTTTCATAGCACTTCCAAAAATAATATTCCAAGCCATAAACAGCATTTTAAGAACTAAGTCCTCATCTCAGAATTCAGAGGGAAAAAAATATAACACCCCTTGCCCTCAAAAAATGAACTAAAACTCCCAAATAAATAACAGATAGTGATCAGGCCAAAAGAAGAACACCCAGCTGAGCTTATTTCCAACATAAGTCAACYGAGTTTGACCTCATCATTACTCAATACTTTTTAATCTCTTAAATGGATTTTTGAAGGTTAAAAGGATATCTTTTGGGCTCTTAATGATAAAAGTTAGCCTGAAAGCATATTTTCTGGTTTACTCCTGCATTTTGGGCACATACCATGCAGTTCACTGTTCTTTACAAAGGTGTTCATTTTGGCACCAGCTCCAGTGAATTCTGAACTAAGAAACTGGTCATATGTGCAGTGTCACATTACTGTCTGCACTTGGTTGTCAGGGCTCTTTTGTATCATACCATTGTAGGCAGTTACCCAAAGGATTTTAAAGGTGTAGTTAGGTGTAGTTCCTCCTGTTTAGGAAGTATTCCATGAGAATGTTTTTGTACACTGATCCAGCATGGATCAGATAAGGTAGATTACCACAASAAGTGCTTCCAGATAATGCAAGTGCTGCTTTAAAATGAGCTGGCATCGTTTCCAAAGTGGACACCTCCCTACAGAAGCATTCACTCACGCAATCCCAGGTTTTATCTGACAGGCATTCTAGGGAATACTAGTACTTCAAGTGAGTCCGGGACAGCAAAGTGTTGGGATTTGTGGTGCAAACCAGACTGCACTAAATTTTAGCCTGAAGTGAGAATACTCCCTGGTATTCCCTGTACAGCCTCATTTATAGCGGCTTGAACTGAAACCAYAGAAGTGGCTGCATATGGAGCGTTTCTTTCCCAGAAAGACATCGTCGGAGCAGATTCACGCGCACAGGAAGTCCTAATGAAGGTTTTTTAATAATTTTAATAATCCCGGGCTTTTTATTTGGATGAGACACAAAATTCCCCCCAAAACTTCCTACATTAAACATCGGGACTACGACTTGCCCAAGCGGCTCCTCGCACCCACCCGCTGTGGCGTTCCTTTGGATGTGTGAGGGTGGTTTTGCCCGGGCRGGGAGCGTTGAGGGAGGACAGACAGACACCCACCTACAGCAGCCTTACCTGACTGCCCGGGCGGGGGCACGCCCGAGGCTCCCCGGGGCAGGCACAGGAGCACGGTGAGGACGGCGGCTCTGCTGCCCGAGCACGGCTCGATGGCGATCGGCTTGGGAGCACCCTGCAAAAGGAACACACCCATGTAACCTCCGACATTCCCTTCCCGTCTTCGCTCCCACACCCTGAGTTTGTTTGAAGGCACGCGGTACCAGCAGGGAGACGTTTTTCCTGATTAGCTCTCTGCATTCAAACGGGTTGTCCTAAACACGTTAAYCGACTTTAAAAAGGGGCTTTGACAGCCCACGCTGCAGGTCCAACCAAACAACAACAAAAAAACTTAAAAGMTCATAAAGATAACAAAGTTTTGTCGCTCGCTAAATGTAGTAATATCAAAWTAAAGCTTAGAAAACAGCAAAACCTTTTGATATGCGCACTGGTATCTGAGAGTAGCACAGTTTCCTCTGTTGTATTAAGAAGTATCCAAGTGAAAGAATTGTGCTTCAACAGCGTCCATTACCTAGCCTGCCTAATGCCAAAACTACAAAATGAGAGCAAATGTGTATGATAGCTAGATGATAGCTAGAGTCAGCCAATCCCTCCTGAGACCCCCRGACCAGGAATTCTGCCTTTTCTCTGTCTGTCTTGGTAGGCAAATGATTTCTTCAAGACGGGACCTTCCCGATTTTTTTTTTTTTTGCACTTGCAGAAAATAGGTGTAGTGTTAATATATTTACATATCCTTAGAAACTCTCTCAAAATATTGCCTGCGTGACTATCACCTTACTTTGTCTTATATAAACTATGACAGTGGTGGTTTTGATGGCATGGGGTTTGTGCTGTTACCAAACTCTCATTAACTATACTGATAATTTAATTTGCAGTTACCTTTCAACTWAATGGTTGCTGCCATATTTTTCTCAATTTACCAAGGACAGTAGGAGCTGGGAAAAAAGCAGAGCAGTCTACAAAGACACAGAATACCAAGTTTCTAATATGAAAATTTACAATGTTTCCACATTTACATGTTTCCATATTTTGTGTTCACTAAGAGATAGGCATTTCACTTTTGAGAGCTTAAACACTTAGTCAAGCACTAAAGATATTACTAAAAACATTAGGTCAAAATCAGCATAAGCATTTCTTTCTTTTTTTGTTTGTAAATTTTTAAAATGTCTGTCATGTTCCAAGGAAAAATACGAGTCTGACGTCTTGAGTCAAAATTCAAAGCCATAAAACTTTCTATTTACATACAAAATGCAATGTATATATAAATGTCAACTGATTCAAGTATTCTAAGAAAAAATGATAGTTCAGTCAAGTTAAATACACTGCAAAGTACTAGATATAAGGAAAACAAAGACTCTTCCATCATGTAAAGCAATTATCATTTTCTATTTTTCTACCTCCAAGTAGCCAACATTTATTACTGCTCAGTGAAGATAAGGAAACAGAATATAGCAATAAATTGAACAATAGATAAATATACTTATGTTTTTTACTTCATGGCCATATTTAAAAGGCATTTCTGTAGATTCATTTAAAGCAACAGCATTAAAGAACTCGRGTGAAGAATGACATCTAATTTAAAATTGCCAAGGCATAGTGAATCACAACTTACATTCACTAAAACCTTTACCAAGTGATGAAATAGAAAACCAAAACCCCAAAAGCTTCAGCTGAAAAAGAAAAACACAACCCAGCTTTTTAAAAATCAAYGTAAGAAATATTTTGTAAACTGAGTCCACTGAATTTGTAGCATTTAGAAATAACTTTTTTTTGTAATGTATTGGCTCAATGTCAGCCAAAGGAACAGACTATGAACTCGTGTAGATCTGTTGACTTCCATGGATCTATTATCAGCAAAACATTTGGACAGGCATTGCTGGATGATACAATTCTAAAGGCCATGCAGAAATGGGAGGAAACAGGCTAAGGATCTTACTAATATTAACAGCATTGATTGCACGGTGGATTATTGTGGAAAAGCAGTACCAGGGGATTATTGGAAAAGAAAAACCATCTTCCTCTATGCACACCTCAATCCTTATACAGCATTTACAATTAAAACACCAATTAGTTGGTATTACTAATGCAAGCAATAGAGCATTATAAGTCATCTTTCCTGATTTGTCACAAGAGCAAACCAAATAACTGTTTGAAAAGGCAGAGAAAATGAAATCTTCATTTTAAAATGTTATTCAGTTTATGCAAATGCACAACTGAGAGGAACAAACTTAACAATATGACTTTTAATTTGATGATTACTTTATTATAAATCCAAATGATGATATTTTCTTTTGCTGTGTAACACAAGCCCTTTGATTAACAGGCCTCAACCTTTTCTGTTTGAAGTTTGTACTAATGCTCTTCAAAACACAGTTGGAGGAAATGATTTCTGATAAATATGTTTTTCAAAGGACTTCATCCAAAAATAAAATACAGTAAGAATTTTGTGCTTATTTGTTGTCTATAAAACATTATGACTGAAAAAGCAGGTGTCTTATCTTACCTCACATCATTCAGGTTCCCTAGCAAAATAACACAGTAGCATAGAGCAAATGATAATAATTTAGATACCCTAAGGTTTGTCAGTTGTTTAAAGATAAATACATAATCATGAATCAAAGTTATTTCACAGTGACATAACATGTTCTCTGAAATGTGCCATTTATCTCGCATTTTCCACGGGTTTTTTGGAAGAGATAAGGCACAAGTTTGTTCGCCCAAAGCACTAAGCTACCATGATTTACTTGCTAGAATTATCTTTTTTTCCCCCTTGTACAGAAAGTGACTTTTTTTTGCAGAAAAGCTCAAATGATGATCACAGAGTTAATAAATTAACAAAGTTAATAAAAGTTTCTGTCAGTGAGACRTAATAAACAAACACTTCTTTAATAAACTTTTACTTCTATATTCCCTTTCTTACACACACTGTGACAGAAAGAGGTATTTCAGTTGGGAAGGTGAAAAAGAAAGTGGAAGAAAACTATGAAGGAGTAAAGGGGTGAAAGACATACATTATTATTGATAGGAAGAAAAGAAGAGTAACCCAGTGGATATAGTAGGAAGAAATAAGTGGAGAGGGTAGGGATTAAAACAAGCAAAAAAAAAAAAAAAAAAGATATGAGGTTTTATCCACAATTTAAGTGTGTAGTGATGCATTTATTCACAGAAAATAAGTATCAAGAGTCATCTTTCCACGGTCCTAGATTTTCATTAGAGAAAAGGTTCTACATTCTCTCAATCTTTTCCTAAAATTCCCCAAAAAAYGCAGCCAAAGGTCAGCTGTTTGGGTGAGTTTATGAGGAAATACCAAGCTTTGGGAAGATTCTTTTGGATCTGTTTTTTATAAGGAATAGATTTGGGCTGACTTATTTTTTTCCCTACRCAAAGGACAGATGACAATATTACCATTACTGGCAGAAAAACATACAACAGTGTATGCCACGTTCCTGCTTAATGAAAASAAAGCAACAAAACAGGTGAGTATGTTTATTTAAGTATTGAAAACCCAGCAAATCTTGCATTATTGTATTTGGCTGTTCAGGAATAACAGAGTTGAAGTGTGTTCTGTCTCCCTTGGTGGGTGGCATGGGCAGCAGGGACCAGTGGCCYGAAGGGGTGAGGAGAGCAGGACAACAATGGCTCAGGGGATGTTCACGGAGCTGCTCTGAGTGTTCAGCATCTCCTTGGGCAAAATGCACTGAAACTTCAGCACCAATTTGTATCTTTGAAAATATTTAATACTGTGAATACAGGAAGATGAAAAGTGTAAAGTGTTTCGGTTCTATCTGTGTTCCAAGAAGTGGTGCCTCTCAGAAGTGCTATAAAACTTTTGATTTTCAGTACTAAGTAATATCCCTCTATATATTTTCTTCAACATTCTAAGTTAGGTGCATCCAATTTTTAAAAGTGCATTATTATACCATAAGACAAATAGTTCACGTAAGACTAAATGGCTCCAAACTCATGCCAAAAAAGCAATTAGAAAATTGAATCAAGGAATTAAGGATTAATGTGAGCATGTTACACCTGTCAGAAGCAATAAGTATTTTGACAAGAACAGAATAAAGTTTGACAGTGTGCACAAATACAGACCTGATGTATAAATCAAGTATTAAAATGCAAACTATGCATTAATCACTGTAATGTTTCCTAACTAAAATGGTCTTAGTAGTACTTATAAGAATTCATTATAAATAAAACTTCAGCTCTTCTTAAAAAACAGCTCGAATTATACTTTTTATTGTATTAATAAATTATGTCAATTTAAACTTAGTTTTTAATCATATTATTAAAACAGCATTAATCTGGTGAATTCCACATAAACTTAGACAGATGACTTGGCAAATAAACAATCAAATCTGTTGTTGCAGAAGGATTAGTACCAGACTCAGAATGTAAACAGCCTCTTTTCTGGATTTTTAACATGCAAGACTTCAGAGGGAGGAAAACAAATTAAAAAATCAAGACTGTGTCCTCTGAAGAGGTAAGAGATGTAGAAAAGGAGGAAACATAAAATTCAGACTTTTATATTAAAGTACTCACATTCTTCATTTGCTCTCAGCCTCAGGTGCTTTTCCTACATTCTTTGGTTATTTTCTGAGTTAATTGATTTATTTGTGATACACAAGTCTCAGATTCTGAAATGCACTTGAGTACTGAGGTTGGATTTTGGTCAAATTCAGATACCTACATACAAATTCAAAAGCCTCAAAASCCTGTTAATCTTAGCATTAAAAATTTCTCAGGAGCTGAAGGTCTCCTCCACCTGCCAGGCACATTTTGGTCTCTTCTATGCCCACTCAGGATTCACTGGCATTTCTGCAGCTGCCCTGGATGTAGAGCTTGATCTAGGTAGCTGTTCCCAAAACATCCTTATCAAATTAGGTTTTTACAATACAATTGTAGCTACTTTCTTTCAAAACACAGTTGAAAGCAGAGATTAACTCTGGTCTTTAGGGTAGCTGGATGACTCCTGGTTACCCCATTTCGCTTTTACTAAATGCATGTTTGAGGTGAAATACTCTGACCTGTAACTAAAGAGGAAAGGTCAAATGGTGTGATTACTCTGATCATTCTCAGTGCAGTAAAGGCAAAATTCTCAGCAGGGCTGAGGAAGAAAAGAAAATTCACCCTCTCAAAATCACAGAATTCCACYGATGTCATTTGGTTGGGGCTCTTTTGGCCATTTTCCTGAAGCAACTTCAAATGTCCCTTGTGCAGCTATCCTGCCAGGAGAAGGAGATGGCAGGCTCCCACCTGTAGGCAGCTTCCATCCTATCACCATCTGATTTTTTCCATGGTCATTTGCCGAGAGAATCAAACCCAGCAGTAATGTCAGAGAAAAGAAGAAGGGTCGTCCGCTCCTCCCTGCAGAATCCCAGCGTTTTCACAGCATCCACTGCTGCCCTAAGGAGAACCTGACACTTCCAGAGTGCTGAAACCAAGGCAAAGCCTCAGASAGAAACCAAGCCTGCCATCAGCACTGCTGGTTTGGTAGACTATCAGTGCTGCACTGCATTACTATCCTAAGTGTTGGGCAAACTAATGAACTAATGCTCATTAACACACTTTTGAGTACGAGCTTCCCACCCACCCACGAGTTTTGACAATTTTCTCCACAGATTTATTCCATGAGTAATGAGGCTTAATGATAGTGCAACATGAAAAAAAAAAAAAAAAAAGCTCTCACAAAATTCATTTGTGTGCCAGGAGGAATATACAATATACTTCAGGAAACACTGAGATGGAATAAATAAACAAGGCTGGGGTACTGAACATTGCTTGTGGCTGGCATAGGAAACACCAGTACTTCATATGACTCCAGRGTTTTACAGAAATTCTGAGCATCTACTGAAGATTTTCATTTAATACACCACATAAAGTTCCTCTCTTGCAATTAGTGAGTGGAAAGCTTCACCTCATTTCAACCTGCAAGAATGGCCCAGAGCCTGAGTGTCCTCAGCACGCTGAGTTTCTGCACTGCACCTTCTTTTGCCTGAGGATTCCTAAGTGATTTTCCAGCTTTGGTTAATGAGGTCCCACTAACCTGTGTGAGGTACATAAACACATTACCTACAGMAGTAGAAGCTGGTGAACGTTTTGGTGTATCTCATAATTCCTCTACCTATACTGGAAGAGACTTGAGGTAACTGCCCTGCTTCTGTCACCATCACCCAGAAGTGCTGATTTACTGGGAGGGATCTACCAACTCTACTAGTCCTTCACAATGAACAAATTTTCCTTGAAAACTTTTATCATGTCTAATGAAGCTGAGGTCAACAGGTTTATTGATAATTAAATGCAACCTGACCAAAACTACACCAACATTTCTTATTAGATACTTTTTTAACACTGAATTATCTTTCCATTGTAATTCTCTCCCACTGTTTTTGCAGAATACAAATCATTAATTTCCTTGTTTCGAAATAGAAATGGAAATCTCAGACTATATTGGAACATTATTTTCCATAAGAAAAACAGTGGAAATGAACAATAAATAGAATACATTATGATTACCAAGCTGCGATTATGGCCCCAGTGCAGAAACTGCATTGTTATCCTGTGATTTATTGTCTTGCCACTCTATCTCAGCTCCAACAATGATAGACTGCATTCCTTCTTGCAGTCTTTTCTGAGTACAATATGGTTGTTAGTTCTGTACCGATGTTAAATTTATACACTACTCTTTAAGTGTTTATGCTCAGAAAAGTCATATTTTTATTATAAGAACTATGTTTATTTGCAACAAAGTTACTAAGTTAATCTAGTAAGAGACTTCACTTCAAAACCTAATGCTACATCATGTAGCATTCCATTAGAAGGAGAATTATGAATTGACATTCTGATTAAAATTGATGTATTAAGACAAAGCTACGAGAAACACCTGCAGATGCATTTATTTCCAATGGGGTTTCCAAAAAGAACTCTTAGTCAGGTTTCCTGTTCAGCTTTTATCCTACTGCCTAGAGGTTGCTTTTTGTGAACTGTGACATCAGTTTGCACCATCCTGGAATTTTCTTGATTTTCACAAGCGGCTGAACAGAGCACAAGACATCGAAGTGAAGTCAAAACCTCAGATGACTGCAAGGCACATTGCATTTCTTTCTGTGTGTCCATGTATGCAGTTCCCTATGTCTTCACACTGTTAAATAAACTTGGTTTTACTTTACTATTACATCTTGCCCACTAATGAGGGTAATTTCAGGTTAATATGGAAAATATTGAACATAACTTAGAGTGGATGGTGTGTGTAGCACTTGTACTGGATTACTGCCAGAGATATCCCCCTGAGCCTCCMGAATATTCCCCTATTAAGCTGTATGAGTCTGATTAAAGGCTGGCAATGCCAGCGTCCAGTTTGTGAGAAGAAATTTATCTTGGCAGCAGCTAGGTAGATCCTGCTGGGAAAAGCACCTGAGACTCTCTGTCTGTGGCATATACCAGGCACCATGTATCCCCAGGTACCTTCCTGTAAATTCTTCTGACTGCCATTCTGTAAGTCAGAGTGCTGCTGTGCAGTGAAGTGATGCTAATGGGCATTTGTTTCCCAGATGGGTATATCTGTGGGATCTCCAAGGATTAGAAACGAGAAGCAGAGAATTCTATTATTCCTTTACAATTCAACCTCAAAGACTCGTCTACAAAAACTCACATTGCACTGGGGACAGATGACTGACAGTCCATCAGTGCTTGGGATGATCACTTTAGATGAGAGAGAGTCACTGCCATATATCACAATGGGTTAACTTTACCCTAGACTGCCTGGTAGAGGAGGACATGGTCCCCCAGAGCCACTGCTGACTTTCCAGGGTTGGGAAAGATGAAGTACAAGGCAGTTTAAATTCTGCCTCACTTGCAGGCTGACAATGCATCTGTGGTGATAGAGGCAGGGCTGAGTATGAGCACATTATAGGTTGCTTTCATTGGGAACAACCAAACTGAGTCAGCTGCAGGCTTTTGAAATGTCCATGAGGAGCCCAGAAGGGCTGTCCTTTGCTCGGGGTGGTTCATAAAGTTTCAATCTGTCATTGTGACAGTGAAACTCAGAAGGCAGAAGTTATGACTAACAGTTACCTTTTGTGACTGCAGAGATCTTACTCCTGCAGCTCTGCAGCACCCTAGAGTCATAAAAGATGAGGTTTGATCATCACTTAGGAGATCTATGCCAGACGTGAGGGTTAGAAAAGGCAAGTGTCCTGAAAGGATTATGCTGTATTTTGCATTCCTTGCAAAATTGGAAAGAAAATCTAGTACACTCTATGTCATCCAAAATACAGCGTTAGTGAACTTTTCCTCTGCAATGCCTTTTCAAGTTCTTTTTTAACCTCCTGGCCACATGCAGGATGCCTAGTGAATGATAAATTAAAACATTTATACCTGGAATCATAATAATAAAAAAGAGAACTAAATCAAGACACATTGTGAAAACTGGCTGTCAGCAGAAGAGATTAAAGTGCAAACTTGGCRATATTCTTAATGCAGGAAAAAAAATGTTAATGGCACCAGAATAGCGAATTACTTTCTATCATGACAACTTACACAGATCACAGACTACGGAATGTAGGGAGGACACGAACCGAACGTCTGCAAGCATGACATAGCTTTTATTTTCATTGTCCTTGCCATGGCCCAAGGACAGCTGTAAAGTGTGTACACCAGAGCCGAAACCATTCTGAAACAAATGATCCCTGTTTAAGATTTGCAAGTCTATAGAAGTTTTGATCCCACTGACTGCGTGTGGACATTGTGGATCCGACCAGAGCTGCTCCAGCAGCAGGAAGAGCAACAATAAATAAAAAGATTTCTCTTAGCCAAGGAAAAGCTAYGAGATGGCAGCAAAGGGGAACTGGGTTTTGCTGTATTATATAGTGGCAGCAGCAGCATGTGTTAAACTGTTCTGGCAGTGGTTGCTGCCGGTGAGGGGGAAAGGGAGAGGGCAGCTTGGCAGGAGCGTGAAAGCACAAACCAGACCTTTCCTAAGGTGTTGCAAGATATGTGTCTCACTTTTCTCTTTTGAGGACCTCCATCACCTCTCTGCCCATTCACCAATTTGAAAGCATAATTGAGTAGTTTTTCACCTGAATCTTATGAATTAATTCAAATCTTAAATATCAGCTGCTTAAATCAGCACACTCTCCAGTAGCAGCAGAACTGTTTTGATTTACACCAGCTGCAAATCTGACACTATATYATTCATTTCTTAATGGTGTCCTTGAAAAATCCTGCAAATAAACTCAAGCTCAAGTATTATCACTTAATGTTGCTTTCCAAGATGCTCCCCATCAAGATTGTTAGTACTTACAGAGCTCATACGCAGAACATCACTAAAAATGCATAAAAAAATAGAAGTTACAGGATCTAATCTGACAAATAATTAGACACATGAGAATTAGTGCTTGGAGAAACTTTGCATTAAAGCAAACACGATTACTTGCATGAATGAAACTATTTATTCTTGTTACTCATGTTAGCTCAACACATCTGATGGAATACTTTTTTTTTAAAGGGACAGATATTTTACTATTAAAAAAAAGAAACAAACCTGCTCGTTTATAATATTAGAAAACCTGTATCATTTTTACCAAGACAGTATAGATCTACAGTATAAAGTATTTGCTGAACTCCACATAAATGGAAAGTAAGTGGGTTTGGTTTGGTTTTTTTTTGGTATCATATTCCAAGCTTGCTTAGGCTCTTGAGCATTGCTAACTGAAAATGAGTGGTATGGAAATATAGTCCAGCTCAACTTACACTTGTGTTCCACACATATTTCCTATGGCRCAGCAGAACTTCTAAATATGTCTAAACTTTATTATTCTCTTCAATAAGGTGGTACTCGGTCACCACCAACAGAAATCATGACTCACATAGAATTCTATAGTCCCAATCCTTATTGCATGAAAGTGTTTGTTAYTTGGCTTCAGGAAATGTTCTCGCTTTAAATTTTACATTGCAAAATTTAGCAGCAATGATGACGCTTTTAACATCTTTTCTTCAAAAGAAATACCATTTTCACAGCAGACTGACCACCTTTTTGAAAGAGTTTCCTTAAAAATTCACAAATTTGTGAACTTCTCATTGGAGTTTGCTTCAAATTCTTGCATTCCATGAAGATTTGTACTCCATCCATATATTTTTCATATCTAACAAAATGATTTCTCTTCTCCTAATTTTATGCATAAAGTGAGTTTAAATCACTGCCAAGAGTAAAGCAGAGTAATGTTTGTCCTGTGCATCAGTCAACAGAATGGTATAACACATTTACTTTTGCACTGTATGTAAACTCTGATTTATTTTAGCAGTGACTAAAGGCTAAAGCAGCAAATAACACATTTTACCATTACTTTCTGATTCCTCTTCCCTTCTCCCACCCTGTCCCAGCACCTTTCCCAGTCCTATGGAAATAAATGCCCTGTATCAAATGCCACCAACTACCAACACGCAGAAGGAGCAGGATCTTTTTTACTTCAACAAGGGTTGAGATTTGAGATCAGTCACCAAGCAGATGTTATTTCTGAAGCTGAAAGTATTCATGATGATTGTAACTATAGAAACCAAGCTTTGTAAAATATTCCAAACAAACACTTCTTTATTACCCTGGGCTGCAACTATGGAGCTCTGCATTAAGGCTGCATCCCACGGTAAGTTTTCAGCTGCGTACATTCACTTTCTGGTTATTTGCTTTCAACAGTAACCACAAGACAGAGTTTCTATAGGTCTTAGAAGAGACTATCACAGTAMCAGCCATCCATAAAATGACACACACTGAACTCCTTCAGCACTAAACTCCTGTCTCTTTCATTTCCCCCCTCCTGTGGGCAGCCACTCAAATCAGTGTTTCCCTGTTCAGCAACAGTGAAAAACAGGAACCCACTGCTAATTCCTGTGGTTAGAT
The DNA here is from genome assembly GCA_018881555.1 of Amblyornis subalaris. Taxonomy (NCBI): domain Eukaryota; kingdom Metazoa; phylum Chordata; class Aves; order Passeriformes; family Ptilonorhynchidae; genus Amblyornis; species Amblyornis subalaris. The sequence continues at coordinate 839,616 of JACAXG010000187.1, read as the reverse complement.
CAGCAGCACAAAACAAGCAGTGGTTACTAAATGCCAGCCCCAGCTTCTTTAGCAATTAAACCATTCTTCATTCTCAGTAGACCTTGTGAAGCCTGTGCGTCACCCAGAAAGCATCTCTCAGTGGCCTGTCATATCATAACCAGAACTTTCAGACTTGCTGCTTTCTTTGTTAATCGTTCTAGAAGAGTGAAAATTGGAATCCCAGCTCCAGTGAAGATGGTGGGACTTCAGCAGTGCAGGACCCCCGACCCTGAGTGCATCCCCAGGGCAGATGCTGGAGCAGGGCACAGCTGTCACTGCTGGGTGACTCGGGGGCCTGYGCCCTTGGGAAGGGGCAGGAGAAGTCCCATAGCCCAACCTGAGCCAGGTATTTTAACCACCTCTCCCTCTTGCTACAATTAAAGTACCCACAGACAGAGAACAGGGCAGACTTCAAACAGGAGTTAGGAAGTGGCAGCTGGCTTCTTATAACATGTGAAAAGGAGAACTGTACTTAAGGCTATGCAAGGAATTTAGAAGGAATTTTATTGCAGAATGAATGCACCATGTGGATACTAGAAATATTCTTTCTTTGAGGCCTTTCTGTCTCCTTTTACAGAGAAGTCCTTATAAAGGATCAAATGATACTGAATTTCAATATATAGTTATGTTCGAGACAGGTATGGTTGCAACTTCTGATTATTACAATTAAAATTCCAAAGCCATTTTCATTCTCAACTTACTGTCATGTGCTTAGAGTGCCCTTTAACTTTTTACATTGTCTTTCTCTTCAAATAGGACAATTTTACCCAAACCTATCAGAAACTTCGCAGCTATCTTTGAGATGTGGGACAATTACATTTTTTCCCTAATACCAGTTCCATCCAGGGCTTACAATTTAATTTAAAACTTGACCTTGACTCAGGTAACATTAGGGATTCCTGCCTTTCATAATTGTAAAACAAATCTGTTTTAAAATACAGCGATGCAATCAGAGCACAGATTTCCATAAGAATATCCAGAAGTATGGAACTGCGTGTGCCACTGGCATCTATTATAACACACAATACCTCCATAGCAAGGAAAGCATCAAGCAAAAGAGCACAACTAAAGAGCCAGTTAAAGAGTTTTAGTTGTGATGATTTGTTCTCTTGCAATGGTATGCTGCAGATAATAATAAAATAAAAAACATCTCTAAAAGATTTTACGTGTGAGAAAAGTGTGGCGTAAGACATTCTGGAAAAAGGTCACAGAYGAAACAGGCACGACAGAGTTACAATTTGGAAGTGATTGTGTGGGACTGAATACAGAGAATGCAATAAAGTCATGGCACACGTCCTGGTGGACCAATGTGCAGAGAGGCAAGTGCTGGAGTTAAATACTGTGGTTTCAGGAAGGTTAAGGGTCCAGAGAACATAGAAGCTGTCTTTAAATGGCAGCTCTCTAAGGGTACTCCGAAAGTCTTAATAGATTTCGTGTCTGTGAAGTTGGTTGTGCTTTGTCCATGGAGGAGAAGGTATAGATAGCTGGGCCTAACATGTCCAAAGCATGACAAATCCTCTGGATAAGGGCACTCTAGGGACCACAACAGCTAGGAAGAAATCTCTCTGCCTCCTACCACCCAGCTTAACTTAACTTAACTTGAAGCCACATTGACTTAACGTGACTTTCAGTAGCTGAACTTAGCTTTTCTAAGGGTTGAGGGGTTTGGGGGTGTTTTTTATTTACTTTTCTTAGCTTTTTCTTACTGTATTACCTGTAAAGAGGACATATAATGTAAAAAAAAAGACCAAAAAAACCCCCAAACATATGCAATTATATATATATATWTTTTTTTTTTTTACATATATATATATATATGCACATAGGCTACATACCCAAAGAACATGTCATTATTCCTAATTGTGCTATCAGTAATCTCTGGAATATTATGTTGGAACAAAATTTTAAGCATAATAAAAGCTACGTCAAAGACCTTGAAAGAGAAATCTTCTTGAAAACCTCCTCAGTCCCAGACAGAGCAATTTCTCATAATTCCCCAAATGTCTATTGAAATGAGTTGCACTAAAAGGTTCTAGAGCCATCAATATATTTAAGAATTTAATAGATGTCTTTTAGTTCTCTTTGATCATAAATTGCCAGAATGGCTTCTACTCTCTCCAGTTCCCTTGTCCCTGATTTTCTGCCGTGACATTTCTGGATGACTTCCAGTTCTGATTGTTGTAAAGTCCTTGTTTTTGCAGAATCACCTAGTGTAGAAATTTGCAATTCCAAACACTATCTTTTTTGGTCTGTTTATCAGCTAACGCTCTTTGCTCAAGCAATCTTTGCCCTTCACATTCCAATTCGTTTTGTCCTTATTCAAACTTCTGCGATTTTACCGTAAGTAACGCAACTTAAAACATAGATTAATATTTTTCTTCATTTAAGAAAAAAAATTATCTTTGTGTAATCTTCAGTTATGGGAAGTATCTGGACATATACATAATGACAGACTTAATTTGGATCATTAACATTTCACCCATTGAATCTTTATAATATTGAGGTTTATTTTCATAATTTCTTTATATATTTAAAACATTTTTTATGTCTACATGTAGACATAAAAAATCTCTTCTCTTCATATAGTTATAATTTTCCTCCAGTTTGCCTGTTTTTGTTCATTAGAGTTTCCTAATTTTCTGTGAACTGCTGAGCAAGCTGAAGATTTTAATTGGATATATCACTTTATTTTTTCTTGTAAGAGCTTCTTATTAAAGGCTACTCATGTAGATGATATAGATGTTAATCAACTTGCATCTGTCCTTCTAAAAGATTCAGTTAGGTCCCTAATTAACCATCTGTAAACAAACCCTTGTTCAATAACAGGGCTCAGGCATTTGTTGTGAGGAAGCAAAGGCTGGTGAGGGCCTCCTGCTACCTCTCAGCTCTGCTGTAAATATTTGACTTCTCTCAGTATACAGAAAGTAATTGGAAAAAGACAAGTGACTCACAATCTAGATTGCAGATCACTGGATTCCCTCTAATTAAGTCATTGTTATTATGAGAAAGCTTTAAAAATTGCAGGTGTCTGTTGCTCCCAGGTGGTGTCAGGTGCTTTAGCAATACTTAAGAGTTGTGTAYTCCAGAGCTACAAGAAGTGAGGCTAGAGAAGACCATACATTTCTATGTTGAAAGTAATGGGAGACAGTCTTTAAAAATAAAATTACTTCCTCAGATAAAACGTAGAATTCCTCCCCCCCTACCCCCCCCCCCGAAAGAAAGGCACATTATTCTATGCATTTGCCAAGATCCTGGTCTTCCAGAACACCAATGGTCACCTGCTAGAAAATTCTTTCATATTTTGTTTTTTTAATCAGTAAGTATATTAGTCAGTCTCCTTTAGAATTGTTTTCGAAGCTCTCATCTACCTGATTCTACACTTTGTACACTCTGCAGCGACCACAGGAGTTTCTCACCAGCTCTAAGAAGGGCAACCGACCTCCCTAATAAATGCGGTCTCTCACATCCTCCCAGGGAGCTTGGATACTTCATGTGCCAATGCAATGAGGGCATCTTTTCCATATACCATACACGGCATTATATACTTAAAGCACTCTGTATTTATGTATATCCCATTCTCAGCATGTTGTTATGGACATAAGCTTACAAAGACTTGATGCACACCCTGTAGCTCTTTTCTTATGGGCTGCTCACAGCCGTGACAGAGACAGACACAGTTATTGTCCATGCTTAAGAGCAATTTCTAGCACAAAAGGAAACCATCTTCTCTGTTCTCACAAGCAGATAACTCACTGACGTGTGTCAGGAGGCATTATTCATTTTTACCACACAGAAGCCCATCAAGGGTGCCACTCAATCACATGGAAGGGATTACAGCCACTCTGAGGCACTCCCAGTTCTGCCATCGTATCTATTTCTCATCCTTCCCTATTCTGTTCAGCACCTTACTATAAACTGTGGGTATTACTTACGTTCCTGTTAATCCACACCTAAAAAGATTTTGTGTGATGCCCACCGATACTGGACCATCTGCACAAAACACATACATGGAAGTGACAGCTTTTCCATAGCATGTCCTGTGAGCAGGAAGCATGACAGAATCCCCATAACTTGCCATATACAACTCTAGAGGCAGATACTCACTTTGATTTAGTACTAATATTTCAGTGGTGCTATTTTATGCTTTCCACCAGTATTTCAGCAAGGGATCATTGTGACTCTTATGTTCAAAACACTTTGTTTTGTCTTTAATTCTCCAATTGATAGAACTGTTTTCTGGACAGCACTTGTATGTAATTAGGTCCCTACTACATAGTCTTTAGGAGCTGAGAAGGATCATTAGGAGTTGAAAAGAAAATAAAGACATAGAATGAACTTGCTAATCACCAAAGGTTGAAAACAAAAATCTGTGAAGGGAGAAAGCAGAGCCACAAATCAGGGCTCTAACCTTTTTCCACAGCTCTACTTTTCTCTGACTCAGTGATCTCCCTCAAGATCCAGCTTTGTTATAGCACATCCATTTCATATTGATTGCAACAGATTGTGTAACACGAGACATCTTGTCTTTGCAATTTTCCAGATTCTTCTGAAAGTAAACTCATCAAATCGTCTAAAAACACGTTATCAGAGCTCTTCAATATGGCATCTATCACATCTTTCCTTCCCATTGCCATGCACACGCAAATGATCAAATTAACGCTCTCCTGTATCCCACACAGACCATCACCACAGCTGTTGTGTCAGATATAATCCATTGCACCTCTGTTCACCTGCTCCATACTGAAAGGACAAAAAAAAAAACCCTCTTTGGGAGACACAGACTGATTTTAAAAATATCTAAATATGTTTTGTAACAGTTTTTCCCAACTCTAAATGTCAAGGCACTTTTTAGTTCTTAAGATCTGGAACTTATCTAAAAGCTCATGATATATACACTTGATATTTCACTTAGTACAAGTGAGCACTTTTGGGCCTGCTACCTAATGATCCCAGGGGCTGCAAATTAAAGGGTTGAATAACCTGAACTGGGATATTCACAGCATTCCACTGAGATACACAGCACCTGCTTTGGTCTTCATATTTAGACTGATACAAATGAAGAAATTAGCTTTATAATCTAAGAATATGAGAAGTAAACCCATACCACAGTCTCTAATTTCCACTTTTTGCTGCTGTGAAACATGTAGAACATGCATAATGTATGGCAATGTGATCTACAGAGCTTTTATTGATGATTGTTTGGTGTGATCTATAACTCATATATTGCTCATTTGTGAGTAATGCAGTCCTCCCAAACTCTTGCTCACACACATATAAAAGATGAAAACATTCAATGAATATCACTTTAGGAAGGCCACATTATTCCTGAATGTCACAGCTTATGCAAGTCATGCTGAAGAAAGCACAGCACTAACTGACATCACAAAATTACCCACTCTAAATACATTATACATTTAAGAAAAAGAAGTAATTTAGAAATGCGAAATTTTTCCTTGCAGAGAAGTTTTTTGGTTTTTTTTTTAAGTCTTTGGATCTGCATAATCACAGAATGGGTCTGGCTGGAAGGGGCCAGTGRGGTCATCTGATCAAGCAGGGTCATCTCAGAGCACATGGCACAGGATTATGCTGAAAAATAGACAACTGTAAAYTCCTCACAGTTTATCATTTCATCTAGAAGGGACCATTTTTACTGGCTGGGTTGCATTTGATAAATAAGAGGGATTTTTTTATAGCATGTATTTCTAGTTCCTTTTTTTTTTTTTTTTTTTGGTGGTACCAAGGTTCTTTTTTTTTTTTTTTTTTTTGGTGGTACCAAGGTTCTATAACTTCCAGTTATAGACAGTCCAACATCTTCCAGTTCCAACATCTCTGCAGCACATAATGATTAGGGAAAGATTTTTACATGCTTAGACTTTTTGAATTTTGAAGAATTAAGGCTAAAAGATTATATGATTTTTTTTGTCTATAGTTGGTTCCTACAATTTCTCTAAAGATTACAAATATCCAAAATTTTAAGAAGCTGCATCACATGGCCCAGAAATCTGGGAGGAAGAGATGCTCTTCCACTAGTCCATAATAAAAGTAGAACACAGATATCAAAGAATAGATGTGAAAAAAAATACAGTTAGCTCTTTAGAACCAGAGAAAATTAAATTTAAACCACACTATTATACTGTATCCTTGACAAAGACCAAAATGATGGAATGTCGCTTTTCTTTCAATGCCTTTGTTCAGCATGAAATAAAGATAGCACTTTAATATAATTTACAAGTATATGCTAGCTATTATAACATCATTTGTTTCAGTCACTCATTACTAATACCTAAATACAAAGTAAAAGTTCAACAACTCCGTTGACAGCATGATAAATTACAAGAAACCAAATGAGTAAAACATACTACACTTGCCATCACACAACCAGGGAGATTGTAAAAATAACAGAAATCTTTAATTAACTCAGGAAATTAAAAGGTGAGTTTAATAAAGAAGCTTAATAACAAGACACACTCAGATGAACTCACGAGCACATGTTAATCAAGAACAAGGAATAATTTCAGGTACATGACTAGATACTTATACGCAGCTTAAATTAAACCAAAGATAAATGTTTTAAAGTGGTATCCACGTAATGATGAATCTATGATGTTAAAGACTATAAACACAGGCTCTGACCATAAGTGTCTAATGACCAAAAGTGGGAACCAGGGATGATTCCTCAAGGAGCACAAGTTAAATGGCAAACTACACTGACACTCACTCTGTGGTTTGCACCACAGAAGATATTCATTGCCCCATGTTTACGTGTAGATAATATAAACTCCTATTATGTAGGTGGAGTTTTCCAGACAAGAACTGCAATAGCATTCAATTTACTACTGCAGCAAATGTGAGATTAGTATAGTCCTAAGTTTTATTTCTGATAGCTGCCCAATTTTCTTGGTTTCAACAATCATCATTACTGAATGTGCATTCTAAACACAGATAATAAATATTACTTGTAGAAAACTCACTGTATACATTCAATAGGTGTTTGTATAGGAACAGAAGTATGGTTATTTCCTATTCAAATTTACTTAAAATTACCAGTGTAAGGAATAAATGTATGTCCTGCAATATTTAATTTGAAGAAAACAGAATATTTTACAGTGTTTGAGGTGTTCAAATACATAATGTTGCTGCTTCAGTGGTATTCTTAATGGATAACAATTGAAAACAAGATATTTCAATTAAGAGTCCCTACAATTAATTGAATTACTTCACTACAAAACCTCCCTATAAATGTGATAACCTTGTGAAATTAGAGCATTTAAAACACAGATCGAAAATATCAGTAACCTGAATTTAATGGGTAAAACTATGACGAAGTTATTCATTAAATAACACGAAGTATTAGTATCGTCTTTCTTCAGCCATGTGGAAAGTGTTTGGAAAGGTTCAGACTCTCTAGTTCTAACACAACTTTCAGGAAATAGCCACAGGCTTCAGCAGTTTACACTTCCCTGGTAGATTTTCAGTTCTAAACAAAGGTAACTCTTGTCTAGCCCAAGCCTCACAAAACTGTTATCAGCTGGAGCATTCCAGATGCTGCTTTCAGTGACAAAATGCAAATCAGTGGAAACAATAGAGTTTACATTGAAAAAAATGTGAATTATATTTGAAGCATGTCTCAACCTTGTATGTACATGTGGCTTTGATAGTGATAAATTACCAAGTGACTTTTAATATGAGAATACTCTTTTAATGAACATTTACAAACGATCTCTCGGCTTTTCTAATCTCAGTCCTTATTCATCTTAAAAATTCTGCTTTTGTTCTTCCTACAAAATGTGTTCCATGAGCTACAGAATTAAACCTACTCAATTTATAATCCATGGTTTTTAACTCATTCAAGTGAATTTGGCAATGTACGGTGGTACCACATTTATTCTCAGCAGCCATGCCCCCCCCCTCCCCCACACCCCCCAGTTTATTCATTTCCTAAAGGAAATTGCAAGTTAATAGAAAAAGCAGCACTGGAACTGCCTCACATCCTATAGTTATTAATTAAGTAAAGTCTGGTTCAGTAACTCTGGATACTAAAAATACAGAGTTAAACAAAGCCTAGTGCTTTTTGAAATGAAGTTTCGACTTCGTCAGTCATTCCACAAAATTTATGCATTAAGATCCATCTTTCCTTTAAGAAATTTTTCACAAAATCTCAGAGTAAAAAAAAAAATACTAAAACAGCTCTTGACCACTTCTCCTGAAGGAGTTGTGTATGAAGCACAACAGTGAACTACCAAAGTAAGTTATGTTGCTGTTATGTAGCAGCCACCAGCTGTGCAATTCTCCTTTACTCTTACATGCAGATTATTTCCCTGCAATTAATAAAACAACAAGGTGCACTACGTATTTCATTGACCATGTATAGTAGTTAGTAAAGCTTAAAATCGACTAATGGGAGAAACTTTTAAATGTTCCTGATATCTGAAGATCTTAGAGGATAATTATAGTTGCATTTGGTATTGAATGTTAAGTCGGTAGGTAGCCTGCTGGGAAAAATGCACATAAACTTAGGTTATAACAGGTCTATTCCTTTAAAGTGAACCTTTTCTTAAAAGTGAACAGGTTATTATTAAAGTGATTTTTCTTGGACATGAGGACAATAATGGGTTCAACAGCTACGTCAAATATCTTTTAATTTTGGAAGGGAATTGAACATATAAAAAACTTATTGCAAGTTTAAATGTTGGGAACAACTGATGTTATAAATGCAAGAGGAAGTAAGAAATATCAATGAATTTCATCTGTATGTACATTACAGAGAATACTTGAAAACAAATCAGTTTGTAACCTGCGGAGGAACTGAGTCCCCTCTTCCCTCAGGCAAATTAGTGGATGGGAGCCTCTAACTGAAAAGCAGTGCCAAGGAAAGAGAAATACCACAAAAGACAGGATTTTATGACAGATTAAATGAAATTGCTTATTATCGATGGACTGGCATTCCCCTTTGATTAAGTAGTAAATATTTAGGTCGTTTTGCTCTCATATCTGCTTTTATATTCTTGTGTCACGAGAGGAGTTTGCCGTGTTTGTTCAAAGTTACACAGTAAGCGATGTTTGCTGTGACCTGTCTTCAGAGGCTGAGCCGTGCCCTCAGTGTCAGTTTACACCTTGGGAAGGGGAAAGGTGAGATGCCTGCAGAGAAWGCATTCCATTGGGAACAAAGGGGAACAAAACTACTGGGAAGGGACTGCGAGGCAAACCCCCTGCTCTTGTCAACAAAGCCACAGAAGCATCCTGGGCAGCGCTGGCATCTCTCCTGCTCCTAAAGAGCTGCCAGCCTGTGCTCCTCATCTTCAGYTGCAGGGCCTTGGGGGCTTTTTGTCCCCAGTAAGCAGAAGCCTGTCCCCAGCCTTGTCTCTGGCTACTGGCACCTCCATCTGCCAATTCCTGCCATAACCAAGAGCCTGTGCTGAACTCCTGCRGGAACACAGCCTGGGCAGCTGCCACTCTCCCAGGCAGCCACACATCACACTGAACAAATTACCCCAGAGCAGGGTTCATAGCAAAAAGGGGGGGRAAAAGGGAGAATCAAAGATCACTCATAACAATAAAGCAGAGAGGTTAGATGATGACCAGCATCAAAGTTTTGTTAACTACGACCTTAAGTGGAAAAACCCACAAACCCTGCAAACACCAACACCCTCTAAACCATTGAATACAAAAGCAAAGCAACCAAAATAATTATATTATTAGCAAGTTTTCTTGTAGAGGTTTAAAATCTGTTCCATCAACTTGGCTACACCTAATATGAGTGAGTTTATGGAAAGGGATGAGTGCTGAAGGGCTGCTTTTCAGATTTGCTGTTGCTTTCCACTTATTAGGATATTTAGCCACCTTTCCTTCTCCTCAAACAGATGCAAACAAACATGTTATGCATCAGTAAATCTTCCCATAATTTATATTGTCTTTTAGCTTATTTTCTTCCATGGAAAAGCTCTTAYACTGAGTGGTCGATACACTGAATACTTCAAATAGTATGGAAGGCCATTAACCCAAATTAATTTCAATTTTTTCCTTCCTAACAGACACTTTTGCTCTGTTGCACCTGAGGTCCAGTTCTCKTTTTCCCTGCCAAACATATTCAGGCCCTAAGGGCCCTTGGATACTTTTGAAAATCTGTTTTAATGACAGTGTTGAATTCCCGTTTGAAGGCTAAAGGATATATCCCTCTCTGCAGCATGTTCTATGCCACCCCATTACTGCTGGTGGTACTTTAGTGTAAAAATTACTGTAAGTTATTTCATATGGAAGAAAACAGAGTTAAGATGCCAGCTTTAGAGCACAGCATCTCCTTCAAAATTCCCTRTGCACTGACTGCTCAGCTTGGGCTGGGAATTGGTGTTACCTTTGTCATCCCTGCACCACAGCACATTGCACTGCCAGATTTCCCAGCATAACTATTCATACAGTCCATGAAAGCTGGACTGGTGCAATGATCTACCTTAAAAATAACCTAGGAAAAAAAAAGTCAAATTGAGGTATTTTTTAGAGTACAATACTTCCTGGATTCATTTCACAGAGTTATTGCTCAAGCAGTTTGAGGGGCACAAGTAAAAGTGTACAGGCGAAAGGTGTAAATGATAGAGGCCTGATGCAGAGGACTGAAAATACTGASAGCCAGTGGTGCTGCTACCAGCCAAGAACATCAAACTGCACATTCCTTACCTAATCTGCATCTCTGCTTGCAGGACCTAATTTCTCTCAAACTAACCATTTATGTTGTTACACTAACCAAACTTAGTCTAATTGTTTACAACCTGCATTTAACCGGAAGGCTGTAATTTCTTTTTTCAGACTCCAAGAGGTCTTGTTTCSCTGAAAGCTGGCATGGTTTTTTTATTTCAGAAATATATTAGGTAGTTTAATAAAATATAYGGCTTTTCTGGGAATTCTCTCTTTTCCTACAGAGTATGTGATTAACAGGCTGGTGAGTTAAATTTTATGTAAGCAGGATATATATCTCCAACCTCTTAAGCATCTTGTCTGAGTTTTCTCTGGAAGACCAGGTCTGTTGCAGGAAAAATGACCACTACTTCCCTACCAGGGAGAGGCTTTTTTAATATATCTTTATCTTCCTTCATCTAAAAAACCCCCCTCAACTTTACCAATGAAGAAARCCAGAAGGCAAAAGTAGCTCCTCTCACTCCTTGCTCACAGCAAGGGAAAAGCACCACGTGCTTCCAGAGCTCTGTGGCATTGCTCACTTCTCTGCAATTAGAACCAGGTTCCCAGGTACTGCTGTTTTGGCAGACATTGCATAATGCTGACACATTTGAGCAGGGAAATAAATTAGGCACAGCCTGCCATAATAACCTTCAGTTATGAGTGACACAATAACTGGAAGGTTTTATTGGCCTGGGACATGCTAGAACAGAAGAGGGAGAAATGAAAAGAGATCACTTTCCGTGAGGTTTCCGAAATCATAAAATCTTCCTCTAAGTATGCTAAAGGAAAAGGAAGATGTAACAATAAATTAATTCGTGTGGATACACAATTACTTAAAACAGCTGTTTATGTACTTGAGTTACTGACTGTCGCTGTGCTAAAAGACTAATTAAAAGTAGATTGAGAGAAGATAGCACTGACATTTCCTGCAAGGTCACTTCTAAAAATTATTACTGTAATCCAGGTAAGATGCACTGCTTAATGCTTTTTTGGACAGTTTGTTCACATTTTCTTATTTAATGACAATACTCAGCCCAGTGCTATTTAACTCTTTCCTTCAGACATTATATTATATATCATCAAAAAATATTACCATAAATTCACTTGTAAGAGGATTAAAACCAAAGTAGTTCTATCCAAATTAATTTAGGTAAGTACACTAGATAAATAAATCAGCACCCTTCAGCTCTCAGAAAGCACTTCAAGCAATTTCAAGTCATTAAAAATACTTTTAGTTCCAACATTTTGGCTCTTAGAACAGTCTTAATGGTTATATGACAGTATGTTCTACTACTGACAGTGTGGCTTTTATTGCATGCCCTGATCTATTTGATGATCACGGCAGCTTTTTAGAGAACTACAAAGAAAAGCTGGAATAATGAATTATTTTTCAGACAAGACTAATAAAAGTGTTAATCAAAAATACCATAAATGTCAGAAGCTCTCATAAATTCTACATTTTATATATTCCTCCTTCTAAACATTCAACCAGTAGAAGAAAAATCCTAAAAGAGAGGGGAAAAAAAAGAGGGTGCAAGCCAAGAAAGAGCACAGTACATTCCATGTGCACTTACAAAATCTCAGCACTTTATTTAACTGATCTCATTTACTGATTTATGAAGTAGTATGATTCTCCTMTGACTTAATTTCTGACAGCTTATAAACATCTCATATAGATTAATACGATTATGTTTGATTTCTGGTTAGATTATAAGGTATTCCCATATGACAAGATACAGGCAATTATTTCCCCTTATGCCAGTATTATGAAATATTAGTGGATTTTAATATACTTCTAAAAGAATAAGAATCACTCCCCAACACATTTTCCAGTGACTTGCACATCAGTGATCTTGAGACAACAAATAGAATTTCAAAGTACAGCTTGAAATGTATCTAACCAATTCATAAYGACAATTTTCCTATTTTTTTGGGTGACATTTATCAAGACTAAATGTTATTTGACCCTCTTTCCATCCACTTTTAAATCCTCCTTGAAAGGAAATTCTCACTGGCAATTGAGGAGAATATAACTACATATAGCATTGTGGATTTGTTAGCAAGAATTCATTTTGAATTTTTATGAGGTTCCAAGAACATTATGTTGGAAAGTAAAATTATAGAGCTGTCAGTTATGTCTGTTGGATGGGGTACTTATGTTAGTGCGATGCTAGGAAGTTTCAGTCATTTTTTGAGGGGTTTCCATAGAGCTGTGCAGATGCTTTGTTCTACCTATGGTGCAAAAACCTGCTAATTTGCTTCACTTTCTAACTGAAAGCACTGAATTAAAAAAAAAAAAAAAGTAATACTTAGACACATCATGAACAGGCAAAAAGATGGAGCTTTGTAACAGAAGTCAGAGAGGCTTTCAGATCCCTTGAAAACAGTGGTGCAGTAGATGGCCATTTTCAGTGACAATAGATATTTTCCTTTACCATCCACATACACACATAAATACCTCTGGCAACAGCTATAAAAATAAGTTGTCATTGACTTGAGCAGGCAGTAGCTACTGTTTCTCTCCCTGTGTAGCCCCATGTGAACACAGACCATACATAAGTGTGTGTATATATATATATATATTTTACATCTTACAGAGATTCCAAAGAATTGTTCCAAAACCTCCACACTCAGAGGAGAGTCCACTTATTTAAAATGCACGATTCTTGGTGTGAAAAGTGAAATCGGTACCAAAAGCTCAATGGAGTACTTTTAGGAGTACTGATGTGACCCTTCTGAGAGTGCTGTTCTAACACAAGATCATCAGAAGATACTCATGGTCCCTCTGTTTGAAAACTGTAATAACAGATGCTCCTCTGCAGTTCCCTATTTTATAAAATAACCAATGGCAGAAATCGTCACCATATGCTTGATGTTTCATTGAACATCCAACCCAGCTCCTTTGATATACTTCTACATTTTTTCAAAATRCATATATTTCTCAATTTTACTCCTTTCCCTATATATTTCGCATGATTAATATAACCAACCAAGTAAATTTAACTGGTGAATCTTGTGATAACACAGGAAAAACAAAATTGAATTTTTTTCCCCAAGTCTTTTTCATCAGTATAGGCTTAATCTTTTAACACATGACTCTAATAAGGACAACATGGCACCTACTGAAYTTCACTTTTTCCTTCATTTTTTTGAAACATTATTATGGGAGAATAGGGTGTGATAATTCAGGGAATAGTGTATTTGAGTATTGCATTACTTTCTTCAGTAGAAGTCTGTGCTCATCACCTGAGTAGTTGCATCCCTACTTTGTTAAGSTTTGGTGGATTTAGAGTGACCCCATCAACATGTTGGCAGAAATCCATGCATGAAGAGGCAATTCCAAACAAAACTTTCTGTATCTCTTCACTGCATTCTTAGGCATGATGCTTTTCCCAGGATATGAAGAGCTATGACTAACCAGAACAGCAGCCTGGTTTCGTGGATGGAAGCCTGGGCTGCTGTCAGCTGGGAGATGAAATGCTGCGCTTTGGGTCGGCACAACCCACRCTTACAGGGACTTTTCAACCCAAGCTTCACCTGCTGTATCTGCTACAGCAGCAGTTCCAGYGGAATAGGAGCCTCTCAAGCTGAGATTTATTTCACTCCATTCCAATTAACCTGATTACTATCTAGCCACACACATCTGTTAACATGAGACACCAAAAAACCCACACGTTTCTATCGTCATCTGCAGAAAATGCCATGACACTGTCTAAACATAGCACGCTGCCAGGGATTGGAAATGTCAGAGGGAGAGGGTGAATCAGACTATCTGATTAAAAGAGAGTGACATGAGTTAAGAAAAGGAGATTACTGAACATTGCAGGGTTGCTGAGTTCTGTTTAGATTATTGGAGAGAACCCAGCATTTAGGTTTGAATAATACAGTACAAATAGGTAATGGACGAGTTCACACATATTGATTGCAGCATTAGCCCGAAGAACAAAACACACACTTAAACACAAGGATCATTAGCAGGATGCAATACCGACCAAATTACTTGCTATCAAAATTCAGTTTCAACTTCCAATTAAATAAAGAAATTAAGTAGATTTTTTTTCTTATTTTGGTCAGTTTCAAACTTGGAGAAGGACCGCAGAAAGAAGTGTGTTTTAATATTACTTGTAATTTGGTATAATCTTTTCCAAAAGCCTTGAAGGAAAGAACAGGGTAGGTTTTTATACCAATTTCAGTGATCTTATAAGAAAAATCAGGTGGCAGCGGTATCACAAGGCTATTACTAATTACTTCAAATCTCAGGAGGTGCCAGTCAAGAATTAGAAGTAACCTATCATAATCACTTTGTAACTTTATTGGAACAATTTCCTATATGAAAGCAAGATGTGAATCTTACAAAGAAAAAGAAAAATGGAGGAACAGAGAAAAGAGAGGGATTTCTCTATTATTTACTTAGTCTGAGTCAGTGCTGCTCTGTGCAAGCTTATTTTGTTTGATCAGATCTCTACCTAAAGCAGAGGGAGGGATCCCACACTGCTGACTTCAACCTCACCTGATTGGATCATCTCAGGAAATCTTGCTGGGAAAAATCTCTGCTCTGCCACTTCATTGTTCTGTGACCCTTGTTAAGTAACTTCACCTCTCTGTGTTTCCATCTCCTTGCCCACTTCTGTACAAAACAAACATTTCAGGGTAAGGACTATTCTTACCACTCGCTTGCACTTGTCCCTTGGGAATTCTGACTTCACTTGGAACTGCAATTCTGTAACAACCCAAACTGAGCATAACAGTTCAAATTCTGCAACACCGAAGATATAAAAGAGCAGCAAGAGGAAAAAAAAATAATAAATTTATCTGATTTTTAAAAACCCAATGAGAAGGCATAGATAGTGCCGTGAGTAGTGCTRAATAAATGCACTTTGCTGAAAACCTTGTTTATTATTTGATTATTATAAGCAGACATGCCAGTTCTTAATGAATGTCTCCTTCCAAGATGACACAAGAAAAACCAGATTTTTTTTTTTCCCCCCCTATTCTAGTGACATTAACCTCACCAGTATCTGTCCCAGATGGAGGTCTGGTAGCAGATGTCTGCCTGTATGCAGAGATCATTGACCTCTGAAATCTGAACTCCATATTAAAGACTTTAAGAATGAATCTTTCTTTTTAAGGAGAAAATAACCTCTTTTTTTCTGAAAGAGGAAAAAAAAACCCACAACACAAACTTTATTTTATAATTACCCTAAATCCTCATAGGAATTTACTTCCACTGACTTCCCTTTGATTATAAAGTCTCACTGCCATTCTACAGAGGGTCCAGGCTAATGAGTGCAAATATGTTCCTGAAAATTTAGGAAAGTTTTATTTAAAATTTCTATTTCCACAAACCCAGATCCCCAGCAAAATCAGAATTAGAGTATTCTGTCTCAGACCTCTTGTGATTTAGAAAATCTAAAAGGTCTACTGTTTTAACCAGCAACATTTCTAACTCATCAGCCCTTGTTTTGCTCATCCTGTCTTTAGATCTGACAGCGATCAGGCTGCTGTGAAGGGGCTGCCATGAGATCATGCAAAATGCACCAGTRGAGCTTAATGTGTGCAATGACAGAGGTACAGGAAATAACTAATTTCTCGTTTTCTGCCTCTTCCTCTCTTTCCTGTCAAAATGCTAATTATATTAAAAAAATGCATTTTACTGACATTGTGTCAAGTAGTCATAACTATTACCCAATATAAGTGTTTGACTCTGGCTCCCAAATAATAATGTTAATGAGATAACACAGAGCAGAGGGAGTGTGGGCTGCCAAGCCTGTGCAGCAAGCTACAGAACATTTCTAATGCAAATTGTTTCCTCCTGRACACAACTGCATTTGATTTGGAGATTTCTTAGTGTATTCATTTTCAGGCTGTATCATCCAACACGCTGCTCATATCATCATCACTTTGCACAATCCTGCTTTCTGCCAAAGAGAAGTTTTAAAAATAACATAAAGTCATGGTAGAAATCAGACCATATTGATAGGCCAGTTTAATGTTCCTTCAACACTGTCTTGCTCCAGACTGCATATTCTCAACCATCATTTTCAACCTGCATCATTCACCTCTCTCCAACAGCAGTACTTACATTAATTGTCTTGGGAAGTTATTCCATCATATTGYACCATCATACCCAATATGCATTTTTCCTCCTTAAAAAAAGTGTGATTTGCCCTTTTAATGTCTTTGGATTTAATTGTAGCACCATCCTCTGTTCTTTCACTAAGGAAAAGAACTAAAGTAGATCTTACTGGACAAAAGTAATCTCTCATCAGACCTCGCTTTCTAAAACCAGAAAAAAATTATTGTATTGCCTCCCATTCTACTTTAATTATATCCACACCAAATGTCTTCAAGTTAACTAGTTTAAGAAAAAAGGCTTTGTAGTAATTGCACACTCAGCTGGGCTCTTTGTAATTCTGTCTCTAATGGCACTTGGAGGTCCCTTGACTCCTAGAATTCTGTACAGGCACCAGGGACTGGATAAAAGGGATGCAATCCTGTTGGTGAAAATGCAAAACTGAACAGATTCAGCTACTTGCCACCCTTTTTCAGATGCTTTATATGTGCAGGGTCAAAAGAACAAGCTACAAGTTGCATACTATTTGCATTCCTTAATGAACTGCTGGAGGCAATTGGGACATTGTAATAATGAAAACAACCTAAACAGAACATAATTAAAAAAACTTTTTTGTTTGTGTGTCTTAATACTGCAGTTAACACCAGAGACACAGAAACATGCCCTGCTATTTTGAAAATGCTTTTACAATGACCTTTTCATCCTCAAAGATGCATTCTGTATGCCAGGCAATCTATGTGAGTATCTATGTTCTCTCTTCTGATTTACAATTAATTTGTTTTCTTTTCAGGTAGATTATTATATTTATAACAGGCATTATGATGTTTTATACCCTCTTCTCCCTCTTGCTACCTGCTCCATTTCAACATTCAGTAACCAGAGGGATTTTGCAACCACYTTCCCAGAGATTCTTCTGTCTAACTTTTCATTACAGAGGCAGGAACTGTACACCTGCAGATAGGGTAACAGTCAGCACTAAAAGCAGAAATTACATTTCTTTCTTACATATGAATAATAAATAGAATAAATACATGGTTAACGTCACAGTGCTTTCCCCACTACCATGTCTGAATTTCCCTAGAGATAAAATGAATTGTGATTTTTTCCTTTAACCTAAAAAGCCACAAACACTCCTCCCCACACCCCACCCCCCAAAACCCGCGAAACACAAAAAAAACACTAAAAACACCCTAAGAAAAATCATAAAACTAACCAAAACCACCACCCTCCACATAAAAAACCACCCAAAACCCAACAAAAGGAGTGGGTTTTTTTTAATGAGTTAAATCCCAGAGAAGTGGTCGCAGCACCAAGCCTGACAGAGTTCAAGAAAATACAACAAATCTCCTCCTGCTGTAAAATTTAAAATATTCCAGTCTTGTACTTATTTCTCTTTTGAATAATGTTCTCTGAAAGTAACACTGGTTTCCCCACACAAGTCTTTACAACTAATATGKTTTTTTTCCTGCAGTATTGCCAAAKAGTAGTGTTCTGTTCCAGAATATACATGAGGAACCACTCTGGACACTCATCAACCATCACTGCTCTCCCTGGAACTGAAACAAGATGCTGACTRCAGGGGGCCACTTAGAAAAAGACTTTCAGCTCCTGCAGTTCCCTCTGAAGCTGTTTCTCCCTCTGCTCAAGGCACAGGAGACYGCCGGATACAGGCAATCCAAGAAAAATCAAAGGTGATGGCCTTCCTAAAGGAGGACAATTCCTCATGAGCCTTTCAGACAGGCAAGATTTTTATATTTTAGCCTTTCTTGACATATTTCTGACTCCTCTCTTTAGGACTGACATGGCTGCTGAGCACAAGAAGCATTCCTGATGCGCCTATTAGGAACTTGACAACAGAAGGAATTAAAATAGAGGATCACGTAGGRCATACCTGAACTGGTAAAAAAGGGCATGTCAGATTAGAAATATTCTGCAGGGCACTAAGAAAATAAATCAAAATTTTACATGTAGATGTAATTTTTGTTTTGCTGTAAGAATGTAATACAAAAATACGAAACTATAGTCTTTTGATTGAAGTTATTAAAAATATTATTTATCAGCTTTCATTTATAGCAAAGATGACCTCAGAAAACCTTAATATTTTTTTTTTTTCTGCAGCTCTATAGTGCAAGCCAAGACAATTGAACCATTTTAGTAGCAATGCTGGGTGCTCAGAGAGGAACTCTCAAGTACTATTATCCCTGATAGCATCAAACACTGTAGTTTGTGCTGTGTATAGTAGTTTTGAAATGTGTCAYAGAGATGGAGTGATTCATACTTTGTATTTTTCTTGACAATAGATGTTAATATTTTCTGGTATTTAGAGTGTCAGCTTTTTGACAACTTATATTGCATTTTGGGCTTGTTTGGGGTTTTTTTCTGTGTTATCTGAAAACTAAATTGTGTATGACTTGGTACAAAATGAAGCCAATCACTTGAGTACCACTTCTAGCCTCTCTTCTTCTGGATACTTTCACAAAGTAAATATTCTTGTGAGAARGCAATGAAATCTTGGGAGGTGAGGTGGGGGTGAGGGGATGAAGGAGAAAAATARGAAAAAAATAAGAATCACAAAAACGTTTGCCTCTCAGTCTGAACAATGAAATTTGAAGACTGTTTTCTTGAGGGGGAAAAAAACCATCTGCTAAGTCACGGTCATTAAAGCACTTCACATCTTGTTTTGATATTCACATCTATAAAAATCCTGCTAYGCCAGAACTAAGATATAAAATAACACAAGGTCTTCCTCTGGCATTCCCACCTCAGAGTATTCACAAGTAATGCTTAAATCGCTAGAGTGATACTCAAAAAGTGGGTAAAAACTTCCATGGAAAAGTTGGGATAGAAKTTATGCAGGGACATTCTTTCCCCAAATCTCCATATTAACTTCAGAGTGCCCTCCAAGGCCCCATGCAAAGCTTCCAGATAACACTAACTCTACCTGGGGAAAAAAAAAATTGCAGTATTCAAGTCTGAGTTCTGCTCTTTAAAAAACCATATTTTACCCTCCTTGCTTAGAAGCAGCAGCRTGAAATAAGTCAGCTGTAAGGTTCTGAAGCACATACCTTTTTCACTATAGCTAAGAACTTATCATAGAATGTTAAGGGCTTGGAATGGACCTTAAAGATTTTTGAAGCATTGTTGAAGAGCAACAGAATACTAAAGTTCACACAAAGGAGGAAGTGTCAAAATGTGACATTTCAATAACGAGGAGGTAGCGTGGCTTGTTACGAAGCTCAACACACAAAGGAGAAGAATTACAGACCAGTTCCAGAACTGCAGCCTGGTCTGACACCCCTTAAAAGGCTTAGCCCTCAAAGCTGGCTGTGACTTGCCAGGAGCACGTGGGACAACAGAAGAARGGGACAATGGCACCAGCAGAGCTGCCGCGTTTGGTCCTGGTGTCAAGAGCCTTTCACAGTTCATGCTTTGCCTGCAGAAACCATCCAGGAGCAAATTGTCTCTTTCAGGCTCTCAAAAAACACCTCTTAATGCGATGAAGGAAAATCATTCCCTAACTCCCAAAGGAAAATTATCCCCTGCAGGTTCCTTTTGCTCTCTCTCCCTCTCTCTCCTTCCTCCCACATCACATAGCAATAGAAGCTCACAAAAGCATAGTGGCTGCTCCCATCAGGAGGAGGAGTATTGGACACTCATCAATAAAAGTTAATAATGTGACCACATTTAMAGTAAAAGACTTCCACAATAAAAGAATACACACGGYAAAAACAGGTTCCAACTTTCCCAGGAAGGAAAAGAGATCTAGGAGGACATGAGATTATTAAAAGCAAAGTTATAACCCAGTAATTTCTCTGATATCTCTTATCTAAAAACTGAGGCTGTAAAAGTGAAGCTAAAGAGATGAGGCGTAAGTAACAGCACTGCTTAAAAGATCAACCCACAGATATTCATTAAATGAGGTCAGAATCATGGGATAGGGTTAAAGGAAAGGCCTATGACACACTAACTTCATCTCTGAAGCCTAAAAAGGCTTTCTGTCCCACAAAGACAAAAGTGAGTTGATCACTGCAGAATTTTTCCAGTTCTCTGCACAAGTCATACACACACACAAAAAAAAACCAAAACCAAAAAACCAACCAAACAAAAAAACCCCAACCAACCAACCAAACAAATAAAACCCCACCAAAACCCCAAGACTTCCAGGAATGAAAAAGAATTACTACCAAGAGAAGGACCATCTCTTAAATTGTGGAAAACAACTGGAAATTATATGAGAGTGCCTGTAAAAAACACAACAATTTGAAAATAGCCTCATTTATGACAAAGCAGGCTCTTTAGTACTAAAATATTCTCATTACCCATGTCCAATAACAGGAACTATGAAGAATAAGATGCTACAGTGGGAAGACTATGATTGCACRTAAGTATTCATAAGACATCTCAGTTTGCAAAATTAATTCTGTGATTTGGCTAATTTAAACAAAATCCCCATAACTTCCAAAGGGAGTTGTTCTGTCCAGGCTTATGCAGGGTCCAAGGTTATGATGTGTTTGTAATGCAGCAGTGGTGGAGATGATGCTGTGACTAAATCCTGCAGCAGACATCATGTGATAGCAGAGTTCTACTTAGTGGGAATCTTGTGAACACATCCAGTTGAAATCCAGGCAATGTAGCCTTTTTTTTTGGAGCAGGGGTGCCACTGCTGTAGGCCTCAGCCGTCACTTTGGAAAAAGCATGGCCCAGGCACCAGCCTGGGGAGCAACCTCCCCCCACCAAATAATAAACACCCAAAAAATAAGTAGTCCCAGCAGCAAAACCTCTTACTCTCTGCTTGACAGCAGAGGTTGGTGCCCTAATGTCCAGTCTGCAAGGATGTTCTCTCCTGCTGTGCTTCTGACCACTGGCAACTACAGTGTCCCAGCACCAAGTGAGGGACGGTGTCATACTCACAACATAGACATTGTCRTGACAGCTGTGTCCCTCTTCTGACACCTGGGGTTAAACCCTTCACACTGAAAAGGACCTAGAACCCCCAAGGCTCTCTGGGTAACTGTTTCAGACATTAAAGAAGAAATTCTGCAGTAACATCATCCCTGTGAACACAAAGTTCTGACCTGTGAAGATAAAAGCTGTCGGCACCTTTTTTCCCAGGCCTTCTGCCTACTCGGAGGCATCCATCTGCCTCATCAGGCATTACCGAGATCTCATGGACACAAGGTTACCCTCAACAAAATTAACTCCCCCATTTGTCATACACATTCTCTGATGTCAGCAGCACGAGGTGCAGCTGCTTTGGGCTCTGTTTTAATAATTGTCTCCAAGTGCCACCTCTGTAGCAAAAGTCTAATCTCACTTTTCTACAATAACTACTACTATTTGTGGTATTATRGTACCCATATCTGACTCATCCTGCATAAAGAAAAGGGCAAAACCTCCCTCATTCAATAATTTTTGCATCAGGCTTAGCTGCTTGCTCTTGAGGCAGCTCCTCTTTTAGAAAGATATGCAGTTTTGATCAAAGACTTCCACTAATGGAAAATCTATCATATTCCCTGAATGATGCATTCCAATAATAAAATACTTTGGCTTCTGAAAATGTGCATCATCTTTCCTGATCAAATTCTCTGACTTTCAGGCTCAGCCTCAGGATCTTGTTATGTTGTGTCTCCATGATAAATGAATCCCCAATACCAGGCATCCACTCTGTGTGGAGTAGATATGTCACCCCTTACGCTTTTCTTTGGCAAACAAAAGAAAACAAGAGCAAAAAGAAAGGCCCCATATWAATTTGTTTAAGTTTGGCTCAATGTTTTTAGACAAAAGATGAGTAAGTCTCATCTTACGTCACCTCCTAATCAAGAGCTAAGCACAGAAATTCAAATTTAGAGGAAGTCAAAAGGGAAACTCATTACATAGTCCTTCCCTCCCCCTCCCAAAAAAAAAAAGAAGAAGAGGACTCAATAGCAGGTTTTTTTCCCCGTGTCCTTTCTATGTGAAGAGCTGATTGAAGTACAGAACTTCTAAGCATGTCCACAAAGGGGAAATACAAGGCAAAATGCTCACACGCAAGATCATCTAGGMATTCTCCCTCCCATGTTCCTTTAGAATGATATCATGGACTTACAGTGCTCTTAATTAGGTAGAGTAGTGGTAAATAAGCATGGGAATGTCTGTCAAAGTGAGAGGAAGCCACACAAGTGACCAAGGAGATGAATGCATACAGTATTTTGCCAACACAACAGTACTACTGATGCTTAAAACAAGGTGAAAAAAGTAGATACAAGGAATATATGGAAAACAGATGAAAAAGGAAAGATCCTGTGGTCTAATTCTGACTGTTATTCACCTCTTGGGAACAGCAAGGAGATTTTTAACAGGGGACAGTAGCTCCAGCATCAGAAGAACCAAGCACTAAGCTGGACTGAAAGGCACACACCTGAGCAGCAAATTTTTCTGGTTCGTTATCTTCAGCAAAGTGTTTAGAACAACCACATGGAAAGTAACTCCATAAAAAGAGCAAATACTCCCCTGCTGAAACAGAAGTTGCCCCAATCACAGGAAAAGCTGCAGAGCCACACAAAAATATTATCTGATACAGAAGAAATTTGTAAAATCAGAAATGCTGCTCAATATTAATGGTGGACAACAGAGAAGAGAAGTTAAGTCACAGAGATATTTCAAGTTAACCCATGGCTGACTTTTTCTGGTTTGGGGCACAATCACTGTAAAAACATGTTGCTTTGGTCAAGCCAGACATATCTTCTGGTACTTTGTCTCCTACTTGAGAAATACCTGGGCCTCTTTGCCATACACACTACTCAATAGCAAAGCATTAGTAAGGGTTTCTTTTATTAGGTCAGTAACAAAACAGCAACAGTACATTGATAACCAATGATAAACAATGGAGTTTAACTGTGCAGCATCTAGATATCCTACATTCTAGCTTTGTTTATGTAGACACACATTCCAGTAGTCTCAATGCATTTTTACAAGTTGGTAGCAGTTTATGTTAACATTTTGCACACACAAACGCACACATATCTAGCTCAGTGGGAATTATTTTGTATTAATCAGCCCAGCAAAGAGAACCTGCAGTACCTGACATTTCCAGTAGTCATGCACAATTTCTGTGAACAGTTAAGGCCAGTAAGAGGGTGAGAAGGGAAACGCAAGGAGAAAAGCAAGCAAAGACACCAATTGAAGATAGGCTCTTGTCTCCAGTTCTTCAGGTAAAAAGCTAAGGATTGTTAAGAGGCAGAGTCCATACTGTCATATGGAAAAGGCTTCTTGGCTAAAAACAGCTTCTAGAAGTGTATTTGTAAAGCTAGACCAGGCAGGAGGGCAAGAAAAAAATAGCTGGTGAAGAAAAACTTTGAGTTGCAGAGTGTATTTAGGAGCATTAATGCATCCTTATCTGGTAAATCTAGGCTCACCTAAGCTACCCTGGAGGAGGAAGCTTTTTTTTGATCAAAGAATTTCTGTTCAGGCCTGTCCTTTGAGAAGTGTGGTGACTACTTGGGCTGGGGTCTCATTTTAGAACAGAGATACTTTAAATTCTTGCAGACCTACTAAGCAAGCCCAGTTGGCACAAAAGGTACTATGATGTGGGGGCTGGTATGAAAACAGGAGAATGCCATAATTCTACCCAGGACAGTGAAAATCACTGAACCTCTCTCCACATGGATTGATTCAAGGAGAGACAAAGGCAAAGTGAGCCCTTTAGCTTTGGTACAGTATTTCTCTGTATGCAGTAATTGTTTTTTAACACATTAGCAGAATTACTTAGGTAACCAGCGTGGTTGGGCAATGTGTCTCTATACAGACACGCTTTGAAGGTCAACCTTAGCAAACACTGTGGCTCAAGTCATTCTAAGATATTAAACATAACTGGTCTAGCAGAGCTGCAATTTATTATAAAGTGAAAATAAGGACACTTCAAGAGGTGAAATAATTAAATGTATAATCAAGTTTCAAGTATTGAATATTTAGTTAGGAAACGTACAAAGATATCCTCCTATTGACTTAACACAGAGGTTCGAGGAAGAAATCTGTTTGAATGCCCAGGCAGCTATGGCTGACCATATTGTGAATGTCAGCTCATTGACTCAGTCACTGAACTCTTGCCATTTTAAACTTAGGCAAGTCATTAACCATGAAGAAAAGCTAAAATTCTTACTTAACTGCCTGTTCAGTTGCAGGTACAAGCATGGTATAATCAGATGAACCAAGCATGATAAGTATTTTCTGGATTTACCTTTCGAGCCACACACGACATACACAAACCCCAGAGGTGCTAACATCACTGCAGAAATGATGCAATTAGAATTTGATAATATAAATTGCAAATAGAAAGCAGAAAAATATAAAAATGTGTGTGAGGCTTTTGGGGAGTCCCAGGAGACTGGTATGGGGTACAARCACGTGACATTCCACAGAACTGAGGCAGGCTGGCTGCGTGCCCGTGTCAGCCACTTCATTGCACCCTGCAAGAATTCAGCTGCAAATCTTTGCTTCCTTTATGTCTTTCATATCTTTGCAATTCTCAAGGCAAAAGGCAAAGACAAAGTCTTTCAGCTGGAGTTCTTTCATCCAAGAACATTCTTCATCCAAGGCCAAAGGTTCACCATATCCTAAAAGGCCTTTGGATCTGCATGTTCAGTCATCTTCATCCAAACGTATTTCTTTGGGAGCATTATTCAGTCCTTGTGGCCGATCCTAAAAGAACACCAATAAAAACTATCTTCATTCCTTCAAATACAATCTTCAATGGCTTTATCTCTAGGACCACTGTATGAGAGCATTGTGTCAAAGGTGCAAAATGGATTCAGAGGTATTTCAATTAAAACCACAGCACATTGAAACATTTTTCTACCATTTTTTGGGGGGTTAGTTTTGGTCAACCCTTTAGCTATAGGTTTCCAAGGTGAAATAGGTTTTCTGGAAAACCACACATATAAACACAATATTTTTCCCCTGTGCTGACAACTGTTAAAAAGACTACCTGTTAACTTTCCTGGGACAATATTTCTGAGGTGATAAAAATTGTGATAAAAGATCCTATCCGTATCTTACACAATCACAAAGTACTTCAAATATAAAACTCTAGAATATGAGGAGGTTCTGAATCCACTTAAATTGCTTTGCTGGAGTAGGGGGAAGCAAAGTTTCCTCTGGGAGGAAACAAGACAGTTATTTAATGGGGCATGATAATGCCACAGAACACAAAACAAAACCCCCTGCAATTGTAACCTGTGATTGTCTAAAATAAAAAAGGTGTCAGCTAATCTTGGTTTCAAACAAATACCATTCTTTAACCATCGCTGTTCCACATCATCTAGCTCACATTTCCTCCATCTCCTTTTCTTATATATATGTTTTCCAGTCCTTTCTGTCCTTTTCTTTATATTTTGCCTGAACCATCTATTCAGCTCTTCCTTTCTTCCTTCTGTCCAAATACCTTCTTTTGTTTTTCTCTTCAGGTAGCCTCTCCCTGCTACCCTTCCTTTCAATTCCATGAGTCCCTTTAAGATTTTAGTCTTGGCCTTCCTCCCTCTGCATCATTCACAACTCTGGTTTGGTCTCCAGAGTCTCTCTGCCCATTCTGAATCTCCTGCCCTTTTTCAGCCTAACTCCCCACAATGACCTCCAGTTCTTTGCTTTTATTAGTTTTTATTCTTCACATCCCTCTTTCACCTAAAGCCATTGTAACTTCAGTTTTATTTCTTCTTTTTTTGGATGTGACCAAGCTTGTGCTATTGCACCACCCTGCCAAACAACTGGGTCACAAACTGCTTCTAGAGTTAAGGGTCAATCTGACCTTGTTCTAACAGTAGGAAAAGGCTAAAGTGGAGGAGAGTCAATTTTTAGCATAATTTAAAAAAAAAGAAAACAAACCAAAAATCCACAAAACCTTGTCCTTAAAAGCAGTGCTGTCAGTTTTCACTATTTTATTACAAGACTTGAAATAATTGATTTTATTACTACTGTATCTGCAGCTTCTTAAGGACTTCCATATAAAACCTCACTCCAAAGGAAATTTCAAGTTTTCATGCTTACAAGAAAAGCATGAAACATGCTCCTGTCTTAGCTAAGTGAATCACAAATGAGAAAGAGTATAATTCAACCCTAATGTCTTAAAGTCTTCAATTTTTAAGCCAGCTGTATAACTATGAGCATTCTGACTCACAGGGGCAGACACAAACCTGATCTGAATAGAAGAACAGACTGTGGAACAGCTTAAATCCATACCTGATTTTGAACTATTCTGAATTAACACTGATTGGTTGGAATGTTGAAGGAAGGAAAGAAAAAAAATGGAAGTGATCTCAAACAGTGACCACATGAATGCTGTTAAAACKCCACTCATTGCACTAAAGTTGCAAAAGCTGGCAGGAAGATTGCCTTAGTAACTTCTATACAATTTTGGATGGAAATGACCAGCAGTGACAAGCTTCTGGTGCTTAGCAGATTTCAAACCAGTAGGGAATGGAGAAAAACTCGAATTTCTTCATCAGTTTGTGATATTTGTTCCTATCAAAAGTCATTTCTTGATCTCAAATTAGAAGCCATTTCCCCTGGAATGTGAAATGGACAGGTCAGATAAAGGATATTAATGAGGATTACTTTTTCCTTGGATGGAATGTAATCAATACCCCTCATTAATTATCTCAAAGCRAGATGAGGAGGAGGAAAAAGGGGTTGGTTTTTTGGGTTTTTTTCTGCCCTCAGGCTCCACAAAACCTTTAATTGCTGTGTTTTATATAATGCTAGGACTAATACAGTTCAATTGCCCTCAGGATTCTTCCTTCATGGTTCTATCTAGTTCGTCAATGTAAGAATGGAAAGGATTAGAATTTTGACTACAAACTCTTCAACATCCATCTTCTGACACAAATGAKGCCCACCCATGACTAGGCTATGTGTGCATAAGTGGGTTATTACATACAAAAAGTATTTCTCTATCAATTCTGTGCTGAGGTGAATTTAAAGGCACTGAAGAGTTCAGAAATCAAATCCTTTATAACATTAACTTTTYGAAAGATGTTAACAAGTCATATTAGCTCGAACAGAAGCTTCCTATTGACTCTCTATTCTGCCTTCAAGGCCCAGCCAAAGCAGATATTAGATTTGAAATCTGATTAAACTCTGACGGGATTTGGTTTTAAAAAAAACAACTCTAGTTGTTTAAAGTTTATTAATTCTTTAGTGTCCTTTGTTCTTCAGCTTTTAATGTGTAAACTAGATTTCCGTGCACCAGAGTCAATAAAAAATGTTTAGCTGAAAGGGGAGAGTGATATCAGGTACCACGTACCTTCTTGTAAAAGCAAAAATCATAAGCTTGTTTTAACATCAAGACAAATATAAAAAGAGAAATTAAAGTAGATTGTGTTAGCAGCAGGATGGAGGAAGACTGAAGGCAAAATGAGGGGGRTTGCTCTTGAATTATTTTTTCACAACAAATTTCAGGCCTATCAGATCTCGGACCTATTACATTATGCAGTGAAGTATCATTTTCTGGATGCTGAGGCCTTCCTAAATTTATTCATAACCAGATCTAAGCTATTGCTTTCTGTTCTGGCACCGACATTAAATAGTCCTTAGTTTTCCCCAGCTGACTCCCGAAAAAAAATAAAATCAAAAGGTGCCAACAGCAAGCTTGGTGCTGGGTCAATGTTCTCCCTGCAGTGTGAAAACAAACTGTGACACACCATGAAGTACTTGGAAGCACTCACAAACAATTTTCTCAGAGTTCCCCTTCAGCACTGGAGGTAGCTGTGGGTCAAGCCAGCGCTAAGACAAATCTGAATTTTACAGCTGTTGAAATACTTAAGCCCCACCAGACTTTAAAGTGATGTCATAGCAGTGCAGTTATTACTTGCCTGCCACAGGACCCGCTGATGGCAGCTGAAGTTCTGATTCATCAAGGGGCCCAAATAATTGAAGCAATCCATCTGCTCCATGCACTCCCCTTCTGCCCATCCTGTGATCGCTTATTGCTGTGTGATATTGGCCAGTGATGTCATTCTCAATCGAGCAATTGGCGGCCTCTTAGATCTGAGAACCTCGCTGGGAYGGAGCAGAGGTAACTAAAATATTCCACCTGTTCCAAGCCTTCCCTTTGCAAAAACCTGATGGGACATGATATTTGGCAGGGACTGTCATAACTGATCAAGCAGTTGCCAGACTCTTGCACATTTCCTGAAGGCTGCTGCTGTTTTTCATCATGAATTCCAGATAATTGAAATAATTGACCTGCTCTAAGGCCCTGCTTTGACTCTAGCATTTTCAGCACTGGGACATTTGCCTATTGTCATATTTGGTTAAGAGCAGCAGGAGGAAGAGGCTTTGATTACTCTTTCACAAGATGTCACAGCACCACAGAGTGACCTTATTTGCACAGTCTGTGTTACTGAACTGCCAGACACTCTTCTGCTCCCTGTACTCGTCCCATGACTCACAAGTGCACGTGCAACATCCATCCAAGGTATAAGGAAAGCACACAAGCTAGTTTTGCAATCAGGCTGATAATGGGAGTCCTCTTACTGCTCCCGTGTGATGAGTAATTTAAACACTCCAGTGCTCTGTTGCTCAAATGAACTTCCATTAAGGTTTTTTTTCAGTAGTTAAGGAGCCTGCAAACGTTTTACAGAGGATCAGAAACCCGAACTTATGCTTTTCACCACTTATTACACAGTTAAAGGACAGACTTKCCTGTTGACTGATATACAGATTTTTAGAATAGTCCAATTAACTGTACTAGCCATAAAAAGCTTTGATGTGTTCTTCTGCTAAGGGGTATAGATCTTACTTGTAGTCAGATTATATTGCTCAGTTTTATTTGAGAAGAACAAAAGTACCACATTCCCTCACTAGATCACATCCCACTCCTGAATTTACTGCATTCRCTTCAAGGATGGATGATCAATTGTGATCATTGCTCTGCTTGGAATCTGAGCAGGTCACAGACTGACCGACAGTGACTGTAGAAGTCTTTTCAATACTTTCTTGAAGATCTAACATTTCTGCAGCTGTACTTTAAGGCATTCTACATCTTGCCCTGCACAAAATACAGATACAGAATCATTTTAAAAAGGCCACTTATAACACAGCATCCACTTCTAATGATGCTCAACTTTTCTAAAGTCCAAGTTTTCCTTTATCTGTAGCTTTTTCTTTTCAGCTCTTTATCTTCAAACAGATAACACTGGAATGAATAAAGAGAAATGCTGTTTTTAAAGGGAAAAAGCTGCCAAATCTTATACAGACATACAGCTAGGAATGATATCAACAACATTAGAGTTACAATTATCTACCCACTTACATAAAATTTTGATTTTTTTTTTAAATTTGGATGTAAATGAAACAACCCAGAAAGCCAAGATGATCTGTTAAGAATAACAGTTTACAAGTAAAGTTTGTGCTGGAAGGAATATTTTTTCCTTATCTTACATCAGGCTTTTTAGAATAGAAAGTGTCGTTTCTTGATTAGAAAGGTTTGATGTGTATTAGTGTAAAGATAAAGTCAAATCCTGATATCCAGAAAAAATTTAGGTTTCCATCAAAAATGAAAGTCAGTACATGCAGAGAGGGACAGAAATCACTGCAGGTCTGTGGCCCAGAGAGCAGCTGGGATTGCTCCTGCCCTTCAGGGGGTCCCTTCTAACCTTTAGGTCCTCATAGCAGCACAGCACATTTTCCCCTTTCAGAAATATCTTAATTACAAGAAGAAACTCACCTAGTGGTAGTTTCAAATTGCAAATTTATGGAGCAAAATTTTTCTAGGAAGACTCGGTACCCTACTCCAGTGAGTCTTTGTCAATCATCACTTACTTGAGGAAAAAAAAAAAGATGACAGAAAGGACACTGCTSTATTTACGTACACAACTGCGGCGTGAGGGAAATCCACCTTTTGATGAAATAGCTTTTTTTTTTATGTACACTGTGATGATAGATTGTAGAAAATTCAAAGGGTGACTTTACAGATAATTGGCCCTGACTAACAAAAGGAAACAACATTGCAGCTTTTTGTCAGCAGTGGGATGCAATTACGCACCATTAATTAAACTGGCATGCCAGTGAAAGGTCAGATAGCACAATATAAAGGAAGAAGAAAGTAGTTCTATACTTTGACAATGTTATTGCTTGAAAATATTTGTGCTTATAAAGCACTCTTGGAGTGGGAGGAAACCATTCTTCATTTAAATCAGGTAAAAATTTGGGGTCAGATTCTAGTCTGACTTAAACACAAGAACACAAAATAAAACAAGGTGATGGAACTGAGGAGGGTGTTGCAAACTTTAAGCTTCCCACCCATCCTCTCATCCTGAACAGGCAGATCTGCTCTTGAATGGGTACATAACACAAGGCAGCAACATTTTCACTTAGTAGGGGGTCAGTAACTTTGCAAGCACTAATATAATGCAAAGGAGAAGACCTGACTTCCCTTATGACTGCATATGCTTTTATTAAGATAATCTACTGCTCTCAATGCTATTTTTATTCAATGCCTTCTCCCAGTCACCAGTTTGATTGCTCCCAGTGCCAACACTTTAGGAGGTAGATTTGCCATTCGTGATGCTGTGCTTCACAAATCTTGAGCCACAATTAAGAAAAAGGAAAAAAAAAAAAATCAGATTGGTTAGCAGTAAATATTTTTTTTCCCCAGTAGAAGTTACTTTTAGGTAGATTCTTCCCTGCCCAACAAACTGCTTCCCCCCAGTGGCTCTATTTGCACAGACTAATTTGCCAGGGAATGATAAATGGCAGCAGTTTTGTGTCTTTGTACATGTATTTCAAACATCCTAGTAAATAAAAGACACAATAACTTATGATGTCATCTCTGCATGCAATATATATGGCTTTTCCTGATTCTTTCAATTTTTCCTAATTGATTAGAAATAAATATGCAACCTCGAAGGCCAAAAGCTTCTGAAGTAAGAAGCACACAGTGTTCTAATGTTTACCACTAATGGAGTCAACTGTGTCTCTTTGCCAGGATGAAAGAGACTTGCAAAGATATTCCAACACTGCTGCTTCCTCTCCCGAAGCAGAATTGAGACTTGGCAACAGGTAAAGATGGGCAAAATTGTGCCAAAGAACATCTCAGGGACSTACCTTCTCATTGGCAGGCTGGAGCTGGCTCAGGTGATCTACTGGAAGAGGAATATAATGGTCTAAGTTGACAGCATTTGATTTCTCAAGTTCAGGACAGAAAGTTGGGAGCCTTGGCAGGGGGTGGGGGTGGTATTCTTTGAAAACAACAATAAAACAAAGCAAAAAAAAACCTCAAAAAACCCCAGCCAATGTACCCCTATSTCCCCATACTCAGATACATTCCCGTTCCCCTTCAAAAAGAACACAAGATTCAGTTAAATGTTGAAGTGATTAGAGTGTTGACCAAGTAYAGAAATGGGCCAGTGAAAAAATATTTTCATTTTTCTTTCCAGTCCAGTAGAGAAATCTTGTTTTGAGCACTTCCATTTCATGCACAAACCTCCCTTGAAATACTAAAAAGCCTGAATCTGTCTCCTTTCCTCRTGTTATTTTAAATTTTCACATAATTACAGAGAAATTGCTAATGGTCATGCCGAGCACTTAAATCTAATTTATCAATAAGGCAAGTCAAACTTTCACAGCAAGTTAAGTTATGCAGGATACATAKTTCAATACAGCACTATACCATCACACTTGGTAACTTAAAGGCAAGCAYTTAATTGCATGAAAATTTTTCAGAGAGGGTGAGGGAAGCAGTGTAATGAGATTGTCTTTGAACAAACTTAGTGGAATAAGCATTGATAAAAATATCAAAGAATTGATGTTGAAAATGAAATTAAGTCAGAATAAGGAAAGTCCCAATTCCTGGATTTTAACTTGATGCAAAATCTAAGCAGAAGTGAACCTGAAAACTAGGTTAACCTCTCTTTCACTTTGCATTTCTTTTTACATTGAAGTTGTGGGTTATTTTAAACCTCTGGTTTTGTCTAACTGCACAGCTCTTCAAAAGGCAAATACCWCTTTCTTTTCAAGTCTCTCCAAGTTGCTAGAGAACACCTTTGATACTATTCACTGTACTCAGCCTTGTGCTTAGGCAGCAAATGCTACTCTCAGGTAATGGTTATCTTGAGTAGCTATAGCATCATTAACTTGTCTCAAATGCCCCATTTTTAGAGATTGTTCTTGTTAGGAACAATTTTGAAAGAGTATAGAAGAGCTGAAAAGGACTGAGTGTTTTAGATTAGGCTATTATAATAAAATTGAGTATCCCAATCAAGTTCTTTGGTATCTAAACYGATTTATCACATCCTAGCCCTCCTGTGTTAAAAGAGGTCTGAAAAAAAGTGTGCACCAGAAATTTTGTAGGAGCATTTCATGGTAGGCTTCCTCCATCCCACAGGTCAGATTCCAATTTAGATTGTATTATCTACTAGAAAAATAAAAAATCCTCTAACAATATTATATTAATATATCAAAGAGATGTGTCTGACATCTCTCAGGCTCAATCCAGTAGACAGTAATTAGGAGACAATGGAAGTGATTCTGAGAGAATCCCCAATTGTTTCTCAGGTAAGGAAGCAACAAAGAAAAAGACATTTGGGGCATTCCTTCTGAGGCAGCTCAACTGCCACAGCACCTCTTGCTCAGACACACAGCCTGAGCCCCAGTCTTCCTTCCAGCTTCTCCCCCAGCCACTTCTACAAGAAGAAAAGCATTTGGGTGACTTCGGTGTGCCTTACACCTCCCTGAAACCATGACTCATAAGATGAAAATGATCTTATTTCGCTGGTAAAATTCYTGTACTGTATTCAGTTATTCAGTGACCAAATAAAGAGGTACCATCCACATATCATTATAATATTTGGAAAAGCTTTCAAAACCAGACACTCAGTACAAACTGCTGAAGAAAACCAGAAGTAACCAGAATTGTACCCAAATGTTACTAATGGACCTAAATAAAACACATAACCCTCCTGATTGCCACCTAGTCAAGACCAATATTAGTTTTTAAAACTAGAGCTCTCTCAGAAGCAGTAAGTTCTATTTCTTCCCATGAAAAAAGGCCTTTATTCACATAGAGGGGATCAGGACCATTGTCCTAGTTTGCAAGAGGAATGCTGTGTTTACACAGGCAAAGTAGGGCTCTGGGCCAGGACTCACATTTAATGAGACTAGAGTTCATCTAAAGGAATTTAAGGCTTTAATATTATGTAATTAAATTTTTGTCAACACAAATCAAAATACTTAATGTAGGTTCTTTTACTGCAGTCAGAGGGAGGCGAGCAGACCCTTGCTCTCCAGGGAAGCCCTTTTGACTCAAAGGGTGCTCCAAACTGATGAATTTTGGCATTCTCTGCAGTCACTGCAGTCACATACTTAGAGCATCTGTCCATAATGATCTGGCAGTAGGATGGAACTGATCCTTTGCAATTTTGAATTTCAAGAAAGTCTTATTTAAATGTGAGGGAAGATGCAAACAGTTATTAGATAGCTTTAGAAGAACATGATTTGATGGTGCTTTTCATCATAATATTGGTGATGATTGCTCCCTCAAGTCTCTTCAGAAGTGGCTAGGACATTCCACATGCACCCAAGCAGCTTTCAAGAGGAAGTGCAAGACTAAACATTCTGTTTGGAAATACTGCATAATGATATGTATTATAGAATCAGGTTTTGTTGTGTGTTTTCCAATTCAGCATAATTTTCTACTTAATTAGTCTAAGATTGGTAATTCAGCCAATGAAATCTAAAGACTTTAAGTTATATTAATTGTAAACAATGTTAACAGTTAATTTTCTGAATGATGGAGGAACATAAAAACAAACTTGAGTAACACTAGGATTAATTAATTGATTAGCTAGTTTCTGTTGAGAATTATATTCAATAAGAGTCTGTCAATACAAATTGCTATCAATTGCAACTTTATGAAGTGCCAAGAATAATGGGTTCAGGTGCATACTAGAACTAGTTGTCATGAATGCCAATTTACTGCAGAGAAATGGATTGTTTATCACCTAATTTAATTTCAGACAGCTAACTCACTTGTAATAACTCATTTTAGCATTGAATTTTCAAGAACTTGAGTGTTGTTAAAAGCAGCAGCTTGCTGTAATAAGTTTGCAAATTTAAATTCTTCTGTAAATAATTTAAAGCAGACTGTAACTCAATTTTGCCATCGACTACTTAGAAAATATTTAGCAATTTTATTCAACATCCAGACACCCTTATTCTTCCCAYTGGCAGCATGTTTCATTACAAATGCCTCCCTTCTGCTGCAGCATTAGACTTGAGTCTGTGCTTTCAGTAACACTGGGATGGATGCAGGGTCCTCTGTTGCTTCTGACTGACTCAGCCAAACCACTTTGTGAAGGCCTTTAATACACTTCAGCACATCTGGACAGTTTGATGTCCAGATGTGGAAGAGGAAAATGTAGAGAAGGTTCACAGCAGAGTGAAAGGACACAAAGGTCTTCTGGTTTGGGGCAAGGGAGGGGTTTAGTTCATCCTGTGCTTTCTCCATCCTCTCTCTGAAGTCTTTTAGGTTATTTGATGGCAACTGGGAACAAGGAAAGTTAAGAAAAAAGCAGCCTACTTGGAGCCTTTGAAAAATTATGCAAAATTTCTTAAAGGCTCTGAGGAAGCTGTCAGCTAGAAACCATCTAATACTTTAACGAAAAGACCTTCTCCTCCTGGATTTGCAACAGTCACTGAACTTCAGTTACAATGCCCAGGCAAAAACATGCGGGTTCTTTACASTGACAATGTAAATTGGCATAACTATGTAAGAGTTTATTAATCTGCATATTAATTACATCCAGGAACCATGTCAGTCCATGCCTGCCACTCTAAATACATGTTACTGCAACAGTTTGCAGTTTCTGGCAATCAATACGGTATCAGCCTTTTTTCTTTACTTTGCAATCGAGGCATTGAAACCACTCAGTGTTCCAGCACACCTGCAATAGGCATCTGACAGAGTCCCCCCAGCTTGTACTCACAGTGGTTGGATACGACCGAGTGTAAAGGATCCTGCCAGTTTGAAGGACTTGCTGCAGGTACCCCACACTAGTGTCCAGCACCCTCATTAGTTGAGGCAGATCACTTTATATGTCAAAATAACTATAGTATTAACACATTCTATGTTAATCTGTGACTTCAAGGAAGATCAACCATAATTGTAAACAAGCAACAATAAACTAAAATATTTATAAAGCCTTTTCAACTTTCCTTTAGTAAAATTAATTGTTTAATAAAAAAAAAAAAGTCCAACAGCAAAGGCTTTGAAACGCCACCTCAAAAATAGGTCAGGCTCTTCCTATCTTCTCTTTTACAGCATGAAAAGCTGTTTGTGCTTTGCCTCATGACTTTTCTCCTTATGGGAGCTTCCATAAATCATTTCTGTTAGCAAAAAGTAATCCATTGACTAAGCCTGTCCTAGAGCTACAGACTGAGCTTCCACTGGGAAGATGCTGCAGGCTGAACACAGATGTTGGCCAACCTAGTTACAAACTGAACAGCACATAACCAGCACTACACCAGCACTGTTGTTTATCAGATGTCACTCAAAACCCTTTCATAAGTGAGGAAGTGTTTTAGCTTTAGCATCAAGTCAGACTAATAACACGACATTTTAATTCAACTCAAAATTCTTGCTTTCTCTAAGCCTGATATTTCCCTCCTTAAGAACATTAAATTGTTTTCTGGATTCACAGCTACACTGACACAAATGAGGAGATAATCAGAGATTTAATTTAGTATCATTACCCAAGACAACACCTCACAAATCTGTGCTGACATAAATCAAATGGTTATTCCCACCTGTCAGCAAGAGTTTGAGAGTGGAAAGGCAGGGGGAAATACGGCATTTGACATCTTCCTTTTAGAGGGAGGCTCAGTTAAGAGTTTATAAATTTATTATAAATACATATAAGAGGTTAAAAGAAAATTATCTATATTCAGTAAATCAAGATAATAGTTTAATAGACTTAAAATATACTCCCCACCGTCTCAGTTTGTTGGGAACTTAGTAAAACCTACTTAATGCTTAAGTTTTGAAACTGTTTTGAAGAAATTTTCTGTAAAGAAACATGGTCATACTTCATTAGTTAAACTCCTACAAAATTAGAACTACAAAAATTTGCAATTATAACAGAACAAAAAAGGTCATATTTCAAGGTTGCAAGGCATTAGCACATGACTAAAAACCTATGAGTGGATCTTACTTTCAATTCAGCAGCAGAATTGACTGATCCTATAATAGTCTACATCAAAATATAGGCAGGTTATAATAAATTGTATTTGTGATGAAATATCAACTACTCTTTCTATTGCCATCCTATAACAACTGATACTTGAGCCCATACAATTCATTACTTTAATCATTACCTGGGAATAAAGTCCTTCTAATAAAGCTTTCAGCTTATAAATAACATTGATCTGTATGAAATTATTTACCATTGATAGACACTATGGAGGAAGACAACTTTAAGGAAGATTTATGCACCACAATTCAGCTGAAAGCAAGGTCCTACCCAAGCACAGGATATCATCCATCCTTAATGGGGGAACTGGGAAACAGTAGCAAATGAGTCCTGGGATGCTTTTATACAGCATTTGTAAGATTATGTTCATTTTCGACCAGAACCTTACCGAGCATGAAACATTAACAAAACCACACCAGCTTATAACCAGCTCTCAGGTTTCATCCTTTGGTCCTGGTCCACACGAGAGAGACGGAAAATGGAGAACTACAGGGCATTTGAGAGAAGAGCTCCAGAACAAACTGTGGTCTGGGAAATGTGCTTTGAAGTGTCAAGAACTCTATTTGCTTTACTGAACAACTTAAAAGACTATTAAATCAGAATCTACAAGTACCAATAAAAGTACAAGACTCTGAGACCATTTTAATGGATTAAGGCAAGATGACCTTAAGTGGCTTTTAAATTTATCACAGCTCAATTTAATGCATTATTTTAAACAGAGCATAAAAACAGGTGAAAAGTATTAACCACTGGAAGACTGTAGATCCACATCCAAAAGGGGTCAACTGTGACTGGACTGAAGATGTGTAGAACTGAGATAACTATGATGCCTGTTCCTCTCACACTCCTTTCCTCCCCCGGAAAAAAACCCCACAAAACAAACGAACAAACAAACCACCACCAACAACAAAAAACAAAAAGCAAACAACTGTTATTTTACTGATACCTAAGTCCAAAAGCAAATAAATTACTGTTGGTACACAAAGAAACTTTCACACATTCAGAATTTACTGAAGTCTAAACAGAGTTAAAAGGCTTCACTGTTTGTCTCTTACATAAGAACATGCAGGAATACAAAAGTAAACATTTTTCTGCTGAAGTTTCCATTGGAATGATGAAAAATTCAGCATTAATTAGACCTGACCAAAGTACAATTTTGCAACCTATTTTTATTATATTTCTGGGGAGAGAGACAAAGTTTTCAATTCTACCTTGAAGGGCAATTCATGAACTACACATTACATCAGTATAACTGGATTAAAGGCTTGGACATCACTCAGTGCAGAGATTATAAAAGCCATCCCCATCTTCTGTCTCCCAGGACAGCAGCTGAGGTTACAGGTCATTTTTCCACCAAATTTGTTGAGTTCAAGAACCCTTTTCTCTACAATAGCAGAGTCACAGCTACGGCAGCAAACGACAAGAGCAGCCCATAGCCTTACATTGAGGTCATAGAAATKATTCTCTCGCTGCTGGCTGATGAGGGCCTGGAACTCCCATCTCCTCTATTTYCAATGACTGTCTGAGGCACTGAACTACTGCACAAAGCATCAGTGCAGCAGCCCTCTATCTGTTTTTTGAGAGCAGAAGCATGAGCACAACTCCAGGAGATCATTTTTAGATGTAAATCCTGACTTGACAGAAGCAGCCTTCTGCAGCGCGTTTGAGGTACTTTTGAAGAGGCATCCCTTTCCAGTATTCCCTGTTGGCTCTGCTCCACACATGGCTCTGGATTCAGYTCTGAGTCAGGCATCTAAAAATGGATTACTACAGCAATAGGCATTACAATAGCAAAATCTTCTGGGAGAAATTTATCCCAACACTTCATTTAGTGTTTTTAAATTGACAACATATTTCTGAATGAGTTCTAGTTAAGCCTTGTATTTTTTAGGAAAAGCTGTAGTAATTACTGGGTTATATTTTATTGCCTCTCTTATGCTGAAAGCCATATCTAGATTGAAGATGGAAAGGACCAATATAAATACTGTCATTTATGAGTAGGTCACTGGATAAGAAGCAAAAAAACCTGGGCTTGCTTCCAATTTTTCTCTGTCAGTTTTTCTGTGTGTAAAGTGGGATGGATATGTGCTAATATATAAGAAGCATTTCTAAACCTAAACATGAAATAAACGTCATTTACTAATGGGCTGTTTCAAATATCTACAA
This sequence comes from Amblyornis subalaris, assembly GCA_018881555.1. Lineage (NCBI taxonomy): Eukaryota > Metazoa > Chordata > Aves > Passeriformes > Ptilonorhynchidae > Amblyornis > Amblyornis subalaris. The sequence goes on along the minus strand of JACAXG010000187.1, from coordinate 800,469 downwards.
GGCTACTGAAATACTGCAATATTTGCTTTCCCTCAAAGGTTCTCATTTGCATCGTACAGATTTTACTACTTAAATTATGCAAAACTATAAATCGGCAAAAGGACATTCACACTTCAGGGAGCCTGACTCCATAGCCCACAAACACCTCTCAGTTTATAAAAAATATTCTTAGATAATACTGGAATAAATAACCTCACTTTGTTAATTATGACACTTAAGACAATCTGGAGCATTGCAAGCATTTCGAACACTTGCGGAGCCACACCACTGGTACAGCAATAACTCAGCTTCACAGCATAAGGAAGGAATTATGAACTATAATGGTGTTAATTTTCTCTGAACATGCAAACACATCAATGGGACACTTCAGATAGTATTCATACAACAAGAATATTTGTTCCACTCCAAAGAATATCTTTTATTCCTTTGAAATTGCTACTTTGAATCTGAATCCATCACGTGTAGAAATACCTATGACTCCATTTCAAGTACTGCTGAAGAAAAGCTACATGTCTTTTCAAATACCACGTCTTTTTAAACAGTATTGTAATTTATGAGGAAACTGCTAAATTTCATGCATTATTTTTTATAAGAAGCCTTTATTCCTAGAAAAGACTCTAAAGATTATCTTTATGCAAACAGATTGAAAAATACTTTTAAAAAAGTTACTTCGGTTTTCTCCTCAAAGTATGTAACAAAGTCTTATGAACTTCAAGAGATTACAGAATTCTAGAAGTATTGATATTCTTCCCTTTTTATTCTACTCAAGTGTAAGATTTCTAACAAACAGTTGCTAAAGAATCCCATGCAAAAATTATAGGCATGGCTGACTGTTTTCAGTAAGATGCTATTGAACACAGCCAGGTATGCACTAATTCTGCTTTTTAATCTAGAGTTTGAACAAAAAATAATTAACTGAGACTTATATTTTCACATGAGAAATTTAACAGGGTCATACTGTGATTTTCCTATGAATAGCCTACGTTGTGTGTTTTAACATCRGAGAGGATGCCTCACTCCCGCACAAAGCAGCATAAACTGGTTTGTGTCCACATTTTTCAAGCTGATGGTGCTTTGTAGCAGCAGATTTCATCCATACCACACCTCACCTGTGTGCAGGTTCCCAGCACTGTAACAACAGCTGCTCCACAGCCTTCTTATGACCCATCCCCTCCAACATGCACCACCTTTCTCACTCCCCTGTCTTACACACATTTTGTGATCACACAGGAACACTTTGCATAAAGGGCAGGGACACTGAGGTTCCCCTTCCTGCAATAGTTGTCTCTATAGGTCACTTACTGCAGCTCCTGCAATGGGCAGGATTTGAATTAAGTCACAGCTTTTACTCACTCCATGGCTCCCCATTTCACAGCTTTCTACTCCTTCATTTATGGTGGGCAAATGGAAACATTTTTATTTACCAGATACTCCCAGTTTGACAGACTGGGATGATTCACCTTCTGGTAATAATCAGCTACTTGCTATTGAATCTCAGACCATTGTAACCTTGGAAGGGAAAGCTCTGAATATCCATTCAATGTGGGAAGCCTCATTCCCATGGCATGGATCATTTCCAAGGCCCCCATATCACAGGGTCAGTGATGCATGTTAGGCTTTATAAGCAGCAAAAGACATTTAGATACTTGAGAACAATTGTTTTATTTGTAGCCTTTTTAAAAAGACAAAGCTGGCACTGTTTGAGTCACTGTGGAAATGACCAGAGGTGAACCAAACTGCCTTCTTTTAATTCCCATGAGTATTCCATTAGTCCTTATAAAAATAAATACTATGGTTGACTGTTCACTAAAGCCATCAATTTTCAGGAGTTTTCTCCATCTTAAAACTTACTTTAGAAGCATCACTTTAATATTATACTCTATGACAGAAGAGCTTATATAGGAGTGTAACATAAGAGTTCATTTGGCCCTACATCTCTGATAATGGGCACTTTATGAAATATGAACTTCCTTATCTGTGATATATTATCTTTTCCTTGAAATATGGCTAATTACTGTCATTCATTAGAGATGAGACATTTGAGTATCATTTCTTGTGTCACATTGACTTCAAGTTGCTTATGATTGCATTAAATTAGTGACAGAGAATTTCTGGATACAAATTCTAAGAGATTCACTATGTACCTCATAATTATTAATGCGCTGTCTTAACTGACATTTCCAGCTGAGGAAAAGGGTACCAATACCAACACTTAATAAATTCATTGTCACATTCATTGTGGATTAAAATATCTATAGAAGTAGAACAGTATCTGCATTAGTAACATCAGGTCACAGACAGAGTACAGTTTCTCAGTTTGTAGGTTCAAGTATTTGTATACAACACTGTGGATTCACTTTCTAAGACAGCCACTTCTCCAATTTCAAAAGCTCTTTTATATCACATACTCAAGAGTTTTCTCCCAAGATACAGATACAACAATCACACAAGTAGTTCTGTTTGCTGTTTGTAAATTCTATTGTAGTGCCATTGACTATAAAACTGTTCATTCTGAATTTCATTCCAAAGGACAGGACTGCACATGAACATGCTTGAAAGATTAGGACGTGCATTACATTATTTACAGATACAAGTTAACAAATAGCAAAGATTGTCATTGAATATGGCTTGTCTGTTGGAAGAGTTGAAAAAGTAGAGATGTTGGTTAGAAGGATACTGCAAAACAAGAGCTCAGACTCCATAACCACCTTTGTAGTGAAAGCAATTAGAGCATATTTTACCACACTGACTCTTTTGCTTATATGGTTTAGTGATCTAACATGCTTAGGAGAAAGGTATTTGGGATGACTCACTCTGCAGTACCTGAGAGTACACAATTCCATTGTCTCTGGTGGACAACCAGAGCCACTACTGAGATACAGTTTAAGTTACTCAGATGTTTGTATGTATCGATTATATTTGTTAACACGCCTGTTAAATAAAATATACAGTCTAGACTCTCAAGGAATGAAATGTGACAATAAATCAGTGAAAGAAGATGATGCCTTTATGATGGGGTTGAGACTCTTTAATTAGTCAAATGACTGCACCTATTCCAAAAAAGGAGGTACCGCCTATTTCAGTAAAATTTTGTTACAATTAAGGAGAGTGGTCAGCTTACTTCAGAGAGCATAGCAAAGGAGTACTAGCATTCCCTAGAGAGAGATGATTTTTAACACTGGGTTCTCTTAAAATGAAGCTGTCAAATACAAATAAGAAGACTATAATTGACATGTTACCAAGAAAAGAAGAAAAAAGAAAAATCAAGCAAAGAAAATCAGATGTAAAGAAAAAAAACCTCTCATTTACTCTATGTGATAGGCACCTGAAATCTACTTGGTCTATTGTCTCTTCTTTAAAGAACTAAATTAGCGTTGCCAATTTGTACAGTATAGAAAGCAGCTTTAGTGTAGTTCCCCTTAACTTTAAATTGAACTCCAGCCAAGGTACCCTGCCTTAAGAAAAAGAAAGAAAAGAAACTTTTCCTTCCACAGTTCATCCATTTTCCAGATGCTTTCCATGGTCAACTATTGCTCTTCACACGAAGTTCTTCTGCAAAATTGATGTTTATTGGGCTCTAAGCTTCAGTAACCTTTTCTGGGTTGGTACCTTTGTGAACTGTGCCTAATTTACCACAAAGCCTATRAAACCAAAAAATATCAAAAAAAAAACCCACTCCAAACTCTTCTCAACTTATGAATAACTCATAACTCATAACTCATGACTGTGTTTTGCAGCTCCACATGCACTGCAAAAATTCAAACAAGTTTTTAAAAAAGACTGTGTATAATATAAAAAGGATCACATTGCAACTGCTCAAATATAAAGGCCAGGAAAAAATGAAAGGAATTTAGGGGCTAGCATGAGAGAAAAACTAGGGAAATATTTTTTACCAGTATCAGCAGAAAAACAGACACTGAGCACTCTTACATGATGCTACTGAAGGAAGTGCCTTTACAGCAGTTCTTTGATTACATTAACATCAAAACTTCTCTAGTTCGTGCAAAAACTTTATTTCCAACTTTTTTCCACACACACAAAAGAACCTGAAATCCTGACCAACACAGAGTTTGGGTTTTGCTCATGTTTTACATCTGGTTGAGTCAGTAGAGAAATAATGAGCTGGGGAACCACTGCAGCAAATTGGATGTACAAAACTCTACAGGAACAGACAGGATACTGGGAACTGAGTGATGTCATTGAGAAAATGCTGTCATCTTTGTCTGGTTGTGGTGATCAAAGGAAATTCCTTACCTCTATAAAAAGGCAAAGGTTACACACATCTTTAAGAAAGGCAAGAAGCAAGATGTGGGGAAATTCAGACTGCTCCACCTAACCCGCTCCCTGCACCCTCTCCGGGAAGACTATGAAGGAAATCCTCCTAAAAGCCCTGTCCAGGCATGTGAGGGACAAGAATTTGAGCAGAAATAGCCAGCATGGATTTATAAAAGACAAAGTTTGCCTCACCAACCTGGTTAATTTTGGTAATGATATAGCAGGCTCGGTGGAAGACAGCACTGGATGGTGTTAACCTTGATTTCAGCAAGACTCTCAAACAAGACATCCATCATATCTTGACAAATGAAACAGTGACATATAGGTGCCCTAAGCATTAGAAGAAAAGTCTGACAGTAGAGGATTTGTTCAGTCTTAAAAGGAGAAGCCTAACTTGGGATCTTTTGCTGACTCTGATAATTCCATCCTTTTCTCACAAGGATAAGATAATGGGCAGTAGAAAGAAGTTTCAAGAAGGGAGATTCTGATGAGGTATTAGGAAAAGGCTTTTCACAGTAAGAGAAGTCAGGACCCAGTGAGTCTGCAGAATCATCTTCCTTAATAACATCCAAAACACCATCAAAAGGGCACTAAACAATCTCACAAAAGGTGGCTTGACTTTGCTCAGGGGTTTGGCTCATCCCCAGTCTCTTTGACTGATGTATGACTACAGAAGGTTCCTTCCAACCTAAATTATCTATGATTCTATTGTGCACGATGAATGCTATTTTCTGAAGATTAGATTTACCACCTAATTCAAATTCACTAAGTGAAAATATTGAATTTCAGCTTAACATGAGCTCTCCTAACAAGGATCAGTTCCTTGGTCCTATTAATGTAAAGTCTCTAAAACAGCTGATGAGAAGATGATCTCTAGTGCTGCAAATGCTCGGCTGACAAATAGCCGCATTTGTCTGTCAGAAGTGCTCACCATGTAACACACTCAGTGATAACAATGTCAGAACAGAATGGTGCTCGGAGAAGATCTGCCTACTGGGGAAAGGCTGGTTAGAGCTAAAAACGGACAGGACAGGTGAGCAGGGGAAAGCACGTGGAAGACCCTCCAATTACACATAAGATGTACCAAGCAATGATCAATTATTGCCTGTTGTATAGAAGAGCTTTTGAATTTCTCATTCAGTCCCAGCTCTCATTAGGCAGCACTTCTGAATAATGCTTTCTGACTTTCCCAGCTGATTTAAAATTGTTGCCCCTCATAATGAGTTGATTGCACTGCTTTCACCTCTTAAGGGCAGCTCCAGTCCTATGATACGCTTGGACATTTTAAGCCCTTTGGAAAACCATCTGAAACACAGTAATAGAGCACACCTCAGCAGCAAAGGCTATTACAGAGATTGCTGCAAAAACATCAGCTCTACCCTTTGCTTTCTGTGCTGGCTTTCTAAAGAATATAAATTCAAGGGTTTAGACCTTATCCTCAGGATACTCAGTGGCTAAGACAGCACATCTAAAACACTGCCTAAAGTCTGTTATCAAACCTTTTTCTATTTTCTTTTTTTCTCATCTTGCACAGTGGAACTTTTTGGAACAAAACCAGTTCCAAGTATTGCAAGATATATACCTTTTTTTGGATTAGGTCAATAATGTTACTGAAATATTACCTGGTCTGAAGACTTTCACAAACTTCCCTATCCTTTATGCTAAATCCTAGACAAGTTTCTCTGACTTTGCCCTCTCTTACATGAATGCAAGCCCAAATGTATGAGTGAAATAGCCAACAAACCAAAGCATGACATCACACACTAAATGCACTGGATTTATGCCATTTCCAGTTGTGGACATCAATGGCTATACATAGTGCATGTGCACCTACACTGGTGGAGTATTCCTTCCAGTTCTCTTACTTCCTTTTCACCTTGAGCTATTACATCTTCATAGAATTAAAGGTCACTACTAAGACAGATATCTGGGTTAGTTTATTTAAATACTTCTTTAGCTATTTATTTTGCAAAATAGTGGCAAACTGTTGCTAGATCAAAACATGCTGCGCTTTGCTCTCATTTCAACGAATATTGTCCATCAAAATGTCCTGATAGAATAGAAACGGGTGCTGTGACTATTCTGGAGAAAAAGAAAATTAAATATTCAGATTGTAGTACTGCTACCATGGAGTTACACTGGGAAATGAGAAAACTAAAACATTTTTTCAATTTTTAAAAAGTATATTTTTACAATTACACTGTATTTAACCGTACATACAAATCCACTATTCCTCAATAAATCCATCAGAGTCAGGATAGTATTTCACTACTTTAATGGTGCACTGGCAGATGTATGCTGTGCTGCATTTGGACCTGGTGCAACTCTACCTTGAGTTCAATAAGTGAGTGATGGGAGTATTTCAAATAACATTCATGATTAATCCCTGAAGGTACAGRGAAGTGCATGACAGTAGGTTTTGGAGATTATTTATGTTTGTCTGACTTAATTTATAACAAAATGGTAATATTTTTTTCTCTCTTTTTCTTTTAATATAATTTTAAAATTTCCTTCATGAAAAATAAATGAAAAAGAAAGACACACTTTACAGCATCCATATGCCCAGAGGGAAATGATCTCACTGGATCTCATTGCCAAAGTCATGTCAGTGACTCTTGGTATATTTAGTGGTGATCTTAGAGTGTCCTGCACTTGTGTGCTTAGTGTTGCAAAACATAAATTATGTTTGTGAGTCATTGGATAATGCTCTTTTCTGCACATAAAATGACATGTTCAGAAGGGTAAATTTGATTCCTTCTGACTCCTCCAACTTGAAAACTTTCTCAATATAAAATAAATTGCTTGCCTACTTTACCAACAGTCCAGTGACTTTTCCTTTAATAACCATTAAGTTGTTTGTTGAAAAGAATACCTTGACTTATTAACTCCAGCTGGTTCAATATTTATACATCTTTTTTAAAGGCCTAAACAGTTGAGACAAGAAGCTGACAGCAAGTACCTCTATAAACTTCCCAGGTTCTTACTGAAAGCTGGATAATAAAGATAAGAAAAAGGTCATCTTGCCAAGGATATAGTACAAGGAATAGCACTTGGAAAGGCAAAATTCTCCTTTAAATAAAATTCTAATAAGATGAATATATACCAAAGATGAAAAAAGCAAAATTTTATTTCTTACGTGTCTGTTAAAAACTTTACTGCTCCACACTAATGAACAATAATGTTTTACAGTCTTTGTTATAGGAAGCTCTAATAAATTTGTAAAGTACACTGCATTTATAGCTGGAAGTGATCACATATCACAAATACTGCTGATTTTTTAAAGGAGATAACCCTGACACAAACTTACTGCTCTTCCCAATTTCACTGCGGTTTAACTGCCTTTTTAACTTCTGCTTTACTGCAGTGTTCAGTTTATTGCAGTGTACTCCTCATAATCTTTTGATTTCCAAAAGAAATTGTACAAGAAGAAGGTTCCTTTAAACCAGTACCATTAAACAATCACACCGTTGGGCCTTAAATGCTGATTGAGCCCACTCGTTTTTCAAATTCCCATATTTTGCTATTTCCTGTTATGAAAAGAAATTTTTTCAGTTTATTACCGAAATTAACACCTTATACAATGTTTCTACCTCTGCTTTGCTGAAGCCAGTGAATGGAATTCATGCCCTGTAACTTACATAACCAGCTTCCTCACGGTTTATTTGAAAATCTGAGTTACTCACACCAAAGAAGTGACCCAGTCTGCCTGTAAGTACTCCCAACCTTCCTGAGCAACCAGTGGAAAACCAGAAACTACCTCTCACAATGTGTAGGGCGGAAAAAATAGGACTTCTTTTCTTCAGCACAGGAAGGACACGGACCTGTTAGAGTGGATCTAAAGGAGGGCCACAAAAATAATCAGAGAGATGGAACACCTCTCCTATAAGGAAAGTCTGAGAAAGTTGTGGTTGTCCAGGCTGGAGAAGAGAAGGCTCCAGGGAGATGTTTAAGAGAGCTGAGCAGAAATATGGGGACAAACTTTTTAATAGGGCCCATAGTGACAGACARCAGGACAGTGGAGGCTCACGGTCTACCTAAACAGGAGCAAACTCCATCCTTTTTCTTGAAATTGAGTCCCCATGCAACCAGAAATTCAAGAGTTGTTATGCCCAACACACAGCAGACAGAACCAAGCAGACCAAGTAGGAACGTGCCTGCTGGGTTGAATAGTCATGGAAAACAAGCAAATGGGATTGCTCTCTGAAGCTTGGGTGAGGTTTAGCCCTCTGCTGTCCAGGGCAGGGGCAGTGCYTTCTATGTCATTAATTCATATTCACTTCAGGCACAAATCCAGTTTGGTAGATGCTATAGAACAGTAAAACTTCAGTGAAAACAAGGCAGAACCTATATGATTACATAACAGYACATGCAGGTTGTCAAGTTTTGTGAAGAAGAGCCAAGGCAGTGCACTTCTGTCTTGTGTCTGCTGCAGTTTGGATAAGTATTGTTAGCAGGCAGAACTGAATCTTGAGTACARAGCTAGCAAACAGCATGAAGATGAAGCCTCCGAAGCAAAGCTAAGGACAACACGTTGCTAAATATCCAACAGCACCCTCCAGTACCCAGTGCCACCTGGAAACATGGGAAATAGCTGATGAAAGACTGTAGTTTCTGTATCTATTTCTTCTTCTCCTTTCCTTTTAAAGAGAGAAATTTCCTACTTGAAAGATGAGAAATAACTTCTGATCTAAACCTAAAAGAAATACTGAGAAAATATATAGAATTAGAAAGAGCAGCCAGTCAGAGAATGGCACGTGCAAATCAGGTGTACAGAAAGRTCCAGTCAATCAGAGACAGATTCCCATCTATGTGCTTTTTAGTTATTCTGACAGCATGCTTTGGTATGTTCAGTTTAAACAATTCTGGAAACTCATTGTCATGGATTTCATATCCAAAGGCAAGATTCCCGTGAGCAAGCCTTCTTCAAGGACAATCCTAGGGGTACTTAAAAGTGTATATATATATATATATATATATGCACATATATATATATATACACACACACACACACACATACATATATATATATATATGTATATTGCTTTATATTCACTGAATTTTGTACCTACGTTATGAAATAAGATATTGCAGAAATTGAATTTATTAAAAGGTACAGTGTCATTGTTCATATCATTTACAGACACATATAAACACTTCTGCTTGAAAACAATGGGAATAATTATTTTGATACTTTGAATTTGCAATTATGCATAACACAATGATGTAAAMGTTCTATTCACAGCATGCCAATACCACTGAAACACCTACATTTAGCTGGTAAGCCAAAATTCCTCCAACTGAGCATGAAATTTCTTGGCAATTTTGTTCAACACAAATAATATATTTCCATCCAAACAATTTGTGTAGTCATCTAATTATGCGGTACATGTGCCAAATACATTTTGTGAAGTGGAAAGATATGTTTTTATCAAAAAACCTACACAAAATCAGGTTTGCAGAACTAATTGTGAATTTACAGATCCTACAGCTCAAAAGGTAATAAGCAAAGGCTTTACTCTCTTGTTAGGATGAAATATCAGGACATCAACCTCCATCTAGACAAACCTCCTATACATCATGTTTAAGGCATTCTTACAATGCCTGTTTGCCCACAAGAGCAGCAATAAAAAAGCAAACAAGAGAATATAGGGATTAAAAATATTTTTTCTGGAAATTTAAAGAATGGATTGATTCCAGAACTGATCTAGAATCTTTAAAAACTTTAAGTTAGGGACTCAAGCAAAACATCAACAGGTTTTGAGGTGTTAGGGTATATTTTAGCAATAARTACACACACAAATTTGGTCTATATCAAAAAAAAAACAACCGTGGCTTATTCCAGGCAGCATTTSTCAAACTATTTTTAGATTTCCCACATGTCAGAGAAGAAAAATACTACTCAGAAATCTTAAAATATTGTTAATSTGATTCTGTGCAAGGAATTGAACATCTATATATTTTACATTGATTTAGTATACACAACACACACAAAATTATAGCTGTGACCAGTTTGCATGAGCAGCAAGGTGAGGTGTGTGTTCTGAATCACAGGCTCAGAACACTCACACTTTCCTAGGCATAAATTTTAAGAGCAGCAACAAAAATCTTACTCAAATGTAAAGATATTCAACTGGGCAAAGCTACACTGTTGTGTATAACCACTGAATGAGGGACAAAATAGYGTGAAAACTAAAATTCTTATTTCATCAACAACAGTTCATAGAAAGAAGGAGGCAGTGCAAACCAAATGATGTTACCAGCTTTTCTCTAGTGGAAGAACTACCAAATGTGAATTTTGTGTATAACATCCCTCATACACAGTATGTCAAAAGAATAAATGTGAATCAATCATTTGCAAAGAAGAAAAAAATAAATATTGGAAACTAGGGTTTAAAATAAAGYGACTCAATATCTTAGGAGAAAGTTTTCTGGATGAGCAGTACTGAGGGAGTGGGCAGAGAAGGCAGTGAGCCATCAAGGTCAAAGTGTAGCACAAGATAATGGAGTTCTTGAGGCAGTGGACAGCAAATTTAACATGATCTCTGAGTAATATAGAAAAGCAGAAAATGTGATCCAACATAGATTCTTCTCTTCAGTGTATCATCTGACTGCATTTCTCTGAGATCTAGTAGTTTAGGATGCAGGGATTTTGAAAGGMTATAAAAATGGCAATGCACTGCGTAAGACAAAAAATTAATTACATCATTAGTACAGACTTCAAGGAGAATATTGAAGCTCTTCCAGCATGGATGGAGATCATGTTTGACAGACCTACAGTCAGGGAGAGACTGGGGTCAGGGATGACTTAACAGTTTCCGATCTTGCAAGAAAACTGAGGATGTAAGTCGATGAATAAAACAGCAAAAGTGAAAAGAAGTGTCATAAATATTCAGTAACAGAAAACTAATAGAGCAGTGAAGATAATTAAAGTGTTCAAACAACAGAAATGGAACATTTTCAGAGAGCATGAAGAAGGAAGAGCTAGGCAGCAATCAGAATAATAATAAAGACAGAGCTGAAAGGGGGTATCTAATGCAGCTATGGTACAAGATACCTGAGAAATGTTTGTGCTAAAAAGCTTCCAATAAAAGAAATTCCATCACCTCCCCAGGCAATTGCTTTCAGTGATTCAGCTTTATTATGAGAAGCTTTTCCTGATACCTTCCTAAACCTTCCCTACTACAATTTAAGTCCATTACACCTCTGCCACCTGCAGTGCATGCAAAGAAGATTGTTGCCCTCCTGATTGCTACCAACCTTTTGCATATCTGGAAGTTATTATTTTGACTCCTTTCAATAGTCTACTCCAATTTCCTTGACTTTTCATTGTAGTTATCTTTCCTAAGTCTCTGATTGCTCACATTGTTCTCATCTAGATTCCCTCTCCTCTGCTCCTCCTTGAGCTACAGAGTACAGCTCAAGACTAGAGCATAATTTTCAGTAAGCAAGAAGTGCAAGTGTGACGGTCTTTGCTAGTTCCTGTTGCCAAATACGTGTTGCCTTTATGGTCACCGGAAACAAGCTGACCATTCCAGGGAAAATGTCACCATTACCTTAAATAAATTATTACTTTCTTACAAGGGCAGCGAAGTTATCCTCTGATACTGAGGCTAATATTAGGAACAGAGAATATCAAGGGGCAACCTGATGACCTGTACCAAAGAGTTGGGAAGAGCCTGCTCCTTGGCATTAGACATGATGTCATCGATATAATGCAGGTGCAATGCTGATGAAGCATATAAGTAGTATAATTTTGTTCAAAATAATGTAGGTTGCATTTCCAAAAATTACTCACTGATTTATTCAAATTATACAAGARAATGAACCCACCTTAACTAGATTTATTTGTAAATCAAGCTAAAAAGTCTCTTTATTGGCAGCAGAAGCCAGCAATACAACTTATTAATATATACTACAATTACTTAAACTCCACAAATCTCCAGGATGGGATTTTAACATGTTTTGATAAGTCACTCTGATTTCCAGCAGCCATTCTTTGTATAATGATAGCTRCTGGTGTCAGCATACACCTTCCAATTTTTTACTCAAATAAATGAAAAATAATGGCCGATATTTGCTTCATACTTATCAAAAGTGCCTGAAATTCAAAACTTATTTAATGTATCATAAATATTACTCACTAGAGAATACYATTTGCTAGAGAAACAAACATAGATTTTATTTGAAACTCAAAATTCTCAACATCATCTTACCTTGTCAGAAGTAGAGAACAGCCTGATATCTGTGACAATTCTAGGGGAAACACAGTAACTTCATGGGAAAATGATTGAAAGATTTACTGTGTGCTTTTCTGCAGAAATAATTATGAAAGAACATAAATTTCGAAAAAAAGAAGAAGATATCTAAGTAATACCATAAAGATATCAAATGGATGATCATCATAGGAGTAAATCTGCACTTGGTTTTTATGCAGGCAATAACACACCTGTCTTTAGTCCAGCAGATGTAACACAGTGGATGCTGCTGTCCAGAGACTTAGCATGACCATATATTAAGAGTTTACAGCAGTGTCTACCTTATCTCACAGGCCTAAAGAAATAATCTGTCCCTGTTTCAAAAAAAAAAAAAAAGACTCCGAATGAACTGAAAAATACCCAGAAATTAGGCAAAGAGGACAGAAAAAACATTTGTTTTACTTTTCAATTAACATATAGATTAACTGAAATGACTGTCAGCAGAACAGTAGAAGGAACTCTTCAAAAGTGATTTACATTTTGGGGGAAAAAAAATTTTGCCTAAAGGAGGTTTAGAATATGAAGGTAGCCTAAATGATTTAGCTTTTAGTATATACTGAAAAGTAAAAAGCAACTACGTCTGGAAATGGCTCAGATGTCTGGAAAAAAGAAATGAAAGGAATAAAAAACATTTTAACACTGAGGGCACTGAGTGTCAAGAAGCTCAGCAATGAGTATCTATTGATCTATGATGCTACTTTGATTTTTTTATGATTCTGGTACTGAACAAAATTATGGTGGTATCACAAACCAGCAAATATTCTCAGACTCTCTGGACATGGTGCTTCTGCTGTTTTCTTGCTCTGCCCTTAAGAGCCTGTGCTATGTGCTACTGCTAGCAAGGGGCCCTYGGGAATTCTCTCTCTTCTTTTACCTACCCCTGGGACAACAGTGACTTCRCTACAGCTCTGCTTGGCTGTTCCCCTCTTGGGATCTAGAGGGTCACTGCCTTCCAACTTTSCTTCCCCTCCTCCACTGGAGTGACTTTAGACTGCTCTTGTTGTTCCCGAGAGGGAGGAGGAAGAGTGAGGGGTGTCCTGCCTGCAGCCTCACCTTCCTTGTAGAGCTCGCACAGACTTCATCACTTCTAAGCAGGGAATTGGAAATCATGATGGAAGCAGATGGAGATGCAGATTAGGACTAGCATGGGTTAAATATGATTACTCTGCACAAGATTAATATCATGAAAATCATGGCACCACCAGCCAWGGTGGTACCTTGCCTGGTACATTTAAAATTAGGATAACAACATCCTGTCAATATCATTAGCAAGGCAGTGGTTGATGTGATACAGGAGAGAAGGAGGGCGAGGGAAAAACTAAGTTTGATTTCTTCTGTGTTAAGTTTAAACTGACAATAAAACACTTAATGGTGGTTATAAACCCAACATGACAGAATGGATGACAGGATGAGACTTGTTAATGCCAGAAAGGTGGCCTGAGGAGGTAAAGACAGATGAATAATATTGTTTAAATGGGTAAGAACAAAGGCTATTGCCAATGCCTAAAAACCTTATCGGACAGCAGCGAAGAGGAGGAATATGATGCAGATTAAATTTTTTTGAAGGAGTTAATATCAAGATACTGTCATTTTGTTGGCAAAAAGATACTGTCATTTTGTTGGCAAAACATTGAGAAAGATAGACTGGCTAACAGAGACTCCAAAATAACAGAGATTCAGCTCTCCTCTGTAAAGTTTTCAGAATTTTATTTTAATCTGTTTCGAATTGCTGCTAACTGAAAATAGACCCAAATATTAATCAGTTGTATTGTAAGTATCTAAACTAGGCAACCTTTTTAAGTACAGCATTTATACTCTTGGGAGGTTTTTATGCTTTCTGAACACTGGGTAAAAAGTCCCTTACTCCTGCAAACTAAAGCTCYACAGTCAAACAGCTGCTCTGGATATTTACAAATAAATGCAAAATATAAAATAAAAGTCAACCAAACAACACACTGGAATTTCCATGTAGACAGCCATATGAGTACTGCCATGTACCAGAGCATCAGTGTTAATGTAGAACACCAGTTGTACAGAACCACCATCACGTGAGGCAGATGACACTAATGAACAGCAGCTTTACTGTGCAGCCGAATGGGAGACCTGCAGTAATGTCTGGAAGAGTTCAATGACATTACACCGTGCCCAAAGGGCCCATGGATCAATACAGAGTCACTGGAAGTGTCGGAGTTATTACAACRTCAATAAAAGCATAACAACAACGGCCGAGGTACCAGTGAGTARCACACGATGTCAATAAAAGTGTGAGGTGAGGGAATGCAATGCACCATCACYAAAATTGGAGCCCCTGGTACATCAGGGCAAGATCTCTGCAATGCCAGGAGAACGTTTTGTAGAGTTATGGCATATTCTCAGTTTTTACAAAAGATCTCTAACTTTACGCTTCCCAAAGGGCATCAGATATTCTAGAATTTTTAAAGTAGTTTAATGATTCTAACTTAGTACCACAAAATGAAGTTTATAGTTATTTCATACATTCATCTTAAGCATTGCATCCTGGAAATGTGTGATCTGAATTCCTCTCTCTCGACAAGAGCAGAATAGGAAGAACAGAATGGCAACTACAACTTTTAGTGTCCTTTCACAAACTGGGAATAGAAGCTTAAAATAGCTCATTATTTTGACAGAAAATATACCAAAGGACAATCAATACCTGAATCACATTCATTTAATTCCCAGCACAATGCTTTTTTTGGATATAGATCAATATATTATAATTCTGACGAAAYTTTGAATGAACTTCATTCTGTGTATAACTGTGTATTAATTAGGAAAAAACCACTATAGATGCTGAATTCTAAACAATTGCTAGAAAATGCTAAGCTAGGAAGAAAAAGCTAATAAAAACTGTGAAATATAATTAAAATATTTTAGCATCTACCTCTTTTAGTGCTAAATAAAAGACATGAGAAAGAAAATGTGGCAATTAACTTGTGATGTTTACTTCTAAAGTTTAATTAAATAATCAGTATGTACAAAATTAGAGTTTGGATGCCTCATCTTCCACTCACTGCCTCCCGTTTGAAAAGACAACAGGGAAAATGTTCCCAGATACCAGTGTAGAGACAATGAAATCACATTCCAAAAAAGTTAACTTTTAACTGCAGTGTAACATGTCCTCAGCCTGCAGAGCTGGAGGGGTCTTCTGCTCCAAGACAAGAGGAGRCAGAAGGTGATATTGGTGAGGAATGTGAGGGTTCTAGTATTTGGTCAGAAAATAACAAAGCTTCTTCAAAGAGATATGTCATTTTTAATCACTATCTATTCCAAGTATTTAAATTATGACAGTAAGAACAATTGCGATTACTTCCTGGTCAGTAGCAGGACAGAGCACCTCAGTTTGATAAGTACTCAAGAGCTGATTCTTTTTCTTTCTGCTATGAATCCGTTTTTCACATTGCTCATGTCTCCATGAACCTTGGAGATTTGATAGATTGTATTTAATCTTCCATTGAGATTGGCTATTGAGAAAAGTAAGAGAAGCTTTGAATTTAAGAAGAATTGGCAGCAGTGAAAAGAAAAGTACAATCTTGAAAGATTTCAGAGCTAGCACACCTCATTCCCAGGTCCCACTGTAAATAAAGTAAAGTAATAACTGTAAACACAATATTGTAAATAAAAGTAAAGGAATAGAGGATCATGATCTACCAAAAGTTGAACCTAGATCAGATATTCATTTTTATCCACATATTGTAATTTTCCCTCTATTTTCAGGTGAAACTTCTAGAGTTCATTTCATGCATTATTACACCATTCCAATATCACATTGCTTTGCATATTACTACTTCATTTCCAATGCACTGCAATTGCAATAAAATAATGCAGCAGAGTAGGCATTTCCTTCAAACAAAACTGTGCAATATACCCTGTATGCTTTAAACCTCTGTGCATAAAACACAACACTGAATTTTGACTCACAGCTGCTTTATTTTGTTTGTTTGTTTGCTGCAATGTCTGTTAATTAAGATAGATGTTAACTAGAAGGCACTATGTACTTGAAGGAGTGAGCATGACATTTGCTGCCTCCTTAATGCCTGAGTCCTGCATTCCTTCAGCTCACATCCATCACGACAGGACTGCCAGGTGAGCTGACTGTCACTCCAGCCCAGGCTAATAGGGTCTCCAGTGGCTTTTGGTACAGCTTATGTCATGATATTAAAACTCTGTGCCTCGAAAATGACATAACACACGTAGCTGAGGCTTGTCAGCTCCAGGTAATCAGATGCTGCTTGGTTTCAGAAGCAGATGCAGATGAGACTGGCAATATAAATATGCAAATCACAATGGTCCCTTGTCAGCACCACTGTTCCTACCTCTAATGGCCCTCGTAGAAAGTCTGTTTGCTCAGCTCCTACTTCCAGTGCTACATCGACAGAAGCAAAGGGGCGGCTGGCCATCTGCTGTCGCTCCCGCATAAGTTGCTGATGAGGAAAAAATGATGTTTTAACAAAACATTAAAAAATGCACCAGATATCAGTCTGCCCTCCTATACCTCCCATTAAAACAGAAGGATGCAAATAGCATGCACACAGTCATATTTGTGATATTCAAAGTGAGAAAGTTACACTAAATCATCATCATCGTCTATATTTACTCGAGAAGCAAGCACAGAAGGTTATGGTGCCTACAGATGGCCTTTTAGCTTGAACTCTGACAAAATCTCCAAATAAAAGCTTCCCCAACTGACTGTTCTCTCTAAATGACTTTGCTATTTGTGCAAGTTGCAAGCAAATATAGGAAATGCTTGGTAAAAATAGTTGAAGTTTAATTCCACCGATAATGCATGCATTAGAACACCTGCCAAAAACAAGTCCACTTGGCCTTCAAATTTTCATATTTCACAACTAAGCCAGATGGAGTTAATAGTGTCAGGACTCAATTTTATGCAGTATCTTTTCTGCAGTTACTTTTATATGAAGAATAATGAGTCAGGATTGGGAAGTCTGCACCAGTATATTAGAACACACTCATCTATGCTCACAGAGCTTGCATAATCCCTTCCAATCATACCAGCGTGCACAGGAGTCCCAAGCAAAACCACAAAGTTAACTCATATTTCTTCCTCAGTCTGTAATTACAATGCTTATTAAACCACGATGAATAAAAATGATGACCAGCAGTAGATATTACAGATCTTACTTCACTGGTTCAGTGCAACTAATGAAASCATTATTAAATATTTAAGGTGAATGAGTCGTGCAATTCAAGTGGTGTGTTACTTCAGCTGAACAGGATGTCACAGCATCTTGAAGAGACAAAACGCTCGCAAAAGTGATTTATTAGAAAAGATCTGTTTCATTTTCTTAGCATTTTTCTCTCTGTTATCTCTGGAAAGCTTAAAACATTAGAAAGTGGTGTCTGAACGTAAATGACACCGGCACTGTGACATACTGTTCATAAAATCCTTTGAAATAATAAGAGGTATGCAAGCAAATACTTGCTGGCAGCTGACTAATAAACACTCCTGATTTAAGGTCTACTACAAAGCAACAAACTGATTTTGTAATACTTCTTATGCATTTTGCCTTGACTTGTGTTTTAAGATTGTCTACAGAAATTTAAAGACACACTTGTAACGTTAATATCAAAACAGAAGAGTAATCTCATTGCACACCCAGTACATTCCCAAGGCCTGGATTTTATAGCCATGCAGTGTGTTTGTCAGCAAGCACCCGAACAAATGGGCTCCCAGTATATCATACCAAGAGGGTAATCAATATGTCTGTGGGCAAACCTGCATGGTTTATATTGAGAATAAATAAAAGCCAAGTATGAATATCTGGATGGTTAAGAATTATGTTTTTAACCCTTTACTTCAAAATGAAACTGGTGGCCTCTGTCTAGGATTTACATCAGCACTGATTTTCATCACTACAATGTTTGAATAGGTTTTACAGCTGGAAAGAACTGCTATGACTCTCTTGTCCTACCAACAACTTAGCAAAGACCACAAAAACTTCAAGCATAAAATACTGAGTCACTACACCCTAAAATTACTATATCTAGCTCCTTTTCTTCCCAAAGTAACAAAAATTAAAGAAAACAGTGTTATTAGAGCAGCCCTGCCACATGGAACTCATTACAGTATTGTAAGTCTGCAGAGCTATTGGCAAGTGCTTACTTTTTAATGGGAAACCAAACACTGATGGAAACAAATAGAATTGCCTGGGGAAAATACTTAAATGAGCGGAATAACCTATGCTCCAAATGCACAAACCATTATTTAAAAGATTTATTTAATGCAGATTATAAAGAAAGGTATATTTGATATGTCCACTGGTTTTTAGGGCCAGTAGGTTTCTTCCCCTTTTCTGGTCAGGCATTCAGCAAAACCTTTTCATTCACAAGACAGTCCCTGTAATTTTGATACTCTGCCATTTGAAGAGAGTACTACAAAGATTCTTAATTAGCTCTGTAAACAAGAATGAAAACTTTAAAATGTTCAGTTGCCCATAAAGCGCTGCTGAGTTTGGCAGYTGAGCACTTGCACATCAAAGATAAGTGCTCTATTCAAAACACTACTGCTTTCCCTTCAGCACTTTAAAGCTCCCTGTTAGGTGCAGGACAGGAAAAATAAGATGCAATGAAAAGAAATACAGGAAGATATTACGATGTTCAAAATCGGTTTTGTGGTTGGAAAATGTCACTGCCTTCGACCGTCTGCAACTGTCCAGGTACCAAGACTGGGACAAAGTTCCAGTTCTAGAACTTCCAGTTTTGGGGAATTCCTGTAATTCACCCATAGGACGAGAAACATGGAAAAGCTCTGGACATGGATGTTATGAGAAGAGTGAAAAAGCTCTTCCTCACCTTCTTCTCAGCATCCAAAAGGAGAGAAAACAACCAAAAACCCCACAGAGATTTCATCACATCTGAGGCAGAATAAACATGGGATGGTGGAAAGTCGAACTACAATTACTGGTATACTCATGTCCAAAAAATTTACTGCATTTAAAATCATAGAAACAAAAAATAAATACACATTTCTTTAGTAATTAGGGATATTCACTCGAAGACATGGGGAAAATAAATAGTATTAACATGCAATATTTGAATATTTTATCACAAATTTAATCTATAACATTCAGAATGCAGACACATCTCTAAATATTCACTTAAAAGTATGGGAAATTAAAAACATCATTTTCCCAGCATAGGGTTGAGAAATTCAATGAGCATTTATTTGATTGAGTAGACAACCAATTTCAAGTTCTACCATAATTTTAAATCTCATTAAGTACAAGATTATTGACAAGAATAATTTTTTTAGGCATCTCTATTATTTTGCAGCAATTTCAAGGTATTAATTTATATCCTATTAAAGGGTTTTTCATGTAAAGTATAGAATTATAGCTGTCTTCAGTAAAGAACAGTAAGATGTTAGGATACTACAAATTAGTTCGATTTCTCACTCAACAACCATATAATTTGAAAGCATTTCTTAAAAACCCAACCATTTTGGCATAATTATTTCCTTATCATGGAAATATACATTTCACCTGATTCTTCATGGACATGTAGACATCTTAGCCCGTAGATTATGGTAATTTTCAGGTTTGGTGTGCTAGTCAAATAAGTATTTTGAAATAGAACCTGCTTTCCCATCTAGAAGTGTATCACAAGAAAGAATTTCCCTGGGTATGCAATTCAATTTTACCATTGATCAAAAACATTCTCATGGGGGATACTACTCCTCTGATCAGTGCAGTTTGGAGTAAATGAAAATGTTTCATAGCATCTTGTATAAGCTGTTATAAGGAAATGTGTTTGTTGCGAAGTTCTTATTTAAGTAGAAATGTTTTGATTTTTTTTTCTTTTGGTTGATAACATTGYTTTCAAAATATTTTAGTGCCTGTATTGTATTCACGTACAATAAAACACTCAATGCAAAATACATATTACAGTGAGTTAACATTAACAGAATACAGTATTTCAGCAATCTCAGGCTGTCATGTTTCAAGTCTTTTGTATTTTAGGAAAGGTTACCATTTTGCTTCTTTTTTCTTTTCTTTCTTTTTTTTTTTTCTTTAAGACTTGCTCTCTCATGTGGAATTGGATACTGTTCTTCTGACTAGCACTGCTTTTCTGTGCTCTTCACCTTCCAGCATAACTGCCCTGGAAAAGCCCTAATTGGAAAAATCTAATAAAGTGCATGAGATGTTAGGAAGTAGGACAGGTGTACTTTCTCTTTGTTATACAGTAGCAGACATTCTTGAGAGATTGATAGATTTGGAGAGCTGAAAAGGATGAGGCCATTTTAGTGCCATAATAGGATGAACAGAGAAATCCTTACAAAAGATCTCTCTGTTGCTATTTGGCACCTCTAATGGGCTCCTTTACCCCATGGGCAAGCCAAGGTACCTGGAGTGTGCCATAAAGTGTGCCAAGACCAGTGTGCATGCCCGAGGTGACAGGGCAGCTGGACAGCTGGGCTAGGGGTAAGACGTGGCAAACACTAGCAAAAAGGTTCAGGAGCCTTCTGAGTGCCAAACAGAGGCAAGAAATCTCAATACCCAGAAATAAAGAAGGATACTTCAGCTGAAAAGGTGCCTGTTATTTTAATAGCAACAACTGCCTACGTTTTCTAGCTTTTCTTCCTTCACATCTTAGCTGGTTTTTTTTTTTTTCCTAGATCACATCACTATCAACATTGTACCAGGACATCTGTGACTTTGTCAAGGTGAGTATTCAAAACCAGGAAAATGGTAATTCTGCATCTCTCTGGAAACTGCTGTCTAGCCCGGTGTTGCACGACCCTCTGAGCGACAAAGACTTTCCAAATGTCTGATTTGAAATTCTTATTCTGCTTATTCATCCCACAGCTCTGACTTGTCTGCAGTTACAACTTGGTCACCTCCTCTCCTGTTTCTGTGCTGTCAGCTGCTGATGTGAGTAACACCAAAAGGCTACAACAGAAGTGTTAACAATGCCACGCATTAAATCTGAGTTTTGTAGGGAAAGTACTTGCCATGAGAAAAAAATGTCAAAACCTCATGGAGAGTTGCATTGACTAATTTCTGATCACACTGCATCTGACAAACTCCAAGGCTTAAAGAAATTAAAAATGTACATAAACGGACAGCCCTGCAAAACCAGAGCCTCTCTAAGCAATGCAATTCACCCATTCATTGCATATTCTTAAGGGTTCTCACTGCCATATCCAATCAACAGAAGTAACTTACACAGATCTGAGTGGATCACAGAATTTTAGTTAGAAACACAATTTAATTCTCTTCCAAAATCTTAAGTTCTCATTTTCAAACTGAATTATACATAGTGATATTTYAATGATGCTCTGATTATTCACTTTAATTTGCACAAGACAAAGATTGACTTCTCTGTAAATTTTCTCATTGTAACTCTTGGTGTTAAAAATCTCTTCAGATTAAATTGGCTATTTACATGACTGAAAAGGAGAGCAATTTCTCATTTAGATGTTGAATAAACTATTTGACTTGGTTTATTTCCAAATCAGCTGCTTTCACTGGAAAGACATACCATAGTCATTCAATGTTTTTGTTGGGTTTTAGGTGAAATAAGCCACCATTCCATGATTGCACGAGATACAGAGATTTTAAGAGATGGATAAAAGCTGGCATAGGAAACCAAGCAGCAGGAATAGCCATAGTTATGACAGTAGTCTGACAATCTGCATTCCTTCATTCTCTCCATCATGAACTTCCTAAACAATCACTTCCCTCTGCCTCATTTCCCACCCTGCTAAGTGGAAAGTGCCCTGACACGAGAGTGCATTCAGGTAGGCAATGAGATATTGCAATGATGGACATAGTATAACATGCTATTTGCACTGCAAAAATAGCCTATGGAAACTTCCTAGGATATCAGGGCCTATTCCATGTCACTTTCTTTCAAAATTGCCTGAAGAAAAGGTGCTCTCAGGCGTGTGCAAAGGTCTGTCATGGCAAAAAAATGAGAGGAGTTATACTTTTTGTCCTAGCTTTATACTGAATAAAATGAAGGGTTATTTAAACTAGACATAGTCCAGCAAACAACAGCTAAGACATACTTAAAATACAGTGTACACATCCCCAAAAAATAACAGTTCCAAAAGGTCAAGTTTTTATGTATCCCTTTTGGAAACCAAATACCAGTCGTCTGCAATTTCCCTTGAACAAATCAAAAATGAGAAAAAAAGATGAGCCCTGAAAAGGTCATTTTGTTGCTAGATCCAAGGAACAGATATTTAATGTATCGCACATTAGCAAGCAAAGATCAAAATGTGAATCTACTGTGACTTCAGATTTTGGAACTTTTTGATACTGGAATAGAATTCCCATCTCTAAAACACTGAAAATAGCACCCTGGGTGATGCTTATCTGGCAGTARTTTATGGGGGATCATGTTACAGTAAAGTTGTGTTTGATCCTTCATATTTTTTTCCCTAAAGATTATTTTGGCATGGAAGATTTTTTGGGTGCTATCAACAGCACCCAAATCAACAATAAACTCAAAATTCAATTCACTGCTTTAAAATTTAAGAAGTGCTAAACAACACCTAATCCTATTATCTTTTTTCCTTAGAGCGCTATGAATCCATGCTGCAYATTTACACAGTTTGTAACCATGAACATTTTAAAGGTTCCTAAAGACATACTTCAGTGTCTCTGTAGCCCTTGCTAACCCCAGAATTGCACTTTTAGCCCTAATCAAGTGGGTTTAAAAAATCCTTTCAGCAAACTGTTGAATATTTTGCTGTTAGCTAGCAGAGCCATTTTCAGTTGACACAAAATTACTAAAAACGCTTGTTCTGCAAAGTAATTCTGTGTACAGGGAAAAAAGAGCCAGATCAACTAATTAYAGATGTTGAAGTGTTTCCACAGAAGACATTCTACTGTATTTGCCTAAGGACAGCTATTTATAAGTGAATATATTAAAATATGCCTTTAAATTATTTCAGAATACGAAAGAGAGATCCAAGTATCATATCATGCAAACTATTCCTTGAGACTTGGTCACCTACAATGGTGCCACATAAATAATATTTTCAAAATGTCTTCTAAGGAATTACTTAAAAACATAAGTGCCATCTCTATCAGTAAAAYAGACACAGTCTGAAACTTCCTTACAAGAGCAAATTCTCAGTCCTTCCTATCAAGCTACTGCTTTTGCCATGAGGCACCGTGAATATTATCCATTATTATCACAACTGTTAAAAACCAGCTTTGGTTACTTATCTTAAACAACAGGTGTCCAGCTGATAATTCCCAGCTCTTTCTAAAGCAATTCAAATTGCTTTAAAGACAGTAAACACGGTCTGATAAAGGAAACTGGATTTAAATGGTACCCCACTTTGTCCACCCCTGTGTGTTGGTCCCACACAAGGGCAGGTTGCAGTGTGATTATGATTTCTTTAGCAGATGAATGTTTCTTAAAAAGGCCACAGTGGTGGAGRTTCCACAGTCACCCCAGAAGTCCAGAGCACCTGACGATCCCCATCCTGGAAAGATGTTTTCTAAAAATCTAAATTAAATCCATGCTGATATTTAAGCCAATGCTTCTCGTACTGTCTGCAATGGAGACCATTCTCCATGTATAAGGGAGAAGAAATCCCCACCAAAACTCTCTTGTCTTTGTTCTTTATAAATTTGAAGTTTCCTTTCAACCTTCTCAACWGTAAACAAAGCTGGGTATGTAAATGTTATCTCACCACTCCTGCTCCCATTTCCAGTGCTCCCTTCTGTCTCTTAAATCAACACCAGAATCAGAACCCAGCAGAAGCCCACTTGACACACCTTTCCCTTATTACAATGAACAACTTATAACTAACAGCTTCAAGAATACACTTTGACATTCACTTTCTATTTGTCTAAAAGGTTAATCTGTTGTATCAAGAAATTGGGTTTGGCTTGACACAATTTGTGCCTCTCACATCTTCGTTTTTTTCTACATTTCTATAGATGATGTAAAAATTGTTTATCCCAATACTTTCCCAAGAATTAGTGATAAATTGACTGGTGCCTAATTGCCCAGCCCTTCCTTTGCCCTCTTTGCTAAGATAGGAATTATCATTTGTCATACCTGAAATTCCAGAATCCTGACAGGCTCTGGGATGCTGTATGTGCTTAGCCAATTCTCTAAATACTCTGAAAAAAATTTAATCAGGTTTTGAAATCTGAAAATATTTAGCAAGTATTCTTCTACCCATTTTTCTGCTTTACTGCTTGATATTGTATCTCATTTTCACTGTAGGTACTCAAGAACTTTTAAAGAGGCCCTAACAAAAGCACTTTTTAAAGCAGGCAGCACAGAGGAAGTCAGAGGGAGTGTACATATTACTTTAAATAGAAACTAAAGCGCAGGACAAGAATATTTTAATCTACAAACAATGTCAATGCATTTTTTAACCTACAAGACGAAAAAGGGTAGACACTGGATTTGTTTCTTATGTGAACCAATGTGAAAAGTTGCAGTCCAAATTATAATGACTGAATTGGAGCTATGCCAATTTATAAAAAGCTGAAGTTCCTGAAATGTRCCTGGACCCCAGGACCCACAGAGACTTCAGGTGATCAAAATCTTCAGATTCTTTTTGCAGATGACATTGAATTCAAGGCTTATATTTATTTTTCTTCATTATTTAATTAAATTGTAACATGGAAAAAAATTATAAAATAAGAGAAATAGTAATACTGAACAGGAAAGCTGGGCTGTACTCCAACAAAGGTGAAGTTTGCCTTTATTATTACCTCTAATTCTTTAGAACAATCTATTATTTGAGATTACCAGTACACTCATAAAGTGACAATGTAAATTAACCATTTTAAGTGCAGCACCACTGACAATTACACAACTGCTCTAAAGTGGTCCTTTGGAAGCTACTTAAAGCACAAATGATATTACCATTAAGGAAGTTAAACTGGTGATGTGCCATGACTGACTGATGCCTTTAAATGCTTTCAAGCTTTAATCCTTAGAGTATTAAGCAAAATAACCATCATTTTCATGGCCTTGCAAAGGGGACCAAAAAGAGGAACACTTACCAGTGTCCCTGCCTGTTTCAGGATGGAAATGCCCTCATCCACATGAATCCCCAGCGTAAGGAGCTCAATAGCCTTGCTATTACAAGCTGAGTGGTCATGCTACAGTACCTGGTGCTACTGTCTTGGGTGATTAAAGGTCTTCCATACAATCCTTACAAAATCTGACCCTGTGTTACTTGGTTACCAACTCCCTTTTCATTAAAAAATGAGCTTCATCCTGCCACTCATAGCTTTTTTACCTCAACTGCTGCATCCAGTAGAAGCTTTAATTGCCAGTATTTTTCACATCAATCATCACATTACAAATTACTAGTAAAGATATAGTTTTAAATTATAGCCAGGATCAGCAAGTGTGGAAAGGAAAAAAAAAAGTCTGGTCACTCAGAATGTACAGAAAATCCTTACAACAAATCCCATCCACTTGGCATTTTCAGCAAGAAAGGGTTTGGCTAATCAACATAAAACTAGGATACCAATCTGAAATCTGGGTGCTTGTCCAAAGAAACATTCCAAACTTCACAGATTTGCTCACCATATGTGGTACATTCAGGTCAGCAAGAATTTGGCACACACTGATAGTGGGAATGGTGAGCGGGCACAGCCAGCTCACGTTGTGCAGGGGAGCAAGAGGCTCTGAAACAGATGCAGTTCTGCTGTCTGATCAGAGTAATAATGCGATTTAAAGCAGCTCTCCTTTGTTCATGTTGGTTCTGTTTGAAACAACTGATTTAGCAGATGTGAGATGTTACACTTTTAATGGGTGTTGTTCAAGAACACTTGAACAATAAGGTGATGGCAAAGCTTTCCACTCCTGCTGCAGGAGTAAGAAAGCAAGGCCACTGACCATCCCTTACCTTTGAAAGAAACCAAGGAACCAAGACAGTTTGCTCTGAGTTCAAATATCTTGAACAAGAAACTGCTGATATGAGGAAGCCTGAAACTTGCATGTTTTAATGGAGAATTATTTTAAGAGTTGAATTGCTACCTAGCAAGCTACAGAGCCTAGAACCTGTCTAAAATATTTCAGCTTCATCAGAATTTGAGAAATAGAGGGTTTTCAAGCATTAAATACCAAAAAAAGTTTAAAATTCAGTTCTGAAATAAGAAGCAAAATACTATTTCCAAGACACTACCTTGGCAATATCTGTAGCAGCAGAAGTCAGGTTGCTATTCTATTAATCTTAATAATTTTGTGCAGAAATCAGCCGCAAACAAGGAAATCTGACTTTCCCAGTAGTGTCCCTACAAGGGATTGCATCAGTCTGTGTGTGTGCATACTCTACAGATTAGAAAGAAATACTGTGAAGAAGTTAATCCCTCACTGCTGCTACACTGAGACTCTCAATATAAAAGTGACAGAGTGTAAATCAAAGTACCCTGGCATTTTGAGCTCCAGTCAGACTGTTTTGAGAGAGAGAAGTGGGACGATTTAGAGTTCATCAATTATATCACATCAAATTAGCCTCTATCACAGGCTTGGCTCGACAGCTTTCATCTATTTTAATTTACAACAGAGAGGACAGCCAAGTACAGGATTGTGGCAATGACACAGTCAGAGGGAAGCACAGCACTTTTGTGTCACAGGAATGGAAGGCTTGTCTGAACAGCCACTTCAGCTGGGTCAAACACTCCAGCCACGTTTAGCTTCTTTCATTTGCTTTGATCCAACAACCCTCATCCTCATTTAAGAGAGCAATGTGCTAAACATATTTTTAGCAGTTCTGCAGTCACTGCCTTTCTACAGGCACTGTTCTGTATACATCTACCTTACACAGTGATTTACCCTTGCACTTAAATCCTTAAAATAGATGAGTAGACTAGTGGAATGCTATTGTAACTGTATGTGGTTAGGACATAGGTTAGCTATCTTAAAGTAAAATCACTATCAGTAAATTGTTAGAATTTGCCTTCCAACTGACAGACTTTAAATTTGAATTTGCCATGGTTATTTGAAGACACTGACAGTGCAATAAGTTAAATCACAGTAAAGCACAGGAAAGCATTGAAGGAACTTACACACATATAACTTCACAAAACATTTTATATTAAGAATTCATCCCTTTGGTATGGATGTGATCACAAGCACTGTGCATCACTTATATTGCTGTTTGGAGGCTTACATGGATTCAAACGGAGAATGGGCCTTGTGTTAGCACTCTGCATAGTGGGGAATTTGCACAACAAGAATGAACAGCCAGCTTTACTGTTTCTATCCACAGTAAATACTCAAAGAAACAAAAAGAACAAAAACAGTTTTCCACACAGCATCCGGATTCCCTCTTCTCTTAAAACCCTGCCACTTTTTTAATGTGGGCAAATGAAAATAGGAATTTTAAAATGCACATATTGCAATGATTACCTCACAGGAATGAGCAGGGACTTCCAAAAGTCTATTTCCATACAGTCTCTGTGCACATTTGAGTTACGTGCATATCTCTTTTACCTGCTTTCCTCTAATATGGCCCATTTCCAAACTAAATACTGCAAGCTTCAGGCAAGTCAAGGTCATCTTTCCCATTCCTTTACTTCCTCCCCAACCTTGACTTTGCTGATAGGATTTTAAGTAGTGAACTACTAATAGAATTTTTATGGCAGTCTTAAAGTGTTTGGTTTTTTTTTAGTAATTGTATCAGATTAAAATGGTTAGGGACAAGTAAATTATCAGAATTTCTGACCGCTAAATTTTAGAAATCCTCGCATGATATTAGGAGTGATTAGTTCGAGCAAAAACTTAGAAACAGTATTATCTTTTACCTGCAATCTCAATTGGCTCCTTCTTTTTACAAGCAGTCTTATGTAGTTTATATAAGGAGCAAATGAATACAACACAATATATTCATGACTTTCCTCTTAGAGAACTGAAAACATCAGACATTTTTATATCMTTCCACAGTATGTCCCTTTCTGCATAGGAATCTTTTACCTGCATTAGAGAGAGCCCTAAATTTTTCAAGAATGTGGATTTGTTTTCTGCTATTGTTTCCAGCTGCATTGGTTTAAAATGTCAGGGAACCTGCTATTTGTTAATGGTTTTTATATGGGCATCTGCTAAATGCTTTCAAATCTACAGCACCATAATGTGGGAGACAGCTGGAATTTCATTAATTGAAATTTATTTACAAAGAAAAAAGCCAATAGCATCCTTAACTGGGAGACCAAAGAAAACAAAGATATTTTCTATGAGTCAAAGGTGCCACAGATCTCAGTGATTTTCCTCAACAGACCTATATTTATCACAGTGCATGCCAAGCAAGGACTTGCCCTCAGGAGCTTCGTAAAAAGAGCATGACAACTATGATTTGGCTAATTAATTTTCCCTACTTATTTGGAGTTGAGGGAAGTATTCTAAAATGTAATGCTCAAACCCTTCAACATGAGTTTTGATTTTCTTACTTCAGGCTGTGGCGGTTGCTTGATTATTAAAATGGAAAAAGATATTTCTTGATTGTATGAACTCTGTTATTCAAATAGATGTGGTTTAAAAACACACATGAATTAAAGATGATATTCACCTCTGCAGGGATACATTTGTATGCTCTCTCCCATCTAACTGGGGACCAACAAACCTTCTATATTTTCATCTGGGTAACACCGAACATCAGCTCTAGCACAGGCTCAATGTGTCAAATGACAGCAGGGAAGCTTGGGACACTGCAGAGGAGGCAGCTCCTTTCTGTGAAGCAAAGGTCAGACTCCTGTCAGTAAAGGTGAGCTGAAAGACC
Source organism: Amblyornis subalaris (assembly GCA_018881555.1). Taxonomy (NCBI): domain Eukaryota; kingdom Metazoa; phylum Chordata; class Aves; order Passeriformes; family Ptilonorhynchidae; genus Amblyornis; species Amblyornis subalaris. The sequence goes on along the minus strand of JACAXG010000187.1, from coordinate 771,195 downwards.
ACAAATGTGTGCAGTGCAAGAGCAGTGGTGGGATGTGATGACCTGAAAGGGCTCTCTGACCCTTCCCTGCCACACATAAACAGACATGGACTACASGACTCATTAAAGGTACCACAGGAAAAACTTCTGGAAATGCCCCCATTGCAGTTTCCCTGCACTTGTGGAGAACTTTCTCCCTCAGTGTTCAATGCTTTTGGCAGTGCTTAAGACCAACTATTCAGATTTGGCACTGGGGATTGAGTACMCTGCTAATAGGTCCCAATGGCCTCAGCTAAGGCCATGAGGAGAAGAGAAGGATGATTTTCCTCACCAGGTCGGGAGGGGGTTGCAGCTCCTCATGCCATAGGAAATCTCACTTTGATTGCTCAATATAAKGATTCCTTATGCCCAAAATGAATCCTAGTGTGGAAAACCCAGTTTGGAACCAGAGGCAGGCAGCTTGGCACTGCTGGGATATGGGTCTGAAAGACCAGCATCAGTTGTTATGTGCAACCCTAGCACTTGTACCAGGAGAAGGCAACATGGAAATCCAGCAGCAAAGACACCTTGATGATAGGCAAAGGGAGACTGAACAGTAACACTCAGAGGATTATTAAACTGAGCATTACTGAATTAAAAATGTACACAGCTACAGGTTATTCTAACCATATTATGTCCTTTATGTCCTATATGGTCATTTTTGAGGGTCAGTACACAGGAGCTACCTGGGTAAGTAGCTCCAAACAAGTCACTACAAATAATTTGGATATTTTTGGCAATTGATTACATTAATTTTTTCAAACTTCCACCTGGTTCAAAATGCAAAGAATTCTATTATCCCCATACGGTATTTCTTTAATGTTTTATGAATACTCAGAGGAAGCGGGAAACATTTTAATATTTTTGTTTTCTGACAATATATATATTTAGCATGATAATATATATATTTAGTTACAATTGCCAATATCCATGATTCAGATACAAAAATCCCCTCTATATAAGAACTCCAAAGTGGCTGTTTGATATTTACTGCTTTGTCCATGCTCCAACACAAAAGGTGGGCAAACAGCACTGGTAAATTTGGTTTCATACAGGGCTACCCTTACACCTACAAACCATTGATTGCAACACTACAGCCTTGTAATAAAACAAAAATTATTAATTTTGAAAAGTGATTTGAATATTCGCCTTGCTTTCTAATTTATCAGCATTTTGATTCCCTTCTGTTTGAATTCTGATGAATCAGTCATGATTTCAACAGTAAAACTTTGCTTGCAGTTATATTTCACTGGCCTTTAAAATAACGTGCTTTCATTCCTGTCCTACAGGCACAAGTMATTTCTGACTTTCTAAGTCTTTGATGGAGGGAAATTTTGACCTAATTTTCTGCAACTTTAAAGGCAAAAGATGTCAACAATTTTTAAACATGGCTTTTTAAATGCAAGTGAAATAAAAGGTGCTCCAATAAAAATCAATACATTAAAATTGTGGTTTATGAAATTATTTTCTCTGCAAGTGGAACCTGTCACATCCCAGAATCTTCCATTTGACTGTACCAACATTTTAGATGCACAGCTATATCAATTAAATCAATTTGCGAGTATTTATGTTTTTCTATATTATATCACAGGCTTTTTTTCTGATAAATGAAAGTTTCTAATACACCCTAAATTGTCTTCTTATCTGTTATATCTCTTCCTATGCCGAAAATAAAATTAATCCCTTGCTGAACACCCAATATTTCTGACAATCAGTTTATGTATGCTCCAGCATGGATCTAAAAATATGGGTTTATTTAAAAAACCCTGGCTTCTTTGATTACAAAAGTACAAGTTAGACAATTTAGTACTCAACTCAGAAATGAATGGTTTGTGCCTGAATTAGTCCAGAGGGGAAAAAAAAAAAGTCATTGGAAATCACAGATGCTGGAGCACAGCTTGAGCTACTTACTCCTCTTTTCTTCATTTATATTCAATGAATCAAGGCTTACTGCAGCTGACTATCTCAATTATTAGTATTAATTTTTAAGTCCCTGCATTCTAACCACTTACACACACAGCAGAGATCAGGCCCTTCCCTAATCAGGTCCTGCTCAATTTTCAGCAAATATGAAACACAGTGTGAACCACACTGAGAGTAAGAGCTGACATCACTCAGACTGACAAGGTCCAAGACATCCTAATCCACAATGGCATTCCATACCTTATCAATGAAAAATCTCCATTGTTTGGTTCTCTTTTAATGGTAAATTCTGATTTGTTTTTCTGATAAATTTAAAGTTCTCTTTCTGAAAATATTTTTACCTTCAGTCATGCGTAGACAACACGGAGACATGTAGATATCATTCTACAGTTTGATCCCCCTTGTCTTGAGCATTAAGATAACAAAATATTTAACCAGTTAGAGGGATTTGCATAAAGGAACACTCTACAGTATTTAGAAGTACATAAAACACAGTTAAATCTCATGGAATAAAAATGCTGCCTTTACATTTTCATCCACTACCTATATTGTGTATCTAAATAGTTTTATTTGGAATAACTAGAATTTTTTAAAAAATTCTTTGTATTCAATCTCATGTAAAATGTATATTGAATAAAACTATTTAAACAGCCACACCAGCAGATGTAATAATTATACCAGCATTTACTGCAATTACAAGTAGGAAAGGATGGCAGGATATTGGCATTATTCTTTCCCACGGTATACAATGGGTTGTTTCAAACACTGAGTTAGGTCTAACATATACAATATAACTTCTTTAGTAAGTCAAAGTAAGGCTTACACAGAATGAATGCAAACAATTTACATAGATATAGGTGTCCCAAATTTCTTGTACTCTATTTAATTCCAACACATATTAGTATTTCAGTGCTGAGTGAACAGGACTTTTTAATACAGCTGGAAATTCAGCTGAAGAATCATGTTGGCTACAGATTGCTACACAAGCCAAGAGGCCTGTAAGCCAGTTTCTTCTTCTGCAAAAAGTGTCMAAATACACAATAGAGAGCAACCTGAATCACAGCTCTCAGAAGGTACAACAGCCTTCTGAACATTTCAGAGATCAATGTYCGCCTGGCCCAAAACAAAATAATCCCATTTTTCACCCACTCAYTGGAAATTTTCCCTGAAATCTCTCATTTCTCATAGAAAGCTGACAKTTAGATAAAGTAGTGTTTTTGAAAAGAAAAATATGCTATTTAGCTTGTAACAAATAACAAGAAATGTTTAGTGTAGGGATCGCTGCCATCATTTCAAGGATTTTACTCATTCTATACATAGTTTGAAGTCATTCAGAAAAGTTTCTGATCCTAATGTGCATCAAAGAACTACATGAATTGTTATGCAGAAAATCAACAAAACTGAACTGTGTGAATAAGGCATAGCCATGACAAAAGATGACACACAGTTTACTGAATTTACCCTGGGATTTTTTTAGTTATTCTTCTCTTCCCGGGCAATGTTTTGGCCCTTTACCATACAAACTGCAGATTGGTAGCTGTGACTCAGCTTCTCTCCTGAGGCACTTCTTCTCCAGAAGCAAACTCATTTAACGTCACCTCAGCTGCCACTGGCAAACTCACCAGCAGTGCAGAAGAATCAAGCTGTGATGTGCCATGAAGCAAAAACAGAGCCTGGACCTGGAGTTTACTAAATGCAAAAAGGACTTCTGACACCACTTCAYCCGGACATAAATTACATTTGCTTTTCAAAGAGTAAACCTCTGTCCACAACCCTAATGTGGGCCATCCATTCTGTGGTGTCAGGTGTGTATCTCAAAGTAAATTTATTTATTTAAGAGAAATGCCACCAGTGATGGTACTATATATATACACACATGGCTCAATACAGAATGCTTTTTCAACAGTTTCAGATGMTTTCTAATAAAAGGTGCAATTTTTAGCCACATTAACAAACCAACCCGCACACCAAGGTATCACAAACTCCTCAAACAACTGGGCATTGCTTGTGGGCACATTGCTATTTCTGCTAAAAACCCACAAGGCTATGATGCAAAGGTTTGCAGACATCACCAAGGCTCAGGCTATGTGAAAGTCTCCTTCAATATCTGGATTTCCACAGAGGAGGTTTGGGAGGGCTGTGCTTTAGCTTGGTACTGCAGACAATTGTGTGCTGTTAGTCTAAAACTAGCAGTGCACAATACAGAGCTTGGCTGCTGTGCTTCCTAATGCAAAATGACAYGGTACATTATTTGCCACATCAGGAAAAGCTGCAACTATGCCCTAAGGCAGAACATCCTGAGTCATAATTATTCAATTACGCTGTTTAAGATCATCCACTGTTGTGTGAGCACTGTGAAAACGAGGCATAATGAAGTGGGTTATGCCAGGTCTGACATTTCACCCTTCTGTCTGATCATGCTCACTTTGGGGATTTAACTCAGTTCTGTTGTATGGTTCTGTGAGGCTTATTATTATTTCCATTTTAATATTAAACCAGGAAACATCTGAATGGAAGTGTTTCATGCTATGTTAAAAAAAAAAGTTTTACAATCTATCCACAAGAAACACACTTAAAATATTTAAAAATATTTCAAATCTAGGGAGCTAGAGAAATAGAATAATTATTCATTCATTATTATTATCAACAAAAACAGCACATACTGATCTGTCCAATATTGTACATTTTTATTACGACACACTACTGTGAATACAATCATTGGGGAATGCTATGAAGAAGAGAAATTACAGAAAAATTAATAAAAAAACCCAAACACAACAAGAAAGAGCTTATAACCACAAGAATATTTCTGCAAAATAAGCAATAACAAATAAAAAATGAATGGAAAATGTTTACAAGGTTCTTTCTCAGCTGCCCAGCTCCCTTACAGCCAATTTAAAACATATTTAATATTGTATGTAGCAGAATTCATAGGTAGAAAGACCTCAGCTAATCCCCCTGACAGAGCAGACTGCAAGAAGGAGCCATTCCCACCTTGGAGCAGCCCGAGTTCATCGCTGCAGCCACRGGGAGCTCGAGGAGCAGAACTCTTCCCCCTATCTCCCTTTCCTGCAGATAATACAGGAATTGGGTTTCTGCCATGATGGCCCCTCCTTTCCTCTTCTCCCTCAGAAAGGGCAGATTTAGGATACTTTTGTTCTTCTTCACACCTCCAGCTCCTGGCAGTGCCCCCACGGCCACAACGCAGAGGCAGCAGTGGTACAAGCACAGAATTACAAAATATCTTGAGTCAGGATAGACTCACAAGGATCACTGAGTCCAGCTCCTGGCCCTGCCCCAAGAATGCCACCATGTGCCTGTTTTCCAAATGCTCCTTGAACTCTGGCAGCCTTGGGGCTGCAACCGCTTCCCTGGGGAGCCTCTTCCAGTGCTCAGCCGTGCTCTGGGTGAAGAATTTTTTCCTAATATCCAACCTAAACCTCCCTGGCACARTTTCATGCCATTATGGATGGTACAAGGAGACCAAGCAGTGCACTCAGTGGTGGTTAACTRTTTGGGTTGGTTCAGCAACTATTCCCTCAATTTAGGAATAGAGACAACAAGAAGAGCATCCTTCGTTTGATCCCACTCGGGAGCTGCCTGTTGGGCTGTGCTGGTGGCATACTCAGAACAAGAAAAGTAGGAGATTTAGTCACCTTCACAAGAATGGCTTGACCAGCAAAAAGAGAAAAGCTAAAATTTCCCATTCTTCTCCTGCAACTACTATGAGAAAATAATTATATTTTAAAAATTCATAATAATACTTTCCTCTTTGTGGATAATGCTCAATTAGGAAATAAATATATAGAAGATTTCTGTAAGATATAGAATATATAATATTTCTATAAATATATAGAAGATTTGTGGAATAAAAAGCTTTTCCCAGGATTCATATGCAGGCCATACCACAGCAGTAAGTATTTCTCAATGCATACTGATAAACACACACGCAGCACTAACTCACCAAAGAAAATAATGTTTTAGGAAGTTTAGTCTGTTTTTTTCTTAGGTTTGGGGCAGAAACTATGTGGATTTTAACAGAATACTGAGCTAAATTAAGACCAAAATAAATATATGTACAGCTAGATGTGCCTATATTAAAGTAGGACAAAGTGTAAAGCCAAAAAATGGGCTAAAAAGCAATTTAGCTGAAGAAAAAGGATTTCAGGTATTAATTTACTGCCACAGATGTGAGCCTACAACTAGWCCAAGCACAGAAGAATTCCTATGCAAATAGGGAAGACAAGCTAGTCCTACTTTCCCTGCATATGTTCAATAAAAGGTAAGCCTAATATCATGGGATGAGTAAAAATCCACTCACCGATTTTTATAGTGAACGCTTTAAAAACCTACAAGCATTTAAAATCCAGCACTCACGGTACAGAGAAGCCAAGTGGGACATGTTCTTAAACGTGACACAATCCTTGCCTCTGACATTATCCTGTGAAACATTTATTCAGGGCCCGTGGCTTCTGATAACAGCTCAGCACACTGCTGCTGCTCTCCGATTTATTCTTCACGTTTTTGATCTGCCTGCTGATTATCTCTGAGCCACTGGTTCAGAATCTGAGTTTTTCCATCCTGTATATTACCACCAGCAAATTCCTAATGGAGAGAGGTCTCAGTGGATGATCCCACCTTCTAACAGTATCCTACGTGCCTTTAGCAAGACCAAGGCTGCTACAGCAACACAACAAATAGAGGATTCTATGTCAGAATTCACTGCTTGCAGGGATGGAAAAATGCCTTTGGTTTTATATGCATCAGAGAAATAAGAATCTTCTGATATCCCACAGCGCTTTTAGACACAGAATTGAGCACAGTGCACGTGTTCTTGTCGAGGGACTGTGCTACACCGAGCATTAGTAGWCAGAAGAGATGCAATTGAAGGCCTTCTTAGTTTGGCAAATGTTACACAAAAGCAGGGGACTGGATCAAACCTAACTTTGAGAAAAATATCAATTTGCATCTGCCTTCACTTTGGGAATGTGCATGAACTCTGTCATGAAGAAGGTGCAGATGTCCTCATGCTAATGAGGAATAAGTTGATAAGGGAGAGATCCTGGAATTACATTCTCATGATGGTGGTGTGTGAAGAACTTCAGCGACAGTACCATGGATGGTGTGCCCTTGCACCATCCATTTAGTGGGACAATCAGTACTTGTTTAGACAGACCTAGAGCAATTTGTGTGAAATGTAGTATTTCGAAAGAAATCAGACCAGTAACGGACAATTAGCAATCCACAGAGGCATCCCTCACTCACATATTTGAAAATTAAAAAAAGAAAAAAAGTGAATATTTAAAAAACTAGCATAAAAATCAGCATAGGGCCTCCTACTTTTCAAAAACTAGAGAAGTAATACAGTGGCAGGCATCAGAAAAAGGAATAGACTAAGTATCCCATAATAGGTCAGTACTTTTTATTTCAGCAAAGCCAAATGATTACGATTTCTGCTGATCTCCACTGTATATTATCATTTGTTCTTTTTCATTAGCTTTGCCTCAACAGCAGTAGCAGAATGGGAAGCAATGTGTGAAGGCAAGAGAAATGCAATTCTAATAAAAGGAAAGTAACTACCATTTCACCTAACACGTCTGTTAACAAAGCCCCTCCTCATGGATGTTGACTGCACATCATCTATTCGCTTTAAAGTTGAATTTAATTATATTATTATTTTTATACACACTTTATTGCCTAAAAGCCATGAGCCAGGAACTTCTCTGCATTAGCTGCTGTGCAAACAAAGGGAAGAAGGGGTTTATGGTCCAGAGAGTTTATATTATAATTTTTAATTTTTGATGAAGAGTAAAAGATAATCTGAACGAGGCATTCAGGCATTCAAAAAAAAAAAAAAAAAAAAGCATTTAGCTGTATAATGCAGCTCCTATTACAATTCTCAGTCTGCCTTCAGAAAACACCATTACCAGATACACTGAACATTGCTATAAACTGACAGTAAAGAGGATGAAATTCTCTTTAGGTATAAATGCCTGAACTACTGCTAACCTCAATGGAATAATGCCTACTTATAAGAGAATTCCAATCTACTATCAAAAAAGGTGGCACCAGTATAAAAAAATGCAGCCAAACAAACCCCCCACACACAGACAACAGACTGTAAATTACTAACATCCATTAAAAGAAATGTTTTTTTCTATAACTGCAAAACTAATTTACTTCAAACTAAAACAGGAGTAKTAATTACCATTACTGCTCAACTGCTTTTTTCTGGACCCAAAGTCTCTCTGAAGGTTCTGGGTTGGTAAAAAAGAAATCTGGGGGTGTTTCTGTGCTTTTCCAAGAGTAGAAATACTGAAACATGTCTCTTTGCCTTCCCAAGATCCTTACTTGCTGCCTTCAAAGGACATCTCTGAATTCAAAACACAATAAACTATCCCTGTATCAGCAAGTTCCTAAGTTACTAAGCSCATACTCAGGTAAAATACATCATCACAAGTTCCTCATACTGACACACTACATTTATATAATTTTTTGAAAACATTGAAAACATAAGGACCATGTTATTTTACATTAAAATGTGATAGTAGCCATTACCCAAATGTATTAACTGTAAAGACAGAGCTAAACAAATATTCATCAATATTGAATTTTAAATATAACACAAAACTTGGACTCTATTATAAGTCAATAATCAGATTCCCAAATGAATAACTGCAGCAGGGAGGGAAATGCAACTACAGAAACCTTGTGACTCATGGGATTGTCAAAATTTCAAATTCTGATGAAATATTTTTGAAACTGAATCTGAATTGCAAAAGTAACTCCACTATTGAATGAAAACCTTACTGGTCTGGTTTGCTCCCTCATGATGAATATCAACACTTCTTCAAAACTATTAAAATATATCCTCAAGATGAATTGTAAGAGAGAGTAAATTGCTTACATGGCCACTACTCCCATTCAGTAATATCCTTTGAGCAAAAGAGGAAAACATTGTATTTTCAGGAATTAAAAAAGTAATAGCAACTTTTAAACCTGTGGAAGATAGAATTGGCTCTAGTACAAAAAATATTATTTTAATAACSAACCATTTTTTCAGCATGTGCATAGAATAGATTTGAGATTCATCTTTAAAATTACTTTAAGATTTAATAATTATATGTAAGTGAAAATGAACATGCCGAGTGCTAACGCCACCACTGGGTGATATCATCTGAGTCTATTATTCAGCCGAGCAGAGAAATATCAAGAAATAATTGTCCCAAAATCTCCCATTTTAATTGCTCTGCACAGCCCTGGAAAGCAAGTTTGATGCCTCTAATATTAAGGAACATATCCAATTCTGAAAGTGAAGCAAAATGGATCAGGCTGATCATAAAGAAATTATAAGCCAGGGCATGCTAAACCAACTTCAAAACAAATGGGAACATTTTTACCATATCAAATGACAACAAAAACAGACTACATAGGCTTGTTTAGCAGTAAAAGAATATGCTCAGGAGCAAGATATGGGGAAGTTGTTCGAGACTGGGATTCAAGGCTGGAGTAGTTCAGGACAGCCATGTGAGCTGGGAGAGGCAGCAGGTGGAGAGGAATACCAGGACACACCGAAGGCTTTTAGTTTATAAAGAAAAGGATCAGTATTCTGCCACTTTCTAGACCACAGGTGTGATTACAGATAACATTGGGCTGCCATACACAGACACATCTTCTCTAGTATCCCCTTCTTTGGGGCATTTTTCTGCATCTCCCATCAACTTTCCACCTTATAGAATCAGCTACAGTCAAAAGATGTAAAGTCAATTTACATAAACACAGGCTTTATTTTATGTTTTTAAAAACATCCCATGAACTTCCTAAGATACAGTTTTAATTATCCCCTTAGTCCAAATTATGGGGAAAAATTATTTTATAGACACCATTACTCCCCACCTCCCCCAGGATCAGACTGATTTAAAAATACACCACAACCTCCCTTCAGGGTGCTCAAGTTTAAACTTCTCATGAAATATCAGGTCTGTGACAAAAAATGTATTTCACCAATTTTCAGGAACTTAGCATCTCTGTGGCAATAAAGAGTTGTTTAAGTCAATCAGTGCTGTAATGGAGAACAAGCATCAATGAGAACTTCAGGAGTGACTCTTGTCTCTTGGTTRTAATTACCAGATCTGTCCAGAAACATATGTTTATTTCATTATATGTTGTTTGCCATGTCAGAATGCAAATACTGGCTGCAGAACAGTAAATCTGGGACTGAGTGATTAATAAATATGCTTTAACTTCCACTGTGTGAAAAGTATTATTGCAATTGTTTTTTTTCATCTGAGTGTCTGTTGTATAAAAGCTTGTTTTGTGTGTCTAGAACCACTTGTACAAAACACATTTTTAACTATCATAGTTTCATAAAGGGAAAAAGGGAGAAATAAAAAGATACATTATGCAAAAAAACCTTGAGATTTCTTTTTTTTTAATACAGAATACACCACCATTTCTTTTCTTATTCACTGGATTTTACAGCATGGCATAAAGTTGATTTAAGAAACCTAGTTTTAGACTGGAAATCGTTTTAGATTCTAAACAAGGGACAGGTATTTTTCTAAGTCCACTGGATCAAATGTACTGGTTTTGGTGCCTTGAAAAAGTAATGGGAAATGTGGATCCTGCCAGGATGAACATATTCCATTGGCATGAAAAAAAGGACAGAACAATGCAGTTGACACCAGATCAGCATCTGGGGTTAACTGCCAAAAACAATGCATGGCTTATTAGTATCTGACTGAAAAGCTGATCCTCTGTCCTGGGCCACACTACTCATTTGCTTAAGCCAAACTGGCTCTCCATCAGCTGCCTTGCCTTATGTTCCAATTTCCCTGGAAATGTATGGTAATGAAGGTCCTTCTAACAGATGTTTCTTTAGACTCATTAACTTCTGAGTCTTGTTGTTCATTCCATACACCAAAAGTTAGCTTATTAGAATAAACGATTAGGGGGAAATAGAAAAACACAAAGAGCTTTCGTCATGATACTTAACTCCAGATACTGATACAGAGGGAATGCTGTAGAACATGCAGATGCTAATAAAGTGTGATACTTGGGAATTGTCTTAAGTGATGAGGGAGTTCCCCATGCCTCAAGAGACAAAGATACCCTGTGTGACTTCCAGCAAAACACCATCAATCATTGCTCACCAAAGACTCAAGCAGCAACTGTCCTGGTTAYTGACAATAACTAAAGGCACAAAGCACTTTGATGGTACTTGCCTGAGGGGAAGTTATTTAGTGAGCTAAAATTACACTATAGGACTATATAAATAGTACTATAGCAACCAGCTTTGAGGAAAACATAAAAGTCTTGATGAATTCATGAAAAATGACTGAAATAAAACCATCAGAAGAATGAAACACAGCTATGCACAGGATTTACTTTATGATACAAAGAACATCATAAAWGGTATACATTATTTATATGTATATATACATACTCTCAGGCACATGGTGTGACTCTTGGGGATGGTGCTGTGCAGGGCCAGGATTTGGACTCTATGATCCTTGTGGGTCCCTTCCAATTCAGCTTATTTAGATTTATCTGTTGAATTACTATGTGAGATTCTGATACTAAGGGATGGTACAATTTATTTAAAAAAATAACCAAAGAAAACCAAAAAAATCCCTGTAAAGGTATGTCATTACTRTGTACAGACTCCGAACAGCTCTACGTTGATAAAAATTCTGAGTTTTCTAATATTTTAATACAACGAATGAGATGTAACGAAATGTAAAATGTCTTCCCTAGCATGAAGACTTTATAAATCATGTTTGTGCTCTTATAAACCCTCAGATTAAAAAAAAATTATGTGATCTTATTTGAAGACTGACAGTAACATGAAGCCAAAATCTATATAAAAAAAGGAATAGGTATCTTTTCCAACTAAGTTATGTAGATTTAAAATATCAATTATTTAAAAAACCCTCAGCTTTAAAATGTAACATGCCAACAGGTGAAACGCAGCTACAAAAGCAACATTTGTAACTTGCTTCAGCTCTTCCAATTGAAACCAACACTTGCCACAATTTTAAAGTTCTAGTTCTAAAACAATGTACTGTTAACCAGTAATTCTTGGCATTCTCCTAAATAAGAGATATTTATGACATGAGAAGAACAGTGTAAGCATATTTCAGCAAAGGTAACCTATGATCTCCAGTGAAAATATTCCATGGGTTTTTTGAATTGATTGTCAGTCAGGTTTCTTCCTTGAAATAAAAAATGAAACAAAAGAGTCTCTTCAACAAATAGTAACTTCCTTTTCTGGCATGTGTTTTGGTGTTGTTTACCATCTGGAATATCCTCCAACCACATATACCTGACAGCTTTCTAATATTTTATTATTATGAATTACTTTTAAGGAAATCCATCCTTAAGTTCAGAAAAAGCAATGGGATGCACTTCCACGCACCAGCAGACAGCAGATTATTACATTTCTTTACAAAGCAAACTCAAGTCCGCTGAAAGCAAAACCCAATTTTTTTATATGTTTGATAATCATGAGTAAAGGTGACAAATACCATGTAGGCGAATGTCTGTGATGTATTTTGGAGTCACATAATAATCTCTGCATGTTTACATCTCCCTGAACAATCAGTGTACAGTTCATTGCACGCATTTAGATGGGCTAAGTGCTCTCACCCTGAACAAGGCAGTATTGTTTTATCCTCAATTACCAAGAATCACATGCAGCAGCATTTCTCACTCAAATGAGTTAGCAGGACATGGTGGGCCACATGCCTTCCTTTGAAATACACACACTGGTCATACAAAAATCCAAAGTCTTTTCCTGTCTCAGTTGATGATCAGCTCGCTGGTCAGATCATGGGGTAACTTTAAGACAAGGAGAACAAAAGGGTTCTGTGTCCTAAGGCTAGCTCATACCCTCTCAAGACATCAAGTTCATGGAATTACAAAAATGTTATGCCTGCCAATGACACTGCTGCATGTGAATTGTGCTGAGAAGAAAGACTGAAATAGCTCATTCTTTCACAGCTCCTGCGAAACCTCTGACTGTTGCTTTCACTACACAAATCTGTATCTGGTTATATACAGCTGTCAAACATTTTTGCAGGGACAGATGACTTCTTTCAAGTAGTTTGTCCCACCTTCTTTTCAATTAAAATAGAAAAAGGCATTCACATTTTAATAGTCAAGAACAAAATTTCAATCATAAAAAAAAAAAACCAAGCAGACCTCATTTGAAGGACAATAGTTACAAAATTACGACTGTCTGATTAGCAACCCAAGCTTTTATGAGTGAAAACGATGGAAACACACCAGTTGAAGTACAACTCTGAATACCAAATGTCCACAAACTAGAACATTCCTAGTGAGGCACAGCATTGTAATGGCAGCACCCAGGTAATGGTAGCACCTTTAAATAACATTTAAAAGGCCCAACTTCATTTCCTCAGCACTAAGTGTCTTACAGACACAGAAGTAAAAAACAAGTCCTGCTTCAAAGAACTCACAGTATAGGCATAAATCAGAAAAAACAGGTGAATATCACAGGATCAAGCATCAGTATTGGTAAATGGACAACAGGTTGGCAGAGTTTACCAGAATTTAGTCAGGAAAGCATCAAAGTACAGTGTAGCTAAAAAAGTATATTTAACATAGAATTTGCCTGAAGACTTGTTCAGAAGAAACTCTTCCTGCTTTTTCGTACATTAGAATAATTGCAAAGACTATGAAAACATAATAAATGTACATGTATATAGGGAACTCTTATTCTACTCAAAATTTCCTCTCTTTGCTTGAGTGTAAGTGCCACTGCTCAGTCCCCAGACTTACAAATTCACAGAATAACTGAAACCAGCAAGCCCARCTACCACTTAGCATGTGCATGGGTATACACATCAGAGAAGGAAAACATCTACCTAYGTCTTTTTCATCTTTTTATGCTGTGTTATGTATAAGGCAAATGTGTGTGTTAAATTTCATTTTCACAGATAAATGTGTAATATCAGCCATTAGGCTGTTAACTTCACTGCCTTACAAGAACAAACATACCTCACTGAAGAGCAAAAAATAGTGCAGGATTGTGTTTAAAATCAGGCTGTGAAAACTGACAGAAACTTCCCTTTCAGCACACTATCTCTGTATCAGTAGGTACTGTGCTTGTGAATATTCCAGAAACTTATTCCATCTGCATAATTTCTTTTCCTAGTTACAGAGTGATTAAATAAAAATGTACTTTCTAGCTTCCAAAGTAAACAGCCAGATATTTTCTCACTATTTCATTAAGCTAGAAACCTTGTAGAGGGATTTCTGAAAGGCATGGTTTAAACAGAAGTCATTTTAATGACAAAAGAGACTTTACAGATCAGATATTTTAAGGACTAATTTTAAACTATTTCTGATATTTGCGTAAAAACCACAAAGACTTCTGTAATTAATGATTGCTATGCCAAGGGAGGAATTATTTCAGATTATAGTGATTCTGTTTATTAAACAAATTATTTGTATAGTATTTAAAAAATACTTTTACTGCAACTTGCACTTTCTAATTCTTATAAAATTATCTAGTAAACAGGTGTGGCAGTAATAGGATTAAACTCTGCACAGCACTTCCTTTTGGCTATCTCTAATCACAGTTAAACCTCATTCCCTCCTCATCTCCTTGTGGGGGCACACATCTCTCAGATTAGCTGCGTGAGGAGTTTTGGTGCCTAACTTCAGAAAATTAGGATCATGTAGAGGTTGGTACATTATCTGTGATGCCATGTTGTCTGATATAGTCAGAAACCAAAGTACTACAGGGCTGGCCTTGAGCTAATTGCAATCAAAACTAAAAATTCTAGAAATAAAACAGAAAAAAGAATTGTAATTAGCTTGAATACAAGTTAAAACTTATTTCTAGAAGTATATTATCTCACAGTGTGCCAAACCAGCAAGTAGCAGCACAAATAGTGATGTGTTGTAGTGATATTTAATGCTACCAYGTCTTTTTATTAAATAGTATTGCTAAATGTTTACAAATTAATTTACTAAGCATAAGAATAAACATTAAAATCATACATGTTTATTTGAAAATAAGGTAATTTCATAAAGTAAATATTTTGTAAATATTTACTTTGGTAAAACTAATTGTTGACTAATTCTAAAGAAAATTTTGATGATATCTTGCCAACTAGGTGGCTGAAGAGCAAGACCAGTACAGAAATGCAGGTTATTTAAAATTAAAGGCTTAATACAAAAGTATACATGAAAAAAATTCCATTAGCTTCAAAGAAGTATTCTCTGATGTATTTTGCTGCCTGACCTGATAAATCTGTGCTGTGTCAGTTTTCATTCCACAGTTAATATTTGACTATACTGAATTAAATTATAGGATGATAGACAAAAATAAGGGCAAGAAGATGTGTGACTGAACTATCTTAAAGCTGTCTCTTTCATTGCAGTGAAAGAAGACAATTATTTGTCTACAGAACAATCTGTATTTTGTATACATTCCTGATAGTGCCTATCCCTTCCAAAATACATGGACTGGAACAAAACACATCTCCCCCTTTTCGGATAAATTCCATTAGCTGAAGATTCTATGACCTTAAAATAAAAACACAATGTACTTGGACTTCCAATATTTCTTCAAATGTCTACATATCATACAAAGCAGATAGGAATTGGGTGGTCACTTCTAAAATAAGTAGGTCATTATTATCTTCCTGCTTCCTATTTGTCCCATATGTGCATGATGCAACCAGAGGTTGGGAATGCAAACTCTTATCCTCACAGTAACTCATTTCCATGCTGCAGAGCACATCCTCAGTGCAGTAAAGAACTTGAAGTCTTTAAGTCGATGCAAATTTAAATTACATGCGCTGTAAGCCTGAAACTTAATCTCCTGTGATTGATAATATCTTCATCTTGAACTGGGATCTGTACTTTAAAAGTAAAATTGAAAAAAGAAATTTAAAAAACCCTGTTCTTAATAGGGGCAACCAGCCACCTGCAGCCCAGGGGGAATTCTGGAAAGGGAGAGCCCAAGATACCACATGGAAGAAAAAAATAACATAATATGACCCAGTAACTTGCTCTCATGACTGACTTTGTAAAATGAGATGAGTAATTTGGCCTTAAGTATGTGAGCAGATTTGGGCCTGGTGCTGCTGTACTGTGTATTTGGAGATATTCTGCTCATTCAAATAGAATATGTTCTAGAGAAAACAAAAGAGGTGGTGATTTCCAGCTGGGAAATGTTTATTCCATGTCACTTCAGAACATCACTAAAAATGATTGCACAGATTACCTGGATAGTTTTGGATGCTCTTTACTTTCTCTGAGGTGTTGGTTAGAACTACAGGATATAAATCTGGATGCCTCCCAGCTATTCTGCTGACAGAGCAAAGAAAGTAAGAGGAACCTTAAAACYTTACCAAAAAAAATCATTGTAGTAAAATATAAGACAACAAGGGCCCTTTAGAAAACAACAACAACAAAAAAAACAAACTACAGAAAACCCACAACATCCAGGTCTGCTACAAACTTTTTTCCCGAAGGGATACACACAAAATGTTTAAGAAAGAACAGCCTTTTACTTTTATGYAGGAGTTAAAGGGAAAGAGAGCCTTATCTTAAAAAGAGGGGAGACAGAKTATGATTTATGTCTTAGGAGATCATCATTCTTCCACTGGGAAAATTCCCTTGCCACAACAAAGACATTTTAAAAAGAGCCAGGAGGATCAACAGGCTACACAGATCTGTGCAGATAACAGGACCAAACTCATGTAAGACTGTTAAGGATCCACTGCAGCTTCTGTACTTCTAGAAAAAAAAMCCCAAAACTGAAAAGCCCAGGGACTGCCCGAAGACTCAGTGTCAAACAGCACCTTCAACCTGTGTGACAGCCACAGATTGCACTCTGCAGCAACCACAGAGTGCTCTCTCTGGCTTCAGGAAAAACAACAAGGTCACTGCAGTAATCAATGACAGGTACACAAACTTGTATTAGCGTGGCAAAGCACAAATTCCAGTGTAAAATCTTTAGATAACTACCCAAAAGAGTGTCAAAATTCCATTTTTGTCCTCCAAGCCTATTAGCTGTCTGTGAACAAACCAAATGTTTCGTGAAGGTCCTTACAGATAAGAATGGATCTCAAGTTCCCAAGGAGCAGTGCCCGCTTTTCCTAGACAGAGCATTAACCAGCTCATTGTCATCCAAATCCAATTTCACAGACACTCCGTGAAGGCAGAGACAAAGGAGACCTTTCACTGATAAAGTTTAATGTAAATAAATCCCAGAGCCCCAGGTCATGAGCACACTGATGACAGCAGAGTCCACACTCTGTGCTCTCTTTCCTGGTGACATCATATTTTGTGTATGATATGTTCCACTGGACCCTTGGGGAAAATAAATTAAAAAAAAAAAATCAATCCTTGGAGTGGAAAAAATGCTTTCAAAATTTGCCTTAAAATCTCAAAGAGAAACTAAGGATGTCCATTTAAAGAAAACAATGTAACCCAGTCTGGAGCATGGCTAGATAATAGGAAGAACAAATATTATGGTCAAGTCTCCTGAAGAGGTCACTGCTTCAGAACAGCCAGATCTGGATTCATGACCCTGTTCTTCTGAGGACATCTTATATCCAGTCATGGATTATAAAAGTCACAGTGGAAGATATTTCATGTTATACTGTTCTCTGGATTCCCTAGAACCAGACTGCACTTTAAATTGCAGGGCTCAGAAGTTGACACAGGAGTCTAATGAAACACGACCCTAATCAAGCAGAGTGGAAAAAGTACTTCATGCCTTTTACAAGTCTTATTTGTCAATATAGATCTTGCTTTCTGCATCCCTCCAGCTTAACTTTTGAATCATAATCAGTTTGATATTCACCACATCTAGGCTTGAATACGTATTTCTCCAGTTTTCCAAGACTATGATCCTATTTTGCAATGTAGCTGCTGCCTCCTCCAGCTTTCCTTGACAGTTTCCTGAAGAGAATACATTCCATATCTTCTTCCATATCCACAACATCTCTTAAGTTGTTACAGAAAATGAAAAGTTTAATCTGAGCATCAGTCCGGTAGGAGATACTGACCTCCCTCCCCAAGAAGGAGGTGAGAACCTGAACACTTTTGAGGAGTTTAGTCTTTCCAGATCTCAGAAAGTGCAAGATAAGGCTGGCTCACAACACAATGGTATAAACTTCATTGCTTTGGGGAGAGAATGTTTGGGGTATCTGGTACCTAAAGCTGCAACTTTTAAAGCATAATGTAAAAGCTTCAGATAAGGATCACATGATTCAATTGTCCTTATTCATTAATTACTCTACCCATGTGATATGCAAAAGATTGAGTGAAAAGTGTCTATCTTTAAATGTTTAATTACAATGCTTAAAGCAATTTTACGTATATTTCTATAAAGTGATTATTCATTATTATAGTTATCATCATAAATTTCCTCATAAGTCTTAAAACAAATATAAGTAACATTGAAATGCACATAATTCATTTTCAAATTGAGAAGAAAAACTCTTTTTATTCATTGCAAATATAATTGTATCATTCCTCATTCTTGTTTAAGTGGAAAAGTTATACTATTCTCTTATAAAGGAAATTATTTTTACAAGTACATTTAATGAATGCTGCCAAACCTTTGAAATAATCATGAAGAAGTATTTCATATGTGATATGAAACTATTTTAAACAAGTGACAGCACTTCCACTGGTATTTAAGATAAATCAGAAAACCSTGATGCTGAAGACTGGGAAAGATTTAAAAATTGAATTTACATTTGCTTTATTACTTCTTTATTTTCTCAATCAGATCTCAGGTTAAATGTAACATTATTTAATGTTCATTTCAGTATTGCAGATATTAGGTAAACCAGTTTGATTTACATTATACACTTTTTAGGAAAAACAACCCAGAGGTGAACTCATCACACAGCTTTCCCAAAGAAAACCTGAAGTCCTTATTCAATCTGATTAATCCTTTCTCCTGTACATCTCCTAGTGAAGCCCACTGCAACCTCAGGGTTTGGATTTCTATTTGAACACAAGCAGCTACTATAAAAGAATTTATGGTTTTTTATAAACCACATGATCTGTCACTAACGGGGGAGAAAAGACAGAACGACTTTTGGGAAAGGTATGGACTAAGCAACCAAAAACTGAGCATTTGGGGTTTTTTGATGTCATGCTTCGCTACTTGAATTGAATATGACTTCATTTTTCCTCAATCATCACTATTCAGTCCTGATAGCATTTACATCATCAAATTTCCTGTAGATATTTGGAAATAGGTTAAGTTCACATGTAGCTGAGACAGAAGAACGTGCAGAGTCTGCAGCAAGAGGACAGGGGAAAGGCTGTGCTGTTCCATACATTGTTTACTTAAACTAAATAAAGTCAAAGCACCACACTCATATGACAGAAGTGATACAGGCCAGAGGGAACAAGGGCTGTCTGCAAATAATCATCTTTATGTGACAACTGGAAACTGGATACTGAGCCAAAATGTCACATGACATACTGTCATGTTCAAAATAACTCAAGTTCTTCAATTTCTGTTTAACTGAATTTTYCTCATATATGGCAACTAACTACATCAGGCTCATTCGTGTTCCTGAACTTGCCCATAGAACCCTTYTAAAAAACTTATGTATTTCCTTTGGTTTTTACACAAAAAAGCCAAATTTCTCTATAGGGCAAGTGAGAAGACTTGAATCCAGCTCCTGTTCTACATGAACTCCTAGAGGAGCCTCTCAGTCATCACCAACTGTAAAGTTTAAAAACACAACAAAACACACAAAAAAACCTGTTAATGAAATCACCCTCTATTTTCCCAGTTATTTTTTGATTTTTATTTTTTTATATATATTTGGGCTAGCCTGAGATTTCTGTGTCTCTCTTCTTTAAGCCCTTCCAATTCATATCTATAATTAAATTATTCTTTGGCACAAAAAAAAACCAAAAAAAGAAAGCATCACTGCCTSCTGCTGAGGGCACTAGTCATCATTTTCTGCTCCTTGATCCAGATAATATYTACCCCCAGTGAGAACCATTAACAAGACAGGCTCAGAGGGTGTGATGCTCCAGAAAGTACCAACTTAGCAATCGGGGCATGCTGCTCCAGATAAGACAAAGGAATAATTCTAATTGGGGTTTTCTATCTTACACATGCATCAGTGTCTTAAAAATTAAAAAAGGCACATAATGAAAACTCTTCCTCCTCCTCTAGTCCGTGAGTAGCATTGAAGTGTAAGATTCTAATTTTTCATTTTCACGTTTCTTTGCTTTTATTAAAAATACATGTCATGTTAAACTTGGCATTTAATTTCCCCTGATATCTTATAAAAGTGAAAATACAAGAGGAAAAAAAAAAACAAAAACCACTTGGGCTGACCCAAATAAATTTCTTCTCTATTTCTAGGACTGTCAATGAACAACAACAAAATTGACAATTTCAGTGTTTCACAAAATAGTAATTAAAAAGGACTGGAACRATTAACTCATCTGAGTTCCAGCTTTGTAAATACCAACACCATAGATTAAAATGCAACCACAGAACTTTGTGAGCATATTTAATAACTCTCACAATTCTGTTTCTCTGTTTCTTTGGTCAGCAGCTTTTAACTTGACCACTGCAGTGCCCTCACCCACCTTAACAAATGCAACCCTGGCCCACTTACATCTATTCACTGCATTTGTAGAGAGATCATTATCTTGTCCTCACTTTGATCTTATCATCTTTTGCTCAACATCCTTTCCCTGGTTCCTTGGTTTCCCTACCATATCAAATACCTTTTACTTGTCTTCAATTTCAAAACCCCTTGAAATTTATTCTCTCCTACCTAGCACTTCTCATATGTTATCATTATGGATACTGAATCATTAATGCTGCTTTCTGAAATTAGAAAATCATTTGTACCTTCCCCTACTCTATTCCTTAGGCCACCCAAAAAACTTAAGCCATTGTAAACCTTCCCATCAATCCTTAAAACACCTCTCTGACACTGCRTCTCTAGAAAACTGAGCTAAACCAGGTCACTGGTGTGCTGAGCTGAACAAGTAGTGTGGATTTCCACACCATCACAATCTTTTCACAAAATCATCAGGGTTGGAAGAGATCTTCAAGATCATTTAGTCCGACTGTCAACCCAGCACCACCATGTTAATCCCTAAACCACATCCCCAAGTGCCACATCCAGACATCACTTAAACATTTCCAGGGACAGTGACTCCACTGCCACCTTGGGTGACCTATTCCAATGTTTGACTTCTCATTCAGTGAAAAAAAAATTCACAATATCTAATCTGAACCTTCCCTAGTGGAACTTAAGGCCATTTCCTTTCATCCCTTCACTTGAGACATGGCAGAAGAGAACAACTCCCTCCTCAGCACACTGTCCTGTCAGGGAGTTGCAGAGAGCAACGAGGTCCCCCSTAAGCCTCCTTTTCTCCCGGCTAAATACCCCCAGCTGCTCCTCCTCAGACTTGTGCTCCAGACCCTTCCCCAGCTCCATGGCCCTTCTCTGGACAAGCTAAAGCACCTCAATATCCTTTTTGAAATGTGGGACCACATTTCAAAACTGAACACAGCACTCCAGGTGCAGCCTTATCCAACACACCACCYTCCTTCTTAGCTTTTCAAAAAACATTCAGGTTAAAAGCTCTGTCRGACACAAACTGAGTTAATGCTACAGATTCATACTTAAAAAACCAAAATGTTGTGGGTATTGACCACTTGAGAATACCAGACATTGAAACTTCCTTATCTGAAGAACCCCTAGTTCTTAAATTTCTTTAGTACCTCATATTTGTTGCCATGATTCAAGAATTGGCACAAAATGTATGAACGTGCAGCAAATCAAAAAATTCAAAACTAGAACAGGTTGTTCACACAGAGATTGTTAGGAATTTTGTGCGATGCCTGTACCTTAGCTCTAATGAATTTACTGCATGTCACAATGAAGAAAAAGTTATTTTATGCAACAATAGCAGAGGAGAATACAGACAAGCTGAAACACTTATAAAATGAAAGGACCTATTTTCTAGTACCTGCAGTACTGCAGGGCAAGACTTCCAGTCCACTAAGAGACATTCATTTAAATGCCTTGCAGCCTCAAGTTCCCATGWCAGATCCTGCCCTTTAATAAAATCAAGTTATTCCTTTTAAATRTTATTGGCATTTTACAGGCTGTTAAAAGGAACAGAGCTCAGAATGTTTATATTGCTCTGAGTCTCCCTGATTGTGTCCCATTCTGATAACCACCTGCCTGACGAAGCTTTGATTGGGGATGCATCTTCTGCAAATAATTCAATAGGAAACAAACATGTTACTGTTGTATTAAAAACAGAATGTGTACTGGGACCCAAGATTATTGGTCAGTGCAGGAATTTCCAGGCATCTGGTGTGTAGCTCACATTGCATGCAGTGAATTATACCCCAGTAATTGAGAATGATGAATGATTTGACCCTCTTAAACATATAATGAGCGAAAAAACAGCACAGTGAGAGCCAAGATCTAGGCAATTTTAGCCTTCAGGAAAAAAACAGTTGTAACCCAACACCACCTACAAATCTCAGCGGGTACTTTGGGGAGGTAGTATGTCATGTACCTTGAGTAATACATCTCGCATTGTGGGCAAGAAGAAACACTAATATTGATCTTCTACACCATGAAAAACCATATGTAATGTCAAAGAATTTAGAGGTTTACACAATAAGGTTAAAAAACCCACTTAATCTATTGCTTGGAGACACTTTTTTTTCCTGCACAGCATTTTTATAAATCCTTATAAAAGGCAGAGGTATTAAAATAAGTGTTACAAAAGACTGCTAAATTAGTCTGATACAATTTAATGTCACAATGGCAAGATAATACCTCTTTCTGCAAATGTCTCTGTAGTACTATGGTGACTTTACAAAAATATACAGTCAGCAGCATGTCCTGAAGTTAAAAAGCAGGATAATTAGTAATTTCACGCTGGCATTTCACACTGGGATATCCTGCTGTGGTAAGAGACCGTCTGGGCCCAACCTCCCATTCACACAGATCCTGCAGTCAGAGGTCAGCTCACTTCTGTTCTGGCTTGTCTCTTCCCAGCTGGCCACCCTCCTTCCTGCTGTACCCAGTGGAAAGAGCAAAATGCAGAACCTTTGGTGAGACTCTGGAAAAAGACTGTCTGTAAAGCTGCAGAGCTCAGTACATGCATGACAAGGCAGCTTATGGAACGTGGGGGCATTGGCCTCGATTCATTTTGCAACACCAGAGAAAAAGAGGGAAGAGGAGTGAAAAAAGTTCATACACAGTTCTGAAATTTTTATTTAAAAATACCATGCAATATTGTTCGGGAAATTCGGGTAGTATAGTAAGGGAGGGAAGTGGAAAACAGAGAAGTGGTGAACTGAGAAAAAGAAGCTAAAGCTGAAAAGAGTTTAAAATTACTAAGGTGAAATCCCCCTGGTACTTCTGCTTCTTTTACCTATTTTGATTATTTGGGCAACCAGTGGGTAAAAGTTTCTGGTCAGTTTAACTGTTGTTAAATAAAGTCACGTGTCTCTTTTGTTGGTGGTTCAGAGACGTGCACGCTTAGCACTGGAGAACATAAGCATGTGAACAGTCTGCCTTTCTGTTCTGGCACAAGGACTGGATTTAAATATGAATGGGCAGATCTCCTGCAGCTGACAGAAGTGCCCACTCACTCCACCACTGCTGCAGAGATGCTACCACCAGCTCCAGGCTCCCATTTTTCAGAGCAGCAATTCAGAGAAATGCATATTTATAACATTTTTACAGCCGAACGAGTTAACAAAGCACAAAACGCTTGAATTACAGAGGAAGCAGCAAACACCAACCGGGTAGAGCCTTAATTTGATGCATCTGTATTGTGTCGTGGGCTCCATTGTGGGGCTCCATCCTGCTCCGTAGCAGACAGTGTGCTCTGAAAGCCCTACATTTGTGCTCTGAAAGGCACCAGCTGCTTCCCATCCCCAACATCTGAGGAGAGAGTTTTACGTTCAGAAGCCAAGAACACACATCTCTGATCCTGGCTGAGGGTGAGAGGATTTCTCTGAGTACCCACACTGTCTGCTGCTCAAGAAAACCCTGTGGCAAATGACAGAGGGTGTGCTAAGGAAATACACTGCACTGATAAACACACAGTACAAAAATTTACCAATATTTCTAAATGCCATGATAGATTGGTGAAACTTTGTACAGCATATGCATATTTTCGACACTGGGAGCTGTTTTCCACAACCGGAATGATAGTTTTCTTCCAGAGCACCTTCTACAATACCTTCAACAAAGTAAATACAAAACACAGGAAAAACAGAAAAGTCATCTTCTCTAACCTATTCAACAAACTCTTATCCATTGTTATGGTAACCTTTTTCTTATAATTTCTGATTTGTAGCTGATTTACCTTTTTTTAAAAGAACATTTTACCCTCGTCCCTTGCAGTACACAGCTAAGAATAGGACAGAGATATATCTCACTTTTCACTTTCTAGATGAGACAATTTTTTTCTTCTGATCTTGAACCTTTGTGTCAATACCTTTCTTATTCATCCATTAATCAATTTCCTACACAAACATCTCAGTTCTTTCTTCCCAGCTATCCCTGACATACGTATCTGCAAAAGATACTTCATATCTTCTGTAAACTCATCTCCATTTCTCAAAACTCCTCCTTGCAACGCTTATAGAAAAATGGTGAAAACAACGGTTTGAAAAGAGAAGAGATAAAACAAATTTTTGGAAAAAAATTATGCATTTGTGTACTATCATACACCATTTTTTCTCTTACTTCCTCTTCTTTTTTAGAACATACATGTTTATTTGAATGATATATTTGCATGATATAGAACCTGGTACCATGGGACTTCCAAAGAACAAGTGTGATCCTTATTTACTAGCACAATGCAAACAATGTTGATGATTGATTAAAACAAAACAGTTTACCGTAAATGCTGTATTTACATTCCTGGTCCCAAATCTGGTATCTCCCAGTGTTGAACTTAAACCTTTTAGAAGCCAGCACTCATGAGATGGTATTTACCAAAGTTAACCTAATATCCAAATATTGTGAGTATTACTGTGCTTTCATCACATTATTTTCTCTATTGTAAAAAATCCCTGTTATAAACACAAAGGCAMTATTGTCTAGATGTGAGAAAAGTAACTCAGATGCTAACAAACACCACCAAACAAAAGCCTAAACAAAACCAACCACCTGGTAATTTACCCATTTGTGTATTTTACCCCGAAGATTTTGTAATTCATAAATGAATGAGAAGCTACCAGAGTTCTATTTCTAAAGGCTTTTATGCTAATTGAGTTTGCTCTAAACATTTTCATATATYACATCAAGTATTCAATGAGGTGCCAAAGCACTTTGTTAACAAACTTATTTCCCAGATGTGGCTAAAGCAGGGACAGAAGGCTTGAATGTTCTAACATACCTAACAATTCAATTACAGTTATCTTATGGTGCCATCACATATTTTTCTTCAACAATCAAACAACCTCAGCTGGAAACTCCAAGCAATAACACAAATAAAGGACCATCTGGCAAGAATAATTAAGGAAGGCTGGAAATAAAACATTAATTACTTGTGTAGTCCAAATGACCTTCAAAGGCCTTATTATGAAATTATATCCAAAACAGACAATCATTTATTTCATGTTACAGTTATATTTAACTAAGCATGAATAAATAATAATATCATTTTAGGATGCTATTACTCTGTTATTGACTCAAACTGATTTTGAAATTGTCTTATTTTTCTATAACAATAAAATTAGAATGGAAAGCAACCTACATCAGTTTAGAATGGCAGCCTTGGTTTTCCCCTGTTTCGTATCAACGTGACAGATGAATCATGCCTGTCTCAAAATTTACATAGGAAAGGAATAGAATGGTTTGCCAGGACAATATGCACGCAACTAATTGCTTTTAAATCATTTACATTTGTTTTCTCAATTTTGGGAGAAAAAGAATGGAAGTCTACAATTACTTGCTTTCTGATCTATGAAATTTAATAAAACGTCATATATTAAGGCTTCTTAAAATCTCTTCTGCACAGAAATATACACGTTTATCACAACCTTAGGGAAGACATCTTCTCATATCTTTCAAAATCTTTGCTGCTTTTACTGATGATAAGTTAGTTGCAATTAAAAGAAATCAGCATGTTTCAATGTAATCTGCAGGTAGGCAATGGTGGTCYTCATGATCCTCAAAGCAAAACAATGTGAAAAAGAATCTTTGAAAATATAAAATAACCAGGTTGTTTAAAAGTAAAGGAAAAAAAGCACTCAGTACTTCCYGTGTTTTTGTACCTTATCCAAACTGCACTCAAAATGTATGTATGAATTATTAACAAAGTTGCATCTGTATATTTTCTGGGTTTGTTCTTTTAGCTGCACATTATTGGAAAAATATGCTAAGGCCATGGATTTTAAAGAGGACTATAATTAAGACACATTAATTACTTTATTTTATTATTGTASGGAATTGCCATCCAGCCAATAAGAATAGAGCCTTCATTATTTGTGGAGTCACCTTCTCCCCATCCCCAAGCTACAGGACGTCAGGCAACCGAATGGATTATCCTGGACCACAGCCAAGAGCACATCCTTTAGCTACAGGCCAGACAATGACAAAGCTCCTGAAAGTCTCAGGCATCATCTGGATAAGCAGGCACAGGGGACAAAATCATCCTTTGGGAATCTGAAGACCAGATCCACTTATGAAGATCCATTAGTAAGAAAAGAACTGTGGGAGTCCCCAGTGCCACCCAAGGCCAAGGAAAGCTGGATGAATTTTTGCTGATATGTTGTTGCTTCCACTACTGATTTGTGCCTAACACAGTGTGTTGTTCACACCACTTGGTGCAAAGAGTTACAGTGCCATTCTAGGAGTGACACTGAACTAATGATTTTCAGGTTTGCTCTTTTATATTTCCTAAAGTCCATAGCTTAACCCCCAAAACCTTATTAGGATTGCAGCTATGCTGCTGATATRAGAAGATGTTGGTTTTTAGGCTGAGAAATTATAATGGGATAAAACAGCATTTGAGCTTACCACTGCACCATTTAGGAGGTCAATTGCTACTAAAACCTGCTGTTATTCTATCCAAAAATAATTCAATTACTGCAAAACTTGGGCCCACATTGTAGGAATGGAAAAAAAAACCACCAAACCCAAACAAAACACATAGAGAAAGCTGTCSTCATTTTACTGGCCATACTATGGCAGGGGGACATGGGAGAGAGAAATTAACACCTGATGACTAACTCTGCTGAGAGAAAACATAACTGGACAATATCCATCTTTAGGGAAAAGTACTGAAAGGAGGGAAGAAAACTTTATTTGGGAAAACAGGAGAAAGAAGTGTCTAAAGATGCAAATGGGATAGGCAGGAAGTGCTTACTGTTGCCTAAGGGACAGAGAGTAGATGCRACTAGTGAACCAAAGAAAGGTGAAAGGCCATGGGACAGACTGTAATAACTGAGATAAAAGGGAGGAGGTTTGGACTCAGCATAAGGTATAAACCAGCTGCAGGCCAGTGAGCTGGGAACAGGGAACACAGATCCGGAGAGTGGAGCTATTTCTCTGTAAGGAACACTACAGAGTTACCACAGAGATCTCCAGAGTGCCCCAATGCCCTCCCTCTGGTAGCTGTACGAGTGCATCTCTAGTCAGGATGCTCAGACACTGAGATTCTGCACGTGTATGGGGGAAGGCAGATGGTCTGACAGTCTGTGTAATGATCTGGGGGAGTCCAAGTTTCAAGATCAAGCAAAGGATAGTGAACAAGAGAGAGACTGGTGCTCTACTCCTAGTTCTCACCCTGCATTTTCGGGTACATGGCTGCAGTGTTGTCTTTTCTAYGGGAGAGTAGGCAAAGAGTTAGGTGTGTGATATTCAGGGTTATGAAAGAAAAAAATCTATTCTCCACCAAAAAGCTGAGGCTCCATTAGGAAAACAAACAAACAAAACAACACACAGGATGGACCAACATAACCATAAATATTTTTTCCTTATTCTCATTGCCTTTAGTCCTTTCATAGCAGTAAGTTTCTTCAGAACTGTGTGAGATTTGAGTCAGCCACATCCTCCAATGCCATTAGCTGAAACTGCAGTAACAATCAAGGCTAATGTCCCCTCAGCAGTCCCCAAGAGCACTGCAAACAAATGCTCTAACTCAAGTGCACTGAATACACATATGCCTCGAAAAAGTGGTACACATGTAGCTGCATCACATCCTGAACAGCAGTGCCTTCAGACACATCCAAACATTCCTCCTCTTTTGCATATTCCACATACATTACTGAAGCTGTCCCTGTGGATGGTGGAATTTCAGCCTGCAGAAACACTGAACGGGACTGACCTGACAAAGTCTGCTCTGCATCCCATCACTCTCAATGAACTTGCACAAGAAYATCACATTCAACAAATCTTCTCATCCCAGAAAACAGCCTCAGCTTCTCATCTCAGAAACAGATGACAGGAATACAAGTGCCTCGATGACGCCACTCTTGCCTATCTAAGGGGAGAGTATGATGTGACTGAGAGAGGAAATCCATCAGATATTCTCCATGGCCCCAGCTGTTATGTACCACTTCCCAGGAAAAAAAGAAAAGCTCAAAGACAAACTCTAAGGTGGTGTTGAGGTACTGGAACATACAACAGTGTTTGTATGAGATATATTTGTGAGAGGATTAAAAGAGCCTTTCTTGATTTCCAGTGAATCTTTTTGCAGTGTGTTTTGGTCCTTTTGTGGCCCTTCTAGTGAAAGAGGCAGASATATCCCTTTCTAAATACATAAAGGGCAATGCTGACTCCTCTTAAAGGTTCTGACTCTTTCAGAGAGATTTGCCAAAGGCAGAAAACAAGCACATATTATTTTCTTAGAAGTGATAGTTTAACWAGACTGTACTTTTTTTTTCCTAATGTGAAATAAAGACAGTTAAAGGTTACTTTTCAAATCTTTTTTGCCTAAACAAGATAAACAGCTTGAATRTCCATCATTAGCAGGTAAAATAGCTCTGCAGGAGATACAGCTTGAAATTTGGAGAGCTCTGTTCTCCGATTAAAGCTAAGAAAATGAAGAAAAATCAGAAAGAAAAAGAAACATTCCCTTAGGCAACTTTTATATGAAGACCTATTTAAATAATTTTCGCTTATAGTAATCTGTATTGTCAGAACAACTTTGGCCACACATACAAAGACAACACAGAGTAAATCTTAAGGTTTCACTGAAAGACAACTCTTGAGATTTCTTTTTCTATCTTCTAGTCTCTAGAGCCACTATTTTACATGTTTAGTTTCTCCTTCCCTTTCTCTTCCTTCCTACACAAAATCAACAGCTTCTGGTTTTCATGACGACAAATGTGAATTACAGGAAAACGACACCATCAAACCGCTTTTTTCCTCTGTCACAAGAAAGACTTTATCAACAATTCTACATTTTACACTGCACATTTATCTTCATTTCTTTAAAACACACAGTTATGAAAACAGAAACTTAAAAAAATCTTACAGATATTAAAAAGTACATAACCCTATGATAGTATCAGGGATGTTTATGCTTACAACACAAGTAAAACTTATCAAATTTAGAGATGCATGAAATAGGAYAAATTTTTGATTATCCAAATGGATCATTTGGTTCTGTCTGAAAAAATACAAAACATATACAAATGAATAATTATCTGCAAGCAGAATCAAACAAACCTGCTCTGTGATACAATAATCACTGTGGGTAGAACCATGGCCTAGCCTCACACCAAACAGGAAATACATCTGCACAACCAAGGCTCTAGAGAAACTTTCAGTCACTGTTCCTTGTGACTGAATGTTCCTGAGGGAAGGAGCACACGCCTTAGAATCACAGAATCATTAAGGTTGGAAAAGACCTCTAAGATCATCAAGTCCAACCATCAAGCTCTCATCACCACCATGTTCACCWGTAAACCATGTCCTCAAGTGCCACATCCGCACATTTTTTGAACAACTCCGGGGATGGTGCCTCTACCACTTCCCTTTGCAGTTTGTTCCAATACCTGACAACCCCTTCTGGGAAGAAATTTTGCCTAATACCCAATCTAAACCTCCCCTGCCACAACTGGAGGCCATTTCCTCTCACCCTTCACTCTGGAAACAGTGCACATCTATCTTTTCATCAAAAGACAAAGTAAATCCTCTGTAAAGACAAGAGACAATTTTGCGTGTACTGAAATTAAATAAACCCAATAGTAAACCATAGACTTCTAAAACAACAGCACAGCAGGGAAACACTACACAAAACCAGGCAATTTACGATGTATTGTCAATGTAATTGTAGTGAAAATGTGATGTAAATCAAAAGCATCACAAAAATGTCTTGCTGTAGTYCTCGAAACTCAGCATTGAGCATAAATACAAAGGTAATTTTCATCTTCAGTTTGATCAGAAAGATGAACTATAACATTTTTAAGTAGCCCAGAAGTATATTAATTTACTCTAAAATGTCTTTCTCTGCTATCATCACTATATGAAGAAGGCAAAGGGAATAGAGTGGTCAGACATGATACCAATAAGATCAAAATGTATTTAATTTTTTTTTTTCTTATGCAAAAGATGATGGTTTGGGAAAATGCTAACAAACATTTCACAACAGTCACTCAGTTCTGTTAGAAGAATATAAACTATTAAACCAAAGCTTGATGACTTGATTTAAAATGTGATACGGCTAAGGATTCCTTAGTAYGGGGACAGTAACTCCATTGGGTTTAAGGTTACTCAATTATAAGATTTTCTACGAATTTTTTTCTTACTAACCAGTGGTCAATTAAATTCACTGTTCCAAGATGATTTCTAGGAGCTCTAAGTGACTGAGTTTAACTTCCAGGACAGTGGAAGTCAATCTAAATCCAAACACAGGTATTGTTAAGCCTTTGAACCATCCTGTTAATAGGTCACTGCTTAATATGGTGGATTGAACATAAGCACTGCYATAGGAGCTAAAAAACTACTTTTGTGTTGCATGAAATGGAAAAATCTGCCTAGGTGAAGTCTTCAGAGCACAGCAATGATCATTTGCCAAAAATAATAAAAATTGATGGTAATTGCGGCATACCACGCATCAAAAAATTGGAATTGTTAAATACGCTTTAATAGCCGAATTGTTCCAATAAAAASTACAAAGTGGTTTTATGTATAACTTTTCCCTGATAAAACAGCTATTAAGCACTTTTTCACACTTTCACKTCACATCTGCATTTCAGATGTCATTAGCAATGGCCTAGGAACAGGACTACCCTCAATGGCACTTGTCGGGGCTGAGAGGACGGCGGAAATAAGAGAAGCAGTGTTCTCCCCTCTCTGCCCAGGCTGAACCTGGGAACTGCAGCATGGTATTAACACCCCAAACCTTGTTTTCTCCAGCTGTAACTGGAGTGATAGTTCTCATTTTTGTGTAGTAGTTTGAGATATTTGATTGAGAAGTGATGCATACAAAATCCTTATTTTTCTTATTCTCTATATGCTAACTTTTTCGGGACAAAAAGAATGAAGAGCCTCTTTTGTATGACAAATATATGCACACAGATGCAGATATCAGCACACACTATACTGTTACTACAGTTTTATCTGGTACAAGATGAACTGTCTTGTGTCAATTTTTGACCCAGTTTTTGCCTCAATTGCCTCTGTCAGATTTTCCCAACTTACAACAGCAGTGCTCTATTTTGAAGCATTTTTCTCCTCTCCTTCTTACCCATGAAGAATGAAAGGAAATCCAAAATGAAACCAAAAGGTGCTAGAAATTTTCCCTCTATTTACTAATTAATACTAAAAATGTTGATTTTTGAGCTTCTGGAACTAAAATTCCGTAAATATTTCCATATTGCTCTGCTTTTGAGAGATTGATGTCCATAAAAATTTCTCAAGTGACAACTACTTCAATGTTTGTTAATATTTTTATGTTCTAAAACCAGACTTCTTCATCTCTTCTTCAGTAAGAATTCAAATAGAGGTATCAGTAAAGAATCTCACAGAATAACATTAGGCAAATAGATCAAACTAGCCCCAAAACGTACCTTTAAAATACTGTGACTGAACTGAAATTGTTGTACTTGGAAAAAAAGTAATATAATTACTTACTACTCTTGCATAATATTTATTGCTCAAATTGTCACATAATTTCCCACTTTTCTGATGCATTTGTTTTACCTTGGAAGGTTACTGAGGCAAAAATAGGACTCTTTCACTCACATCCTAAAGGTCTTCAAATTTTTTTAGAAATATAAGTTTTATGGAACAAAAAAAGAGAAACATTTGCTCAAAATGGAAAATACTGTTGTTCTATATTCCATCCACACACAAAAAAATCAAGATTTTTTTAGTTTGAAACCATCATGCATCCATAATGGTATAAAAATATCCAAGAGGAATTAAATATGCGGACCACAGCTAGAACATACTGGGAAATTTAAAAAAATTAACTCAAGGGCAGATGCTCAAACAGAACACAGTCCAAAAACAAATAGCTTGGGCCAGGTCCCTGTTAACTGTAAGTGTTCTAATTACTGAGACAGATGATGTTTCAAATGAATGTAAGCCACTTTGGCTGAGGTACAATTCCTRAACATTGCATAATTTTATTTTGCCTTTTTACATTTACAACAAACAGTCAACACTACGGAAAACTCTACCAGAAGTAAAGTATTAAGGAAAGGATTCCTATTGCAGGAACCATGGCATATGCTTTGTGATGCCGTACCTGGAGCACTGGTCTCCTGTTCTGGACCGAAAGGCAAGGTTATTCTCTGTATCACACCAATTTTTCTCTCTCTTTTTTTGGTTTGGTTTTTGTTTTCTGGCCAAATAATCTACCAGAGCGAGGAACCACAAGAGCTACGTTGCTCTCAACAAGTAAATAGCATGGCCTGATTTAGGGGGTCAGCTGTGGTTCCAGGTGGTCCCTCATACAACCCTACAATCCAGCACAACTGGTTTTGATCACAGAGGGAAGAACCTACCCCTGCTTATTGCCTTGTGTTTTCACAAAAGCTGCAGGAGTCTTCTTGCTCGCCAGAAACACTCTGGTTCTCTGTTCCAGTAACAGTCAGCAARACGTTCCTTGCCCACAGACACTGTATTAATTTAGCTGCTTAGACAATCAACAGGAACAAACCTTCTGGGCACTGTGGAAATGTATGCTTCTGCTACAGGTAGGCAATCAATACAGACTTCACTTAAAAATGAACATCTGGTAAATATTGGTCACAAGAGTAGCACTGGCATAACAACCACACATACATCATACAAATGGTCACTAATTTTGTCTTTTCCCACTGAAAGCAAACTGTAGATATCCATAGATTTCAACAGCAGCCAGAGAAACAGAGAAAGAAACTACTTCTATGATTATCATGCAAAGATGCCAGGATCTCCCGCTGGAACATAATTTGTGAGTCCACTAGCTTGAATGGAATCCATTCTCAACAAAGTTACAATTTCCTGAGATCTTGGATATCTTAGGTTTAGCCCTCTTTTACTTCTGAGTCCTAACAGAATGCTTGTATTCAAACTAAACTTCTTAAAAATGCTCCATAAGCCTTTAGGAAGCAGTTTTAACAACAGTGTTTTATATGGTATTGAAAAATAAGGAAAGAAAATTATTATTCATCAAGAAAAATTAATAGTCGGCACATTACCGGAAAACCCACTGCAGGATCTGTGCAAGGTAATTTGGCAAGATTATTCCTTCTGGCTGGAAAGGTTGATGGGCTTTCTCACATTAATGAAGGCACACGCATGGTGTGACACCTTTCAAAGAATTCTGTGCTGACAAATCTGCAAGTCAATAAACCACCCTAAAATTTCACTCTTTGCTCTTCACGTTATCTGCTTTGTGGAACTTCACAGAGCAGAGTAGCAGCCAAATTCATGTCTACCTCATCTCATTTCCTACTGGGATTAAATAATTTACTCTAATGCTTTATTTTGATTTTCAGGTGTCAGCCTGAAATGGGTTCAGCCCTCTTAAAAGTGGATGAGTCTACAAGTATTAAAATGGATCAATCATACTACAACTTCCACAAATGTGATTCAGCTTTCTTACATTCTTTGTCTGCACTGGAATTTGATATTGTCTAGTCTCATAACACACAAGCAGCAATTGCTTCAGAAACTGGAAATACAAGATATTTTGTTAATTTTGCAGAAAAACTACCAAGAAGACCAATAGGTGTACTTGATKAAAGTAATGGATAGTCACTGTATGCAAAGGTAACTCTTAAACTCCACAAATAAAAAATYAGTTATTGTGGCATTTTTAGTAAGTTACTTTCACAAATGAAAGTAAAGTTTAAAAAATTATACTAAAAAGTAAGCACTCAACCATTTTCATGCATAATGTAAAAAGCCATGATCTTATATGGTCTGAGTTTTCCCTAACAGTCTCTCCTTTTCCCAAGCTTTTTGTATATGTATGATCACTTGATTTTTCTTATCACAAGGAAATCAAGGTTTTTATTCCCCATAATTTCACCAGATTTTAATTGTTACGGTAAAAATTTTCCACATTTAACACTTTAAAGTGATTTTTTTCAATAGTGCTTACATTTCAGATAAAATGTAATCTTTTTTCCTAAGAATTATAAATGCGCATTTTACCTACACATTAGAAACAATCTGACTATTTTTTATAGTCAAAGAGGATCCTGTACTTTAATAACTTTAGAGATAAAATTTGGCAAGGTGGATATTAATATTTTGATTTTTGACTTTTTCCTGAGGAACAAAAAAAGTCTACATCTGTGATCAGATAATAAAAAACTATCCTAACACAAATACAAAGGACATGAATTAGGTAGGAGCTTGAGCAACCTACATTAAGGACTTCTTAGCTTTGGAACAAGGTTCCTTGAGTTTTTTGAGGTCTTGCAACACATGGGTCTACATTAAACTCTTGCTCTTTAGCACCTGTGCTCAGCAGTTCAACAGTGGCAGAGTGCCACGAGTCTCATGTCCTGATGAATCCTCTCTAATTTTATATTACTTCACAAAACAAAGCAGTGACTATTTCACTTGTCTGTTACAAATTCTACTTTCTTTTCTCTTTCCCACAACTTTCTTTCCAGACAGGTGTGCCAAGAAATTTCTATACTGGAGATAATATATAATCTTACAGAAATCTTAATACATATCTCTCTTGACTCTGCTACTATATTGCTGTAATATTCCTTTACTAAGAGATTCTGATTTTCTTTGCTTCTATTAAAACTACATGTCACTAGGCAGAGTGAAATTTGCACTTTTGGAGTGCACAATACTTGAGGAAGATCAAGCCCAGGGCAGCAGACGTTTCCCTCAGATAAGATCGATATCAAGCATCCTCTGGAGCCCTGGCAGCATTTTAGAGTGTGTCTATTAATGGTTGCCAAGAAAAGTATGAGGGGAGCATTCTCTTTGAGAAGAAATTCAGCGCACCCTATAACTCACTCTCCTGGTATATGAGAATATTTTGCCCTCCCTTGGCCAGTCAGAATCAACACCAATAAACAGGAGGGGTAAAACAGAGAATTTGTGATYGTGTCTAAGGGTGGAAAGCAGGGGAAAAAAATCTGTCCTATAAAAGGCTTTCCCAAATACCACATTTTATTATGAATGCAATTATTTATACTCTCTAATACCTTTCTGTCAGAGAAATTACATTAATGTTTTTGAATTCACAGTTTTACCTGATTTATGCAAAATACATATGCCTGATTTTGATAACTTAATGAACTCATTCTCATAGCTGAAGAGCTGCTGTCGTTCCATCTCACTTTACTGAATTTTAAATCATTRTTTTTAATGCAATGAATTTTATTTTATAGCTTTGCAATGTAATTCAATTCAAAGATATCCYGAGGTTTCAGAGTGATTACAGCACAACTCATCATATCCAACAGTCCCAAAGAGGGCAGAGAGAACCAACTCCTCGCAGTAGAATGTTTCCCTGGCATCCCATATTTTGTCAAAGTAAACTCACATGATTACTCTGCCTAGTGCACCATGGATATTTTAATTCATCTCATTCTGACTTTTCATTCCCACAAACATCAGTGCCAACACATCCAGCACTCTCTGTTAGCTCTAAGAACCTATTTGTCTTTTACAGTGCATTGGTAAAATACTAATGAGTCAGGTCCTCCCTGGTGTAAACCAAAGGGGTCTTTCTGTTAACTTAGAATCCTGCAGAGTTTCCACTTGGAAAGCATTTTCATTGCTGTTAATGCTGGCAGAATTCAGAATGTGGTGATTTGAAGAAACAGCTGTTTTCATGATTAACAGAAAWTAAATTACTTGTAGTGTATGTTAGCCTACAAAGTGACACTTGTGAAGAAACATGTGAGTGTAAATTCACATGAAATAAGTCACTCACTTTGGTAGCAGACATCCCATGCCAATAATCATAAATCCAAAATACTGTGTAGTACTTCTCAAAGTATCATACCCAGCTCACCATGAAACAGTGAAGTAGAGAAGATTTCATCAAATCAATATTTAGAAATCTGTTTCTAAAATTTAGTCAACATTGGTCCCAGGGGAACACCTTTTTAATGCTCAAGTGATATCTGGCTGAAKCTCATTATCTTTTATCAGTGAAGGACCAACGATTATATAAATAGTTCCTAGTGAACTACTTTTCAGTCATTTTTCTCACAACCATCTAACAGTTTGCTCCTAATGTAGCCTAAATTACAAAACACTAAATTCACAAAAGTACATACACTTCCYGTGAAAAAGGGTCTTTAGGAAAATGGTGACTGCAGAAAGCACAGAAGCTGCCTTGGAAACAAGATAAATGAAATATCTTCATTTCCCTCTCCCTAACTCATGTCACTTATACGTAAACAAATGGAAGCAAAACAAGAACAATTTTTTTTCAGTTACTGTCCAGTCTTGCAGATGAACAACAACCACCACCMCCCCCAACACCTTCACAGACCCCATGTACACCATTGCACAAACACTTGGTGGGACACCCTTGTAGCTGCCAAACTTAGGAGTTACTAAATTGGGTGGAATAAACAAGTAATGACAAATCAAAGGCAGTAGACACTTTTTCCCAGACGTGGTGACAGCCA
This sequence comes from Amblyornis subalaris, assembly GCA_018881555.1. Classification (NCBI taxonomy): domain Eukaryota; kingdom Metazoa; phylum Chordata; class Aves; order Passeriformes; family Ptilonorhynchidae; genus Amblyornis; species Amblyornis subalaris. The sequence goes on along the minus strand of JACAXG010000187.1, from coordinate 734,165 downwards.
ACTCAGTCAACTGAACCCTCTTTGCCAAAGAATGTTAGTCCCAGCTTAGCCTCACTCATTTAAGCAGTGCATCTTTGCAAGCCCAGGGGATTCTGACCGAAATGGGCTGAGTGAGCCCTGCCACCCCCTCAGCACAGCTCAGAGCAGGGTAACCCCCAGCAGACAGCAATGAGGAGCAGCTGGACCTAGAAACTGGATTATAACCTTTCCACTAGCACAGCTGGATGAGAAAGAACAGATACATTTACATCTGAAAGACAGACAGCCCATCATACTTAAATGAAAAATCAATAGCATGTGCATTCCTGATGTGGACATCTAATTGTCAGTCAGCSACTCATTCTTTATTTGTGAAATAAGATCAAAAATTCAACCTAAACTTTTCTCTATTACGCCTTCCAGGCATACCTATAGCGTCAATCAGAATTTCAAGTAATCTTTTAATTGTTCCATGTCTTAAAATTCAAGCACATATTGTATGTACCCGACTGAAATTTAAAGTGTTGACAAATAACATTTATTTTGCTTCCTTCAACAGAGACGTGAACTGTAAGCTTTCACGCATACAGAATTGAGTGTAGAACACTATAATTAAGAACTATATATTAGAAACAAAATTATTTTTGTGATCTCATATTAGTTCTCTTTCTTGTGTTACTCAGTTTGTATTAGTCTGGTTATTTAACAACTCAATCTCATGGACAATTAAACAATACTCACAGAGGTATACRAATGTCCAACCCAATCAGTTCCACCTTATTAAACTCTTCTTTCATTGTTTTGCTGCATCCTGACTTGCACAGTCAATACGGTCTCCTCAATAGGGCTACACTTCTGAACACATTTCAGAAATAAAATCTCAAACTTGATAGATTTCACTATCAGAATAAACTGCATCTGCTCTTTTAAGTGTAAAACAAAAATTTTAGTTGCTTTTTTTTCTAAGAACTTCCACAGTGTTTCCTTATTTCATTTCTGCAGTGGTTTAAAAATTGCAGCAGCAATACAGATCTTGAAATCATTGCTGTCACTTCAGAGCTATCAGACTTTAYGGTAAAATACAAACTCAAAATCTTCCTAGCATCAGCTACAATGGCAAAGTTATTTACTGCGCTTTATGGAGGCACTAATCTTGTTTTCCATATTCCTGCTGAAAGCTGGTGACATTCACTGTCTTCCCAATCACCATGGCATGACATGCAAGTCAGTTTGAAAACCGTGTCACAATAACTCAACTGCAACATAAACAGTGATTCTTTCCAAAGGTAACAGCAGAGAGACTAGAGAAGACAACTTTTACTTTCCTTCAGAAAAGCCATTATTTCTTTTAGTTTCTGTCATTTCTATGGCAGACACAGACGCTTTCTTATTATATATTTATCTTGGCATACAACATTTCTTTTCTGAATTATGAATCTCAGAATGAACTACATATACATCTGGGAATGTATCTTTGGCCATCACAAAAGAATAACTTAAACATCAAGAAACTTAAAAGCTACTTTCTCTTTTCACTATGGGTAAAGAGTTGTTTTTCTAAATTAAAAAAAAAACTATACCCAATCTTCTGATGTTCCATATTTTCAGGGAAATCACCTGAATTTCTAGAATAMGAAACACACAGCACAAAGCCCAATGTGATTTTTTATAATTTACTCTACATTTCTCTCATTTTGTACAGTAGATGAGTGATCTGAAATTTGTCAGAGGAAAGGGATAACTCTCATATTTTGTTATAGCAGCATACATCAGTGACAGGTCATGCCTCTTTGCAGTAGAGACCTTTAAGTGATACTAAATGAAACTATTATATACATACCATATTTCAAGTGACTGCCAACATTAATGCATTGTTTCAGTAATAACCATGAATCTACTGTGACATATTTGGGCTATTTCTCTGTGTGGTTATAATAAACTTTTGTCCAAGAGCATTTAAGTCTGTAGCACTCATTATCCTTGTTGTGTGACCTAGAAGGGTCCTTGGCAATCAAAATTCTGACATAGAAGTTCACAGTTCAAATCTGCCTTTCAAGTTGTCCCTTGAGACCACTTGTACTGATCCCAAGTCTTTTCTGACAGCTGTGCTGAGGTTCCCCGATTATAAATTCCTATCTTCTAATCTTTTCACTGGAAAGGGCAGCTGCAAGTAATGGCAAGTTAATTGCAGCATATGACACAAATTCAAATAAATGCTTTAAAAGTTTTGCAACCTATGCTTAAAAAAAACCAATTTGATGGCAATAATTTCAGTGTAAATCTCCAAGTGCTCRAGGGCTCTAAGTTGTTCCTAAATGCTGCAGAAGAGAAAAAATTAAAGTATATTTTATGGGATATAGGTCTCAGTAATTGTCATTGCATGACAGGGTTTATGCTACACCAGTGAAAATGAAATTGTTCCATCCACACATAACCTGGCAGCCAATGCATAGTTCACTCATGAGAGGAGACCAACTCAAACTAATGACAACTACTGATAATATATTCCAATATTTCCCTTAGGTATGGGACCGCAAAAGTTTGTGATGTTTAAAGCAAAATAGGTCATAATGTGGTACAATAAGGCAGAAAAATAGAAAAATACTTGCCTGTATTGATTAGAAACAAAATAGAAGACATACAAACTGATTGTAGTTATTTGCACTCGCAATTATTTTCAAGTAAGCTATGACAACAGTAATAGAGACCTGTCAGCTGCTGTCCTACCTCATGATCAGACACATCAGATCTCATAAACTAGGAAAATGCAAGAATAGATCAGTATGTGCAAAAAGAAGAATGATGCATACTTTGGGAGGAGGTGACATTTTAATGCCTGTATAAGGACCAAACCAATGGCCCACCAAGGAGCTATTAGGATGATCCAGTCTGACTTGATCCGTAACATACCTTAAAGAATTGCCCCCAGTACTTTATGCATCAACCATACAACATTTATTTAGTGATAGAGAATCCCTGAAACCTTTGAGAAATTCCATTTCTCTTTATAGGATCTTGCTGTACTATTTCCTGCTACATTAAAGAACTCACCTTAGAGCTAGCAATTTTCTCCCTAAAGATGAGATAAACTTTAATCAGCTCACCTTAACCTTCATTCTGCCAACTACATTGAGATCTTCAGCCTCTGTGTAAGCACTTTTTCAAACCTCAGACAAATTCTTGTCTCTCTTCTGTTGATCCTTTTGCAATTATCCAGCCAGAGATATTTCAGATAAATATTTAAGGAAAGGAGCAGACATGATAAATGGATTAATGGATTGTAAAAGAAGTAATTTTTAAGAACGTATGCTAGGGATGTATTCTCTAAATTATTGCAAGCTTTACTGTAGGACTTTAAGTTTCAGGCCTAGTATTACACACATTCAGTTCATACCTTTGTAGCTCTTTAGGCTTCTCTGTCTTAATGTCAAAAAGCAAAATACATAATGGACATTGGGCTGCTTTTCAATAAACACGACAAATGCTGAGGATAAAGGTAAAGTTTTAAGGGCCTGAAGCAGTTTAGTTCTTCAGCATAATGTACACCTTAAACCAATTTTCGTAATCTCTGTAGCATATTTTTAAGTTATTTAGAAACTTTTGATGTCAACATCACCTGATGTGTAGGTAAACTAACCTATTTTACAGCCAAAAGCTAAAGTACACCAAAATCGCTCTGCCTTACAACCTTTTCGGGTCTCTATGGCAYCCAGGCTTCCTTCTGTTACGTAAGAAAGAAAGAGATACTATTTCTTTCACCCAAATCTGTGAAGGGAGCCTTTGTTGGAAGCTGAAGTTCTGGTCTCCTGCACATCATTGCCCTGGAGGTCAAAGTGATATAAGAGGAGTCAAAGCCTGTAGAAAGTAAGGGCACATTTCCCTGTTCCTGTCCCATGTGAGTGCCCAGAAAACAAACTGACCACACTGGCTGTGGCTTTATGAATCTCAGGTATGTTCTTTTTAAACTAGCAGATGTAGTGGACTATACATCATRTTTCAGTCTGGCCTCACTTCTCCTTCTCTTTTATACTCAATACAGTTAAAAAAAAAAAAAACCAAACAAAAAAACAACCAAACAACCAAGCAACAACAACAACAACAAAAAAAAAAAAAAAACCCCACAAACAAACAAACTCCAAAAGCACACACACAAAACCCCCACAAACAAACCAAACAAACAAAAAAATCCCACCCCAAAACATGGCAAGAAAATATCTCTTCCTCTCAAATCTTGCAATGCAAGACAGGAGACAGATGATGAATAAAGACATCAGGAGAGTCACACTCCCTCACTGCCCCAAGAAATGCCATGAGTTTTAACSCTTGGAAGTGAGTAGGATGCACCACAGTAGACAGTCCACTCAGAGGATCTCGTACACCTCAGCCCCAGCTGCACCRTGGTATCTGCCACACTGATTCATTTGCAGGTTTGGAGAGATGTTACCCAGGAGCTCGGTGAAGAGCTTGTCAAAGACACGTTCTCTTCAGAAAATACACAAGACTTTTCATGCTTATTGTCATTTAAAGGTATTTTTTCATAAAAACTTTCAGATTTTCAAAACTCCTTTCTGCTTGAAACTGTACCGTGTAAAGGAACTTTTCAGTTGTATGATTTAAGCAGCATTTTTTCAAAAAATAAAATGTTGCTCAAGTTTGCTGAGCTGTAGATCTTTAGTAGAAAATTGAGATATTTTTGTGTATTTGTTTGGATGGAAGAAATRACTTAAAAAAAGCCTTTTGAAGGATCTAAACACCTCAATATGCCATTAAAATGCAATTAGTCATACCTCCTTTATGGCCCTACGATTTCAAGGGAACAGTGTAGGAGACAGAAAGGTTCAGAACAATAGTGCAGTAACAACATCTGTAAATTGGCAAGTATTTTTATTAGATAATTAGCAACTGGAAAAGTAACACATGCAAATATTCTAATGGAATAACTCCCACTAGCATGCATTTAAATGGCATTCACAAAATAAGCCAAGAGCACCTGAGGTGTTAAAGCTTTAAAATTGCATATTTTAGCAAAACAGAAGAATAAAGCTAATGAGTTAGGTGTATATTATTCTTATATGCTTATAATAATCCCTTAGCTAGCAAGTTTTAATTTTTTCTCAAGGTGTTATAAAAATTACCAGAATAAGTATTAGTCAGAGGTACCCTTTCAGTTATATCTTCAAATACCAGCAGGACTAATCCTCAGGTAAAATAGCAAAAGCTTATTGCTATCGTATTTCATTTCAAAGGATTTGAGCAAGGAAATAATTTCGGATGATTAAATCAGTTCATTTTGAAAGAACTTGCATGGAAAAAGTGTACTTGTTACAAAAGTTTGTTGCATTTCTCAAAAATACCCGGGAAYGTTTCCATAAAATTATTGGCATATTAAAGAAGTTGGCCTCATGTTCTAGAACTCAGCAATTAATAAGTGAGTTGTTGAGCACCACAGACGAGTTTCTTTGTAGTGACCTTGAGCAAGGAGTCATTGTGAAGTATCATCACTGCTTTTATACCGTGAGTAGTGCAGGAAGACTGTGTCCCTCACACTTCATCATGCATCACTGAACTGTAACAAACCCTGACAGGTATGGAGTGTATCTCTAAATATTATGACACTCTGCTAGTGACAGCTGGAAAAGAAAAGCTGGACACAATCACAGTTCTCACATTTACTGGAAAAGATGAGCTGCCATCCACAGCAAACATATTTCAGGAAACGCTAACTAATAAATTTTAAAAAATTTTAAATGTCTCATTTCCTGACATTTTAAAATGCAGAAAAGCAGCAGTTACAATTGCAGATGCTTTTACTGTCAGCAATTAGTCTTCATGTCTTATGTGCAACATCGTCAGAGAAACCACTGCTAAAAAAAACAACAAAACCCTAAAAATCAAGAAAATTCAATAACCTTGCTCAATTATAAAGCAACTCATGGTAAAGGTCACTTGCCAAAGCAATAATGTTTGCATAGGACTTGCACATGAGGATTCAAGCTTGGAATGTCACAAAAGTATTCCAAGAGTACACTTTTGGCAAATTGAGTTTTCTCATTAACCATAAGTATTTCTAAAGTAATTTGATTAAATATTCATTTCAAAATGAGAAAATTACATTCAAGTACTGCATCTCATACAGATGACAAATACACAAAGGAGAACTGCATCTTCCCACCAGTGCTCACTTCAGCTTACAATTCCTCTTTAATTATTTTGATGAGTGTGCATTTAATTCAAAGCATAGAGTGTTGTCAGYTCAATCACTCTGTTCAAACAGAAATGCTCTGAGATGTACAGACACCTTCTCTTCTGTAGTTTAACAGAAGGGCAGTTCAGCCATGGTACCCACAGAAATATTCTAATATTTTTCAAAATACCCTTGCAATCTTGGACATTATAACTTTCCTTACAGCCAACCAGGTGTGTGCTACACACATCTGTTCAACTCAATGCTCTCTTAAAAGCTGCTGCTTTACTGGCGTGATGAAATATACAGATTTTTGTTCATAAATAAGACTATTTATTTCTAAAAAGGATTACAAAGCCACAGTTTAATTCAGGAAACATGAGTTTTTAATGCAGCTATGCAATAAACCAGCGCACTGGAACAAACCAAATTTTTAATCATTACAAAGTGAGAAATGAGCACTCAAAAGGCTTCTATTTATGCTTTTTAATTATTTGTTCTTAAATACATTTTTGCTTGTTTGGAGATACAGTTATAAACAAATTATTCAGAAGTTATAGCAATTATGGCTATGTCTGCTGTAGCTGATTTTTGCAGAATCAGAAACAGCTTGGTTTAATAGTATCAGTTAATTCTATTATATTCTTAGATTTATTGCTTTTCAATATTTTGATGAAAAAGTTTAATCTCAGGGACTATGTATATAACCACAAATTATTTCTTTTCCATCTTACCTAAAACTTTTTCTTGTAATTTACATCATACTAAACGTTCTGCCAAGATGTTATATTTGAGGCTTCATTCAGTTTATTTCAAAAATAAAAACTTTCTCAAAAAAAGTTCTTCTGAGATACCTTTCCTTATATGTTATGAAATGTGTGTGGGGAAAAAAAAATAAAAATTTACTGCTTTGGTTGTTCCTTTGATTATTATGTATTTAAAAGGAGATACATTTCCTGAATGTTCTAATTCTGCTTTTTGGCTCTCTACTCAGAGAAGCTGAAGYGAAACACTTGAAACACAAATCTGACTTGCTGACCTTGCCAAGAATGTCAAAACATCTCACCTTTGAAGAAAATCAGTTCAATTTTATTAACTTATGAACATTTCCAGCCAGCAGACCAAAATATGTTGACAGCACATTTYATACTACTTGGGGCATGAGGTACTTTTAGTTATAGCTATTTAAAATTCTGATCTGGATGCAGGGAAAAGAAATGGGATGGTTCATTTAGTGTCTTCAGCAAAAGCAATGTCTAAAGAGATGTKTATTAGGAATACTTCATCTCAAGTTTCCTGCACACCCATGTAATTTCATAGGTTTTTCCTTCCTTTTCCTATTTTTCACTAAACCTTCCTTATTCCTTAGCAAATTGAGTTGGGAGAGAATTAATAATAAAGTAATGGAGAGACAAATAAATCAAGCGTACAGTAGAAGCAGCTGACAGTCCATCCTGAATCTTTTCCAAGACCTTCCCTTTCCTTTAAGTTCTTAATGCTAAACYTAAAATTCCTAACATAGGCTTTTCAAAAGTGTTTAGGATCCAACAACTTGAACAAATAGAGGTAGTTTAAAGTGGAAAGAAGTGAAGAGTAGAAGAGTAAAAGAGTGGAGGAGGTTGGAGGTAAAAATGTGTGTACAGAGACAAGGAGACAGTAAGTAGATAACACTCAGATCTTTAATCAAACTCACTGTATATGTTATTTCATCTATGACTTATTACTGTCACACCTCTGTCTTCATCTGTAAAAAAGCATGATGCCTACCTACTGCTTAAAGTGCTTTGACTCTTATGGTTTAAAAGTTCCTAAACAAAAGTTAATCACTGAGGCAACAAGAGCCAAAAAACTCTACACCAGACTGTTAAACCCCCTGATTTTCCATCGCTTATTTATCTCCTCTATATGAATTAAAAACTAAATGAGGAACTTGCCATTCACCTGTTGAGTCAATTAATACAAATTCAAGAAACAGCAGTAGAACATCAAGAGAGTTGGTTTTTTTCACACTCTATATGATAAATCCACATGCTTGGCTGCTTGGTGTGTAACAACATTCTTAGCAATTAGATGGCCACATTCTCCTTAAGCAGATGGAACAGAGGTTAATGATACTTGAAACTGCCATATGAAAGGCATTTTTTATGGTGACCACTTGTTTTATTCACTTCAGTGCAGTGGAAAATGGAGTTTGACAGAGATGACAGGTGACCTGAGGTTCACTGGAAAGCTGCAGTTTGTATTGTGTGTTCTTGGTTTTTATTTCTGAGTGCTTCTTCCACACAAGAGGTCTTTCAGAGAGGATTATGGACCTTAATGAATTTAGCTCCCTTCTATGGCAAAAATAAGATTTTTTTTTTTTCTTCTGAGGTTTCTCAAAAATTCAACATCTGAATTCAAATATTTAACAGTAGCTTTCTGAGAATTTCTTCACTTCAATTTTTAGCTTTTACACTGAATAAAGGTGTGATGTTAATTTTCAAGGTCTATTTCTCGCATTTTGGGGTTGTATTTCACTCAAATAGGGGTAAAAAAACATAAGATTTTTCTTTTGTTGAAGTCTGACCATATATGTGCTACAAACACTTGACAACCACACTTAAAATTCACACCAGCGCGTATTGAAACTTTCTAAAAGGTGAGATCTCTATGACACTAAAGCTATGCTTCATACTACCCCAATATTTAATGGTCTGTTAGATACTCTTTTATTTCCCTGTTTCAGAAGGTTTATAACTTCAGGACACATTCTTTGCAATCTGAAGCTAAGCATATAGGATAGCAATCCAGAAAGAATTTAGAATTAGGCACATACCCAAACATCCTATAAAACAGGTTTTAAATAAAGACTTCTTTTTGTGCTTTTATCTAGAAGGAAATATTAAAAATAATTTTGTTGGCCCCTATCTATAATATTTTTTTTCACCATGAAAGGATTCTTAATATGAAAAATGACACTGTAGAATAAAAAAGAAACAACATTTTTGCTACAAAGAAATTGGTACGTATTGATTTTTCTTATTACTATTTAATTAAATGTTACAGCAGTGGTGAAAACCGCAAAACAGAAATAAAGTTTATCTCATAAATAATTTCTAGATCAAAAAGAGGCACAGATATCAAACTCCAGACTTTTTCCTGTAGGCCCAATTGTGAATAAATATCTTGGATGGAAGTGTTGCACAACTTTCCACAGGAGCTGAGCAGAAAGGAGTTGGCAAAGCAGAAAGAGGGGGACACAAAACATTMCCATCAGCATTTCGGTCAAACACAGCAGTGCGGGTTCATCCCCCACAGTTCCCTCTTTCTGTCTGGCTACAGAAAAGTTTTGGTGCACTGAATTATCTTTGGAGAAAACCTCACCAGAAACTCTGTTTCATGTATGCACCTACAATGCCAATGGGTGTGAAAGTGTCCTGAGCCACCTGTGACTGATCTTTTGGACAAATTGAGCTGCACACAGTAGGAATGCACAGCGTGAGAAAGTGGAATAAATCAGTGTTGCTAGCTCTTGCTCAAAGAAAAATATATGTTAATCTTCCCAAAGAAATATTTTAAAATCCCTTAATTTTATCACCACCATTGGAACAATATAAAAATCATTTCTGGGAATGCCAATTTTACCCTGTAGATGCAAATTTCTCAAAAGCACTCTAAATTCCTTCAAAATGAGAGCAGGCATTTTTACATAATAGGTAATTTGACTCAAATTACTGTAAGCATCTATATCATGATGGAAAAAGTGTAATATTTTTAATGGGTCTGAATAAGAAGCATTTGTGAAACATCCTGATCTTTTGAGTCACATCATGCAAGTGTGAAATGAAATTTATAGAATTCAACTTACGTAATCAGCTAATTAACGTATCCATAATTACCACTGTAATTGCAAAGAGTGTTTATTTTAATCAGAATTTGTTGCTCCCTAAGGTGGTAGAGTGGCCAATCCTCTGAACACACATTTCAGTGGGACACAAGGGCTGCTTTGTTATGCTTTGCTGCAGAATGATGAGTCAAAAATATATTTGTCAATATTTTGTTGAATTGAAGCTTGAAAATGCTCCAAGCCCTTGCTAAATAGTTTTCCATCAGAGACACAACAACATCTCTGGAAACAGTAACAGCAGCTATTACTGTCATCCCCGTGGCTTGGAAGACGGGAGTCCTCCGGTGGGAGGACAGGAGTTCTCCTCTCAGCATTGCCACTGACTGGTATTGATTGCTCTGTCCACATCGAGCCCTTCACGTTGGAGAGATCTCATTTCTCTTGCCCTACAAAGCAGAAAGTTTGGATTGCACATTGTTCACTTCGGGCAGTGCTCGGATTACAAACTCAATTTCCAGTACAGCAGTCCCAAGCTTTATTCACTTAGCCACTCAGAACAAACATTCCTCATTTATGAAATTGTACTTAAGGCACTTAGATAACAGTACAGAGAGTTCTCTTTTGTTCCAGTCAGTCTTCCTCCATGATGCAAGGAAAAACATATTAATGTATATGGAAAAGAAAAAAAAAATCAGGTTCTTCACTTAAATGTGAATTTAGGAAGTCTCAGAGATGCTGAGTTTGCAACTGCTTTTGTGCATGTTGCTAATTTTCAGCTGACAAGCAGCATTGAAAATTGGAGTGGCAAACATTTGCAAAGCAGTATTTCTTTATGTAGGTTTAATGGGTATCAAAGCTCTGYTTTGACATCTTTTGAAGACCTGAGCCCCACTTCAGGAAAATGAAATTAATCATATATCCACTTAAAACTCAGCAAAATCTGTTAATGGTTTAATTATGTTACTGTATAAAACTTCGCTTCTTTCCCTGTCACTTCATTGTATCCCTCTAACTTGTCCTTTCACACAAAATAACCCAAAACAACTAACCTATAGCTCTTTTTAAACACTTCCTTCTTAATAAACATATTGTTATGCTCAAGTGAACATTGCTTTCAAGTACTTTAAAGGCAACAGAAAGCATCTTTGGAAACTATGAAATTATTCATTTCTATAGGTACAATATAAATCCGAATGCTTTTGGGTACAAGACAAATGTTAGGGGTTCAAATGCCTTTATTCCTGTATCATAAATTCCCACAATTCTTAGGCACAGATATAGAAACATCTCTTGCTTGCAGCTCACAGGGAAAGAGAAGTGGAAGCAGCAGAGAGGAAAGATAAGCCAGTAGATTTTTTTCTCAATTCTTCCATAACTCTACAGCTTCATAACTCACAAGCCTTCCTCAAATCCACAGGTCTTCTAAAATCTCTACACGCCYACCCTATAAGGCCCCTCACATAACCCTCAGCTTCACTCTGTATCTCTAATAACTCCCTGGATAATCCCTTCTCCTCCCTCCTGTGTTCCCTGCCGCTCACCTGGGCAGACAGCACGTGCTGCAGCCAGGTTTGGGTGACATCCCGTGGCTGGAGGGCTGGTTAGGGTACAGAACAGCTAAATGCTCAGCTCTGCTGGCTTTTCTCTCACAAATCTGAGCTTTCTSCCTCCATGGGGTAGAGTAGGTTACTACCTCTTGTAGAAATGGTGAACTTTTGGACATTGTACCTAAGTGATGCAGTTGCAGTAGGCAGACGGGTCCAGAAACTATTACTGACAGTCAGCAGACAGAGTATTTGCATAAATGTATTTTTCAGGACGCYAAGCTAAAATGTGATATTGGAAGCTGTGGAACTGTTTTAAAGGAAGGGAAATGAGCATAGTTATGAATTGTGGTGATTTTCAATATTGTGACAATGAAACTAAGTGCCAGCTTTCTCTCTTTGTATTGCATTCAAAACTGCTCAGCTGAGAAGTGAACTTCGCGGTGGATGGCAAGCTGCTGCAATAGAAGCCTCTCACTGTGCAAAAACTGTTGTTACTTTTTTGATGTTTCAGTTGTCTATCCAAATAAAATCACCCGGTGCAAATGTGCATGAGGAAGCATATGGTATGTAAATAAATAGCAGGAGGCTTATGCTAAACAAACTTCTACTTTCTCTCTTCCAACCTTTCTTTCTTCCTTTCCAAGTTGACCTTAAACATACTTGGAATGAAAAACTGTTTCTCAGCTACGTGTTCATACATAAGAGACAATCAGGCCCAGTCCACTGAGGTCAAGATAGCCATTGTTTTTATGAGTGATTGTTAACATAAATAATATCTCCAGCCTCCTCAGCTCTATATATCTTTCCCTAGGATGTAGATGACAGGAATGTGTATAATTATGAGAGACAAAACAAGTCATACAGCACTGGAGGATTAGGAGATCTCTCAGAAGGTCCCTTTTCCACTGTGTCCTCCTGATTGCAAGCAGTCAAGAGGGAAATTTAGTCTTAGTGAATTCTTTCTCATCTACGCACCTGAGCGACAGCCAGGAAACTGTACAGGACTGCAAGGCTCTCTTAATTCTTTTCAGTCAGCTGAAGGAGAGAGAATAAGCTACAACAGCTTCTCCTCCTCTTCTGTGTTCCCAGTTCAGCAAAGCATATCCATATCTTTATTTGCATGCTTAAGTTCTAATAAAGCCTGTGTGTGGACTAGAGTAACTGAGAAAGATTATTCCTGTCCTTCATATGCCACAAAGCATTAGTGCTGAAGCAATTTCAGCAGTGATATCCCTGAGAGYCCAATGATTCTGAGAGAGCCAAGATCTGTGTTTGACTGCCTAATATGCTGTACCTTTGAGGGAGTTTGCTCCATCACCATTTGCATTAGGCAGTATGGCTGTTGTAATACATGTCAGCTGGAGCTACCTTAAAAATGATGCCTCACATTTCACGTAAAATATTGCTGCATGTTCAAAAGCTTTACAGGCTTCAGTTTAAGCAAAACATCATCGTCTGCATTATCTCAATGCCAAATCTGAGCAGGGTGAGAAGAAATATATTTTGTCACTCTACTGATGAGAAGGTCAACATCAAATTAGTCTCTCGCTGCCCTGTCCTTTTAAAGATGGAAATAGACTCTGTGCTGGGATGGAGAGCTGGAAGTGTCCTCAGAGTGCCAAGATGTCACTAGACACCCACTAGAAATGAAGATGTGTAAGCCACCTGTGCAACCACTGCAGAATAGTTTGAAATAAGCGGGGGTACCGTTCATCCAAGTAATACAGACATACCTCGGTCAGCTTTGAAGTTAATAACCAAGATTTGCACAACACTGTAGGTCAGCAGTATGGAAATCAGGTGAGCTGAAATAGCAGGCTGGTATTTAGGTAAATATTTTGGTAGCTATCCATAATGAACATCACAAGGCAGCCACTCTGTGGTTTGAAGACTTGGATTAAGTCATCTGACTTAGCACACCAAAAACACCTTGCACAGGATTTGAGGAGAAAAAGACATAGAAAAGGCTACAATGTTCTGCACGAAGGAAGGTTTCAGTCCTGCTTTCTAACTTACTGATAACTGGGAGAGTCAGGACTAGAAAAATGGTCATATCTAACAACATAACCTCGGGATAGAATAATAATAATAATAATTTCAACAGTTTAATGAACTACTGACTAACTCATGGCGACAGACTCTTTTCTACATGTAACTGTAAGAAATAGTGGCCTTAGCTGGCCAGAGAGGGCAGTGCTTAATCACATCATTGCACTTCCTCATCTGAGCCCCCTAAGAGTGCACACACATGCACTCCAGCTTCCAAAACTGAGAGAGTTCTTCAGCCACTCAAGCATCTCTCAATACAAGCAATACACTTCAAGACAACCGAGTTCTACGTTAATTATAAGAATTAGGAACCTATCGCTAAATTGTTGATTTAATTGAATCTATGAGAAACAAGATGAATCAGCTCACAGAAAATGTGAATCATAAATGTCACCCCTGGAAAAAACACTGGCTAATCTAAGGTTTCTACTCCAGCCAGAAAAGATCYTGCTTAGGTTTACATCCTGGTGATTCATTCTGTGGAAGGAAAAATAATTGTTTCTGCTCTTTCACAAAAATGCAGTTTGTGCCGTGTCATCAGTACGTCAACAATTTATATTTGTTTTACTGCACAAAGGAGTTTCAAATCAATTTCAAAGGCTGTACATTTGAAAAGCAGCCAGCTGGCTATTCAGAACTTTGAATGTGGTTGCCTTTATGTTACCAAGCAAATAAATAGACAGCCAAACATAAAGGGAATTTACAGCAGTTAATTAGCAAATGCCRTTGTCCTACTAAAAGAAAATGATTTCCACACAGTTGGATACCACTCCCCTTAACAGACCCACTTCATGATAATTCTTTCATAAAATGTCCACATATTTCTGTAGCCTTTCAGCATATTTGTTTGTTGAAAATCTGGCTTTCAGATGGCAATCTAAATATGTGTCACAACGGGCAACATAAGGGAACAAAATGCCTAATTTCTTTCCAATGCTGTAATAAGGCATTAGCTAAAGCCTGGAAAAAGATCCAGAGACGTGTTTTATTCGGCAAGRTGCATTTATAGTACAGTGCAACTTCATGAAAAGAAAATAAGTCAGTCTCAAATCCGTAGACCCATATCAGCTATACCAAAATAGCTGATAATAAGATGTGTCTCTTATTATTGCCCCRTCCCTGGGAGTGTTCAAGGTCAGTCTGGATGGAGATCTGAGCAACCTGGTCTAGAGAAAGGTGTCCCTGCCCATGGCAGGAGGGTTGGAATTAGATGATCTTCAAGGTCCCTTCCAACCCAAGCYATTCTAAGATTATTGCTGCTGTCTGATTTCCAGCTTTTGTGATAACTCATTTACTGCCAGCTCTGAATAATGAAGAACTTTTTTTCCCCTTCCGTCTTGAAAACTCCCAAGTGGGTGAGGAAGCYGCCAGGGAGCAAGCAGACACACAATATGAAGGAAAGACAATCTTAAGGGCAATTAAAATGGTATCTCTGTTCTTGCAGCTCTTGAGTCAATGTAAGTGACCCAGTCTCTGACACCAGGTGCATCAAACACCAGTGATATGGCCGAGGGCTATTCCAGGCTGCCTTCCAATCCCTTGGAGGTTCTRTCTTCGGTCACTTATGTACCCAGATATTTTTACACAAGTATAATGTGGAGAAACTTGAAGAAAGTAGAGTTTTAAGCCTGCCCTTGCAGTTATTTTTCTTCAGATGCTCAGCATTTGGCTTGCACTGTCTCCTATTCCACAATGTCCAATCCTCCTCCCATAGCAGAAGGACAAACAGCACCTTCATTCTAGTCAAGATAGGAACAGATTTTTGCAATCACTTTGTCCCTTAAACCATATTTGAAACCCCATTCACCTGTGCAGAAAACGACTTCCCTTTCTGAAGGCAAGAGTACTGCATGATTCTTACCCAGACTAAGAGTTGAATATCTGAGTTCAAATGAAACATCAGCAGGCCTGGCATGTGGCTTTGTGAGCCTGGGACTGAAGTGCTGCTATGGCTGACAGGGATTTGGAACTACTTAGAGTCTGTTTTACCAGCTGTCTCTTCATAAGAGACAAGTTTTACTGCTTGGATATGCTGATACTTGTACATAAAACCCTCAACGATACAGTCAATAAAAATTATGCTTTGCAGATCACAGATTAAAAAAAAAAAAAAAAACAAATATGAGGGAATCCACAAAGGTGTGAACTTAATCTCACCTGTTACCTGTTATGGACACAGCARCTCATCTCAAAATCAAGCGATTTTGCTGAGGTGGACTGTTTGGTGACATGGTTCAGTGGAGGACTTGGAAGTGCCAGGTTAACAGAGGTCTTTTCCAACCTAAACAATTCCGTGATTCGATGTTGTTGTRCTCCTTTTTTATTACTATTTTTAATGCTGTTTCCAATACTCATGTATATTTTCTTACCTTACTTATTTCCCCCATATRTTTTCCTGCACTATTTTGCCAGCTTGTTTCTTCCTCTGTTTTTTTTAAGGCATAAATCTAGATTTAAACATATGAAGTCTGACCAAATGACAAAGGAGGAATTGTGTCTACAATGATAATAAAACAGGGCAAAAGAACAGGAAGTTTCCAAGGTATTCAAGGTTTCAACTTGTATTCAAAGGAATACAATTAAATGCAATCAGATGAAACTAATGCAAAATGAMTATAATATTATATCATGCATTATAAGTATTACAAATAACTTTTATCAACATGTGACATAAAAACCTTCTCTTCTGTGAACTTTTCAATAAAAATTAGGGTTAGTAAGCTTTATTATTCTTTCCTTTGTATCTAAAGTCCATGAAATTTCAAATAATATAAGCAAATTATTTGCAATGTTTCTAGAAGAATGTGGAAAGGAAATGAGAAATCATTTAGCACCCACACAATCTTATAACAGTAGAAAAAAGCACATGYGGGCACACATAGATACACACACACAAAGGTTTACACAAGTGCCCTGTGCAAAGCAACTATTACAGAGGAGCCTTTTTTAGGTTCTGRAAACTAGAGTTCACATTCATGGCTGCTATTGCTACTACTAAAAGTATACGCAAGTTGATAAGAACACAAAGTGACAAAGAAAGAATGTTAAAAATACCAGCTACCCATATACTTACTGGTCTAGGATTTTTTTTAAAATTGATTTATTAAATGAAAGGGTGTTTTCAAGACACATTAAAAAAATATGAACATTCCAATGCCTGTGAGGCGATGCATAATATATACTAGTCCTGAATTTAAGGGTGTCTAATAAACAGAAAAGTAAAAATCAAGGAAAAAAGAAAACCAAACTTTCAAAACAACATTTCATTTGGCCTGTTAAAAAAATATTGATCCATAATATATTACAGAATTTTTAATCCATCTAAAATTACAAAGGTACTAATGCTTTTAATGTTTTTTTCAGCCAGACTGCTTCATAAAACATAAAGAAGCACACCGCGTTTGATCTTAGAACCTGAAGAAATTTCAGAATTCATTTTTTTAATATGTATTTGCAATAATCTAGAAATTTTTCATGTTTCACCATCAATAGATCAGCCAACATAYAAAATCAATCTTTATTTCCATCACAGGAAAAGAATTCTTAGTTGCTTGCATAATTGCTGCAGAAACAGTGGCTATCCTAATGGCACCATTGAGGTTGTATGACTGTAGCATCTACTGAAACACAGAAAATGTTGTTAAAAATGGATCATTTCCATTCCTCCATTGGCGCAGTGTTTCTAAGCTATGACATCATTCTGCATTACACACAGAGTTGTTAGGACAATAATATGTTAAAAGTAAAGAAAAATAAGCATAGAAAACGGAGAATTCAAGCTGTGGACTAAGAGCAAAGGTCAGCACGAGAACAGGCAAAGCCTGAGAGATCTAACATTAGAATAGAAAAACAAAGGGAAAACATGGAGTGAAAGCACAGGCCTGATTGAGACCTTGATAAGCTCCAAGTGGCTCTGATGATACAAGCTTGTTCAACACGAGGAACAGAAGTGCAATTCATACGCCTGAATAAGCCAGCTAATCTTGTTAGGATATGCATTCATGTAAAATTAGTCTCTGCATCTCTGTCTGAAAGAAACACTTGGATCTTTTTAATTTTTATGGCCTATGGCAGTAAACGATTGTAATCATTTAACAATCAGACTCTTTGCAATTCAGATCTGTTCTCGAGGTTGCTGCAGCCCACACTTCCAACCCGACAATGGTCAAAGTGAACTCCCTGGGTCTGCCTCCCTATGTGCTACGTCTCACATTATCAGAGTGCATTTCTCTGCTGAGGCTCCCTGACAGGGATCTCACACACAGCCCGTGTCAGCTGCAATCCTGCCCGTCGCATGAAACAGCCTGATAAACCGTGGCAACGCGGAAAGCCTGCTGCCTGAAGTCCCAACATGATCACATAATTATTGACCACGTTCTCTTGACCTTTCTGTTGCTAGTTCAGGGCCTTGTCTTATGATTATTCAATGATTCAGT
This sequence comes from Amblyornis subalaris, assembly GCA_018881555.1. NCBI lineage: Eukaryota > Metazoa > Chordata > Aves > Passeriformes > Ptilonorhynchidae > Amblyornis > Amblyornis subalaris. Next base: position 716,144 of record JACAXG010000187.1, on the reverse strand, counting down.
TATAAAAGACTTCAGTACAAATTACACATTTTAAATAAAAACATTTATTCAAGAGCAGAGCGTGTCACAGTAACTTAAAATAAAATCTGACTAGGGAATCTATGTGTTTATTATCACAGTAGCTATGCTGCTGGGCTTCTGTAGATTATCTGGCYCGTGGGATTTCAGCAATGGGATGGCGAAAAAAACCTAAGTAGCAGAGTAAGCAAAATCTACCCCAAACTTTCAGAGAAACTCAAAACTAATCATAGTGAAACAAACTAAAACCTTGMAAATTTTTATTAAACGAGGCCACTTTGCATGCTTGCAGGATATGAAGTAAATTATACTCGCCATTAGAACAGAGAATATTTCCTAACAGGAATAAACAAAACTATAAATAGAAATCTGTATTACTCCAAGTGTTATAAGCACTCTTTTGTATACTCACTGTTGATACAAAGATACAGATAATTAGGATATGCAGGCTAATGCTGCCACTAATTTAAAGGAGCAGATGAATACGACATAAATTTTCACTGATGTTTCAAAGGGCTAAAATTTTCTAAACTGATATACAATCTGTTTAATAAAAAATAAACAGTGGCAGATGGGTGTCTCTCATAACACYGACCTCAAAGGAAACCCAAGACAATCTAAATCCATAGAAGTCGATGAAAGGATTCCTCAGTGAAAGAGGTCAATATTCCAACAAAACAGAAAGATAGGAATTGTTCATTGAATAGCTACACTTCCTTTTTCCACTCCCRCTGGACTGAAACACGCTTGTTTATCCTCTACCCTACTTGTGTAGGCAGATATGAAGCATCTCTGTCAACCTGTGCCAATATTGCTCAACTGTTATCTTACAGATCTGGTCAAMGAGAAGTAACACAGACTTCATCTCCCTTAAATCCACATTAACCACCACAGATGTATTTTTCATGTGCAACAGTTCCATTTGGTAGTTGTTGTCTTTGGTCTGTTCTTGAACTTTTGACTCTTTTCCACCGTTTGTTGGGGAAAATTTTAACAAATGTAAAATAGCTGCAGTGAGAGAGGAAGAGAGAATAAAACTGAGGCTCCAAACATTTAGGAAAATCTGACTGCATGGCAAATGGATGCATGATCAATAACAGAGAGACAGAGAGAAACACATTATACAAACACATTGAGAAATACTCCAGATGTCAGCAACACTAAGCCTCAGACGTCAGATAACTGCAGGAATACGCTCACACTTTGATGTTCAGCTCTACTTTGGGTTGAAGGTTGTTACTATTCTCTTTTTAGCAAATAATGTTTGCTAATACAAATTTGAATACTGTGGTTTTATTCCTATGGTACTTTGCTGGTGACACGGAAAGTTAGCTAAGTTAAAATTGGAGGTTTTCTCACAAGTGCTTATTCCTGAAGGTAAAATTGAGTTGAAGGTGGCAAAATTTTATGTTTGCATACTTCATATTACAAAATTATATATTATTTACAAGGCTTGTATATCATTTTAGATATATCAKTCAAATATTTTCTTTTGTAGGTTATAAAGTGTTTCAGCTAGAAAAGAATGAATCCACAGAAGCATTTTTAAAATGTTTTATGGAAGCAAAGTTCAATAGAATTTAGAATCAAAAAAGTTTCATAGATGAGACAAATCTGTTAAATCACATTACTATTAAAAAAAAAACAGGTGAAATTAATGACAAGTTCTATCCAATATCTTCATAATAGACCCTGATGAATTTACATAGCAACTTAAAGCTTTCCAAAATATATAATGCCAGTTTACTCAGCAGTTTGATTTAATTCCAGATTCCTTCTGATCTTTCAGAGAAATAAGGGATGTCCCAGATGAATAGCAAGAGGATGTCCTAAAACCCTGATGTATGCAAGGAAATCACAGCAGCAAGATAAACTATCTGCGATGGCTTTGATGCTGACAATGCCTCTCAGCAAAGGACTACCCAGACCACCAAGGAAATGCAAGCTAGGACCAATTCACAGCATTTGAAGCCCCAGAGGAAACCAGATTATAACGTCTCTATTGTGAAAAAATTAAATTATTAGCATGCATTTCCATTAAAAACAAATTTTTTTCATACTAATGGAAAGTACCTCTGTTAAAAACCAAAAGATTCTGTCCCACTCCAAGTCCTACTTACTGGAAATCAAAAACCTATAAACATTTCAGTCATTGCCATTCATGTTGTAAAATAGACTTTAAAAATCTGTAAAGAAGGTCTGTTTTTCCACTTTCAGAAATTTCTGTTCTATCAAAACTCACAATATCCACATGATTAAGATCCTGCGAGTTGGACAGAATAAAATGTGTAACACATAAATTACATTAAAGCAGATTTAATGAAGTTTTGATTTGTGATTTTGTCCCCTGACACTTCATCTTCCTTCACTCATATGGATATCAGATTCCCTTGGGTTCTCTTTGTGAGTCCTGGTGTGCTTAGGGATGCATTATTGCATCTCTGCAGAGTGGTTTGATGGTTACTGACAAAACACGTGTAGGTGTTCTGGTCCCTCCCTCAATGAGAGAAAGAAGATGGGTCCTCTGACATTTGTTGAATTTCATTATCTTTGCTATTTCTCCTTTTTTTTTTTGTCCAGTGATTGTGACATTGATCAATGGATTAAAATTTTTGTGAGGATGCAGAGGACAGAGAAAGATCACCCTATTTCCATAGTCAAAAATCTGTGAGAAGGTTCTCTGAAGCCATACATTAGCCGATATTCCTTGAAGTGCTCACAGTCCCTCTCTGAGCTCAGCAGTGCTAGTCCAGAGCTGGTCACTCAGAGTGACAGGAAGCCCCCTGAAGCTGGAGAGTGGCACTGACGGGCTGTGYCATGACACCAGCTCACAGCAGCCAAGGTCCGAGCTGACAGAGGCTGACCCCTGTCACTGCTGTGCTGCAGGAGGCTGCAAGACAGCTGGAACAGTCTGCTGCCATAAGAAAAGCCTTTCTATGCAAATCAGCTGTTTTCGGGTAAAAGTCCACTTTTTGGCCCTAATTATGCATGGAAATCTCTCTGCTTCTATCTCTGCTACATTTGTGTACTACGGAAGACCCATGGAAATAACAGAACGGAAACCTTTAATTCATTGCCAAGTATACTTGGCATTAACATTTGATATTTAATAGATTMATCCAATAATTTGTGTTCCAATCTCACGAACGCTGGTTCCTCAAAAGGGCTAGAATTTGCAGATTTTGTTCTCACCACAAGAAACACCATTACACTACACTTTCTGCCACCAGCATTCTTCTGCCTGTCTGGATTTATCAAAGAATGCAAGCYGGTAGCAATATTCCACATATGTTCACTTTGTATAATCCTCAAAAAACAAAGGAGCTCAGATCTCCAAACAAAGTGAATTTAATTCCTGCATAGACCATTTGCAGTATTTCCTCTTTGTGGGTAGTAGGAGGAAACACTGGCTTTTGCTTACAGAATTTTGATAATCTTTGGTAAAATCTTAATCATAACCTTGTACTTTTTGCATATTTAAAGCATGTTTTTGATCACCACAACTATAGAAATTAGCAAAAGCAATATATCCAGGGCAGGATATACAGATTTACAGTGATATATTAATCCTCAGTTTTTCTTGACCCGAAAAAATTGAATTATATTAAAGGATAGACTGATGCACTGTGTATCTAAAATCTCTATGCTGTGTATCTGTCTCTAAAAACAAGAGGTACTGCAAGCTGTTCCATCTCAAAACATGTGAAATGTGCTATGCAGAAATGAAAGGCAATTATTCACGTCTATGACAGTACTAATTAAAAATCAAACAAATTGCAGAGTCATTCTGGTGCAGGTAAGGTTACTCGAGTATATGCTGTGGCCACTAAAAGTACAGCAGCAGCACAGGCACAGCCACATTAGCATATGCCAGCTGGAAGGGGACACAGGAAAGGTGAGAGAGCACCTGAGAGAATTGGCTGCGAGTGAACAGAACCTGATTCACGGCAAAAATAACTGCGTGGGTTTGCTTTACATAAAACTGAGCAAAAAATGGGAGCTGCCTCTATGAGGATTCAARCAATGTATAAAATATATCTGTCACCCTCCGTGAGCAAACAGTCAAAGTGGATATTTAGCCACAAGCACACAAAATTAATCGAGTTTTCACTTAAAAGACACTGGAAAAAATGTCCCTTTGTACAACAAGCGAAGAGCGAATCACAAGYTGGGGGTGGGGAAAATATCAACGCAACCTCATTGAAAACAACAACCATTTCATCCTAACAGATGGCCAAGTGGCAATATAATGCTTTGTTAACTTTGTGGCAAGGGCACAAAGCATTTTTTGCCTTTCTAACCACCTGAAAGGAAAAAAATAAACACCACCACACCCCAAGCCCCAAATCCATGAGCTATTTTTATATCGGGGCTCATTTGTTGGGTAGAATTGTTAATTCACACCCCTGTAAGGTATGTTTTATGGAACTCAGATGATGACATTCCATTTCAGTGAAGGTAAGTGGAGCACTGTAACAGGTWTCATCCTGCCTAACAATGAATAATACAATCATTTGCAATTATGTCAGTGTGTTGTTCTTACAGTGTTCCCACCTCAAGCATGTGTGGTATGGATGKGAAAGGTGAGGAGAACATCGGTCCAGATAATAGGGCAGAATTCAACTCTCCCTGAAATCATCAGGACTTCATGAGTTTAATCTAATTAGTTTTGGACCAAAGTACTACACATAATTCTTTGTCCTACAAAATCCTTAAATAAACTTGGTGCAATTGTAGGCAATTGATAAAAGAAACAGAATAGAGGGACATGAACACTGAGTGCAAAGCAAATTCACTGGGAATTGTGGCTAAATATCTTTTCTGCCTTTGAGATAYCCTATTTTAAAGGTAAACGACTGTTCAGCTATCAGTGATGTAAATTTTTGAAGGATTAAAAATTGTGTATCCAAAAATTTTTAAAGGACACAACCCAAAATATTATGTGACACTGATTAAGCCTGTTTCTATGTACTAAAAGAAAAATATCAACTAGTACTAAACATAAAACATTAAGAACCTCAAAATATCTGAAAGTTTCAAAATATCTGACAAATATGCATAATTTCATTCTAAAGTTTTAAAATTAGAACAAATGCATGCCCAAAGCAATTGAGAACAGCACAAAATTTTGCTTCAAGTATTAAAATGCCTGCTGCACTAGTAACTTTCATTTGCACTTTTTTAAAAAAGCCATGCTATGAAAAAAACAAAAATAGATTTCCAAGGTGCATTGTAGAAATATTCCTCTGCTTCGCCAGATAAAAGTTCTCACAGATACAAAAAAATCCCTACTTGAAGCAGGATCAGTGCTCATTTCTTTGTGTAATCTACAATAAAATTTAACACAGAAATCATACCAATTACATAAAATATAGAGAGGGTGTATAGTTACCGCTGTAAAATGAAACTATGCACCTATGGAGACTACTCAGATATTTTTAGTTCTACTGTTGAATAAAACTATTCTACAGCGGCAAAATTTTCCACAGATCTTACTCCCCTGACATAAGGCTGTGTTTCAGACTTGCACTCCCAAAATTCATTTTAAAAAGGATAAGAAAACACACAAAAGATGAAAAAATATTAATAGAGTTAAAGTAGCAAACGGCAACTTAAAAATCTAATTTGAAAGGGGAGCTGACTCTCTCCCAAGCTATCGAACATTTATTGGATATTGTATGCAGTGAAATGGAATCAAACTGGATATTAAACTCAGGACTCAACCTAGGTTGGGATATTAATAACCTCTTCCAAGAAGAGCAAATGAACCTACGGAACAGGGAAAGTTTTAAGGGTGCAGGTGTGCAGGAGTGAACACTGCACTTCATTTACCATGTCAACTAACAGAGACAAGCAATCTCCCCAGGAACCGAACCTTCAGGAGCTTCTCCCACGGAGACACAAGCTGAAGGTCAGGAGTGTTTATTCGTATTTTTTCAGTCCTTCAGTCCACTCTTGTTGTGGTGTCCTTGTGGGGAGTGGGGTGTTTATGGGTGGGGGGCTGTTTGGGTGTTTTTTAACTCATGGCACACCCATAAAAGCATTTATAGACAGAGACACAAGCATAAGCAGTTATGACAAGAAACTTACATCACATATTGCTCTCAGTTTATGCTACTTTCTATGTAACAGGGGAATTCCTCTGCTGTAATTTTAGGTAAGTAAATCAAGTTTCAGGCCTCGGTGCAAAGGCATGCTAGTTCAGAGGACAATACAAGCCTCCTGGCGGCCCCAGCTGCCCTTTACTTCTGCAAATAGACACTTTCCATGTATAGGACAGACACTGAGACACAGCAATGGCAGATGCATTTGTACATTCAGGAGGCTGAAGCTGCAGAAGCAAATAATTGTGGGAAGAATATGTAGGTAATGACCTATACATTTACCCCTAACATCAAACAAAATGATGGGATGAGAGTTCTGCATCTTCTTCTTCACCTACACTCCTCCAGAAAATGCATTGACTTGAAAGAAACAATCTTGCTAGATGTTACTGAAATTCATTTTAATAAGTCGCAACTTGTTTTTTCTTATTTAAGCCATATATTACAGTTTTCTTTTTCAATTTCTGCATTGCTTCACATTCCTCTGTATGTATGCCTGTAATGAGGAGACAACTTTTTAAATTAAAAGCATTAATAAAATGCAGCTTGTAGATATTTTAAATGAAAAAAAAATGTCAGATGTGAATAAGAATCTGGGGATCTGAATAGTTATTTCTTTTATTCCTACAGCTTAAAGCAAATGAACTATTTCTGGAGAATTAAAGGTATAATCCTCTAGCAATGCACTGACAGATACTTTATGGCTGGTGCCTTTTTTGACAGTATATGCTTTTAAGCCATTCATAGCTGTTATAAAATAACAGTTTCACACCCACCCGATGTAAATCTCTTTCTATTGGAACTTGTTTGTACCTCCTTTTATTCCCTCCCCTTGAGTGGATAATAAACCATGGCTTGCCCAACTGTAGCATAAATGAAATGTGCAAATACCATTCCTTGTAGTCATACTGGATTATTTTGGTCCCTGTCAATAAGGAGAGCCGTAAGTGCTCATGTCCAAATTCAGGGAGGTCGAGAGTCCTCATTTTCCCACTTCCTTTCCTGCACTGGGTAGTAAGGCAAGTGCTCTCCTGGCAGAAGATAACAATATTGTGCTGCTGCATCCTCTCTTCTTCATTACACCAAGTTGCACTGCCCCTTTTGCCCTCTTAAACCTTTTGTATGGTGATTTTGACAGTCAAGAAGCAGTTTAATCTTTAATGATTATTATGTACCAGCAATGCACTCAGGCAAAGGCAGTGCTTTCTCTAAAGAGTCATCAATCTAGAGAAATCATTTTGACAATTGAGTTCAAGTATAACAGCCAAAAGGCAGAGGCCTAACCTTTTAGAAGTGCCAATTTTAACAAAAACACAACACAGCTGAGATGTGTTTCATAAGAGCATATTCAAGTACTAGCAAAATAGAAAAGATAACTGATGATGAATAACAGAAAGGAGAAACAGATGTATCTGATGGGAGAGGGAATGAGAACGGGAAAAACCAAAGATAACAGCTATACAATCAAAATCAGGAGGACAAGGAAAGAAAGATATAAGATTAATTACATATGCTTATTAAAACCTCTTCCCATATTTTCTGGCAGAGACCAACAGTATAAAAAATGAATATATCTGTACAAGTTTGTCATTTACTTGGAGAGGCTCCTTACGAAAAAGCTTTGTCACAGCTAATCTTTTCTCCTGGAAGCTTTCTGAATAACTGGCAGATAGARTGTGCATTTGTGTACTTGTGTAACAAAATAGATGGAACTGAATTACAGTTAAACACAAAAGTAGTGTTCTTACAGCATGATGATACAAATAAAGCAGTATTTCTTGAGAAATTTTTCTTCTGGGAGAATGACATTTCATACCAATATCATGGAAAGACATGTGACACTTTTTAAAAAATGTTTTCTCAGCCTTATGTTCCCTCTATTAAAAGATAAAAAACAAAGAGAGCCCCACTCCGTCAAGGATGAGTTTCCATTTTGAATAGAATTATGATTATAAACTCCCCAAGACATCAGGAAGATGTCTTTTTCCTTATCTACCCAGTGGGTCCGAGTGTATAAAGCTACACAATCTCTTTGGAGACTCGTGCTGAGTATGCTGGCCTCACACACACCGAACAATGACCTGCTGCAAGACACGACTGCGCTGCAATTTGCACGAGTTACTCCCTTGTTATCACACCCAGCAGCCATTCAGCATCAAAGGCACCTTCACTTAGGATTCAACAAACATTTACCTTGAAGAAGAAACTGCACGCGTACGTTAATGAGACGTATTAAATATGCTCAACAGCTAAAATGGGAAAGAAACTCTCCAGAACTTCAGAACTCTGTTCATTATTATCAAAAGCACATAAGCACCACTTGACAAACTTTTATGTGAGCATGGGGGGGGGGAAGGTGTCACTGTGTAATTTTGTTGAGCTAAAACATTACTCTAATTTAGTCAGACAAAAAAGCCCTACTTATCATTTGATTCACTATCTTTCATAAACAATTTTACTTTCCTACCTTTTCCCTTTGTTCACTTAATTGCTAGATCGTTTTAAGAATGTATGAAGATCAAAAGCTGAATTTATGGCACTTTGAGGTGTGAAAATCAAAGACAATCATAAACAAAAGATGACTAAAAAAAATAGCTTTTTGCCCTCCAAAAATAAAAATTTTATTTTTAGATTACCTTTTTGCCCCCCCTGCTTAAAATAAAATTAATATTTGTGAATGATGTGAACTACAAGCTGTGTTGGATTCTTCAAAGCAATCACACCCACCCGACATAAAGCATAGCAGAGGCAGGTACAGAACAGCTACAACATGAAGTCACCATGTACATTTAGCTCTATTGTGGCACTTGTGTATCTCAACTTTTTTCAAATGCTAGAAGTCTCATATACAATTTACTGATGGAGCATAATTCCATCTAGATCAGAGCAACTCAAATAATTTTAAAGGGCAAAGTTTTAACCCCAGTAAATTAATAGGAAATCCAGTAAAGCTACATTAGGATTTCCCTTCTAGAAATTTTATCTCTTTAAAATTTTAGTCTTCCTCTTAGAACATGGAGAAAAAGCATTAAATTTAGGCAGAGTTACGCTTGCATATTCCTCATTTGCTCATTACCTATTTGTGCCATGGTATTACAGTGACCTAGAGAAAGGCACTTTGTGGTATTTCCTCACTCCACAAGACAGAACTAACTGGCAATAACTAATACTTTATTCAACGTCTGCTTACCTATATTCTGAAAATATTGACAGGATCTTATTTGTTTTAACAGTAAGGGCACTGATGAGTAGGTAAAACCAGCTCTTAATGTCAGCTCTGGGGAAAATACTGCCCTGAGTAAATTAGGCCAGAGTTTTCATACAGAAACAAATGTGTGAACAAAGCCAATGTTTTTCACCTGAAATGTAGAAAAAAGCAATTGATTTCCCAGAAATACCAATAGCATGTCTTCAGTGTCATGTAGCTTCTTCAGCTGGTGCAGAGCGGTCCAGTAAATGCTGCTTTTGAAGTTCACTGCTTCCAGAACTGATAACAGAGGGCCAAGTCCCACCGAGGGACTAAGCCTACAAGAAGCTGAATCTCTGATCAGAGAAACGTTTTGTAAACACTTACACTACTTTCCCACCTGGAGGACACTGAGCAAAACAGTACGAAAGTGCTGCATGACAGCTGGTAGCCTGAGGCCTCCCTCCATTACGGGGGAAAAAAACAAAGCCAGTATTTTTAGACAAATATATCCTGCAGCTCAAGTTGGTAAGAATCAAACAGGAAGAGAAAGGAATTAAAAAAAAAAAAACCAAACACAATCAGACAATATTTCCCTTCTCTTGGAGTAAGAAGAGCCATAAACTATGGATATCTGTACTGGGATGCTGTGGGATTGAGCAGTAAACGGGCACTTAAGAGAGTGTAAGAATTGGGATGCAATGAAAAAGTGAATACAAGGCTCAACCTGGTAGCAGAAATAGCATCTGCAAAATATATGGATTAGAGAAAGATCTTTCAAAGATAGCAGAAACTTTTCAAAATAATGTCAGTCTAACCTGAGCAGGATGCGAGCAAAATAGACGGATATAAACTCTCCTTTGTAAGTCTTAGCTATGAATGTGAATTTTATACAGGTTGACAGGGAATTTTTGACTGTATCAACTACTAGAAAAACCTATTTACTGCTGAGATGATAGACTATATTTCTTCATATCCTATTTTGCTTGCAATCCAGCTAAATCACCTTATTTCTTTATGTTAGAAATACATATTTACTTGCTTCTTCCATCAAAAAAAAAGTTTAATCTAAATTAAGATGCTTACTTTCCACTAAAAGTGAGATTTTTCAGCCTGAAGAGAAATATCTTTGTCAAAAAAATGATTGGTAATAGCTTCTATACCATAGCATTATTTCCAGTTAATAACAGTCTTGTAAGTAGATACACACTAAAAAGCAAATTGTAGGTGTTTTATTCATTTGCTATTTGCATGCATTTCAATTGATGAAACAATTTAAAGCAATTAAATAAAGCTATGATTTAGCTTTTGCATCACACTGTGCTTAATTCAAATTTTTTTACCCCAAACCACTTTCTAGGGACAAACAACAAGTAAAAGAACGAATAGCATATTCAAATACTGGTGATATCCCAAACACTATATTTCAGGAACACAAATGTCCTAAATTAACACAATATCAATTTTAATTAGAACTTGCATTTGAGAGAATTTTTGCTCAAATTGTGTGATTTTACGCAATTTTCTATCAACAATTCAAGTTAAAAGGAAAGCCAAAGGTTATAAGTAAATTAATAGTTATATAAAGGAAGAAAGCATGTTTAAATTATATTAGCTTCATGTCAGAAAACAACAAGCCATTCTGAAACTAGTGAAAATATAATGTATCGTCYATCTGTAGGATAAACAAATCATCTGTCATAGGATACAGGAAAGCAAGAAGAATGACTCACAAACATGCAGCAGCTACCTTTTCTAAGAATTCTCTACATGTGGTAAACAGTGCTGTTGCAAAAATGTCTGTTTTAAAATACTGGTGAGACTGGTACAGCTGAAGGAAAATCAGAATAATTGCAAAAATACGTATGACAAAACAAACAGAAAAATCCCAACAAAACAAACAAAAACCCAAGAAAAAACCAGAAAACTTGCTCAATTCCTCATCTATGTGTGGTTGTCAATTTTAAACTCAAATAAGCTGTCTTGCCTTGCTTGGCACTCTTACAGAGAGAACAATAGAATTGCACAATGAAAGAGACGCAGAACAAATAATCCAGCCCAAATCACGAAATCAAGGGATACAAATACTAATCAAAAATGAAAAAAAAAAAAATCACAGGATGGCTCAGTCAGTTGGATGGACATCGTGGATATGAACTTCAATGGCATAAAAGGTATGGGGATAGTTTTGACCCTAATGTTTCAGTGGCTAAGATTTTGTAAAGTTTAACCATGGTACATGGCATCAATAACATCAAAGGCTGCATTTATGCATATGAGATTTATGAAGAAGAAAGTTGCTACTTAAAAGCCTTTTTAATGCAAAAAAACAACTGAATTTCTGGATAATTACTTGCCTTTATCGCCGTTTGGGACATAGTTTTGCAATGAAAGTATAAATATCAAATTAATGTAGATTTTAAAATAGTCTTTAATGAGGAAGTGCAGGTACTATTACAGATCAATGGTGCTGTAATGTCACATCACGTAGCCTTAGTCTAAGAGAAATTCTGGATGCCCCACCCCTGGAAGTGTTCAAGGCCTGGTTGGATGGGGCTTGGAGCCACCCAGCCTAGTGAAAGGTGTCCCTGCCCATGGCAGCAGGAGCTGAACTAGATGACCTTTAGAGATCCCTCCCAACCTAAACCATCCTGTGATTCTGTAACAAATAAAATGCTCCTCGGTATGCACAAAATACTCTGACTTCACCATCAAGTGGGATTTTTTCAAACGTAAGATCACAAGGTTAAAAGACACCTACAGAGGCTGCCAAGAGACTTCCCACCACCCTACAAAGACATATCCAGGTCTTCTAATTTCTGTCCTGTATTTGCCCACCCCACTCCTACAGGCTTACATTGACAAAGTGTCTGGAATTTCTAGGAAAATCTATTGCAGAACTACACTACTACTAATCATTATAATCTATTATTTTTCATTGTGTCACCTGAATGTTCTTTGCTGAAATACAGGCACTTCACTGCTTGTCCTTTCCATGACAGATTCAGATAAATGCATTATTCCATTCTCTATCTTCAAGGCTGTTATCACATCTCTCCATGATCTTTTATGCTATGCAAATATAAAGAGATATACTTTCCCATTTCTCTCTTCTGAACATTTCCAAATATTCCACAGACTTTTTGAGCTGTAGTGCCTAAACCGTCCATGATGGTCCAGTTAAGGCCATACTCAGTAAAGATCAGGAATTAGATTTCTTAGAGTTACTACTTCTACGTATGCAAGTCAGTAATATATTCCTTTCTTGTAACTAGTTTGCTGTTGACTTACATTCAGCTTGTGAACCTTTCTAAGGCATCGATCAGTTCTCAAGAATTGTAGCACAGTCAGCTCTTTCTTTGTGCTGTTTCTGTGAAGATGATTATTTCTACCAGCTAGAGACTTGTGTTCACCTGTACAGATATTGCCTCCGATTTCTAAAGGTTGTTTTGAAGTCTAATTCTGCTTGCAACACACTTGTGACCCAGCTGCCAGTATGCAAATTTAATAGATGTAATCTCCAATTGCATAACATAGGTCATTAACAGAAACACTGATGAGTTCTGGAGCTAGGACAGCGCTTTGAAGCAGCTAACGCAGATACCTACAGTCCACACAGAGTTAATCCCTCATTTCACTGATAATGAACATCTGATCTGGGGGGTTTGACCAGTTCTGCATCTACTCCACAGTCCTGTAACTGTGACAGTTCTTCCTTGCCTTACCTATTAAAGTATCACGTGCTAGACCTTTTATAGCCTTTATAATGCCCAACTGTACAAGCACCAGATGTGTTCTCCTCCATTCAAAAGGACTTTTATCCTACCTTGGAAGACAAGCACATTCTTTTCATGTGATTTGGTTAACGAAAAGAACATCTAGGATTTTAATCTTTTTTTTTTATAGGAGCTTACAAGCAGCTTAGTTTTTGTTGACGGATGTTTTTGGGAACTTACTGACTGCAATTCTCTGGCTCCTCTTTTCCTCCCTTTCTACTGAAATGATTTATGTTCATTGTTTTCTGTAAGCTTACAGCACACTGGATGCTCTAATCAGAGGTAGACATTTCATGCATGGTTGATTTAGTCATTAACAACATTAACAATGCAGACTTGCTTTCCATGTGACGGGGGAAGTGGACAAGCCCAGGAATATTATTAATGGACACTGTTAAGGTATTAAGTCAAAACGTGGTGTGCCTGATGCTTGCATGTGGGTCACATATGCATGGGTACAGTATTTTTCTAACTTGGATGCTCCCACTCTTCTGGAAATATTATTCCTTAAGTTTGTGAAGGCATAAATTATTATGGGAGGCAAAAAGTAGTGTAGAATCAGTATTGCGCATCATTAACATATTCAGAAAACATAAAACCCTAAGAAATGGGTGATTGACTTTAATTAAGCTGAAAATGAAATACATATAAGATACTTAATATTTTCATAATGTATTTTAGCAAATATTGAAATAAGTATGAAATATAACTCATTAAAATAATAGACTGTATCTCACATGTTTGTATCTCTTCACACAGAAGAAAATAAGAGAGAAATCCAGTGTCTGTTTCACTCATTTTTCCTGCCTAAATGAACAGAAAGCTAATAAATTGCCTAGGGACAAAGGATTATTGGGGAATAAAGCAAAACAGCCATCGGAATAGGCTCCCCCAATTAATAACAACAGAATCTTTAATGAAAAGCATACAAACATGACCTGTAYGACTGATTGTGTCCTACAGGTGGGGAACTGATGGCCCAGGCTGTGAAGCAATTTGCTAAATTAGTACTTAGTACTTCTGACCATGGCTGCACAAAGACAAAAGACCAAGAAGCTACAGCTATTTAGATAGGATAAGTCTAATTACCTGGGATTTTCAAAATGTATCTTAAGCACAAAAAAAAAAAAAAAACAAGAAAAAGCTCAAGTTACAGGATTCATTGTGGCTTCAGTTTTGCTATTTGCATGTGGGTCAATTGACTGGCAAAGCAGTCTGGGTTAATTACTGATGCCATAATTTAACTGCCATGGTGCACTCAATCCACTGAATCCCAAACAAAATATCAAATGATATTCTGTTTTCCAAAACTTATTTGTGTAAAAATTGAACAGCATGGATAAAAATAATTATCTGTTCAAATATTCATATTCCCTATAGTACTTTTGCTACTATACAACTGTACTAAAATAACATTACATTAATTTTAATTAAATTTTGCATTTCAAAGCATTTTTTCCACACATAGTATGTTTTTATGCGACTTCTGTCAATACTTGAAGATAAAAGGAAAGCCAAAGGTTATATGTTAATTATTAATTATCTGCTGAAAATAATGTAATGAGCTTAGTTTATATCAGGTCACACTAACTCTCAACTATTGTTTGTGAACTGCTGGAGCAATAAAAAATATAGCTCCAGGAATGACAAACATTGCATTATTATATCCCTGAGAAAGAATAACTACTCTACCTTTTTGTAGGCTGTGTCATACACCCATGGGCTTTTTGAAAGTTTTTATTTGGTGGTGTGGTTGTTGTTTGGGTGGTTTTTTGCTGGCTTTTTTTTTTCCCCAACCTAAGCTTTCACTGCTACTTTGTGTTGGCAGGCTGTTCAAAAAATAAGAATACTATGCAAATTTTGTCATCATGAGCCTAGTGTTTTTTCCTTCTATGCAGAGAAGGGGAAGAAGCCCAGATGAACTGCAGAGCCAGTGTTTGCCCCAGGGAYGACCCCAAGGAATACTTGGATGTACAAATATCCACAGGAAGTAGAGAAGTTCCCCACAGAATTTGTTGATAGCAACAACACTGACATTCACAGCAATGAACACATTCTGCTGACAGAGTAAACCAATTAATAGTGCAGGCACTGAAAAAATAAGTTGGTGAAGTTATTTAATTTTCAGTTGCATTGATCATTGCATCTGCTTTGCATTGATTATTAAAGCTAATTTTAGCAGGGGGTCATCCACATACAAGAAAATTCACTGCCTTCAATTTTCTTTTAAAGAAAGAAAGAATAATTCTGGATATTATCAACACTAACTTTAGGAGATAAAAAGGTCAATGTGCTTATTTGAGAAGGCAGGTACTATCCATACTGGGCAAAGTGAAATGCAAACACTTTGGAATAGATTCATGCATGATATGAATCTCTCCTTACTCTACTCAACTGCACACATACAGAAATGTACCCAAAAATCAGCTCTGAGAAAAAAAAAATCATATATTTGCAAGGAAATGTTGGATGTTTGTGGAAGCAGTGGCAAATGTTCCATACACTACAAGCAACAAAAATTATTGTTTGCATGATTAAATATAATTTTTAGAATACATGACTAGCATTCAACTGTAAATAAACAGAACTTTATGTAGAAAGGAGGAGCAGAATAATAGAGAGGAATTCTGTATGTCTTAYGGACTGGGACTTTGAGTTACTTCCCTGCTCTTTGGAAGAAGGACAATTCAGACTAAGTTTCTTTTCTGCTTCCCCCACTGCAGGTGACTCACCCAGGCCCAAGTTGTTTACCCAATGCAACAAAAATTACTCCAAACTCTGAGAAAAGCTATGGAGGATCTACAGAGGAGTATTTGCATTTTTCTCTTGAAGAGCTCTTACTGTAAATTGTCAAACCTTTTCATTCTCTCTTCGTATCAGAATTCTTGCAACATTTTTGTTGTTTGCCGCTAAATCCGCTCTTTTCTTACAGGGCTTTGAGAAACAGGAGGTTTGTTTGTGTTTTAATAGAGGACAAAAAATTGACACTATGCTGCCAACAGAGAGGAAATACAAACATAAAGAGTCTCACCACTTTGGGCCAATATTCAACACCTGCTCTTTTATTTTTGTTAAGAGACAAAAATGAATGATCTATTTTGGTGCAATCCTCTTTATTTACAAAGAACRCATCCACCATTCTCATTCCTTTAGCACTGTGGAAAAACATCCAAATTACTTTTCTTGTCATAAACTCAAAAGAAGTTATCTGGCTCCTTCCCAAGGTCCCACTAAGGACTGCCTTTCYCGTTGTCTGCTGCTTTTTGCTGACAGGTAGTTTGCTAAAAGTTCTCCTAATGCTCTTATGTTTACAACCAGTCTCGTGGAAACTCTCAGACCACGTAGCCCAAAGCACCCTCAGGCTCTGCCAAGAGGCAAGTTGCCTCAGGCAGTCTTTTTCATTTGGGCCAGTTCCCTCTTTCTCTTAAGTAACATCAATTTTACCTTCCTGTTAGATTGAAAACTTAARCCAGTACACTTGTTAAGAGTTAACCAGAGAGTAGGAATTAATATAGTCCATTATAACATTAGCATTATCTCCAGAAGTGTTTTATATTCATGTTCAGAAAGCTCAACTTTGATAATAAATTCTACTGAACAAAATACCAACAACTATTAATTTTAAAGTACTGTTATCAGCAGTAAAAACTACATCCAAGCTTSCTTCTATGCATATCCCAGGAATCACATATAATGAAACTAATTTGTTTTGATTATTGCCTTTTGGGAATCTTCAGGCTAACTGCACTGTGCAAATGCAAGRAGGAACTTTGGTTATTATGTTAAGAAAAGTGAACAATTTTCTTCTCTTGGTCATAAGTACATATAATTAAAACACCTACTTAGTTTCTTTTTGCTAATTTATTTTTTTAATAAAGAGAAGTAGCTYACAATTTTCATTTTAAAATCTATTGTCATCTGTTATTTTCTTTACCTTCAGAATTTTTGTGGAATGAAGAAACAGATAGATCTGTTAGCAAGCTTTCACAAATACTTTGTGTTAGTTAAAAGTGTGTTTCATATGCACACATACACTGATTTCCAGTGTCTTTTATACGTACTTGTTTCAAAAAAAATGCTCACATGGATGTAATTTAAGAAAAAAAAGGACTAGAAGTGCTAGAGGTAGGAACAAAAATTTGTAGCTGAGGTTTACACCCTTGAATGGCTGATTTGCATTTATTCGTTTCTGTTCACTTGATCACCAGAAAAGGCAAAATCAAAAGCCATCTCTCTACTGCCAACTTACAGACTTTTTTAAGCATTAAAACAAACAAAGAAACAAACAAACCAACCAACTCCTCTATCCTGCCGATTGTCCTGCCAAAGAATATTGTAGCACAATGTATAAGAAAATGATATACCTATATGAGTTCTAAAGAAGGACAACTGCCAGAGACAAGATAAAGTATAGTATAGTGTTCTTCAATCCTCCTTTGTTCAGGATGATTTTAAGAGGACACTGATAAACTTGTGGAAGGGAAGGTCTGCAAAGGAAACCAGATCAGAACTCTTTGCCTTATAACAAATTCACTCCATGCTTCAAGATTTCCATTGTCTACCTGTAGGGTTTTCAAAGGCATGTTTTCACTTGATGTATAATTTGGCCTCTGTTTTTTTCTCTACCTCCCTGGAGATTTTCTTAGCATAGTTAATTCCTTCAATCTACACACTAACACTATTCCAGCAGATCTCTGCCACACCCTGAAAGGACACAGAGCTTTAGAGCTGGGTGGGGCCCAACAACACTTGGGTCAACTCTAGCCAGTCAGGTCACGGTGAATTTCTGCTAAAGATGGCAATTCCTAGGCAGAGTTGACCAAGACAGCTGGGATGACTTCCTGGGATAAATGCCCCTGGCAYGAGATAGAGTTGTCAACAATGATGGTCTATCCAATTTCACGCCCCTATTCTTATGAAAATTGTTCATGTAAGCCTCTAAACACTGTATGGCCTTTTGAGATACCTGCATTAGATCAGCTTTGTTTAATTCACTTCCCAACATAAATTTTTCTAATACAATATTGAGTCTGTCACCGGCACCATTTAATACTTCTCTTTACAGAGAATAAGCATGTTATGAGCAGTCTTAATATAGGAATTAATCAGATGGTTACTTTTATGAACTGACAGTATTATAAATACAACCCCAATTTTACAAAACTAAAGCAAAGAAAGCAAAGATTAACTCTCAGTATAGAAGATTTGACTCATTGGGTTATTTATATCGTTAACAACAAATCAGCTCCCCACAAGAATCAGAGTATAAAAAGTGCACACTGTGAAAATTGGGTGGGATAAATTGTCATTTGGAAGTGTCTTTTATACTAACTGCAGAGGGAGTCCTGAGACAAGATCTAGTGTCAACTAACTAGGTATAGTGCTTGAAAGGTTCATTCAGAGAGGAACCTAAATTTTAGGTTGGAGAGAATGCAGAAAATGTCAACCTAAAATAAATGCCCCAGTTATCCTCAGTAAAACCAGATCCACAGTTGAAATAAGCAGTCATAGCTCTATTGATTTCCAAAGAGCTTGAGCAATATAACAAGTTGAGAGTTCTGGTCCTATGAATAGCTCCTTTGACTTCAGTAGGATTACTCACACAGCCTATGAGTAAGTACATACAGATGTATAAGATATTTGCTAAGCAACAGACAAGAAGATATCAAAAAAGAAAAATGATCTGTGAGGTTAACAACTTTTAAACTTAAACTATATAATCCTGTAGACACCTACACACATGAATAATATTACACATTGGGGTGCTTTAATTATGCAGGTTAATATTTCTTGGTTTCCTCACATCTGCTATTGTTGGTTCCTTGCTCACACTGAAACACACAGTATTGCTTTTGCTCCTTCAGTTGTTGTTCAAGAATACACCATATTCCATGTGGTTTAGTACTGCTAAAGTAAACATGCTGCATTCCATAAGCAATATTATATACAACAAAAGMCATTATTGTCTTTTCTAAAAGAAATACTTTAAAATGTTGTCATTTGAATAGAAAGCAAAAAAGCTCTGGCTGAAATTCACATATTCTCTACATTCATTAGTACTATCGACATCACTGAACTTTCCTGTTCTTATTAGGGTTACCATAGAAATCAGCCCAAAGCTATTACGTGAATTGTTACTGCTATTAAGAAGTAGTCTACTTCAGTTGCATTTGTGTAGTTTTAAGAATCTTTGAATATTTAAGAGAATAAATCCACCTTGATACTAAAAGTAAGGCTAGAAAGGTGGAGGTTTTTTTCAACAAACATAAGTGTATTTAATAAAATGAAGCAATAAGTTGAGTGGCACCCACACACTGTACAAAGCAAGCATTTTCTATAATTCCATGTTTTTACGTTTGTATATGCTATTCTTTCAGACAGGCAAATGGTGCACAGCTGACTGTATAATGAGATGCTATATATAAATGAAATTAACCTTTAAAGTTAGGCAGGCACTTTACACACACAATACCATGCTTTCAAACACTTTTACCTAAATGTGCATTCATGCATTACTTCCTCATTGCTCAAGAGCTTTATTGTGCATTATATGAGGAAATCAGAATCTAAGTCATCTTTTAAGATATGCAATCTCTTTCTAGTGTGTAATTAAAATAATGTATAAAAAAGCAATTTGCGTTTCAGACTAGATATGAGGAAAARGATTTTTACAATGAGGGTGGTGAACCCCCGGAACAGGTTGTCCTGGGAGGTGGTGGATGCTCCACCCCTGGAAACATTCAAGGCCAAGTTRGACGGGCCTCTGAGCAGCTTGGTCTGGTTGAAGTTGCTCATTGCAGGAGGGTTGGACTAGGTGCCCTTTAAAGGCCCTTTCCAACTCAAAGAATTCTATGTTTCTATGATTCTAGATAACAACACAGGACACATCGACACATGGATTTTGTGTGTCTGAGTGGAGGAAAGAAGGTACTTTATGTACATCGGTGATTAAATGCTTTTGGATTAAAGGTAACAATTCTTTAAATCATCTGACTGAATCAATAACACAAAGGGTATCTGAACAGCAATTGTTTTACCTTAGGAACCACAAATACTTGGCTAAAATAACTCAACTAGAAGCTGTGTGGTTTATAATCCCATCCATTTGAATTTGTTAGTGACCTCAGTGTAATCTTGTCAGCAAAATGAAAAGTTCGACACACTATTAAAAAGAAATCATTTGGATGCAAATTTTATCTGCAGTGTGATGCGTTTCAATCAGAAGAAGTTCATGAAACAAAACCTTCGAGCCACTGCAAATCTGGCAGGCAACCTATCCAGCTTCTCAGTAAAATGATCTATGAACGGCTTCTCTTGTACCCATTCTCAGAGGAAGATTGAATGAATACTTTAGATATGAAACATGCAGAGAAAACAAATAATATCCTCTTCATTTTTCTTATTTGGCAAAYCTGGGTGATATATCTTTTCTTGTACAAAGGAGGAAAATGGAGCTCGGCTGGAGCTTCATGGATGGGCTCTTGGGTGAATTCAGGGTATAAAATGCAAGGGGCCTAACAAATCACTTGGGAGAAAATGACAGCTTTTGCTTTTTCATCCAGTGAACTCAAAAGTCAAGTTTTATTGACAAAGGTACTAGTAGAAAGATTTGTGAGGCTTTCGAGGAAAAAGAAGGATGAGAGATTAAAACCTAGAGTACATATCTGATCTTTTAACATAGTGTAGGACTCCTCTAAAAAAAGACTTGTTTTTCCTAAATTTTGCAATACTTAGGAACTCCTTTACTTGATAAATAAATRTATTTCCCTTTTTCTACTCCTGCATAAATTTCCATGCTTACCTGTAAATTTTATCCTGCTCTGTTATGAATGTTCCAAATTCCTTCTGTTTTGTTTTTGTTTTCTTGTGGTTTTGGGCTTTTTTATCAAGACAGATAGTGCTATAAGAATTATGCTTTGGAAATCATCTCATCATATTCTATATTATTCCTTTCAAGGATCAAGCTCCCTCGGGTGAGCAATATTCTACTATCTTACTTGAGCCCCTCTTAAAAACCTTTATTAAAATGTCACAGATCCATGGGAGGGATGGGTGCAGGAAGGTGTCAGGGGATGCCAGGCAGGAGGCTGTTCATGTTCTCCTGCTCAAAGTTTCATTGATCTTTTTGGAACTATAAAATGRAAGAATGATTCTTTCCATTTTCCCTCAATGCAGAGGGTGAATAACTTTGATGGTATAAGGTAAGACAGAGTCTATCTGCTGTCTCTTGCCCTTTCAGAATGCAGGAGAGAAGAAGAGAAGCTCATCCAGGAGTTAAAGTATAAATATAGAGTTCAAAAATCTTAGATAAAGTATATCTTAAGAGACAGCAATGCAGGTAAGAAAAAAATTAGAACCAAAATTTTGTTATGAGTGAAAAAACAAAATGAACAAAACTCGAAGTCTTGACTTAGGGAAAAATTATTTCAATTAACTAAATGGAAAGACCAATAGATACGGGGGAAGAGAATTTAAATTCAGTGTTGACAAACAACTTTTAAAATATTTTGGAAGACAGTATTTATTCATCTATTTTCATATATACACACATGTAACAGTTTCTTATGTGTACATATAATAGAGCCTAAATTCAAATTGCTCAGTAAGATTTGGGCAGTGCTCTGAGCAGTGGAAAGCAAATATTTGCTGAATGAGCAATGAATTAGGTAAGAAAGTAGATGGAAAATTTCTAAATTACTGGGAAATTTGAGACATTCCCAATCCACAATGCAAACAACTTGCTCCTGCTTTGTACTGGACTGAGGCCATGCTAAATTCWATTTGGAATCAATAATGTTCCAATTTAGCCAAGCATTAAAGTCAGAAGGCAAAACAGGACAAGGTCCTGAATTTTCAGCTACACATAGGGTTCTACAAAACTTAAAAAAGTTATTTGCTTACCTGAACAGCCTGATAAAAGTCACTACTAAAAGATCACAAGAACTGGATAGTAATGTTCCTCCTCCTTCAGGGGAAAACAAATTGGGAGGAACAATAGAAGGATGCATGGCTTTTAACAGCACGCTTTTCTCTATTTGTTTGTGTTCTTGTTAYATTCCACTTCTTACTGTAGTTTGTGTCCATATTGAAGGTAACATCTGAAGAGTCAAACCTTCCTGTCTTTCAAGAATGATGAAAGAGATGAAAAGCTCAGCTGCCAAATGRGCTTTTAAAGTAGATACTTCAGAAATCTTTTCGACAATAGATTGCCTCTGCTTGTATGTTATTCATACAGTCTATTTGCTACACTTAATTGCAAAAGCTTGTAAAATATGCTACATATAAAAATAAGTTTTCTGAGCTAGATTAAAGGAAAATATTACATGAAATGTTCTCAAAAACTTGTATTTGACATGAACTGCAGCTGATGTTCAAGAATGAAAATAAAGGAGATTTCCTTAAGTATTTACAATTCATAATGCTACCATACTCCATTTACGAGAGAAAACTAAGTTTTTTTAGATATACTCCAGGAAAGCCAAGATTCAGAACCARCCCTGAACCTCTGAGAATTCTAATCCAGTTGCCAAGTATGTCTCTTTCTTTTACTCTTCTGAAGAGACTGATTTATGTTTATGTTGCATTTATCAACCAGCTTATTTAAGCTTTCATACAGTCTTAGAAGTATTTTTGATGACATTAGGAAAATAAATCTTGGAAAACTTTAAAAATGTGTTCTCTATCAGATGATGCCTAAAGATCACATTGAAAATATTGTATTTCAAAAATCTAGGAGAGGAATCACAGAAAACAGACCAGACCCTCTAGATCTGGAAACGGATATGTTTTTATTTGTYCTTCACCAAAAAACCAACCTCATTAACATGAGAAATTAAATCAATGAATTCCTACATTCCATCGCAATACAATTTTGCACAGAACTATCAAAGTATTAGGACACATTTAAGACAAATATTATCAAGTTGAATAGAATAATGTAGTTTAAAGTAACTGTCGTGGGTCTAGCTGTTAAAACCATAACAGTAACTTTCATCTATATTTTTCAAGTAATAAGAAATATATGAGCACTTTCCTTTAGAAAATTCTTAACAATATCCATACGAATAATAAAAAAAAATACCTAAAGGAAGTAAGTACTGATAACATACATTTTCCTTTGTAGCACCAGTTCAAGCTAAACTTTAGCATTAGTACACTATAATTTCAGTGAAGGAAAATTATAAGTGCTAGTTACCTGGCACTTCTAAATCATATATAAATTCATTGTAAGATCTACTTTAAAAAATAAAAAGTTATTTAAGCATTCATAGTGCCAGTATACTAAGAAAAAAATTATTAAGTAGAATAAAACTTGTCTTTAAAAAAAAAAAGCTGCAAGTGCTCTTTCCAAAAATTATCAAGATTATAGGCTTCAAGAGGGGAAAAAATCACTGTCTAAAAATTATAGATCTCATTTATGAGAATAAAATGAAATATGACAACTATCAGCATACAATCATATACATGTACTAGCRTACATAACCAAAGCTTAATCTCATTTAAGTGTAATGAATTGTTAAACAGGTAGGAATAAATATTGGGTCCAAATTTTTCAACAAAGCTTTAAGAATTTAGACAACATTTTATGTATGAATATTTACTGAAATTTCAATTGTGTCACAGGATTAATGACAAAACTATTGATACTAACAGAGATAGAATTTTGCTCCTTTGAGGGCAGGTTCAGATTGGACATTAGGAAACACTGGACATTTATTTACAGAGAAAATGGTCAAACACTGGGACAGGCTTCCTAACAGGGGGGTCAGTACCGTGTTAGTGTATAAGACATTATTATTTGGACAAAGCCCTTAATAACATGGTTTATCATTTGGTCAGCCCTGAAGTGGTCAGTCTGAAAAATCCTTGCAGGTCCCTTCCAACTGAAATATTCCATTCCATTCTGTTCTAAATATTCGAAATATGCCACCACAAAGAAAATTTCGCTTTCTGCAGCCTAGTGCTGCAATTTCTTTAATTTTTGACAGGAGGAAGAAACAAAGTTTTCTTCTTCATCATAAAAAAGTCAGGGATATAAAATGAACATTTAAATTGCATATACAGGAGAAAGTGGAGGTGTGATTGCTCATCAAAGTTCTCGATTTATTCTGAAAGATAAAGGTACTACAATGATCTTAAAGTTATTGATACCTCTCTCCGTCGAGAAGCCCAACAGGTTTGTTTGATTTTCCAAACGACAGCAGCTACCAGCAGTAAGGATAAGAAACAACTGCAATTACAAAAGAAAAAAAAAATAGTTGTAACATGATGGTGTGAAAAATCTTATGTTTTTAGGGTATCAGAGGTAACAAAAAGACATTTAAGCATGGGGAAAAAAAAAAAAAAAACCACAAAAAAAAATAGAGGAAAGCTAAACTCTACCAGGATGACACAGTCAACCATCCACGTTCAGAGTGAAAAGCAAATGCACATCACCTGCTATAGTTTTCCCCTGRAAATGCTATTACTGTTTCCATTAGCCTGGGATAAGCTCCATTACAACCATCCACATACCCACAAGAGTCTCAACAAATACGCACTGCACGTTCCACATTTAGTAGATGGAAAAAGAGGGTGAAGTATAGCAAAAAAAATTATACCAATTTATATTTCTCTCACTTTGTAAATTCTGGGTAATTTTCTGGGATGCAGGAATGAAAAGTACACAGGGAGTATAATTAGTTTGAGGAACTGGATTTGCACATGACAATAGGCCTGTGTTATCATATTGAGTATTTCTATGGTTAATTGCCCAGGGAAATCATCTCCAAGGACATCACCACATTACAGTCCCAAAGACACAACAGAAGAAGAAAAAAAAAATCAAAATTATTAAACACCTGCAGTTCACAATCAGAGCATATGCCTTCTCTCTCGCTTCAGTATCTTTGTATTGTAACATTTAATCCATAAAGCATTTTGTTAGAAAGATCATTGAATCTCAACCTCTTTTAGTGAATTTCTGGCTATCAACAAAAGGCTTCTAAAGCTGACACCTAAGGTAATCACTCAAACTACCTTTCAGCTTTTTAGACAGTTGTTTTTACAAAATTATATGGATTTACTAATTGTGTGAAGAACTTTGGCACATGTTGGCATTTCTGCTGTACATGGTGGTTTCAATTAATGCCACACTGTAAGTATTGAATTATACTAGACATCCACATTTTTTTTTTCTGCCAAAAAGCTTCAAAATATATTTTTTAGTATGGGAAATACCAAGATTTCTGGAAGTAGTGTAGTTCAGAGGAGTACTGTGCGTAAGTACCCTAAGTCTCCCTTTCGCCAGTCTCCTTTGAAAGCAAGTACTGCAAATTTACATTTGCTGTCTAGGGAATAGCAGAACTAAAAAAAACCCCAGTGACCACCCAAACAAATTCAGTTTTGCAGCAACACCTTTTAAGCTTTTTAAGTCAGGAACTACTTACAAATAGTATTTCCCAGAAATGTTTTCCCTCCTAAAGACTGTACTGTCCAGCTGTACCTGCAACAGATGCTTTGGGGCAACAGCAGGGTACTGACGTGTTGCTATAGATTGGGATGCTGTGCATGAAGTAAGGGAAAGTCATTTCACTTACTCTTCTCCTCCTCTAAAGTCCTGCCAAAACCCACTAAATTAGGGAAACAACAGCAACTCTGTTTGAAATTATGAACTCAGTGCTCCTGGAATTCAGAAAAGGTTAATACATTCAGGAGAGCTGGACACAAGAAACTAAGAGAGCCTTGCACTGTGTGACTGCTTTATTATGACCAGGAACTGAATCTCTATCCTTAGAAAATTCTGTCCCTCACATTTACTAATTTCTTAAACAGTTCTCTTAAGTTAGTAGAATAGAAAATATTCAGAGTTCTGGCTGAAAGGCTTCAGACAAATTGATTCTGTGCTCTGTATGTCAATGGAGTGGGTCACACACTGAATTTTCTTGTCATCAGTGAAAAAACCAATGAGTTTACATGCAAAGTCAAAATCAGAAATGAGTGTCTCAAAGACACACCCATAAAATACTATAAATCATTGGGAAATACAGTATTGATAATGTGACTTTTGTACAATCTTTTCTTGGCAAGTAAATATTTTACTTTCTTCTCTTTTTTTTGGAGGCGGGGTAAATATAAATAGAAGGGGAAAAAAATCAAAATTCAAGTCAATGAAGAGAAGAAAGAATGGAAAATAGATTTTGTCAAACTAACCTAGTTCCAGGCTGCGGTGAGATAATATCCTTGGTTTATGTAGGGCAATAAAAATTAAAGCTGACTGCAAAGGATCTCACAGCATAGAGTGACTTGGCAATAAAATAAGAGAATGAAATTCAGTGACAATGAACTGAAGGCAATGTGCACAAGAAAAAGACAAAAACAACTAGCTACAAATACGCAATGATAGGTTCTAAATTAGCAATTACCACTCAAGAAAATGATCTTGAAGTCGTTGCAGATAGTTCTTTGAACATATCAACTGAATGTTTAGTGGCAGTCAAAACAGAAAATAGGATGTTCAAAGAGATTAGAAAAGGAATAAAGAACAAGCCAGAAAGCACTGGGATGTCACTGCATAAATCTATACTGTGTCTGTATCTTGAAGAAACCATCACCTTATCTCAGAAAATCTGACTTAAAAGGTAAAAAGGAATACAGTCAGCTTGGCTAGAGAACGAAATTGTAGTAGAAATAAGGTTTTTTCAGCTTTGAAACAATAGAGAGCTGAAATGAGCCATGATAAAGCCACTAATATCACAGGCAAAAAATGTAAAAAAAACAGCAGGACAAGAATAGGTGGACTCTCTCCAGCCCCCCAGCATACTTCTTAACTCCTTCTTGTGACAGATTTATAAAAAGAAAGTGCAGTGCCAAATAAATGAATTAAAAATTGGCCAGCTGACAGCTAAAAAAGAAATTGTCAGAAGGGGACCAACATCATAAAAGGGAATTTCTAGACGGGTTTGCAAGGTTCCCATAGCATCAGATCCACTCAGTTTTGATGGGACAAATATATAATAGCTGAGAGGTCTATGCATGACACAAAGACTGAAAAGAAAGTGGTTAATAATGGTTAATGGCACAGAGGTTAAAGAGATTGAGCAATGGTCAATTTTTAATTGTTTTTTTTTTATACACAATCACTTCTAAGGTGTATTTTCGAGGACAAGGAATTCAGGCCTCATTTACACTGCAAAGGATTTATTTTCCCCTTGGAATGAAGCAATTCCCAAAACAATTTAGAGACCAGTGTGAATGACAACTCAGTATGAATTGTTGCTGGGATGCTGAGACAAAAATGGTTAAAACAACCTTAAATACTCAGGTGCACAGTAGTAAACAGCACTTGGGAGATTAATTTATCCCTCTACAAGGTATTGCCAAAACAGATGCTATCAGACTTGTTCTTAAAGCTCTGGCACTGGCATTTTTTTARAGGAGATTGGAAAACATGGAAAGAATAGAGGGAAAAATCACAAAAAATATTCAAATGTTGGAGAAAATCTGCTACTGACAGTGACTTTACAAACTTCATCATTTCACTTTTCAAAAAGATCAAGTGGCAACTTGCCTACAGTGTGTATGAGTTTCCATAGGGAGAAAACACCAAGACTGTCATTTATCCAGCACAGAAGTGCATAGTTTTGAAACACTGGCAGGAAGTAGACAGATTTGAATTAAACCCAGCCATTATTATGATTTATTTTCTGTATCATAAAATAATAAAACATATACTGAAAGAAAAGAAGATTTAACTATGCTGCAATGACTAGATAATTTAAGATATAGAAAATGGTTGGAAAGAGCGAGTATAAAATTTAAAGGTGTTAATCCACATGGTCAYAGATTATGTTCACCATCTCTGACTCTCTAGTTGAGGCTCTGAGTGACATCCAAATAAACAGATATATGGATAGAGGCCTTTGCAATGCACATRGGTTATGAAATACTGACCCACAGTACAGAGTGAATGACTTTCTGCACTTATCAATGCAAATCTCCCCAAAAAGAAAATTGCCATGCTAAGAACTCTTAAAACCACAGCAGCCCAAGCATTATCAGGGTTTTGTAGTCTCTAGAACAAGAAATGAACTGCCAGAAGCTAAGGATATAGTTTTGCACAATTTCCCCTTCAAACCACATGGAACAAACCAGGAAGAAACACTAAAAAAGCATTCTTGAAAATGAGCAACTCATCACCTGTGGCCTCGACTACAGGCTGATTGGAAKTTATTGCCTTAGAGTTATTTTGGAGGCAATAAACAATTAGAGAAGAGATATACTGAAGAGGAAGAAGTCTTGAACAAGGTTTGTGTCCAACACAGCACAGGAAAGCGGCCAAGGAAGAGAAGAGTGTTTGCAAGAGAACAACAGGGCCCAGTAGTGAGGTTTAGGCTATGCAGATGCTCTTCCCAGAAGAACTCTGCGCAGTATGAAAACAGAAATACTGATTTAATAGAACACAGAGAAGAATAATTACTGCCTGCATAACTATTTTTGCAAGATCCAGAGCCAATTTTTAACTTCCAGAGGTCACATTTAGGCATACTTGGCACACACCCGGCTGAGGAAAGGACAGTGTTTTCCATAACTCAGGAATGAGTTTCTGTGTGTTTGTTTAAGAGGCAAACTGAAAACTGTATGGGGAATTAGTGGATGTGTTGCTGCTTGGTATGGGCAAACCGAAATAAAAACTGTAGCTATCTCTAAAGAAACTTAAATTATATGGATAAATAGAAGGGAAAATCTGTGAAATGTAATGGTCAGCATGTTTAAACTAGATGAATTAACAACACATTTGTGCCTTAAGCTCTATGAATGCATTATAAATACACCACAGAATTCCTTTTTTTCATTACATATTAATGCCTATAAATTACATATTGTATCAAAGTAGTACTTGTGTTAAAGTGAAATAATTTACTCATTTTTGCAGTGATGTAAAAGGAACTATTTCATGAACTAAGCATAAATATTTTAAGGACCAATATTGTAAATGGAAGGTAAACAGAAGAAAACAAAATGTGCCATCCTTTTATATTTCTTTTCTCATTCTCTGATTATTTAACAACCAAAGAGAAATTAAAATGTAAAAAAGTATGTAAACATTCATACATGAATAATTGTTGTTCTATGATTTTACTTAAGCCAGTAATTTGCATAATAATTCAAAATAAATTTCCACAGACAGATGAAAGCAAGCACTTTTTCAAATTTTAGCTTAACTCTAGTACACTTTTAATTCTATTAAAATGAAAAATTATGTGAGATTCTATTTTGAGCACCCATCACATTTATTCATCTTGCAACAGGGGACAAGGTCCAGCAGCAGCACAGAGCTGAGCGTGGGGCAGCATCCGTAAGCTATCCCTGGTTGAGCCCACCCTGGGAGCAGCACTTCCGGGCCAGCACAGCATGTCAAGACTATTGTACCAACTGTTGTACTGTCCCCATGCTCCTACACGGGTGACAGACACGTCCTTAGGATCCCAGGGGAATTCCTGCACTGCTGGCTTAGTGTGGATCTGGAGTGGGCTTTTGAATGAAGCCCTGACTGCCCTTGAGGAGCAACTTTGGAAGAAGATGTGCCATGTGCACTCCAAACCCAAACGGGCTTTCAGTCCATGGACCTGAACTAGACCTAGTTCAAAGTGAAAAAAAGAAGCATTCAGTGTGTCCCCAGCACCATTTCACCCAAGAAGCGATCCATTTGTTCACACTGCTCACCAATAGAGACATAAACACCCAAAATTCCTTTCACAAATTTCGTTAGGTGCATAACAGACTCACTTACTGCCCACATATGTATATTTGCACATTATTTTAAAGGCTTCTCCCAAGTCTTTTCTTGAACAGGGGAGCTGGGCCATCAAAGCAACTATTGCTCAGTTACTTGAGTCTTGCTGTGCTGAGTGAGACAGCAGTTAAACATGCCTCTGTACCCACAAACCTCCTGCCTGTTGATCTCTCTGTGACAAGAGCACGAAAATTGACACTTCCCTAACAAGCAATCTAAACCCTACACTCTATGGTTTCTCCTTCATACTAACTATAGTACTAACATGAACAACAACTAATCCGTAAATTCAGTAAAACAAACTGATGACAAAAAAACTTTTTAAAGTGGATATATGCAAAGAAAACAAGTCTCATACCTAAGTTAATATTTTTAAATTAATACTGCAAAAGTTTCCCAACAGATCACATTAACTGTTTTTCTAAGAACTGTTTTCCTAACACATTATTTACTATCTTTTTATTGGCAAATAGAGCACATTTTAATTGATATTTTATAAAGCAAGCACAATTCTAAAATAAAAATAATTGAACAATTATTTTTCTAACACCATGACTTCAAATAGCAATTATTGTCACAGCAATTGATTTCTCTCATTGTACTTGACAAGAACATTGTGTTTATGATTATGATGTGCTGGGTTCAGCCATCCTTGTGTTAACTGGTATACACACGACAAGCAGCTCCAAAGATTTCAACAGCATTATCTGAAGCACAAAACACTGTAAACATAATATTAGAAGTCTGATATGTATGACAGCAGTATAATTTTTAAAATTTTTTTAACRATTAATTAAATTGCTATGAATCACAAAGTTTTATAAACATCATTATAAGTAGGACTATTTCAGTGATTAGCAATTCAGAACGATCCTGGGAATTAAGTGTTTCAATTCCAAATTAAAATGTGTAAAGACTCAGAGAAAAGCAGTCTTGGCTAGCCAGGAAGCAGCATATGCATCTTCCAGTTCCTGGTAATGCAGTGCGTGGGGTCAGGGAAATAAACCTCGGCTGTGGAGCCAAGACACATCAGCCTGGTGCTGAATTCTTGGTCTAAKGGAGCTCTGGCTCTGAGACAGCTCTTCATAGCCAGGGAAAGGCATTGCCAACTCAGCCAGCATTACCACCCGGGTGATTTGGGAATGTCCTTCACCTGCTCTTGCTTGTCATGAGAAATACTACCAGCAGCAGCTCCATGCGCTGGCTCCCAAAATTCCATCTTCTGGAAATGATCAGCCAAGACCTGCACTCTTTCCCTCTTCAGCTACAAATAYTTCACTGTTGCACAGCCTTAAATATGGCAGGGCTTTTTCCATCAGCCTGGATCTATGTTCCATTCTAAGTCAGATTTTTCCTGCCTCTGTTGTTTTAACAAAACAGTAGCTCCTGAGCTCTGACTTTTCCCCCAGAGTTTCTTTCTGAATTAAAGGAATCCAAGGAAAATGTGAACCTTATAATCCAAAAGCCACACAGAGGGTTCAGGTACTCGGTGCTTCCTTTCCAAACTGCAAAGTGAAAGAAATGCCTGAATATGAGGTAAAGTTTCTACGCTGGTATTTAAAACGCCAAGTATTACCAAAAATCATTTAAATGCAAATTTGTMTTTATTTGTGTCTCAGATGGAATTTACACAAGTTAAGCAACAAGTTTCAAGTTCATTTGAAACTAATTACATGGATAATTCTTCTTATCCAGATGACTGATTAAAACATTATTTTTTGATGCAGTCCTGAAAATCCATATATTCCCATAAATAATTCTTGCATGAAGTGTCTCGTGAAAGTCACATAACTGCCCTTAAAATTCACTTCTCACATGTCCACAACTACCAAACTTATACAAAACAGATTAACAGTTAAAAAGAAATATATATATATATATACAAACACACACACACACACATATATATATATGTATATATATACATATCTGCCTTCTAATCTGATCCTTCCAGGCAGAACACTATATTTGGTAAGAATGCATGGAAAAGAATATCCACATTAGATTTGTTTTACTTTGTCATGGTTAAAACCATGATACTGCCAAAAGGATGCTGTAAGCCTCTAGAGCAGCACATTTTGAATTACCATTAGAAATGTTATTAAAATAATTTTGTCAAGGAAGAAGAGTAAAATTAAGTAAAATGATAAACTAAAATTTCAATAATGGTATTAATAAAGCTCTGAATGCATAATGGAAAACAGGCAGATTGAAGTATCAATGGTGTCAACTGCACTTTATATAAATTATATATTAAAGTAAGCAGTAGCAATGAAATATCAATATAATATGTATTAGTTTACTAGTCAGAATAGCTACCATGTTTGTGAAAAATAATTTATTAATATATATTGAATGCAGAAAACCAACTCAATCCTTCCTCTCCCGAGGCATAAACTCCTATAATGGTTTAAAATCATCTCTGACAACTGCCTCTGCAAAGGGTTTATTGGTCTTTCCTGTGCAATGGAACAGCAAAAACCTTCTGGAAAGTATGTAAGGAAGAAATGTCTGAACAGGGAATTTTTAATTAGCAGGAAAATTATTATGAAAAAAAAAATTGCTATTTTTTCATTATGTACATGTGCCACAATATTATAGAAGATGGAGGGGAGTGTTAAATAACTTTATTAAATAAAATAATTATTAAAAAGTAACTATAAAAAAGCACATACATTTTTTAGATTTCTATTTTCCTACATACATTATTCATGCATATATATAAAAAGCTGCGGTTTTATGTTAAATATACCAGAAGCTGCCACAGCAAAGTATGAATGAATGATCAGTTATACAAACAGCCTTCACACACAGCTAAAAAGCGAAAATGGATGCAGTGGACATCAAGATGCTATTGAGAGGATCAACATTCCCATTTAATTCTGCCAGTACAATACCAGACTAAAGTGAACCRTGTAAAAGGACTCTGAAATATATTACACAATAAAGCTCTCGATGTGAACTTTAACTCTCAGTAGTTCTTCCTTTCACCTCCTTGAGGCAACAAATAAAAAAGATTTACAATCAAAGCGATTTAATCTCATGAAAACTGAAATTAATCTCCACAGAATAAATAGGACATCACACCCATGAAGCGTGATTATGTTTCTTTTAGTCATGGAAAAGACTTTCATATTTCATATAATTTTATGGGTTTGCCCTTCATGGGTGAGATACTCTATATTTCTCTCAACAAGTGATGCTATATGTAAAAAAAAAAAAAAAAAAAATTATGCCCATCGAATTTTTGGACAAATTATGGCATACAGAATTTAATATTTTCTGCAGTGGCTTTCAAGAATAATTAGAAATTGAATATACTGTTTCTATTTCAAAATAGTCATGCTTTCACTTTTGCTGTTTTGCAAYGGTTTTCCTGATTTATGCTAATTTAGGATTTAAAATTAAGGTGAGGCGGGAAAGACTCRTTTATTCAAATTACTGTCAATTAGTGAATTTGGGGAAGAAGAATTGTCACCAACGCCATATTTCAGCAGCCTTCCAAACCAAAAGATTCACATTATTTCAAGATTTTTTTTTTGATGTTTTCCACTCTTTCTTATCTTTCACTGCTCTCTGTAGTGCAGTTGTTATTCTTCAATAATAAATCACAGAAACATTAAATATATTTGGAAAGTCACCATACCACGTCAGCATCGCTTAGCATSACAGACTGAAATATAATCAAGAAATTTAACACATTGCTAAAGAACTTTTCCCTTCAATCTGTAACATTTCCAATACTTTTTCCAAAKAGGCAAATATATTTGAAGAAGTAGGTGTAAAAAAGTCATAACTTTCCTTATTTAAAGCGCTAATAAAATGAAATTTTCCTGAAGACAGACTAAGGACTTKTAGGTTTCCAGGCCAAAGAAACATCATTCAAGAAGAACACTAAAAATTCTGTAATTGTACTGGATAAAGAATACAAAGCCCCTTATTCCCCTCAACCTGATATTTAGAATTTCAACTGAAAAAGATTGAAAACATATTAGGAAAGAAATATAATTTTGAAAGCGTTGACTGATTTTCTAAAATGTCACCAAAACATTATTAAAAACAGARAACCAACTATGATACAGAAGATAATTGGGCCACATATGCAGATTAAATTCAGATTTTAAATTTCAAATAGATTATATAACTACTTTTTACTGTGTAATTCTTAGCGAGGCTTTTGGAGTCCATGCCAAAATTTCCATAATTTTCCTTCTTTTTGACAAAACCTACCCTGAATCCCAATAGATAAGTTAAAAAGACTACAAAATCCATACAAAAAGCTTCATTTGGTACCAGGAAATTTTACTGKAATATTTGCATTAATTTTCCAGGAAAGGAATTTTATTAGATGAATTCCTTTGAATTCAGATGTCTCTTCTGAAAAATAATGGTTAGATTTAATATTTTGGGACGTATGAAATTCGCAGCGTAACGCACGGTCCAGCACTCTCCCTCCTCTCTTTGTGTGATTTATTACAGCTGAGCACAGGGACCCTGAATATTTCTGCACTGCCATGAAGAGATTGCTCATTTCTTGGATGTCACTCCGTGGCCAGCCCGTCACAGCCGCCGCGCCTGCAGAGACAGGCGGGCACAGTGCTTGACAAAGCTGCTTGTCACTCCCTATAATGGACAATGACACTATTGCCTAAAGGAAAACACTAGTATTTTTTACTTCCTTTATTTTTTTGTTATGATTTTCCTTCATCAGCTTTCACCCCACCTCGCTGTAGTACTTACATGTGGGAACAAACTCCTGAAGTTAACTTTGCAACTGGTACATGTCATAAGAAGAGTGMATTCCTTCTCTTTTGAATTAAAATGACAAAAGCAAAATTTCGAGTCCATTTATCACAGATGAAAACCTGTTCTAGTTCTTTTGTTCAAAGTATGGTGGACTGGAGTTTCATAAAAAAGTGACCAGGATTAAGCAGTCCAGAAGAAAAATAGCTGTGAGCACCAATGTTGTTTTGATCTAAGAAAACACTTGACTAATCGGATTTAAGAAAATACAACACAAAATGTAGGGAGTCAAAACGTAAACACAGTACAAATTATCTGTGATGCTTCCTAGGATATAAAACACAATGCAGCTGTAAAAAGACACATCCCTGAAATGAGAACATGCCAGAGCTTCAGGAGGCACAATGAACACCTCTCACTGTATTGGATACATAAAGGAAGTGAGAATTCAAAGTTCTTCCAATACACTGACTTTAAGGAAGGAAAAGCCCACACCTGTTTTACATCAAGCAAGTACATGGCCACCTTCGGCTAGCCGAGCAACTCTTTTGCATTGTGAGGAACAGTGTCTGTTGAAATCAAAACATGGTAAGCACTAGTGCACTCACAGGCACTTCCAAATGACTCAAAGGACAAACAGAAAGAAGAAAAACAAGAACAAAATAATGGAAAACAGTTCTGTTCCCTGACGGATTAAGTGACTCATCTGTTGTTTTGAAGAGCAACTGATCCAGCAGTGCTGGGGAATCTCCTTTGCCTGCAGGCCAATAACAAGTGGCTGCCTCCTCAGGAAATATGAACATATCAAATAACTCTACAGTGATGACAAAGTTTCTGTGTGATTCAGAGAGCAGGAGACACAAAGCTATTGAAAAATTCAAAACAAACATTTGAGAAAAGGAAACCCAACTCAGATTGCCCACCATAGTACAGACGTGCTTTTCCCAGTGGAAGTCAAACTACTCTCTGCTTCTAAGTGAGGTGGAAACTGTTTAATGCATCACTAAGTAAAAATCAATTTTATTCTAGCCCCAAATGTAAAATCCATTTTGCTAAGATAACTTGATTTCCATGTTACTATAAAATATTCTAATTTAGATTTATAAGACTTCTGCATTTTCTGAGAACCCAGCCATGGTGGACGTGATCTGATCCCGACACACCRTGTTTTGTCTTTCTTATGGAGATCAATATTTGATATCATAAAGATAAGCATGCCAAAATCCAGCATTAATTCATCATCCTTCATTTTAGCAGAAACAAAACATGAAACCAGGCACACAAACCAAAGGATGCTGGTAAAGAAGAGTTCTCCCATTGCAAATTTACACCCAGAAGGGCAGATCCAAGTGCTGCAGCTCTTGGGAGCTCTGACACAACCTACTGAAATGCAGCCACCCCTCCCACTGCAGGACACACAACTGAGGGGACTGCTTGGAGATTTTGGCACACAGTTGTACATATGGAGTTAATAAATCCGGTTCTTCAGCATTGCTGCAATGCCTGGTGTAGCTCATGCTTGTCTTTACCTAAATGGCCATCCCTTCCTCCTGCAACGAGCATTGGGTATATTTTGAATATTGTTTTATCTCAGTTATACTGCTTACAGAAAGATTTAACAAAAAGAACGTACCCCTGATCCTAAATGACCGTAATTTTTAAKGGAGTTTCTTAAAGCACACACAAAAGAACGATTTTCAAACTTTCAAAGAGTCCATATTATTTAACAGTGCTCTACTTATTAAAATTTGGAAATTCTGTAATTCATAGCAGTATGGAGATACGTTATGAAAGTGACTAAAACATTCTATTAAGTCAGCCAGCTTCACCCAACGTACCAGAGGCAAGGGAAGTAATAGTTCTGGAAGCATAAAGACATGGTCAGAGAAAGTGCCGGAATAGTGAGGAGTTGGTGCCATGCACTTGAAACMGGCTTTAAAAAAGTAGTTCTGACATTAGCAGTTGCTCATCATTTCCTATCACAAGTGTACTAACAGCTAACCTTTGTCATCTGCACCAATTTCATGCTTGCCTGGTTTTCGATTATGAGATTTAACCACATTTCTTACCAGAACTTAAGCTTCAGATTCTTTATACAAATAATTATCTGGRAATTGCTTGAGTACTGTTATAAATTCTGCTATACTGTTATAATTTTATTTAAAAGCAGTTTTAGAAATCAAGTGTTTTCTAGCTCTCAGTTCTGGATTTACTCAGATCATAGATAATAAAAACTAACAATTATTGATCAGTCAATTTTCATTCATGTTAAATGTAATCTAAAGAAGTAAATAATGTTTTCAGAAATTAAAGCTACTTCATAAACCCTTATGAAATGCCTAAMAGGTTGTGGCACCTACTAAGTCCATATATTAATGTAAGGCTTAAAAACACTGAAAATTTCTTTATCACTTATAGTTTGAAACAAAAAAAGCACCAAACTTTAGCRCATTGATTATTTTAGTGGTCAAGGTGACACAGAAATATACTTCCTTTAACTGTGGGTACTGCATTTCTTCAGTGTAAGAAGATCATTCACATTTGCTGCCTGTGAAATTTTTTAATGAGATCTGTACTTCTTCAAAGCAGGTGGAAGAAAAGTCACAGACTTCTCAATTTGTGTGACAGCTAAAAGTCTTCAAGGCATTGAGCAAAGCAACACAGATGCCACACTTTCCATAAGACAGTCAGGAATCTGTTACTACTCTTACRTTGCAGTTTTATAGAAAAGGTCACTGAACCAGTAGACACAATAAAACCTTCCAGTAGAAAAATAATGAAATTAAAGAGAGTGGGGGGGTTTAACTATGCAYATCATGGTCTGGAGCACTCCAGTTTCAAAAATGTTATGCTTATTTCTTCAATATAACTTTTATTTATATAACTTTTTTGTTCTAGGATAGACAATATCAGTATCTTGGTGGATCAAGCATTAATTGCAGAGCTAATCATAGATTTTGTGCTTTACTATGTATAGTTTTAAATAAAGTCCTTACAGAACAATACTTTTAAAATAGTTCATCTGGATACATCAGGACAGCTCTAAAGATGCCTGTAGTTTTGATATTTCTGCTTCAAGCAGYAAAATGTGCATTTCATATTTTAGTCTGGAACACAAAATCTATAAAGGAACATTTTAAACTATACTTTTGCCCGGTTGTTGAATAGCTGCTATTGTCAAATGGA
This sequence comes from Amblyornis subalaris, assembly GCA_018881555.1. NCBI lineage: Eukaryota > Metazoa > Chordata > Aves > Passeriformes > Ptilonorhynchidae > Amblyornis > Amblyornis subalaris. Next base: position 678,356 of record JACAXG010000187.1, on the reverse strand, counting down.
TCTATTTGCTGCTTTGTCTAGGCAGGGTGAGCAGCATTATGCCACATCCTCAGAAATATGGAAAGTATAACACTGGATGGGAGAAATGCAAATGCATGTTTATCAAAGCATGTTGAAATACGCCCTGTTATTAGGTACATTCAAATTTTCTTTAAACACAATTATTTTCTCTATCAGTAATCCTCATAAATATGACCTGGATTATTATTGTTACCACTGTGATTTGCCACAGTCACAATGTATCACACTGCCATTCTGTAAACAAAACAAAACCTCACAAACAAACAAAACTAAAAACACRCAAAACAAGAAACAAACAAACGCTTATTAAAATAATTCTTTTAGGCTACAAACTGTTGACATCCTACCTTTCTCTCAGTTGTAGAGGAGTACCATACAACCTTACACCAAGATTTTAAAATAGTTTTGTGTTAAACACTCTATTTCCCATTCTAACCATCAAACCTTAGCCGGATTTGTCTGTGTCTTTGCAGGGTGCTCTGCAATTAAGGTTTGCACCTTGCTTGGATCACTGCAATGCACTGCTCACAGCATTTCCTGATTCYTTTCCATACTCCTGCAACTGGGTTCCTAAGGTGGGTTAGGACACAGATGCACTGTGTTAGCACAACATCACACTGCAGATGGCTGCCAGGCCCTGTTGAACCCAGTGCCAGCTGAAAGCCTTGATTTTTGGGCTGGGGCTCAGTCAAAGGCAGTGGTAGCAGAGCTGGCAGCTATCCTACAATCTTTCTCTCTCTAAAGGGAATTGCATCTGCCCTGGTTTCCAGTTAGCTTACAGTTCAGGCAGACAGATCTCTTCTTGCATCAGCATCATGATGAGTTTGCATTTACCCAGAACAAACTGCATGAGATACGCCATCACACCAGGAGAGCCAATGCAATATATCCACAGTAATGGCTGCACCATCAAAGAGCCTATAGTTCCCCTTTTCTAAGGCTGCATATGGGCACAGAGCACAAATTACTCCTAGTCAATCTCTGCTATTTGTTACAGGGTCCCTCTGCTCTGTCATACTTGGACAGACTTTGCTTTCTTCCATACAGGTTTGTAATCTTAAGGTTTGCATAAGCATCATAAAAAGGAAGGGAAAAAACCCCAAACTAACAAACACAAAAATGCCCAAGAACCAAAATGGAAAAGTCCAAAACACTATTAGACTGACCTTTAGCCAATCAGCATTTTATTGCTCTGTTGGTGGTGAATGAGTAGAAATGGGATATTTTGCACCACCTACTGAACCCCTCTCGATTAGCCAATGCACTGGGAACAGAAAACTTCAGGCTCTGCTCATTTCTGTGCCTGATTTGGTAACAGCAATAAACAGAATTTGGTCCATTCACAGTATTTAAGAGTCTTATTCTTCAGGTACAGTTCCTCAGAGCACAGAGAYTAAAGTCAACAGAGAAGCTGTACTGTGACCTTGTGAAATAAAGGCATGGCCGTTCTATAAATACAGAAAGCCTGATGAATGTACCTGTCTGTCACTGTTCACATTCTGTGTACACTTCATGGTCACTGGGAAATATCTTCACAGCAAGATTTCAAAGCACTGTAACTAATCCGCGTATATTCAAGTTTGTGACATTTTATAAGATAGCTGAACTTTTAAGAAGTCTTTCAGTGGAGTTTTGTTCAGATCTTAGAATAGTTGTTCATTTGCAGCTGAAGCCCATTCCTGCATTGCTGCCACAACCAAATCTCAGGCATCACCCCCTGCCTTTCACAATTAATCTCTGGCACATTAAAGCATTAATAGTGATTTGGTGTGCTTTATTAAAAATAACAAGCTATTGAACAGAGCCATCATTTTAAAGCATTCTATAAAAGTGTTTATAGAAAAATCACACACAGAAATTACTTCAGTTTAGCTGGCTGCTCTTAATCACTGTAATATGCAGTGCAAACCCAGCTAATCTTTATGAAGTGTGAAGACTGTACCACTGAATATGAAATACACGAAAGATTCCAGCAGCTGCCTGTAGTTACAGGGCAATGGCCTGGACCCTCCACTGGTGCAAATTAGGGAACCCAGTTTAAAGGCATCCTTTCAGGCATCTCTCAAGACTCAGAAGCTGATTAAGATACTGGTTTGATGGTAAAGAGACAGCAGGATTTCAGTCAGAAGACAGAAAAAGCAATTTACCTGAAGAAGGTGACAAAGAACTGCACCAGATCCATGATAGTATTGTGCTGTGAGAAGGCAATCTGCAAATAAAATAGAAGTAAATTACAACATTTTCAGACTCAACAGCTCTTTTTAGGCTCGGGCTTTATGGCTCCATGGATGATTACTTTCAACTGTAATTTCAATCTAGTCTGCACACACCTGCATTTATGATAAAGYGAGATGAGCAACTAATTCCCATCTCCTTGCTGGTGTCAAAATACAAACAATGGAATACAGTATTTTTACTGAAGTAAAGTTAATGGAAATATCCACTTAATATGAACAATAAAAACAATAGAAAAAATATTAAGAAATCATATTATTATAAATTGTCTTCTTTATAGTCAACTGTTTTGATTATCACCATTTTCCATTTTAATAACAACACTGAAACAATGTTTTAGAGAAGACAAACAACATATAGTGCTTAAAATTACTACATTTAAAATATTTTAATTGTACAATATTAAAATTAATGCATATGTTAATTTAATTTTTAAAAAAGATAAATCTGGTGCATAATAAAACAGTTTCAAAGCAAATTACTTTAAAGACAAAGTAATAAATATTCTTTTGGGCTACATTTTTACAGCCTCACCAGAACATGCATTAGTTCAGCTCCTTGCTGTAATTTTTGTGAATATTTAAGAATTAYCTCTAAGACAGCATATACATATAGACATTCACACTTGCATGCAATACAGCCTATAATTATTATTGTAAGTACTTTTTGCTAACATTAAGAACGGTACTTAATATTTAAGTTATATCTACAAATATCCGTAAGTCCCTGTCTTGCTCACTTTTCCAGTCTATAATTATGAAACTGAAGATACAGAGAATCTTCTGCTTTGAATTGTACAAAGTGTTTATCTATCTATATTTACAGCCTTTTCAAATAATTGTTGGGTTTAGAGATCTTTGTGCATTTAAGATCTGATCGTGACTAGTAATTGCACCAAACCACTCTGAATCCCTTTCAGAGCTGACTTGTGAACTTTTGAAATGATAACTCACGATACTCAACAATTTACTTTTTTTCTCTTTTTTATTTTTTACTTTAGGGCAAAGCTATAATGTAAACTTCAGTACTATAATGGTGTTACTGTGCCTTGTGCCAGCCGAACACAGCTAAACATAGATCAATTACTTCAAAGTCTAAGGAAGGAACAGCATGGAAACTGCATCATTCCAGAGATAAGCGTAGGGAGAACCATCATGCAAAAACATTCCCCTTTCCCTTCACTAACAATGCACAATTGCAAGGAATGCAAGAAACTCTAGGAGCTCTGGAATTCAGTACAGAAAGCAGATACTTCAAATTTCTCAGCACAGACTATCATGAAAGAAAATTGATAAAGGAATCAGAACATTATTTAGTGTACTAAACTCCTTGACTGCTATCATCTGTCTCCGCTCTGGAGAAGAAGTGTGCCTACATGTGCCTGGCTTAAATACACGGCTGTGAATCAGAGCAAAATCTACATTCTGKCCCGGGATCCTGTGGAGAGACAAGAAGCTGAAGATCATGTGAGAGTCAAGCAGAAGAGCGAAAGAATTCTGACTTGCTACTTGAGTTTAATCTACAACTGTTTTCATGTTTGTCCAATATAAGCAGGAATTTTAAATTCTCAGAAACTTCTTTGAGTACTGTCATGATGAATACTGTATCAAAATGAAGAGAGATCAGGGAGTAAAAATATGAAAAAGTTGAAGAGAAATTACAGAGTGAACAAAACTGTCAAAGTATCTGTTAATGCCACTGCAACCTGAATTTTACATACAGACATACACAGAAAAGAGAACATCTGAGAAATGACCAGAAAATTTCTTTGGCCCTATATAAAGTGCATCCAAACACAAACAATTGTTTCAGTATACCTTGTACAAAAACCAAAAGCTTTTCTAATTAATTTGTTTTATTTTGAATGCTGGCTGGATTCCCTTCAAATACTATTTAGTACTCAAATTAACTCCTGGTGTTTCCAGAATGGTTTTTACCAGTACCATTCTGTAGACGATGAACTAATACAAGGAGAAAAAAACATGCCAGTCTTGACAGAGTTCAGCTTTTGTGACCTGTTGAAAAGCTCTTTGTTGAAGAAGCACTTAGATTTGTGTTATTATTTTACATTATTACTAATTCCTTAACAGCCTCTGTGAGTCCAGAAACAACTCCAGTCAAGGAAAAGTCCACAATCAAAACCTGCAATCTGATCACGATCTTATCAGGAAAGTTTTACCTCAAATTTTTTCTAGGAAACTATAGTCCCTTGATTTCTTTTTTTCAACACACAACTGATATGAAATAAGCAGATTTACAACATTTCAATGATMTTATATCATTGATTATCAATTATATAAATAATTTGTATATTCCCAAGTTCACAGATAGATCATTTTGAACCAAAATTGACACAAAAGGAATGATTCCATATTTTCCAACTCTGTTAATCTAATCATCTACTCAAGATAATTGCAATGTTCTACTGCTGGAGCCCATGTTTGCAAACTTATGGAAGAACATCTGTCTGTAAAACTTGCTTGGTTAGTTGTGGGGGATTTTCTTGAAAGTACTCATACTTTAAAGCAGGAACGCAGATATAGAGTTTCATCCCTAAAGTAATTTCCAATTTTAATCAAACATCTTCTAATAATTACATCAGAGCTCATGTTTAAAAGATGAACTACAGTATTTTCTGAAGAGTATCATGCATCTTAGACTAATTTAAACACAGAATATTAACAAAAAGCATACATATTTTAATTATAAGTAGACCATAAAGAAGCAAGCAAATGTCATGAACCTAAGACTGATACAAAGAACCATAATACAATTAAAAATATTTATTTCCATGGGGGTTTCATATAGATATGAATGTAATTGCCTTTTTGCTTGTGCCTATATAGATAAGGGACAAGAAAAGGAAAATTCTTTCGACACCAGGCTTTCACTTTGGACTTCAAGACACTGGAGACAAATACCTCCTTTGTTAATTTGTATCATACCTAAGTAGTCTTGAGTTTCCCCAAAACATCTAACATTTGTGGACCCACAAATATTACYTCTATCTTCTCTTACAAATAAGGATGAAGATAAATATCCTTTCCATCATTTCCTATGGAACAGAACCAAGTGCCATGTGGAACATAATTTTTTATGGCAAAGGATAACCTCTATGTGGTGGTGTGAAGTACGTTTTTATTCCATTAGATCAAAGTAACACCAACATACAGATTAAATGTAGATTCTAAAAGCCACAATCATAAAAAAGACAGAATGAAAAYATTCCAAAGCCAAATATGGGGGTTTATATATATATATATATACCTATATATACATATATATATATATATATGTTCCAGCTCACAGTCTTAAGAGATAGAAAGGTATATGAAGAAAAGGCTGATGAGTGATAAATGAACAGCAGGGATTGTTCCAACAAACAAAAGACATGTCTATCTTTTTTCTCTGCCACATTTAAGTTTTTGAAAAATGTGTTTTTAAAAAAGCAAGCAAACAAACTTTTTAAACAATACGTGGCCTAATTGGAAGAAAAGGCATTGTGACTGCTGGCAAATCTTTTATAGCAATTAAGGATTCAAAAGTCAGATAGGCAGCAGAAAATGCCAGAGAGCACTGCACACAAGGATGCATTGCAACCAACATTTCAATGCATGGTATTTCTTAATTTTTCATGTTTTTGTTACATGCATGRTGTAGGAAATACACTTTACACTGAATAATGATGGATGGACTAGGTCTGTTGAAACAGGAGCAACTTTTGAACACAGATTTTTCCAACCTTCAGAAGTTAATGCCTGCAGGGAGAGAGTCATTTTTTCCCATTGCTCCAGTTCATCTCTACCTTGACTATCACACGCAGCAGTAAGAGAGTCCTACAGAACAATAGGTCAAGATCTGTTCCACGACAAAAATGAGACAATCTGGAAAGTCTAAGTCAGGGAYATCTTTCATTTGGAAATAGTAAGTCTGCCCTCAGAACTTTGTGTTTTAGTTTAAAAAYACAGGTTTCAAGAAGCCAYCTCTGCAATTCTAATGAAAGCAATCACGCAAAAGGAAACAGAAAGAGAAAACTAGGCACAATCAGAATTCACTAAATCAAAATTCCACATTTGCAGTAAACAGGAACCTAATCCATGAAATGTTTCATATATTCAAATAATGTACACARAAAGCAATTATAACCCATGCTCTATATCATGACATTACCTACTACAGTAAACTTCTATCTGCTCAGGCTCTCAAACAATGAACAAATACTTCCATTAATACAATTCTTCCATCTTTCACTGTTAATAAATTAAGAATGAWCAAATAAGAGAAACTAAAATAAATACACAGCAAAACTCTGGTAGAAGGTCTAATTATTAAACCTGGAAACATAATGCAATAAGGTCAGACATAACCCAAACTAAACTGCCTGGACTGTGTTGATCATGTACACTTAAACTCTGCAGAATTATTACTTCCTTCAGTATCATCAAAACCATAATTTAATTTYTTCTTAGATAGAACTATTATACACTCCCACACTGGTACTAGGTATGTACTGAATCAGAAGAAATGCATACTGACTGAACATTAAGGCTGACACATTTTGTTGTCCATCATCTTTCACACTTTCTTGAGGGACCTTTTTTGACTGAGTCAACTTCAGACAAAAAACATGAAAGTCAGCTGAGGAAAAGGTTTGTGTGGATAGCCACATTTTTGTGTATAACTTTCTAATAGGAAAATGTAAAAGATCAAATACTGTGATAATTTGGAATCAGAATGCTAGAAAATTTAAATATATAATAAATTTTCACATTTACCTTTTATTGTATAAAGTGGAGTTTAGATACATACTCTGCAGAAACATGACAGCAGAGACCCAAGTATAAACTACTTTAAAGACATCGTTATGTACTGCATAATAATTTTGGAGTGGGAAATGGTACTTATGGATATCTTTAAACAGAGTAAATACCTGACTATTGAATAATCAGTAGTTAAAAAGGAAAAGATAAGTTACTCTATAAGTACAATTATAAGTACAATTTTATATTGGGGTACTTTTAGAGAGAGTAAAAAATGGTTCTGACTCTTCTTTCACATTGGACTTTAACTATGAAGAGTGACCTGCACGAGTGAAAGATGGATGGTAGGAAACTGTCAGTTTCCCAGTAGTAATATTTAACAGGCAAAGAACAAAATATATTTTCTTTTCCTTTGGAAAACAGAAATTCCAAGAGAATACGGTAAGAACAAGATTACCAACAAATTACATCTGTCTAAATAAGGGAAACATTCAACACTTGGAAGCTAAAAATGCCACGCATTTATTCTATATATTGGCTTTCCTAGAACTTTGAAAAAGAAATTTGGAAATGCATCTGAATTTTGCCGTGTGGAATATGTCAAACCTAGTCCCACGTGTGAACCTAGTCTAAATTAGGCAGCGAGCTTATAATAATCAGCAGAGATAGGAAGGCACTTCATAGGTGAGTGACTCTAAAATAGATGTGGGACTCTCATAACTTACAAGGAATTACCCTCTGGAGCTGCCATTTCTCTCCACTAACAACACAGGGATTCTGTGATTAGTTTAGACTATAGACCTAATGTCAAACTCAGAATATAAATAATGTTAGGTGAGATAAATTTCTCCCATGGTTTGTAAGTACTCACTGGGTATTTCTGTAAAACAGTGTAATGATAAAATAGGCAAAAGAAATATTTGTTGTTGGGATTAAATGATCTGAGAAGCAACATGGAGCTAAGTGCCTGCTAGAAGAATCCCACTTCTTTCTGCTGTGTTAACGTCTGTAAAGAATTCAGTTTGATGTTGACAAACAGTCCTCCCAGATGATAAGATTTAGTGATAACAAAACTTTCATACTGATAACGAAAATGAAAGATAAATAAATTCAGACTCAGAATCACAGCCTTCACATCAAGATTTGATAAACAGCTTCCACAGATTATCTCTGAATGCTGAAACCCTGTCTCTCACGCTGGCACACACTAGATTATCCAAATATCCACCCCTTCATTTCTCAAAAAATGTAATAATTACAGGATATTATTTCCACTATTCAGTCATGAGGGGCTGAAAGACAATCTGTTTTTCTATTCAAGTAAGATGAAAGACATTCTTAAAGAAGGTTATAACAGCTGAACTTTTTTCCTACCTAATAGGCATTTTGCCTATTAAATTCAATAGGGATATCCCACTTCTTTAATTTTGTGTTTGTGTACACATATGAACAAAGACATACCACACAGAGAAACCTTATGTTAATAAACCCCAAGAAGTGAAGGAGAAAATCTGGGGGAGGGAAACTGTTATCTAACTTACAGTTTTATTCAGTATGCAAAGCATTTYCATAATGATTCATATAGACATTATTAAGAAATTGAAATATTGAATATTAAAGTCAATGAAAGAATGAAAGAAAATTAAAAGACATAGACAAGAGAGAAATGACATGTTTCAAAATTAAATTAAACAAAAAGATTTAAAGTAATTGACACAAAGACCAATAGTACTGGAAAGTTATTTTAGACATAAATCTTTGCAGGATTGAGTTCTCCTACAAACTGTGCGAAACAGCAAATTTCTAGACAACATCTTTCAAAACTCTGGTTTTTAAAAGCCTGTCTAGATTAAATGGACAGGAAGAAAAATTAGATACAGAAGTGAAGGGAATGAAGTGAGAGAATTTGTCAGGCAGAGTTGAATGATTAAATTCTACTACATAGAGAAGCATTGCATGACGATATGGTTTTGTTTGTCAAGCTACATTAAGGAAAAGCCATTTTTGTCACTCACTAGAATTGAATTTTCCTTTCAACCCCAGGTTTCAGCTTTCTTGTTATGACTTCTTCTGACATCTTATTATGACTTGATAAATTAAGGAGTTTCCCATTAGGAAAGCTGCACCTGTTATGGAATGTGCTCTTATATGTTATCATCACAGTCACAGAAATAGGGACGGGGAGGAACATTACAAACTCAGCTTGTTCAACTTCCCACTCAAAGCCAGGCCACTGTCGACACCAGATCAGGCCAACAGTGTCTTTTTGCAGGTAGGTTTTGCAAACCTCCAAGATTGAACATTCCACAGCCAGTCAAGAAAATTTGTTTCAATGCAGCATTGCTAACACAATGAATTTTTTCTAATCTGAATCTCCCAAGCCACAGATTCCACTTCTCCTTGTATTCTGGAGTTTATAAACAGGAAAGATGTCCTATTTTCTTCCCTGCATGGAAGATATTTTTCACGTTTCCTAAATAAATTTACACTGAGCTACTTGAATGACTGTAGAACTTAATATGATGGTCATGGCATTTAATGTTCATGCCTATGTGTATGTGCAGAACCACAAATAATAGAGATGGAAAATGTGCTGCTAAAAAAGATAAGAATTTTTCCAAAATTCTCCAAGTCTTTATTTTTCTACATATACAGTAGAGCTGGTTTTGCTAGACAATCTACCAGTTAACCCACTGGCTGGTCTCTAGCTTAATAAAAATGATAATAAAATTTTTATACGGCTACAAAAGCTGAATTTTTTAAATTTATGCAATTTTTTTTTCATTTCAGAAATCAAATACCTGGTTAGAAAAGGCAAAACATGTCCTGAATTTTGCATAAAGATCATGCCATTCAAAATAATGTATGTAAAACCCATTGTGAGATGCCAAGAAAAGGGCAAAGCATTTTCTTAAACATGAAGAGAGTAATTTCCCAAAGTTTATTGTTATAAATGTAGAGCATGCTATAAAGCTGTTGGAGCTGCGGAATAAAAATTTTGTATTTGCAATAGCACTTTTCTTGATTACTGTGGATTAGCATATTTATGAGGTTACTCAGCCTCAGGTTTAAACCCACAAATCAAAGGTTTATATCAGCATGGGTAATGGATTACACAGGAGTCTATGGCCCACGATATCCCAAAGGTATCTGTCTTTCAGAAGATTTATGTATATAATACCACTTTGTAGAAATTACAATTTCTGATCTTTCGTGTGGTGCTTGGTGGTTCCCCTCTCTAATGTCTAAAACAACAAAAAGCCGCCTTCTCAGTCGGCAGAGAAATTCATTGATGTATTTCCTTGTTCCCCTCCTCACCTTTTGACAAGGCCATGAAAGGCAGAGGCTCTAATTCCTTGATGCACATAGCAGTGCAACAATGAGAGCAGCAGTCATTGTGAGCATATGTGATGCAATTACTTCTGAAAAGAGGAAGGAATCTGCATTCCAGCAGCCATTCACAGTACAAATACTGGAATTTTGTTCATCCTATGAACAGCACTGTGATAGAATACACATACAATTGAAAAAATAGTCTCACTTTTTTCTCCCCAGGTGAGTGCTGACTAAATTCCAATTAGTGGTAAACACCTATCAGCTTCCTTTAGGCTCCAGAAAGATCAGGATTTCAGAGCAGAGTGCTAAGACAAGAAATTGAAATGCCTAGTCCTGCCTCTCATGAAAGACTAGCCAAAAGAGGAGTCAGGTAGACATTTTCAAGACTGTGTCTACCCAAGTGAAACTTTTTGATCATCATTGTGAAATGGTGATGAAGGAAGACACTGAAATCTCATTAAACCGTACAGAGAAAATGTTCTCCAGCTTTATTATCATTTCAATCTTTTACTGAAGATCCACATCTCACAGAAAACGAAACCAAAGCATGCAAAGAAGGGCATGGGAGTTGTTTGCATGTGTGTGCATGAGAGTGAAGATAAGACGACACATAATAACCTACATAATTTAGAAAATCCAGCATAAAAAGATACGAGAAAAAACCCCAAACTGATGTCTCTATTGAATGTTTATTTCACTGAAGAAAAAGTGTGGGGTTTCTATGTAAGGGATGATGTCCACTTATCTATACAAAGGACAAGAATATTCTAACAGACTTTCTGCTGAAAGAACAGACCACACCGATGTGAAAATATTAGTTCCTTCAAATGAAGAGGAAGTGGTTGACTAACCTAGAAAACACCCAGCATACCAAGAAAGAAAATGTACAACATATAAGCAAGAAAATGAGTTCTGTGTTTTTCCTTGAAGAGGTGATCAAAATGCAGAAAGGGACAACTGAGACTTTTACAAAATAAAATTAAATTGTGAGGATTAACAGAACACATTGTGATTCAATTTTRTTATGTTAATTTTACTCTCTTTCATTTAACTTTTTATCCGTCATTTGAAACTCCTATTATATTGCAAGCTGTAGTAAATTTGAAAAAAAAAGCAGATACAACTGTCAGCTTGAGACTTTACTCAACCTCACAGTACATTCTGTAGAGCCAGGGCGATACATCACTGATATCACTGAGTGATATGCTGTCACATTCAGAAAAGTACTTGTAAAAAGTGCAGAGAAAGGTGTAATAGCAATAAGAAGAAATCTTTTTTAATAACTTGCAGAAATTAGGTTGGGAAAGGTGGATGAGTAACTGGGTTTCGGGAAGAGTCAGAATGATGTAAAACCGAAGAGCAGGCCCTGCTCAGCTGAAACTGATTCCCAATAAGAGAGGCCATGCTGACTTTTTGTCAGTGACACACTGGACTGCACTGATAGGAACTGCCAGCAGTCATTCCCATGAAACTACAGCATTTGTAAGAAAAGTTTTACAACTGAAATATAGAAATGACAGTGTAATGTATGAAATGTGTCACTTAGAACCGTGATCTGGGAGGATCCCTGCAAAGCTCAGAATGGGCTCGTGGACAGAAGGCAAGGAACTTCAGTCAGATTTCTTTTCATTCATAAAGGCCTTAGTTGTTGAAAAGAAAACAAATATTCTAAGTGTACTTTTTATTCTCACTTTTTAAAAAACTCTATTTCACAGTGCATTTTCCAGAAGCTCTAACTGTTTAATTAGGCATGTGCAAATCAACAGTAACCATTTGTCTGTTGAACAGCTTTAGCAAAATCAAAATCCAGAGAAAATAAATATAGTTTTGCAGCTAGAGCACTTCATGCTTTCAGAGAGAAGAAGGAAAATACTTTTCAAGAGCCTTACATAATTATAATGCTGGCCTGAACTCTGTCAAGACTTGTGCCTTTTACTTTCTCATGGTGAGTACTCAATGCCAACTTAAGGCAGAAATGTTAAGATCTGCTTTAGGGGTACTTGTTCAGCTCTCCAGATTCTTTTCATTTCAGTAGGAACAGAGAGGGTGCCTGCATAGCAGAATTTGATCTCAAAAATGTGAATATCATCTTCTGACAAAACAAGTATATGAGTCAGGGCAAGGATCCTTCACGAAAAAAAGACCCACATTCAGGAAGATGAATTCAGTTTCTGTTAGTCATTTACTTTGGAATTCTAAAACACATCATTAGCTGTACTGAAACTATACAGGGAGTAAGGCAGTGAGTAAAAAACTTATTTGAAAGAATAAATCCAGTAAAGATCAGGTATTTTCCAGCCTTCCTCTATGCCTCAGAAAAATGATTTCTACTTTTAACTAGGGAAATATTTTTAAGGTGCAATATGGTAAATTCTAGGAAATCCTCTAACAAAACTTGGTTTCCTAAAAATCAAAGCTGCAGAATGTAGGTCTGCATGTCCTGCATGAACAGCTGTGGGCTCAAAGATTGATATCAAAAACTCAGGGCCTACAAGATTTTTAAAAAGAGAACAAGAGAGATGACCTTATACCAGCTGAAGGAAAGACACCTACACAAGTGCCCATGTTATCAGACATCACAGAAAGAAATGGAAGGAATTACCTATAAAAGCATCAATTATTCACATTAATTTTAGACAAAATTTCAGGACAAAGTAGGGGGGCTTCTGCACAAACCTAGGAAACCTGAGGTTGCTGATTTCTCCCACAGCTACCAGTTTTCAAAACATAGCTGAGCTGGCCCAAAAAAACATAAACAGTTTTGAGAAGCCTTTATAAGGAAAAAGTTACTTTTCTAAAATCTGAAAAATGGAAAAAGGTTCCACTTAAAAAAAAATAAAAGAAGTGAAAACTTGGTTTAACCCTGAAATGTTTTTCTGGAACAAATATTAACAATGTCATCCCCAGAGAGATGAATACCTTAAAAGACAATTCAGACTATCTGGCTTCAAGTGCAGGAAGGTGTTGAAAAACTGAAGTTAAGAAATTAAAATCTTGCTCTTTATTCCCTGCAGGGTGAACTTCTCACGTTCAGATTTGAAAGGTATCTATCTTGCCAACAGTCATATATAAGAAATATCYTCAGAGTATTCCAGGAAAGATTTTCAGTATGTTTTCTGGGACAAAAATACAGCAGAAAGGTAACTTCAACTAAATGCATTGACTGCACTCTAAAAGAAGGGTTGAATTTTTTCCTCAACGTTTACAGAAATTCCCCAGATTATTCCATTTTACTCGACACCCTTTGTCTAAACAAGAACACACTCATGGTTTTCACTGGGACAAAKAAATACATCTAAAATATGGAGATTTGTGTATTTATTATTTCTGAGAACAAATGCTTAATTGGTTTCTAGCTGCAAGTGAGGGGTTTTTGCAATTATTTTATGCATCTGGAGAGGCCTTAATGCTGATTTATGTTGTTTACTGAAATCTTGACTTAGCCTGTTGGGAAGCAGCACAACGAAACCATGTGACCACGTTCAAAGGTTACAGGTGATTTTCACTGCAAAATTCTTTCAGTACAAATCATTCCCAATAATAATTTTTTTAAAAGCTGTAAGTTAAAAGTGTTTTACATACCAATTGTCTTTTTAAGCTTGAACCCATATCCGATCAAACTGAAACACAGGAAATTCYGTTTAAACATAGGAAATATTTTTTTGCTGCAAGGATGATGGAAGACTGGAGCAGGCTGCTCAGACAGGTTGGGTATTGATTATCAATCCTTGGAGGTATTCAAAACCTGACTCAATGAAGACCTGGACAACTTGCTGAAGCTGACCCTGCTTCCAGGGGTCAGGCAATCTCCAGATGGTCCTTTCCAACTCCAAACATTCTGTGATTCCACGAATAAGCAAGATTGTTTCCCTTCTCCATGGGTTATTAGGCCTCTTTGTCAGTAAGGGGAGACAAGACAGAAAAAGGATTTCTGAWAGATTTAATTTTCTCTCCATTCTTCCAAGGCTAACAAGTGCAGTGACAAAGTGCTTACTTGAAACAAATAMTATCTACTTTAAATGAAACTTAACCTTTTCCATGTATTTTACCGAAGATGATTACACTCYTTATTAGTTTAAAAGCATAAAATACATCTTGCAAATGTCTGTTTATATCATGAGAAAAAAAAAACGTACCAAGTGATATATTGATAGAAACTGACGGACATTCAAAGTTTGCTACATCAAAAATTCCTGAAAGAAATGYCCTGATTCTGGTAATGGTGACAAATACTTAACATGATGATGTAATATAATAAATAGATTTACTGCAACTGCTACTGCAGAAGCAGCAGTCTAAGGCTTATAGTTTGTAAAGAACACTTCTCTGCCTTTACATTACTGGCCTGTAGAATTGCACTGTGAAGTTATATCTACTCAATGACTCAATCTTTGTACAATACCATTCATTTGATTTTAATTTACCCAGAGAGTTAATATTGTTTATCCTAAGAGATAAAATGGAAAGCTGATCACAGTTCATGACAATTAATTGAGCCCACAAAATTTATGGCATTCTTTGGGCTCCTTTTACATGAATTAGGTGAATGGTATGGCAGGTTGAATTTTACATAGAGAAAAGTTAGAACCTTGTGACATAGAAAAATGGGAATTTGGAGAACAGGAGAACTAGTCTCCCCCAGTGAAGGACRTTCCATCATGATGGATAATTTACCAAGGCCTACAGGACACTCACAACTTGTGTTCTAACTCAGACAGAAGCTGCGTTTGCTAGAATTCAAAATAAAATCTTACATCAGAATAAAACCACCCGGCAATTAAGAAGGGAAAGCAAGAATGAGAAACAGATGTATGGAGGGAGGGAAGACACCTGATTAATATCCTTGGAGGTATTAAAAATCCATCTGGACATGATCCTGGGCAATCTGCTTGATCCAGCCTGACCCTGCTTGAGTAGAGGAGTTGGACAAGGTGAGTTCCAGAGGTCCCTTCAAACCTCAACCACCAAGTGAGACAATACAATAATAAGCCTCAGTTATTAAAGTTTTAAAATGATCTTAAAAAAAAGTTTATTCATTATTAATTGATACATTTCCAAACTTAGTCCAAAAAAAAAGGAGAAAAATATAATTGTTCAAATCTCCAAACTTAAACAATTGTTCAAATCTCCAAACCAACTCAACCAAGACTTCCAAAATTAACCAACTCAAATGAGAGATTTTAAGTGTTCTGAAATCGAAGACTAATGAATGTATTACCGAAAAAATCTATGTACACCTTTTCAGTCAGAACTACATAAAATACAAACTGCTGTCTGTTGTAGTATTTACGTTCTTAACTTGTTTATTTTGAATATTTATTAACTTTTTCTTTATCATGACAAAAAATCTTAATGCCAAGGATGAACACATCTCAATAGTCAATCAAATCTCTACCATAAATATTTCCAATGCCTTTTTCCTATCAAATGAAGACTTTCTCCTTATTTTCCTTTACATATTATCTACTAAAATTCTGTCTATAGATTTTAGTGATTCTTCAAGGTCACCAAATRTTTGTTGTGCTATAACTTAAAAGCCTGACAGGAATCAAAGATACCAGAACTCAAGTGCAATTTCAGGTCAACTCCTTTATTGAAGGCTGATAGGTTTTGATCTATTTCCTAGGTGAAATCATTATACCAATATTCCATCTAACACACCTCTTTAAGATGTTGGGTTTGGAATGAAAGAATTCTAATTAAAGTGAAAGGCAAGTTACAGCTTTCAAATAAAATGAAAAACTTAATAATTTTCCATAATTCTTTCCACACAATTTAGCATAAATGTGTTTTTTACTTTAAACGGAAACCACTTGAAAAATTTCAAGATCAAGTATTTAAGCAACAATTCATCTATTCTTTGGGATAGGTAACTTTGAATAGATAAGAAGATATTCAATTTTATTTAAAGAAATTGTAAAAACATTGTATAATACACTCCCTAAAAATCCCAAAACCTAATGTGTTTTCTGAAGCTATAAGTGATATTCCCAATTTCATATTTTTACCCTACTGAGTACTGTTACATCACAGTACATGTGGTTCATGCAAAGGCAAAAGTGATCTACTAAAGAACAGAAAATCTCTCAGAAATCTTTGCTACTGTGGATTAGACTGTCATAGAAAAGCTGATTGTGTGAGAGGGTAGGTCTTGCACATTTTAATTGCAATTGGAGATGTGCTATAAGGAGTGAAGCCTGAGCTCAAAGACGAGGCTGCAGTCTCTAAGCAGATCAACAATTACAAACTGAGTCTAGAGTAAAAAATTCGAGTTCCAGAACACTCAGAAATTAACTTTTTGAACCTTCACTCTGTATAATCTCCAAAGCACCAGCAGCTCCATCAGACTGGAAGAATGAGAAGCTGCATCAATTTGGCCAAGAGCAGAGCTCTCATCCATCTGTTTGGGAGTAAAAGTCTCACTCAATGGGTCAAGAAACACCTTACACCTGACTACCTCTTTCAGATGCAAAATTGCTGGGTTTATATATATTTTTCTATTAAACATCTAGAAGAGAAGCTCACTGTTTTATAAAGAATAAAGATAATAGCTACATAAATGTTACAATATTTAACTTGTTGAAAGAAAAATTACACCTTTATTTTTTGAAGTCTGTTCCAATGCTGCACTTATGTCACATAACAGAGCTTGGTTTAAAGTATAAGTATCCATAAAAAGGTGATATTATCATATCTTGTGCTAATGGTGCCATTATCAAGCTATAAAATGATGCCATTATTTTGCCCAACTGTGTGGCTTCATGCCCAAGGCCGTTGTTCCAGCTGGGAAGAAGAACTCACAGTAATATGGCATATTATGAAATTTCCCTAAATATGTAAGAGGTTTCATAAATGGAGTGCATTTATGCAAGCCATGCTATTATGTAATAAAACAGTCTCCTGATTTATATCCGAGAGTAGGAAATCATGTCAAACCACCCCTTTCTAGGACTCAAAAAATGAAATATACATTCTGAAAGCTAACTAAAATGGAAAAAGAAGTTGATATGGACCTCATCCTCAAATACCTGCTATAAAAATTATTTCCCACACATTCTGGAAGTAAGCCAGCTGTCAGAATTTAGGGTGATAAACCATAAACAGGTCAGTGGTCAAAGACTAAAAATTCCTTAAAGCTCTCAAGGCGGCATTTAATGCATATAAAAACAGTGATTATAAATACAGCTAAATAGGACATCTGCAACATTTCTCCTACATCTTGAATCTTGTCTCTTTTATATAGACAAACCACCATACACCTCTTACTTTGAGCATTCTTGGGAGTCACTGTGTCCCAACTTATTCCCTCAAGTTCAAGGAAAAATGAGCTGAAAGACCTGCAATGGCATCTTTACACATTCATTATTAACATCTGGCCAGTTACTAGTTCTGTACTTCAAGCATGATCATTATTCTTCACGCTCACAAATTGAAACTGCAAAGGGAAGAATAATTCTTGGCATCATTCTCACATAAGAAGCAAATCTAAATTATGACATCAGTTGCAGATTGATTCAGTAGTAAATTACCAAATCCAATTTACCCAGGACCTTGTAATTCAGTTTCAATCTAATTTAATTCAATTTTAGCTGTGATATATAAATGCTGATTAGTAGACTATTGCATAAGAATATAAAGTATTTAAGTTTCTAAAGTTACTAATATTTAAGCTACAGTTGTTGGGGGGGTTTTGGTTTTTTTTTTTCCAAAGGCAGAACTGAACAGTATTAGGAACCATACAAAAAAATGTTAATAAAATTAAACCTGGTATCCATCCCAATTAACGCTATATYATAATTTTCTAGAATTCAAAAAAAATTCTCCCTTTGCAAACAAACTGAGCTACAAATGCACTCTATAATTGATACAACAGGCCATACTGACATGGGCTTATCCTTGTGAAAGACACAGCTACAACCACTGTTTCTCAGAAGTGAAGGATACTTATGTTTGAAATTGAGATTTCTTTATCATGTGATTATCACTGAGTGACCTTACAGAGTTCCGAGATCTTTTTGTTTTTGAGATCTTCCAATACTGGTTGAAAGCACAATTAAAGGACACTGTAAAGAACAGTATGGACATAAACAAAAATGTCAGCTGGTTTTTTCCACACAATGTYGTACTTAATTCAAGGCAGGTAAACAGTAAAAATTATGCTATGACGAGCTGGATTTAACACATTTTCACACAGGAAAGAATGTTAAAAATCAGGATAAACCTATCAGTAACGGTCACTTGCTGATTACATGGCTGTATTTATGCTAAAGCTATAAAGGTCAATTAAAATAATTAATCTGGCAATTTAGTTAGAATTTTATGATCCAATATTCACTAAAAAATTAAAAACTGCCATGAAAACAGACAAGATACATTTTAAGTTCTGCCCTTGGGATCAYTTCCCGTGACCTGCTGGCAACACTCCCCTAATTCAGCCCAAGACACCATTTGCCTTCTTTGTCACAAGAGCACGGGGTTGGCTCCTGGCTTTTTTCTCCCCAGGTGCAGGACTTTGCACTTCCCTTTGCTGAGGTTCCTGTCAGCAGGAACCTGTTCCGTTTCTCCAGCCTTTCTAGGTCCTACTGCATGGCAGCACAGCCCCCTGGCATCTCAGCCTCCTCCCAGTTTTTGTGTCAACAAAAAACTTGCCGTCCCATTACCMCAATGAATACGTGAAACCCCATAACATTATTCCACAAATGATGATTTCACTAACAAAGTGTTCCATAGCGAACACCCAAACGGACGGATTTAATTTAACCTCAGGATAAAYAGAACTGGAACAATACAGTGCCCTGATACTGAGGTAATTCCGACTCGTATAGGGAAATGAATATGGAAACGTATGGAAATAATTATGTCAAGGAACATACATATATACTCCTTATATATAAATATATATGCATACGTATATAAATGAAAAGTAAAYGGCATGAGGAAAATGTACCCATCAGGCCACATTCAGATTTAGATATCTGTATCTGCCACTCAGTTTMTCTCTTCTCAATTTATTATCTTCCTATGCCTATCACCAATTTYCTGACATATTTTATTTCTAGTACAATAAAACAGGCAAAGGGAAGGTATTAAATAAAATAGACTTAATATTGTTGAACAACTTTATTTGAATACTGATGCAGTCCTTGCGAAAAATTAGTTCAGGCTTACAGTTAAATCTGTTTTGTAACGAAATGAAATCTGGTTCTGGTGAAAGAAGGATTAGTAAACTCCTATTGCAGAAAACTGATGCTGCTTTGCAGCCAATTCTTATGGTTGTGTGATGAGGAAAAATAGTTTTAAATCTAAAACTAACTCTTAATGTCATACRAATCTAATTTTTCTGGCAGACGCCTCATACAAGGTCAGTAAGAAAGCATTTTCTGAAAATGCTTCAGTGTCCTATAACCTTCATAAAGCCACACACTTTAGTTTTTCCTAACTGAATAAACACTCCCTATCTTTTTTCTTGAGAGAATAAAAAGAACAATAATTCCTTACCATTTTTTCTATTGACTGCGCTCAACCCTTTATAAAAGATATTATGCCTTCTTTAGCATCACAAAGCAAAAATAAGGAGTTCATATCTAAAGTGATTTGTGAGCAATCAACATGCAATATTCAGGCTACTCATCAGAGCCCCCAACCACAGGAAGATWTTGTTTTCATTGAGACATGAATACTGAGCTAATGATATGGGTTTGAAAACAAGGTACTGAAGAGACTTGAAAAAATTACCCTAAACTAACAGAAAATTCTAATTCTAAAGCTAAATTTTCTGCAAAAACTGATCTTAATACATTCAGTAATGCCTTTAAAAGCTGAGTTAGAAGGTTTGCATTACACATTTCTCAAGTGAAAGAATTTCTACTCAAATCTAAGGAGCAAGATTAAAATAACTCTTTAAAAGTGGAAGGGGAGAAATGGAAAAGCCAGCATTCCCAGGCCCTCCAGGAACAGGAGCCAAACCAGCAGGTGCTGTGGATGCTGTACCTGGTACCACCCTGCGGAGCGTCGCTGCTGACGCGATGGGCACCACCCACAACAGCAGCTCCTGAAAGGCAGCTTGGACTCCTAACAGAGARGAGAGCTGAGAAAGAGGAAATTATTTCCTTTTGTTGTCTGTTTACACTGTTTTGATTCAGGACAGGCAGGACACCACAATTAGTCAACAAAAAAAAAAAAGGCTCATGTTTAACTCCCTCTGCTTGTGTGAAAGGGGAACTTTTTAAAGAAAATGGATGGAAGGTGACTATTGATGGGATGGGAAGAGAAAAGGCTTATTTGGAAAGCAGGAAAACAATAAAGACAGATGATATGTGATAAAATAGGTTCRGACCACAAACGTTGAGAAACAGAAAAAAAACTACCCACCTAGCATGCACACAAACACTACTTCATTTCTTCAGAAGATTTTAGCATGGAACTTCAGATTAGAAAAAAGTAGATATGTATCTACATCCAGTACAATGATGGTTAAACCAGAGCAATTACTGATATTCTGTTTGTACAGACAAGGGATGATTCAAAGGAAAAAAAAGTAATCAAAAAGGATATTTTTTACACTAAGCATCTACAAYTGCTGCCAGGAAGATTAAAGATACTTTTGTTTTGGAAGGCAACATGACTGATGAAGACAGAAAATTCTTTTGTTCTTWCTGTTTCTGAATATTGGAATGCTTCACTGAGGGAATAAATGTGTACAGAAATATGGGACCATATTATTACAGAAATCTGGAATTAGAACATAGAATTTTAATTGCTTAAGGTTTGCTTTGAAAATTTCCTTGATGACTAYGAGGTGCCAATAGACCCTTCTGACTACTTTGCAAGATGGAACCCAATGGTACAAATATATTACACTTGGAATGTCTGAAACTGAAACAAAAATAAAATTACAGCACTAACTAGGATTTAAGATTCCAATATACATTTTTTATTGTACCACCTTCAGTTACATAAAAATATATTATCTATGTTTTTGATCTCAAATAATTTTGGGTCAGTTCAAGGCTCTTCAGGAGGTATCTTATATGCATTTSATATCAGCTATCTTTGGAGAAAGAAGGATGAAAGAGAGCAACAGTTTACAGTCAGGCAAAACTGTCAACATACATGAAAACCAAAGTAGACGGACACAAGAAAAAGAATGTTCTGTTTGAAAGTCACATTTGCTAGAAATACCGTGCTCCTTTGCTTATCAAGCACTTTCTTCMTAGCTGCACTTTCACTAATCTCAAAACTGAATTTCACCAATCCATAAGTTTAATAGTTAAAATGAAATTGATTTGTAACATATTTCAATTAAAAAGTTGCAACCAATAAAATGATAATACTTCCTATCAAGCCTCATGAAATTTTTGTTACGTATTTCCATGTCTTCCCTTTTCTTCCTTTAGCTTCTTCAGGACAATAGCAACCCCAGCGTATGACCTGAAGGAGTCCCCACTTTAGTTCTCCTCTTGAAACCTCTCAGCTTTAACCTCGGAGAGCTTTTGTTTCTCTTTTGAGTTGTAGTGTGCAATTCTGAATCTCCTTCAACAACATTCTTATCTTCTCAGAGCACAGTAATAGCCCAGTGAAGCAAAGATTTTCAAGGCATGATGAAATAGTTTAACTCAGCTTCTATATATCCTGATGGACACAGTTATCTTTGGTCACAGGTTAATCAAATATTACCTCTTGCAGCAGTGGGATATTTGGCAGTTAAGTCCCCAAAATGTCTGGTGCCTTATAAAAGCATAAGGGCAGTACAACTGTTTTTTCTCAGATTAGATACCCATTTTAAAATTTGCCAAAAACATGTTTATTTTATGCAAAAACAGATTAAAGTGTACTTACACAGTCATCAGAATTGGGGAAATAAAACAACATAAGAAACTGAGAAAAATAATTAAAGCTAGTTCTTCATTTTCAGCAGCATAACTTAGCTTTCCTTCTTTGAGAAAAAACTTATTTCCATCACTTACTAAGTCATGTTCTCATGTAGAATTGTACATGGTTTTGACTAGTAACTGAAAAATTATTACCATATTGAGATTAAAGAGGAAAAAAATCATTAAGGTAGGTTTGTGTGTAAATTTTGTGGTATGACACTAAATCGCCCAACACACCCCACCATGGATTCAGCTGCAGAGGACACAGAAACCCACAGAGCTCTCCAAAATTCCTATGATGATTCTATGAAGCAAATGAGGGTGGTYCCATTCCATTCCCCAGTGTGTGTCTTCAGGCAAAGCAACACCTTGAATTTTCTCCACTCCCTTATAATAGCTGTAAGGAASCTATTCAGAACAGGATATGAAATAAAATCAAAGGTAAATAATGGCTGATATCACGAAATCATGGACAGTACCCAGATGCCCCAACCTCTTCTGAATATGAGCATCCAAACATCCAGATGACTTAAAAATCTTATGTAGCTATGATCTGTGACTTACAGAATTTGGTAAGTGGGAAATGTATTTGTGAAGAAGGGGCCAGGACAT
The DNA here is from genome assembly GCA_018881555.1 of Amblyornis subalaris. Classification (NCBI taxonomy): domain Eukaryota; kingdom Metazoa; phylum Chordata; class Aves; order Passeriformes; family Ptilonorhynchidae; genus Amblyornis; species Amblyornis subalaris. Next base: position 655,519 of record JACAXG010000187.1, on the reverse strand, counting down.
TCGCAATTATCAACAAAAATATTGATTTGGTTGAAAAAAAGTATTACTCTGTTCATACTTTCTTGATTAAATAACAACTTTGGGAATTTCTGTTTTTTCTGATTGATAATAAAATATCATTCCTATTGTGCCTGCAGGTAAACTATCTTTCACAGAAACATGAATGTATTAATGTTCACATTATGTGGTCAAGAAAAAGATTCTCCTTAACAATGTTTTCAGATCAAAGAAATAACTTTGCTATTGAAAGTTCAAAACACTCAGTTATATTCTACCACAAATGGCATATTGAATATGAAAGTTTATTTTATCTACATGATTAAACCAGAGACAGAAATGACAGTAACCACTGATTAATTCCTAAAATATTTCACAGAACTAAGACTGCAATGATATAATTAGTCAAAACAAATTCAGTGATATGTTTAACCAGTTCTGAAAGTTATTCTTTCACACTTTCTTCCTATTCCTAAAACAAAAGACAAAAACCCCCCACCAACTTTCAGAACAGAAGGTTGTAGCAATTTATCAATTCCCTGAGCAGCAGGGCAAAATAGTCAATGCAATTAAAGACTATGTACTAGACCAATTGAATTCTCGTTCCTTGTGGAGCAAAGGGCTCTAAGTGTCAACAAACTGGCAGTGAAAGAAGAGTCAATTGGTAAAAGACCAATTTCATTTGTTTTTAAAATGTTCACAGGAAACTTACAAAGCTGAAAATGGACCAGTTTAATCCTCTTGTTGTGAAGCCCATTAACTGCTTTGTAGTAATCACTGCTCAGTTCTATGAAACTTTTTTTCTAATTGTGAATTATTGCTCCTTCATAACAACTTCAGAGATCATTGTAAACACTCATCCTCACTATTCTTTTCCCTCCACAATCCTTCAGGATGCCTTGTAGGACACCTTTCTGTCATATCATGAAAAGGATGATTTCATTCATTTAGTAAGATGACACCAATGGATTCACTTCACTTTTGTTGATAAAAGCTGTTCACATCAAAAAGGAAAAAAAATGAGGGAATATTGAAAAAAGAAAATTATATCATAGAAAACATAATAAAAGCACAACAAGTACAGCAGATGGGACATACCTGCTTCCCCAAAGTAGAATCAAATCTGTCCAGAGAGATAGTTATATAATTCCTTTCCTAAAACATCTGATTTTAGAGATTTTAAAAACTCTGCTACCTTTCCTTTTAGCTTGTCTAAACTAAGTATCCACCACTGATATTTGGTCCCATTTGTTCTTCTTGCTCCCTTTCTCCATCTCCTTCCCCCATGATCACTCAGACCACTTTGGCTGCAGTTTCACCCTTTTAAAGCTTCTTTTCATTAGATTAACAAGTGAACTCATCTCAGTATTGTCTCCAATATTTTTTTCTAAACCTCTTTGCAATTTTTACTATCCTCAAACTCTCAAGTTGAATCCACAAAGAGCTGAGTAGAGCAAAAGGACTACTTTAAAAATTTCATTTTAAACATTGTTCTTCATGGCAACTAATCCTGGTTTATGTCTCTGTATGCCTTTTCATTTTGTTCTCTTTTTATCCCGAGCTACTGTTTGAACAATATTAACACAAGAGGTGTCAGCTTAGCAGTAGAATTTTAAAAGTATAATATTACTTAGTATGATCATTTAAATAACTTGCTTTCCCTATATTGTAGGTTTTAAAAGCCTTTAAAAACTTTATTAGTATTGTATATAATTAATAACAATTGAATCTTTCCCTTTAGAAACCTAGAARTGTTATTGCAATGATGTAGCATTTACCATTTAGTCCCTTCTGATRAAAAACACAATTAACCTTAGCACACCTACCATCGAATTGTTAGTAAATTGTCAATACTGTATCTTCCATAATTATCAGCTTAAATAAAAAATAACAAAATTAAAAATTCCTTCCTCCACAATTTGCTTGACTACACCACATAGACTGAGGTTAAACAAAGGTAATGTTTAAATATCACAAAAAAACACCCCAGTTTAAAAAATATGAGCAAGAATTTAAGCATAGGTTATTTCAGAAAAATAAAAATTCACACACAAAGTATTTCATACATCGTGAATGCAACTCCAGTAACTCAGTATTTGTGCTAATGGAGACAGCATGTGAGTGGACCTGAACACAAAGTGATGGTTTAACACCGCAATATCATGCAATATATCCCTGTGAATGATAAACCACGAGAAAATATCCCACAAATAAAACTCCATTTAATGATCTTATAGAGTATTTGCAAACCCAGGAGTATAAATTCCCATTGGTAACCTTATGATAAAGCACCTGTGCATTGCCATTATGCACCCAGATTTTACTGGTTTCCTTAACAGATTAAATTCTATGATATGAGAATATAATTTGAATTTGCCATCTCAAAAGAAATCAGTTTATTATTTCAAGTTAAATTGTTACGAGAATTATTATTATTATTATTATTATTATTATTATTATTATTATTATTATTTAAACAGAAGTCCTGCCCTTTTTCCATCTGACTACTACACCAGGTGTGGAACAAACAGCACTAAAGCAACTTCCTCAAACTGCACCAGCCAAGCATAAAGAAAAATACAAATGGAATGTGAGGCATCTTAATGGAGTAAACAAAATTGTAACAGTAACAATGGTACCGTGCAATTTAATCTTCCAGCTGCAAAATGATGTTTTGACAGACTAATAACTGTTCACTGCACTGTCATTCCACCGAAAGATTCAAACTGAAGGTGAAGAACCATTAGGGTGGCCAGGAGGGTAACAGAATATGAATCTTAAATGCAAAGAATAGAGCTTGCTTGGCTGGGTAAAAGGCTGATAAACACCAGGAAAAACTTCCTGGAAAAAACACCGGGAAGAATGAAGAGCAACTGATAAGTCATAGAAAATGGCTGCACATGATAACAAATATGTTGAAGCAGAATGATTACATATGGAAATAAACTATTTTAAGTTCAAATCATGAGGAAGTCTATTTCTTAAAACAGATAGATGAGTTTATGAAAACATTTTCTTGAAACATCAGGTAACATATCTGGATAATGGAAAAGATTACTGTCAGCCCTAAGCCCATATTAATAATATGTCAGAAGAGCACTTAATTGTTCCATGTGCAAGACTTCAAGCCCAGTACATAAAACTTATAGCCCTTCACTTTTTGTAAATTACTATTTACATCAGCAGTTAGTAAAAAGAAGAATAATTTATTTTAATAAAAATATTAATAATGGAATCAAATCTTGAATAGAATAATACTTAGTATGCATGAAAACCAAGGACTGAGAAGTTACTGTTTCTTTCCCTTTCAGAAATTACCTTAAACACAAAATTATAGATATTGTTCAGGTCCAAATAATGAATACAGAAGATGAATCAAAGAAAAGCCAAAATAAGACCATAAAAGACAACGGACTGTCGAAGAATAGAGTGATTATATCCATGTTCAAGATGTTTTCAAGTAGCCCTTATCTGTATGAACTTCGAATAAAATTCAAAGGAAGTGGAAGTAAGGAGATGAGTATCAGTCTTTACAATGAAACAAAGATCCAAACATATCAGATTAGTGTAATTTTCCCAGCTCCTCAGGATGCCTCGTCTAGTTAGAATGGAGAAGTGAATTGATTACATTGCAAATAATACAGCTGCAATTGATTTTTCTTTCCCACCACTTTCCTTACCACAGATGAATACAGCTAAAAAAGATTTTCAAAACGAATCAAAGGCTGTGGTTCATGTCCACAGAATATAAATGAAGTGTTATTAGTTTAGAAAAAACAAAACAAAACAAAACAAAAARCTCCAAAAACCAAAAAAAAGCAGTGTAATCATTTTACAAAAAAAAGCATCAGCTTACAGTAGTTAATACAGGTATAATGTGAATTAAATAGCTTTTTGCTTTTTCTAATGCCTAAAGAGAGGGCAACAGCTAAGGAAAAATCTATTACTGRTACACGTGGGTCTTAACCACGAGAGTGCTGATATACCTGTTACTTAGGGCAGAACACACATCTTTTGTTAATCCTCACCAAAGAGCTGCCAAAAGCACTTCAGAATGTCACTGAATGCCTTCATTTTGGCATGGATGCAGTGACACCACACTCATGCTAAGGAGTGCTGCAATAATACATCCCCAATGAGAAAGCAGAGCCAAAAAGTTCCTTTTAAACCTTTGAATATACATTTTCTGAATCCTTTCTCCAGTGACATGTCACCTGCTACTCTGCAAAGTCTAACAGTAACAATAAAAAATTGCAACTCTTCTACCCTTATATTTCAGTTTAAATGCAGTTTTACAATATTTCCCCCTTTTTATCCTTGCTGCTACTGAAGATCACAATCTTTTACGTTGGAAAAAACCTCTAAGATCATTGAGTCAAACCATTAGGAGATTTACTCCATCCTTCCTCTTTCCATTCTCTAGACAGTACACACATGCRCTGTCAAATTTTCAATATAGGAAAGTATATTTAAATAATCATGTCAGAAAGGGGGACAAAATGGCTATCCAGATGCCATTTAAGTAATATTTTTTCTTTACGAAGGCAGATATAAATATTTGTCTCAAAACACCCAACAGCTGGATAAATACCAAAAGAAACTGTCTTGTATTTATATTATACAAGTGATTATTTAAATAATGACCTCAAATTTTGAACTATTTTCATTCATTTTAAAACCTTGGAGTTGGAGGGACTTTCAAGGAGAATGCAGTGAATTGCACTGAATTCTTGGTATTGATCTTAATTTCTTCTGTAAATTCGTTGAACTCACATTTTTACCATACAGTAAGTCATTAACTTAGAGAGAGGGCAAAGGATGGGTAAGTTGCAGAGAAAATGGAGTCAAAGTCTTCTCAGAGGTGCACAGAAAGAGGATTAGATACAACGGACAGAACTTGCAACAGATGCAAGTTAAAAAAATGTCTAGACAAGGATCTGAGCAATCAGATCTTACTTTGAAGTTTGCCCTGATCTGAGCAGGGAGTTGGACCAGTGACCTTGAGAGGTTCATCTATAAACTATTTTCTGTTTCCCAGAGTAAGAACTTCTGACACTTCCACCAGAGATTACAAAAACTCTATCAACGAAAATTAGTCATTACTATAAACCTCTCCCAGGCACACAACAAAGAATTTCTCCAACACTCCCACTGAGAATAGAACAAAACCAAAATTACCTTAAACAAAAACAATTCAAAGCCTGCACAGAGGTGGTATTAGAAGACAAATGAGTAATGATGATTCTGTACACATACAAACAGCCTTTATTTCACTCATTTGAGAATATCTGACAGCTTGAATGGTTTTTCACTACCTGGCCTGGTAGTTAATATGGCAATTTTAACAAGACTGCAATCTCTGTAACAATGTCAGTCTTGTGTATTTTTCTTGTCACTGTAAGGAATAATAATAAAAAGAAAAGATAAGAAAGCAAAATGAGGACATCGTGAAACAAAAACAAAAAAGGAAGGAAAGACACAAGATTCATCTTCCCCCAGTTTTTTGTAAAGTATGTTAATCAAAGGCTAGCAATGAAACATGAGAACAATGAAAAAAAATCAAGTAAGATAAATAATAATGTAGGACTAAAATAGAAAAATCTGTAGAGCACGTTGGTCTAAAAATTCATTTTATCAGCTTTAAGAATAGATGTGTCCAAAACAAGTATTCCATAACCAGCAGTTCTTATACATTTTCACAGCAAATCACTACACTCCAATTCATGCCTACACCTCTCAACCAATTCCCAGCAACATCCATAGCAATATAAGTAGCAGAACTTACAATGCTTCTGGATACTTCCCTGTTTCTACATGCAAAGAGATTGTATTAATCCTTCTGGCAAAACCCCCACTTTGAGAAACTAGAATAAAAATTCAACATGGCACTTATTAAACTTTTAACTAATGTAAAATGTAACTGCAAATAGAGATTCGCATTTGTAGAAATGTGTTTCTAATGCAAGACACTGCAAGATTCTTGGATCCCAATTTACCAGTGTTATTTAAAGCTTTTGTTTATAAATGGGAAGAAAGCAATATCATCATATTTCTATTTGGCATGCTGAGGAAAGAAAGTGAAAATCATGGGTCACTTACAAAGCCATGTGTATTGGAGGATAAGGGGAAGGTGAGAGTAGTAAAAACTGCATTTGATAGTATAAATGTGCAATCAAAGAATCTTTCTCAAGGATGTTATTCTGGACTTAGTGACACTGAAAAACATTTGCGGTTATGGGAGATAATCATTAAATTCCCAAAGCTGTGATGAAGGGGCTATGGAACTCCTAGGTGTACAGAGGAAAATATTGAATGTAGCAAAAAGGATGGAGTGGAGTCCCAAGAAGAAAGAGCAGGAAAGATGGAGCTAAGGCTCCTCTGCTTCCCTCAGCACAGTGTGTTCATGGGGAAGCTGCTGAAAACCTTTTTCCGCCCCCTCAAGTACATCATTAACTCTGCATCCAAAACAGATGCAATCACGCTTGGAAAAGCACACCCAGTTCTGGCTTCCACAATTCCCAAAGGATACTGAAATATTGGAGAGTTCAGAGAAAAGCCAAAAAAAAGGTGATAGAGTACACAGTATTTGCAGCAACATCACATTCTATACAGGAGGAAGCTCTCCTTTTTAGCATTAAATTGTATTTCAAGAATAGCCCATGGAAAGCTACACTTACCATGAATCATATGTTTTTAAACAGTGGCAACAACTGACAGTCAGAACTATTTAGTAGAAGTTAAGTGCACATCCTCTTTTTAGAAATATTTAGGGCAAGAGTGATTTTTTTTTTTTAAATATATGGTCTGGTTCAAACTGCAATTAATTTATGAAAGCCTATGCTTTAGTTTATGTCTCATTTCAAATTATATGAGCAAAGCAGCCCCTTCTGGATTTATCATCTATGAGCTGTAACACCTAGGTAGCAATGAAATCAAGTGCTTACATGAAAAAGTAATGACAAGTAACTAATGTACTTAAAGCCAGATTTTTAAAAAAAGCAGATGACCTGCAAACTCCCTATCCTCTTGCTTAATATGCTTATCGGGCTATCTGTGTCTGATAATTGTTTGTACTGTCTCCCTGAAGGCACAAAATATGTTTGTCTAATATAGACCAAGCAGTTTATGTGTTTTCTTTTGGTTTCTTCAAAATGCATGAAATTAGCTGCCTGACAATAAAGAATTCAAGAGATTTTTTTAAATTACATCATTATAACAATTTAAAGGTCCTTAAAGCATTTCAAAATAAAACAATCAGCATTTCATAATAAAAATGAACAGAATYGTGACCCTAACAACCTCTTCGGGTCTGAACAAGTGAGGATTCACACTATAATCTAACAAAGAGCACAGCAGCTCCCCAGTATTTGCCCAATTAACAGCCACGTTTGCAGGTCTGAGCTTGTCTTCTTGATAAACAMAGAACTTGTGATTCTACTCAACTTCGAGCTATTCCTTCTGCATTTCTCAGGAAATGCATTTGTGGACTGGGATTTCCTCACATCRTCACATTGGTTAGCTCAGCTCAAACCATACATGCATTAGTTAATCCATGAGGAACCACAGAATGGCTTTGGATTTTTAAATCCTGGAGTCTCACTGACTAATATTTTCATTTTGTTATTTCATCACAGAAATTATTACATCGGCCAAATGGTTAAAGGATTAATATCAAGCTTTTCGAATAATAGAGGTCTACATGAAATATCATGGCAACAAAAAGACTTTAAAGAGGTCCTAAAGATCAATATCCAGCAACTACTTTCCATTCTCAAAGATTGTCTTTTAGTAGCATGTATGAAGCTCAACTCCTTGCATCTGTGACTGCAATAACTCCTACACTTTAGAGTGCTATCRAAAATAGTGGTTCACTAAAATAAACATTCTTAAGCACAAAAGTCTGCTTAATCTAAGGTAGAACTCCTTGCACTAAGGATGCTGACGACACCTGAGCTCACTCCTGAGAATGTTTCTGCACATAAAACAGTCTCAACTTTTGAAGCTTCAGTGCTTTTGGAAAGCTGGGATTTAGAGAGCCCTGCAAACTCAGCTGTAAGCATTCCTACAGTTTTTAGCTAGTTTGCCAGGGCCTGAGGAATTAAGCTCTAAGCAAAACCCCAGAGCTATATTTCCAGCCAGAGTTGTCAAGGCTACCTAGCCCTGGAAGGTACTTTTCCCAGGTTCACTGGCTCAGAGACAGTTCACCAGGACACACACCTGTTTTAGACAGGAGACCCAGTCAGTTCAGGGACCTGAGAGTGACAGTTCAGAGCTGCCTCACCGGCAAAACCTCTTGTAGCCAGAGGAGCTTAGGAAAACCAAGAGCTTCTCTTCCCAACTCTGAAACTCCTGTCCGTGTCGGGACCACAGTGATGTTGGTGAGGCTTACAGGATCATCACCACTACTCAGCAGATGTGGGGCTCTTGAGAAGCTTTCTTCACAAACACCCTACATTGCAGTTTTTAATCTGATTTTGGGCCACTGACATCTTCTTTAATAAGAAATGTTGAAAAACATGGATTTGGCAAAAAATCCAGATTTAAACAAAAATACAAGAAACAGGAATCCTGTACATTGTCCCCATTTATCTATAAAATCCTGATCAGAGAGGGCAACTAAGGTTTCTAGAACTGACAGTCATGATAAATAGTTTGAAAATATCTATTCTCTATCACCAGCTTCCTATTTCCATTCTGATTCCCTAWGAGCCAAACATTTACCTTCAAATAATTYTGAAGCCACTGTGTATGACCTTTATAGGCTTCTGCAGTTTAACAAGGCATGGATGTGTTCTTCAGGGAGAATCTTAATCTTTCAAAGTTTTTTTTCTTGCTATTGAACAAAAGGCTTCTATACCTCACCATATGTTCTCTCCCCCAAATCCCAAGCTGAATAATTGATTTATTTTCCTATAGCTAATCAAAAGTCCTGAACAAACATAAGCTATCTTTAAGCAATATTTTCTTTTATTTCATTCTAAGTTCTCTAGGTAAAATTTATTTAAGTATGTAAGAGAAACGGAAATTCCAGAAAAAAATCTCAATATCTACTTGCTAAATGTCATAGGCAGATAATTTTTATTAGGAAATACCATATCTGTATATCTCTATTGTGTTATACAACCACCAGTAGATGATGCCTTGGTCTGCCTGGAAAAGAAAGCCCTACACAACCGGCGCATCAGTTACACGAGTTCTTATCTCAGACATTCAAATTATACACCAATTAAAACTATGCATCACTGAGGACTAATTATCTCTTAATTAGGTATTTTGGTTCCCCTAAATCATCAGCTGAACTATTAACAGGGCTTCTGCTTTCCGAGAAATATATCAACTATGTTAAATATTTACAGATATTCTGGTAGTTCATATTAAGCCTTTTCTAAGGTGATTGGAAAAAGAAATGCATCAGGAAGAATAAAGAAATTAAAATTTATATTTATTGGAGTGGTGTAGAAGTTGGCATGATATGGTTGGCAACCTTGTTCTGGTATATTTTAACACAAATGTTAACTGTTTTACCATTATTTAAAGTAGAAAAGGTATAATGTAATCATCAGAAAACGTCTCYTCATTTTAGCAATACGTTAGGATTCACGGGAAGCTTTTTGCAAAAGTGCTGTATTGGATTTGGGCACATCAAGCTTTTGGGGAATATTATACAGCATTGGGATTTATTCTCCATACAACTGACCTTGCAACTACGAGGAAATAAATTATAGATATTACAGCTAGTCCATTTTCCAAGGCAGGAACCTGTAGGTTTCTGGTATTATGTCTGATTACCTCAGAAAGAAAAAAGGTAACCATAATTACTGTAACAATCCACATTTGGGCAGTAATTTTTAACTACTTTATACRATGCAATAATTGTACATATAACAGAAATACCTGTAATAATGAAAGCATGACAGAATTTTTGACAATGGTATTCAATGTGTTGTAAAACAGAATGGAGTTTAAAAAAACCTGACAAAATACTAAACACTATAACACAACTTTCCTTCCAAATCTTTTCAAAAGCACTGTAGATTACTAAATCTGTTGTTATTTGAATCAGTTCCTTCCTACATTCAGATAGGAACTTGCGTTTGCACTTCTTCAGTCTCATGTTCCCACCTTACTCCTTTTGGCCCTGCAATTTCTCTTCCTTCAGAGTCCAGGACTGCTATGACCTGGTGCATAACATGAGCACATTAAGATTAACTTTTGCATCCAGCTTCGTTGAGGATAATTTTCACAGCAAAGTGGAGGATGAGAKAAAATGGCCTCAAGTTGAAATAGGGGATGTTTAGATTGGATATTAGGAAAAATASCTTCACGGAAAGGGTTGTCAAGCACTGGAACAGGCTGCSCAGRGCAACAGYGGAGTTACCATCCCTGGAGGTATTTAAAAGATGTGTAGATGAGGCACTTGGGGGCATGGCTTAGTGGTGGACTTGGCAGTGTTAGGTTAAGGGTTGGACTTGATGATCTTAGAGGCCTTTTCCAACAGAAATGATTCCATGTTTCTAAGTTAATTATTATTATTATCAATCCTGACTTTTCCTTATGATCAATACCATCACCTTTATTAAAAACTGAAACTATGTATATATGTCCAGTTTAGGGTATAGCTCAACCATCTATAAATGAATCCACCCTGTACTGCAGGTCGCCTCCTATTCCTGGCTTTTCTTCTGTTCTTACAGAATTTCCTGCACCTTGCAGAATTGTCACTAAATGGTAGTTCAATGGATTTCCCAGGTTTTGTTCTTGGTATACTACTGACAAACATGTTTTTAAAGAGGGATTTTATATTTACTGTAAGAAAACATCAAAGTTGTTTTGTATCCATTTCATCATCAATACCTGTTTAGTGTTTCAAGAATTATAGTGTCTCCATACATTGCTATATGCAGTTACTCAGCAGCCTCTATGAAAACCATTAAGGCACTTAGAAATTGAATTGTTCACTGTAAATCACAGGGATTAAATTCAGGCATGCAATCACTGGTGGGAGGAGGTTCTGTGCAAACACAKCTACATGTGGACAAATACACATTTTCCAAGCTAAGAGTCCAGAATCATGACCTTAGCAAAATTCAGAAAGGTCTTAAAAACCAAAAAGCTCTGATCTTTATTTCTTAATTTAGMAATTAGGTTTGTGCTACTATTGTAACTTCTAATGGCAGTGACCGACAAGTTTTACTTCTTGGAGCTTTTGCAACATATAAGTCACTCATGAATCTTAAAAATTCAAATGAACTCCAAAACAAAACCAAAAGAAGCTGAAATAAATTATACTACACAGCAAATTTTATTACAAGGGTAGATATGCTYCTTGATTTACATTACACTCCTCCTTCAGTTGCTACATGCAGGCTATTAACAAGGGAAAGAAAATCAATTTTGAAACAGGAGCCAGTAAACTGAAAGAACACTAGTTTCAGCTTAAAAAAAAATCACTTGAAAATTTATATGTGAAGGAGTTTTGATTATTTGTTGTGCTACATACAAATAAAATGTAAATCTTCACCATAATTCATTATTCTGTTCTGGTATACAAACTAATACAGGGTGCCAAAGACAGTTTTCATCAGAAACAGCAGTGCAGAAAAARCCAGAACTCCAAGTAGGCTTGCTTTAGGATATTAAATTCCTTTTTTCCAAAACATCTAGACATTCTACATGTACACCAACATCCTGTCTAACTTCACTGCAACAATAATTGTTTTATGYTGTGGAAACACGTTAGTTTAACTATGCTATGTTCAAAAATGTATAACACAATTTTTTTTTCATTAAACACAAACCCAATTTTGCCAGACAGTGCTTTGCTGTTGAGGCTGAACCTTACAATTTAAACTGACCCTCCCAATTAAAACTCAGACACTTGTGAATCTTTCATTTACACTTTAGGGAAGAAAGGAAATAACTAGCAGAACAGTTATTATTATCTCCAGATGCAGCTTGAAAACTGGTATAAAATYTTGCTGCTCAGGCACAAGTTGAGATCAGACTCACAAGTTTGACAGTTATAAAGAGATATAGGTGCAGGAAAGCAGCTGATGTGGAAGCAGGAATGTTATTGCTGTCCTTAGGGACAGTGATCAGCCGAATAGCCAGGGCAGCGTTTKAAGGGTATTTGCTTCTTTCCTATGCACTCACTGCTTTTCAGAATATGGGAGCAAATAATGAAAAAAAAAAAAAAAAGGAAATGCATCTGTTACCAGCTTAAATGACAAAAATCCCTTGCCATAAAATTAGTTTCCTGAGACTGAAGAACATGTTGTGACTGCTGTTATTAATATTTGCATAGCTGTCAGAAGCCCAAGCTTTATGACTGCTTACTACTTCAGGGACCATTGACCACTATTTGAGGTGCTGGCTACAGTCTGAGTTACTGCTTTTCAATAAATGTTACAGCCTTCAAATTCCATTACCAGTGGAGTCTGAATTACATCTACTCAAAATAAAATAAAAATGAGCAGAAACAAGTTGGGGGCTTTGTCACATATTCTGTTCAGAAATGCAGCTGATTTAAGGCAAGAGCATTTTTTCACAGAGTCCTGTTTTAGTGATATATATGACACAGTGCACCTAAAGAGCTGSGACTGTCAAAGACAGTCAAATGTAAGTCTGGATGATAAATCATGTCCCCCTACTTGGACATTTGTTAACATCTGTTAACAATGATATTTTACACCGATTCCCTCTGAAAAGATGCTTTTTTGCATCTTTTTTAAGCAACTACTGTTCCTTATCAAAATCTGGCCAGTTAAGCTTAAGGGTCTTTATCCATCCCTATTTTCCAGTCAACTCTGAATAACAGGAAATGGAGAAAAAGTGTGGTATAAGCTGTTCCAGTAATTCAGCAGGGAAATATCCAACATTTGTGTGCCGGTGTGTAACTACTACATAGTTCTGATAAAAAACTGGTACCTGCCCATGTCACACCCAGGTCAACAGACAATAGATCTATTTGTGGAAACAGCTCTAAGCTGAAGATGTCCTACATCACCACCTTTCTAATGACCCCTTATGCAACTATGCCACATTTCTGCTTCTCCTTTCTTCAAGGAAGAAGAGATTTTATAGCTAAATAAAATGCCTTTAACAGCAAGAAATTTAAATGCAACATTTCCCCTTGAGGGCTGCAGAGATCACTCAGCTGTGTGCCCATGGACAGAAGGGATCCTACAGTACATTTTTATACAGAGAGCAGCAGTACCTCTGAAACTGAGAATTTCCTACATAGTTTCTATGTTTGGCAAGTAATTCACTGCTATCCAGTGCTGAGGAACTTGTATTCTGAGGTGATTAGGATCACCAGTGACATCAATAAAATGTGTCAATGCCTAGTTGCTGGTGGAGTTATCACATGCCAGCACATCTTAAGAAACTTCTTTTATTGACACAAATCACCACATACTCGTCTTTCAAAGCCAAGAAATCATATATCAAAAGAAGGTATTTTGTATTAGAGTCACCAGAGATTTATTAACATTTTGGAAACAAAAATGCAAGCTTGCTGAATAGGTACCATGCATAATAAAACTACCTGAGGAAGCAGCTGTGAGCCGTTGATCCAAATAAACAACCACCTGCTGGGATGGACAGTTTTTCCTTATAGTCATGAAAATCTTGGAGATAAATGAATGCAAAAGTAGAGATAATACAGGGGACTTTAACAGAAAATGAAACTAAATGTCTTGTATTACGAGGAGGGCTGCTTCTTTTCCTACAGAAAATGAAATGGGAAGAGCASTAACACCAACACCCAAACCTTCCCAATGAAAGACCCAAGTAATCCCAGCTCCAGTGCCAGCATAACAGGAGGCACAGGAGCAGACTGGTAAAATGCATATCAATATCACAACTTCAAATAGCACTTACAAAGGAAGTAAGGTCACTACTTCTGCTTCCTTAGGAACTCACTCTTTATATAATGTATTCTCGACAAGTTGTGATGAATATTGGAAACACAGCAGACTGGTACTCAGACTGTACTTGAAAAATGCTCAGTGTGCTGGAGTACTTAGTCCTCTAAGTATTATGCAAAAGGCATGTGCCAAATTTCATGTTGCTACCTTACTTATTAAATGAACAGAATACCTCTCAAGGAAGTCACAATAATTTCCTTAGGTCTAACAGGATTAAACACATCCTTCAGTACTGTATACAAAACATCACTATGTTTTTACCCAACATGATATGAACAATGCAGTGTGACCATTTTATTGAAAGGGTGCAAACAGTTCAGTGCCTAAGGCCACTTGCACACAGGCCAACTTCTGTGGCATCCAAAACCCTGCACTAGAACACACAGCCAGCTCTCTACTTACCAGAGAAAGGCAGTGGTGGCTAATTAAGGCAACTGCTTCCCAAACCATTTGAAAATTAATTCAGAGACCATCTAGAATAGTTCTCCATTTGAAACTAGAACTTAAATGCATCTGCAACATCTTGACTCTTTCAACGAATCATCAGTATAACAGCAAAATCGTTTTTGTGAGAATTATTGTCTTTTAAATAGACACTAATATAATAAGAGACTAACATCAACCACTTTTGCATATTGTGAAGGTGAAATCTGGTATGCCAAGAGATGTAGATGTAGAAGATCATAACTACTAGAACTGTGAACCAATTTAGTACTGAGTTTGGAAACTTCAGCTGCTGGATTGGAATGAACCATGACTTCCTACTCTTAACCCTAAGTCATAGAAGTTTCATATACTTTTAAATTTTCTTTTATACGCAGAATCTTAAGGTTAACATATAAAACAAAACCTGTTTTCTCTGAAAAGCTCCCTACTCCATTTATCATTTGAAGATGTTATCTACTACTAGAGCACCAAAACATAAGAAACATATAGGGGTAATGTGAGCTTCAGATATTTTCTTGGAAAAGAAAACATTACAGCATAAAAAAGGCTGAGGGCTAAATAAAAATCTTGTTCATTTAGGAAGGCAAATATAGAGGACAATATTAACATCCCAAAACAGTTTCCCTAACTGGACCTTAGCTTTCCTTTTCCAGTGCATAAAATTGAGTGACTTAATTCCTAGGTGGAAGAAGATTTTTATGAAAAATTAGCAGGGCAGGAAAGGGATGCAATAGTCAAGCACCAGCACCTCTGAGGCGGAACTGTCCAAACTGATGAATTTCAATGTGCCTCAAACAGAAATACAGAAAAAAATCTCTGGAACCATGGCAGACAACGAAAATTCTGATTTTAAAGAAAAAACAAAAAAAAAGGAAAGCTGTAACCAATGATCAGAGATTCCCTTCATGAGGGTGTTAAGCTGCAGTGGAAACAGCACAAGAAGGAGCTGAGATCTGCCAACATCTGACACAGAGCTGCACGTCTCAGGAATACATCACCTTAATAAYGTTTGTCTTACAATGATGGTACAGCCACCTTCCAGTCGTAAAGGTGAAAGGAGAGTGTAATGCATTTACAGTTGAAATTGCTTCATGGATTCGTTTAAGAAGCCTGTTTGGCAATTGAAGTTGTTCTATCCTTAGAAAGTGGGAGAGAGTGTAAAAAAATACCCCTAATACAAAGAGTAAAAGCATGCAGTTAGTTTTCAGGGTTTGTTTTTGTTGTTTTTTTTTTTATAAACTAGTACATTCATAAATGTTAGTAAGCTGCACAACAAGTTYGTCCTTTGACACTGTGTAACATATTTGCAGTTAACACACATGTATGATTAAGAAAACTCTAGCTTTACTTAACACACAAAAAAACATTTCTCTGACAGTTTACTTCGAAGATGACTGCTTTAAACCAGGACACTTTATCTCATATATATGTGTAAAAATCAGGTTCTGTATCTTAGACAAAACATGGAGGGGTTTTTTCCCCACTAAAATGTGTAATATTTGCAATTATGATTTACTGAGAAGTATTTTGGGCTTGTACTTGTTTCTGGAGTAAATAACCTGGAATTATGAAATTTTATTATCATTTTAACAATTTAATTATTACGAATTAATTCCATAAGGGAGTTATAGTCAAAAGCTGTTTATCCACATAACAATCTCCTTCACTGATGCAGGGGACTCAGTATTCACAAATGCAGCCCTAGGAATGGTAAGTATAAATATTGCTGGAACTTCAGAGGCCAGGGAGGAATCAAGATTGCATTGATTTTTTTGAGTCTGCTACTGCACAGTATCTCAGTACTCCAGAAAATACTGAATGAAATTGATTCCAATGAAGTCAAAGAAGAACATAAATTTTAATAAAATACACTTAGTCTTAACTGAAATCTGTGATATTGCAATTTGATACAGTCGTTCAACATTTGAAAAAATCAGAGGCTAGGAAAGCAAATCATTAGCAAAGGACTACATTCAAATATCTAGGTACATACATATTTGTATGCCCTTTTTTATGCTTACATCTAAATGCTTGATTTTGAATACAAATAAACACATGTGTTCAACAATTTTAACTCCAGATTTTAAAATGAACAGCCTGGAGTCTGATTCACTACTAAATGCAAAAGCACAGAATCATGGAATGGTTTGGGCTGCAAGGGACCTTAATAACCATCTTGTTTCAACTCCCCTGCCATGGGCAGCAACACCTCCCACCAAGCCATTTTGCACAAAGAGCCATCCAGTCTGGCCTTAAAATCATACTATGATTGACATCATAATATAATTCTTATACACAGAAAACACAGCATGCAAATAATGCTATTTGTATACCTTCTGTACGAGTGAAAGCGTGAAATTCGATGTAAAGCTAAAATAACAACATCTCTAAAAGCACAAACCAGTCACTAACCTGTATTTTGATTGGCCAGGAGAAATTGCTGACATAGACATAGAAAGTGATGTTGGGGTTGCTTCGAAAGTTAAATTTTTCACAGGAAAAGCTGTCTCTGTATTCCTTAATATTAGCCTTGGAAACAACAGGAATCTCTTCTCCAGATATTGTTCCAGCTAAAAAAAAATTTAAAAGCCCAGATGTACATATACATATTTGTGAAAAATAGTAATCATCATTAAAGATGCCAAAGTTAATTTGTATAAGAAACTTAAATTCTCAATTACTTTTGGCGTCTTCACTCCAAAACTTTGATAACCCCTTATTATAGTTTACAGAGCACATTAGGTACATTTAATAYAGATACAGAGAATTCACAAGAATTGTTACTTTGGTTTCAAAAAATTATATATGAATCATAAAAGTGACAAAAAGTAACATGAACTTTACAAGAAAGTTATTATTGTCAGCTATACAGATAATATGTTTTCCTCCATAATTTACATTTCATTTCAATAAAAACTCATGGCTCAATAAAACCTGAATGTGAGTTTGTCTACATCTTACATTTTTGCTGTAAAGTTTTAATTGTTCATGAAAGCATTAATAACATAACTACTAACAAACGTTTATCAGTTCTTGCAAATATATGTGTGACTGAGCTAAGTTAAAATAAAGGAATAAACAGAATTTAGTAACTATGGTATGTTAAAATACTTCAAAAACGCATTGATGAAGAAATTCGTGAGTTTAAGAGAAACTCTGAACCTTCTTTAACAAGATTTTTTTTGTAATGATTTCACTTTAAGCATCATGCCTCTCCTTGGATGTGTTTTCAGAAAGTCAATAGAACCAATTCACAAAAACTGTCTAAATAAAGCTTCTCTTTCCTCTTCTTAAAACAAAGAAGAGTAATGGGGTTCAAAGTTGGAGAAAAAATAGATAAGCAGCTCCTTTTATCAGCATACACAGAAGAACTTTATTGTTTGATATCAATGTTAAGGTTAATAATTAAATTTTTAGCTTGAACACTGAAACAAAGAAATAAAATCTCAGTCTCTGCAGTAGTTAAGGAAGCAATTTATCTTAATTAAAATCACAGCATTTCATAACACTGTCATTTTAAAAATTTAAATAGGCTACAAGCTTTTCCTACCAAAGTAATTTTAATTGAATAGGAGAGAAAGTCAACATATTAATGAAGCTTTATTCAGATTGCAAATTATCATCTGAGGTTTAAATAATATAATTAATAATGGCAGAATGATAATGGCAAAAGAACACATTTGGTAAAGTTTTATTATCAAAATTAGCAACAAAGAGACAATCAGGTTAACATAACTTGAAGGATCATGAAATCATTTGGGGGAAAAGTCATCACACCAAAATTCACTCTCACCTGTAGATCCAACAGACCATGTAATGTTGAGGTTAAAGTTGTTTGATGCATTAATTGATATATCCAAATTTTTATTTGACTAGGTAAAAAAAAAAAAGGGGAAGTTAACAAAATGTATCAGAATGTATTGCATGTAACTCTATTGCACATAACTGAATATAGCCTTTTAATCATCTGCTTTTCGTTTTAAAGATAAATAGAAATGGTAATAATCCACTGCCAAAGGCAATTCTCTCTTTTGCTTCAGTAAGAATAGGGTACAATTCAACACAAAACTACACCAGCTATYCTTTTAGATTGTCCTAAAAATGATAAAATAATTATCTTTATAAAATTAAAGAAAAAATACATGGCAAATGCCTACATTTTAATCACAAGTGAAAAATCACTTTTCTCATCTAACAAAATTTCTTARCTGAAGGGAACAGCCCTTCAATCCATCTCAGGAAGATACTAAAACTTGTTATTTATGGGAGCAACAATAAAATAAACCAACTGATGATTTTTCAGAGTATTGATTAAGCTGAAGTACATCTACCATTTAGAAAGTGTTCTCAATGAAGGCACTGGACTAATTTTTCAGCTCTCAAAAAATTTGATCTCTAAAACCTTAYAGACACTTGGAATACCTTTAATCGATGTCAAATACAGTGGAAACCTTAATTATGACTGTCTAAAACTTAACTAAAATTATGAACATTTTCTCACCTGTTCTGGATTTGCTATAAAGTTTATGGCAGTGTGATGGCGATCATCCTCTTGTAGTAAGCTGAAGGTAAACTGGTAATCAATCAAAAGGCTGTCTGTGGGCAAAACAAAAATTAAAAAGTGTATACATGTTAATTATATGTTATGCAAGCACTTGGAAATTTATTATTCATGYTTATTCTAAAAGTCATGGAGAAATCTACAAGTCAGAATTACTTCACTGTTGACGTATTTGCACTATAATGTCTTGAAACAATTAAAAAATGAAATTAAGTGAGCCCAAATTAAGAAAAAATAACTAAATTAAGAAACAGATTCTATCACAGAGTCAGAGCAGCGATTACACATAAGTTGAAATGACCATTCTTTGTGAAGTGATTATTCCAAAATAAAGCATCAACTGTTGTTAGTGTTATCAGTTTCCTAATTTCACCCCGGAATARTTATTCAATTACTATGTTTAAAAAATTTGGAAAAAGTTGCATCTACACTAAAATGATGTAGTATGAAGGCATGATGTTGTCGTAAATGACATTGCTAATAACTAAATGGCACAACGGAACTTTGAAGAGAAATTATGTGACCAAGTGTTTCCTTTCTAAATTGCCAGAATTTTAAGAGATTTTGTAAGTGGCAAGTGATATAAACTTTTCATACAAGAGACACAAGTGGTTGTTTAGTATTGCTCAAAAAGATTATTTTTCACTCCCCATTGGCATTTGTCCTACACAGTTTTCTTGCACCTTATGAAYGGAGCAGAGCCTGCCAGGCAGCTCCCACACACACTGCTCCTGTCACTGCTCACTAACAACCCACTGGGCTGGCAGAGGTGCAGAAGACAAGCAGCCATCTTCAGATGGTCCAAACCATGCCTAGCCCTCCCTGGAAGGAGCAGAATACGATTGGAACGAGTCAGAAGACATAAATTTTGAGCTGKCCTGTTGTGTTCCTGAAGCCGGAGGAATGAGATTAACCCTTACTTGGGTCATAGCTCAAGGAACGACTGAAAAGGAACTTTTCTGYGGGGAAAGGGGTAGAAGCAGACTCGTCAGGATGAAGCAGGTTTCCAGCACATTCATAATGTAAGGAGAAAAAAAAACAGTCCCCAAGAATGACTGTTGATGCAGTTCATAGAGGGAGCCATGTAGAATCCCAGCTCAAAATGTTCGGTGCAGTCATAGTTGAGAATCAACAGAGCCCTCAGAGATGCAAATTGTGATAGCAGATAAATAATCCTTGTGCAACAGACAACTGAACCAGAGGTGGGTGTGGGGGATGCATCTTGAATGCTCTGTCACATGGGCAGATATCTTCAGGTCCAAGAGAATAAATCTTCTAAATCTTTTACCATTACAGTTCTACAGGGATCAAAAGCTCCTATTTTTTCCCTCTGTCACAGGAAATAAGGAGGTGACTTATAAGCATGCATGATTCTGATTATTATTTTAAGGATGTTAAAATTTGGCAAGTCATCTTTGATGCTACAACCTAGTGAAACATTTTAAAGTACTATTTTGATCCCTGTCCTGCTGATATTCTACTAGTCACCAACACCACACAAGCAGTGTTACAAATAAAAAATATGTGATCATAGAAACAAAATCAGTAAATACAAAGAGAGTGAAAGATTAAGTCAAAGCAGAAAAAAAGCTGTGTCAGCCTTTTGTCGGATTCAATAGTTTGCTTACTGCTGACAATCACTTTTTCTGCAGCAACACATCATCTGAAAAAATACACTCTATTGTATCCTATGGGAAGGGTGACATAGAAAAAAAAAGCCAATGAAGGATGAATACAGCCCACTATATTGTCTCGCTAGTTAAAGAAAATTGGTTTCRTTTGGGGTTTTTTGTTGTTTTGGGTTTTTTTTATAGTGAGCATGGAAAGAAAAGTAGAAAATAGAGGTTCATTCAATCATAGAATCACAGAATGTCCTGAGTTGGAAGGGACCCACTAAGGAGTTACATGACTGGAATTACCATGACCTTCGAAGATGAGAAGTTCGCTTTCTCTATAATTAGCCACCACAGTTCCATTATTCARATAAGAATAAGCTGATCTAGATGTCTTAGATAACAAGTTTTGACCAGGTTTCTGCATGTTTATGAAGGTAAAAGCTGAATTAATATMAAATTAAAACACCCCATATATTTATTAATACTACTCCTATAGTTATGCAAATCTAATTAATGTCTCATTGACTCTATTGTGCCATATCTCCATGTTCAACAATGAGATTACCATTGCACCAGAACATATTTGAGGGTAACGGGACAGGAAAAGATGGCAAGTAAAGATTGACCCCTATTAAATGGATTATTAAACCCTCTCATAATCATGAGTGGCAAGGCCAAAGGGTTAGGAACAAGGTATAGATATGCTCAATCTCCCGATCTGGCCGACTTGGAGTCCCTCAAAATACAGAAGACTGCTTTAGCATMAACCTTTGCAAACAGATTTATTGCGAAGGTGTGGTGGACCAGCACCACAGAAAGCACTCCTGCAGAAATTCTGGCTACAGCCAGYGCTACAAGATGCAAGGAGCAGCATAGACAAGCCTGGACAAGATATTATTGATTTGCTCACGAGATATGGAAAATTACCACTTAAATATGCCACAGTCATCTTCGAAGCCTCTCAGAGACTGTGTCCTCTCAGAGATGCAGTGTCAGCCAAAAAATCAGCAGTTCCATAAAGATCCCATCATAAGACCAAAATTGGGAATAGACAACGACTCTTGTCTCCCAGTCATATGAATGAACACTCTTCTGCATACAAATTTTAAAAAAATCAAAGTCATTTACTTTTAAAACAATATAATTCCTTTTTTTCTGGGGTTTGTTGTTGCTGTTGTTGTTGTTTAGTTGTTTGTTCTTGGCTTTTTACAGTTATGTTTTCCTTGATAAAAGCCAACAAAATATGAACTTATTTTTCCAGGAACACAGGAAAAGTCCTTAAATTGATAAAAGAAGTTAAACAATGTAGTTCCTCATAAATTTACCACCTGTAAAAAATCAGAAAAATACCTCCATTTTTCTTATTGCATTTTTACCAGTTGTGACAGTACATTGTGAAAAACAGTGAGAGTTAGTCATGTATAGAGCCTTTTGCACCCAAGATACTCCGGAGTATTTTGTTGTGGTGTTAATTACTCCATTACTTAACGGTTAATCAATTAGATACTCCATTAATAGCAGTAAAGTTCATTATATAATCCTACACATTATCTCCTCTGTAGCATTCAAAAGCCTTGGACACCACAACTTGTGTTATTCAAGAGCAGCTCTGAGAGCCAAGACATGAACTCACTTTGGGATTCTTCAAAGTTGCCAAAGGACCTTTAAATTACACCGAGCCAGTCCTACAAACTGGGAAGTGAAGATCTTCTCTAAACTGTTCAGCAGCAGCACATTTCTTAGCACTAACAAACACAAATTATGGCCTCTAATTCCACAGAGACATGCCACAGGACAAATCATTAAATCTCTACCTGGGCCACAGACCGGGTGCTGCCAAGCAGAAACACTTGTCCCTTCACAGACGATTCTAATTCAGGGAAGATACCTAAAGTGTGTATGACTTGAATGAAGCAGACAGCACTGCCTAAATCCAGTTATGTGATTCAGCAGGGCAAATGAAAGAACTGACACTGAGCAAACATCCCTTCCCATCTTTCTCAGGACTGCAAAAGTATGCTGAAGAAATTTCATAGCTTGGAGAAAGGTTCACAAAACTTCAAAAAAGATTTGTCTGGACCTATTCTTAAGCTGAAGTCTCTAAAGTTAGATTTTATTAGAATATAAATCAGTAAAACTAATTTAAGAGGAAATTCAAAGTGAGAGTAGGAATTAAAAGGGATCATAAAGAAGACTCTCTACCCATTGCATCCTGCTGCTTTCTGTCTCACTATCCCTCCTCACTCTTTCCATCTGTTTCATTCTATACTTYAGGAGACTCTTCCCCCACATGTATTCAGCAGCTCTCAGGGAAAATATCACCTCCCTCTCCTCCAGAAAGCTTCACCTTCTACAGACTGCAGCAGGCAGAACAGCTTTCCTTCCCACTGCCAAACCTCTTCCAGAACATAACCCTAAAACATAATATATGCCAATGCATCATAAGTGCACATAAACTAAGCAGTTACAAAGTACATCACACCATATTTCCCCATTCATAGTGCCATTCCAACTAGAGAGCTCAGCCTCAAAATAAATACGAAATTTAAACTAAAATTCAGTTCTAAGACTATGACCTGTTCTGAATAGCTAAACGTATAAGTAGCCAAATATAGCTAAATGTAGAAATAGCTATTTAAGGTACATTCGGTATAYCCTGTTGATATATGTAGTTGTGTATATTTACAATTAGGAATTTAGAGAAGCCTGAAATTCTTCTCCATGTGTTTCTGTTTTTACTTTAAACCTTTACGAAGCCACCATAAGTACTTTTACCTTTTACATAAACACATGAGACTTTTTGTAAATGTTTCTGTTTACAAAGACACAGAACAAATCYAAGATACAGGTGACTCAAGCAGCAGCCAGAGAGAATTTAAAGAGCCACATTCTAGCCTATAATCTATAAACTCCTGGAACTTTTATGTCTAAAGTTTCACAGGAAAGGTTTGTGAGGACATAGAAACCTCTCCACGAACTCGGAGCCCACAGCTCAGATCTGAATTCCCCACCACACAGTATCTGGAATCCACAAGCTGCATATTTTTCAGCCAGGAGTCAGCCCAGAACGGTCTAGTATCTGTTTCCAGGCATTTTGTTTCATTTTATCTTTGAAATCATTGATTAAAGTAGAAAAAGAATGTTGGGACATAGGACCACGATACCATCCTGACATCATCAATGGTCAAATATAACAAGGACTTATTGAGTGTTTTCACATCTCTATTTTGATTTTTTTCAAAACCCTTGACTGCTTTCACAGTCAAAAGGAGTCACTAAAATCAATTCAAAATGCCACTAATGAGCACATGCAAGAACGCAATAATTAGGTGAAGAAAGATGTTTAATTAAATGAGGAAAATAAATTTCCAAGCAATCCTTTAACCCTGGTATTGCTGTTAATTTTCAAGAAACCACTCTGTTTCATTAATGAAGGTCAATGATTTCTGATGTGGTTAATATGGTTTAAYATGGAAGTTTTGTACTCATATCCAACAAGGAACAGACTGATTCCCACACTCAAACTTTTGCCTTGAAAGAAAACTGATTTTTAAAATGCCAGAATATTTCCAAAAGAACAAAGGCCAGACAGAAGTTCCTCAGTATTTCTAGAGTGCCACTACAACTCTGTGAGAATGYAGAATTACACTGGTAATCTTTTTTTAAAAACAGTCATTAAATTGAATATGTTTAGTATAAATTAGTGATAAATTTATATATGAAAAGGTATGTTACAGAGGAGTATTAAGACTGTAAAATGAACCACTACAATCAAGRGTGCCTGTAAATTATTTTTGGGTGAGTGCTCACTTAATGGGCAGCTATTCAACACTTTGTTCTAYGTTCAGTACTCAGTGTTGGGCCCATGCCTCATTTACTACGTGCTACACAAGCCCTTTTCTAAAGATGGAATTAATTTCTAATGTGGCTTTCTATAGTATTCATCACTATAATTTTCTAAGTTCTCCACAAAAGTTAATGAATTTGTTACAACATTACTGGAGATGAGAAGGCATTATGAGTCCCATTTTATAGGACAGGAAATGAAACAAAGAGACCAAGGACAAAACCATCCATTAAACATGAGCAGCCAATTTGAAATACCTAGAGTTTGATTTTTCATAGTATTTTGAATTATATAACACCACCTTTGAACACTGTTATTTGGCAGTTCCTTTCATCATTCATTTTAATTCTCTCCACTTTTACAACAAAACAGGAAAGGAACATACATTCAACTTTCCATTACATTATCACTGATTCGTTCCCTGCAAATTCATTCAGTGCATTGTGCAGTGAAAGTTCCTTGGGAACCAGTATACAGATATATTATTAAAAGCTGTACAATCATGCCCTAATAGAGAAGCAAATAAAAATTTATTGTGACAGCAAACTTCATTCTTCCCCTTTCCTGCACCCTCTGCCTATACAGCATGTTTTAATTAAGGCGCTTTGTTAAGTAATTTAAGAATCGGTCTGCAGTAAATTTTAGAGAACCACTTTACATCTGAGCTATCTTTTACCTTTGAACAAATCACCCCAAGAGAGCATCCCAGTTCACAACATCTCTCAGCAAGACGGAAGGAGGAACATGGGTTCCCAGAAAGGGAGCAAGAACATTCATAACTGGAGGCATTCATGGCTTTTCTAACTTTGGTCACTGGCCATTCTCCCATGGCTCCTCTCAGGTAGCTTCTTAAAACACACTATAAAAACTGAACAAAATGGAAAAGACTTTCATACATATACAGAATGTCTGAGAAAAATGTCTATTCATTTTARCTCCAAAAGTTAGGTTTAGCAAAAGTTCTAAGCCAAAAGTGCTGCAATATATGCCAGCCAGACATACAAACAGTGTGAAATAGACCCACCCACAACAGCCTCATTCCYAGCTACAACCTCATTATCCCATTTTATGTTAGGTGAGGATCACATGATCTTTACCCAATCATTGACTAGGTGGGTTTTTTCACTTTTTTTCCTGATAACTAATAACTTAAATTTTGTGAATAAAAACCTCAAAATCTACTGCTGTTCTATTTTTACTTCTTGAAAGCACTTAAARTTGTAAGAACCTCCCTCATGATTGCAACTTCAGACTCATCACAGTCTTCCCACACTTTTCTATTTAAGGATCTGTCTATTCATGCTGATTCTAAAATGCATACTCTCACCTCTTCATTGCACAGGCACTTTGTCTCTCTCCTACTCTTTCTAGTGATTGGTCTCTATATCCAGCAAGAGTTTGTGGAGAACAGAACTATTCATATTCCTCCCTATCAGTACAAATGCTGCTTTTGAAACCAAGTACCATTATCAAATGCTATAAATCATATTCATTTGTGACCAAATGAAATTCTCCTTGTATTACATCAAAGTAGGGGGTTACCATCAGACCTATTTTCAGTCAGGATAATTATTTTGAACTTTCAGAGCAGCTGCCTGATTCATTCCTCTGTCATCTGTATCTAGCAGTCCTCCACTGCCTCATTGTCATTGTTATATTGAATAGGTTGGTGTCTGACATTACTTGTCCATTGTGATAAAACAAAAAGTCATTTACTGTGAAGTCTTTACTAAAAACTTGCATTTTGTTATATGTAATCAGAGCGCAATGAGCTCCAAAATACCCCAGCACTTACTATTTATATGCCTTTTTCCATTTCATGAAAGAGCATGCAAGAATGAATTTCAGAAAAGTTCAAAGTCTTTAAAAACATACAGCAATAGCAATTCATTGTTTCCTTTACTGTACTTCAGAAAAATGTACCAGGCTAAAAAGCCCACAAAAAGACAGAGGGATTAGTGTCATAATCAGCAAATCGGGTAACTAAATTTTATTTCAAACAGAAATCTTTTACCTTATGAAATTTTCAGCTGCTATTTGGAAAAGTCTAATAAGTTGTCAGTTTTGATCCTAAGGGAGGGCCAGATAGAGAAAAATCTGACCCGTATGGGAATTTTATTCAGCTAAATATTGCTAATTGTCTCAGCTCACTCCACATTGACCAAAGCTTTCAGTAGATGACTGATCTCTTTACAAGACAGAAATGCACCATGTTCAGAAGATTAACCCTTGATTGTCTTTACTGAAAATAGAAAGACTTAGAAGGTTCATTAAGTCTGGGCATATAAGTTTGCACTGCTAATTAGGTGAGATGCACCTTGCCTAAACTGTCACAGAAGCAAATGTGTGGGTATGAAAATGTCATGGTAAACGAGGCTGGACATGTTGCTGAGATCTAAAARCTGAGGTACATATAGAGTTACCTGGGGCCTTTTGAGCATGCAATTTCAACGTGATGTTCCTAAAGTTTCTAAACCACACACCACAGCCAGATCTCATTTTTTTTTCCTAGATATTTCATCAGACTCTTAACTGAAAATGCTGGAACAACTGATGGGYTTTCTGTGAGCAGCTGCAGACCCTTTTCAAGCTCTGCTCAAGACCATGGCCTATAAACAAAGTCTGGAAACCAATGACTAAAGAATTATGAGCAAAATATTAGTAAAAGAAGCAGCAACAAAGAAAAGTGAGTGCACCAATTAGCAGGTATTTAAACATCAATTTYAGGAAAAGGTCTAGATGTCTCCAATGATGGAGCATTTCAAAACTCATGGCACAGTCTTGTCAAAAATGTATTACTTGATAGTAAGGAGTGCTCAGTAAATGTGCTTTTCGTCACAATGGACAGTCTTTTTAATACCTTAACGCTCATAATATTCTTGAAGTCTAAGAAAAGTGGGAGAAAAATACAAACAAAACCAAACCACAAAAAAAAAACCCTCATTAAAATTATTACGGAAGAAATTCAAATTTCTCTCTCCATGAAATTTTTTTCATAGTGACCTAAATGGATCACCACCTTTGTAACACTCATATGAATATTACAACTCCAACATACAACATCATTTTTCAATATACCGGCATCAATACTCACTAACCTGATTCTAATTTTTTTTTCATTATACAGTCTAAACACACTGAAGAGATCTCTGATCTGCTTGTTCTGACAACAGAAGTGGCACATCTAAGAAACAACAATGTTAAATTATTGTTTGAGTTCATGTATTATTGCCAAAGAGGGATGTTTCTTGTCTATGAAAGTAGTAAATGAAAGCAGTCAGATTTTCATATTATTTTATGTCTTGCTCTTATAATGTTGTTTATTGTATAATCCCTAAAAAACTATTTCATTTCCTTTTAGAAATAATTTTTTAAAAAGCTCCCATTTATACACGGATCAATGGCATGGCAGTAGTATAAATGCAATTTTTAAATTGTTGATGCTGTTGTATATGCTCAATCTTTGCTATAAATTGGGAATAGTCAGAAGTCAGTCAAACAATAACTTCTGGGTTCTTTATTAGCAGAGCTTTTGCCCTGGTTCTCAAATAACCGAAGGCAGATCTCAACAATTAAAGAAGCAACCAGGCCTTACAAGGAGACAGAGCACCCACTTTAGAAATTGCCTATAAATATACACAGATAAACAGGTGCTCCTGTAATATCTCAACATTTCCTTCCTTCCTTTTTCTCATTATTTAGTTGAACTTTGCTTGAGAAACCCTAAATCTACAGCCCAAAGGTCAGAACACGCCCATCTTGCTTGATTCCACGTGACTTGTACAAACCGCACAATGAAACTTGAAGTTGAGATGTTTCACCTCTGCTGATATTCTTTGCTGTTTCTCAAACCATGTTAAATTGTTAGTTCTGCGATGTAAAATCTCTTATAGCAAGTAAATCCAGACCACTTTCAGGGAAATTGCACTTCATACTGGACAGAAATTATGTCATACACCTCACTGAGCAGTGTCTTCTGTTTTAAAGTCAAAACTTGCAACAGGTACTTGTACTGTAAAAAATACAACATGCTAAATCTCCATGCAGTAGAAACACTTTTTGCTTTATAACTTTGAAAAGAAGATGTAAAACAAGCACTTCTTTATTTAAAACACCATCAGGTATGTTTAAAGTAAAATCTGTTCATTTCAATAATAACATTCTCACTCAGTAACAGCATTGGTCATGCTAAAAACTGAATGCCAATTCAGCAAAAAATATTGATGAAATATTAAAATTCCAAACACTCACAAATGAAATTACATATCTGTATAATATTGCATAATCCATTTTACACACCCTTTAAAACAGATAGGAGGAAATACCTAAACCCTTGGTATGGAATAAAAAATAGACTGAAAAACTCAAGAAAAAATAAACATTCTCTCACTTCCTACAAATTTGATTTGTAGGACTGGCAGTCAGGCACAGAAAATAATAAACAGTTTGGTTAAAATAAGCAAATTGAAATAACGGAGGAAGGAAAAATGGAGCCCCAAAGGCTGTTTTCCTCAACCCCAACGCAGCCACCCATTCTGCAGAGGAGATTTATTCTTTGCCTCAGAGAGCGAACATTGGCCACCATGGCAGGGATCACTGACTCCTTTCTGAAAGTGACTTGGAGAACTCAATTTCCACCTGAAACAGCTGCCAGACATTAAAAGAAATCTTATATTTTCCTAGGACTATTTTTTGCTATAAACCAGGAAATAAATACAGCTGTGCTTTTATCAATTCATGACTTTTTTTGGCCATGGTTTGCACTGCAAACCAAAATGTGCAAATAGAATAAATCTCTTCCTCTTTCATTGTTTTGGTTTGGTTCTTTTTTTTTCAGATGATTAGCTTAATACAGACCAATTGAGACATACCATTACTTTTTGATAGATATCAGGCACAAACTTTCTGACATAGCTTTTCTAGGAACTGAATTGGCACATGAAGAGGAACAGCAAACTGCAGCAAATACCAACAGTTGGTTTGTTCTTGGTATTTGAAAAGCAGTGATTGTTCACCTCATCTACCACTGACCTTCACAGACCAGAGACTGTGGTAGACAGTCCTTGCCAACAGACACAAAGTGACACATTTGCATGATGTAGTCATGCACTGTCTTCCTTAGAATATTTTCATTTTTCTCTTTCCACCGTTTAGTCTGTTGTTCATCCTAACAATGACCTCTCCATGCTCTCTTTCATCAGCCATTCCTAGCACCAGGAAAGGCTCTCACACTTTAAAACCTGTCTAGCCACATTTTCAAAACCACTTACAGAAGCAATATGTATTTCTACTCAACAAAAGTAGAATTCTAAAATTTTTATTTTATTGATAAAAAAAAAAGTGATATTGTTGCCCTTTTAAGACTTTTCTTCCCACATTTTGCATAGCTTGTCATTTTTCCAAAATTATTCTGATGGCCGTGGCATTTCCTTAAGGGGCTAACACAGTAAAGTACATTTATTTCCCCATAACATAAAAAGACAAATCAAATACATATATATTACTTCTTTACCAGTGTAGCTTCATACTTTTTGACAGATACATTTTTCAACTTTCCCTTAATGTCTCGTTTGCTATTGTATCTATTTTTCTAGTGTACATTGCTGCTTTTTGACCTCACACAGTTTGCTCTTCCATTTCATGTCAGCATTACCCTTTATATCAAGCGACTACCAAATTACACTTTGCTGTCAATGGGTTATATTTCTGGAGCATATTTTAAAATAATATTCACAATTCAAGCTAAGAAAAAGTGACAATAAATTAATATCAAGGACTCATAGGCTACTTTGCAATCTACTGAAATGGAGCTGAGTTATCAAGTCAGAAAGTTGAATTTGACAATGTCCACATTCAATATACCTAAAATTTTCTTAAAGATTRTATAATCCAAGGTTTTATCATCATCTTGAGATAGAAATCACCCTCAATTTACTTAAATGATCCTACAAGAGCCCCTCAAATACTCTGTGAGGCCTCACAACAGTTATTCTAAAGCTGAAACCATCCCTGACTACCCTCTTGACTTTTACACACACGTGTGCCAGGATTAGGTGGTTCAGAACCCAACACCTGAACAGCATAACTCACRCTACCTGGACATCAGCAATAGGTGTTCAGCCTGCAGTAATGGAAGAGGCCCAACTCTCCTCCAGTGCTTCATATCTGCCAGTGGAGAAAAGCACCCCAGCTGCCATGGAATAATGCAAAGTTTGGCCAAGAACTCCCAGTCAAAGGAACCAACACAAACTCTCCCACATACCACAAGCCACTTATTGAAGTCAGGGTGTATTTTTTCCTATTTCAATTCATTCAAGATTTGTCTATAGATCAGATCTTTCCTTGAAGTCCCACTGATCAAGAATTCTCTTTTCCCTGGAAAGGCAGCATGGGAAGCAATGCAACTGTAAAAGCACCACAAACATTTTCCTTTCACTGTCAGAAGGTAAAGCAAAGGGACTCTGATGGATCCTTTCCTGTGGCATTTGTTTCTTACAGCTCCAGTCTTGGGAGCTCCAAGGCCTYCCAGGTGTTTGAGGAGTGACAGGTCCTGTCCCCTGGGACACRTTCAGGAATCACACACAGAGAGCACACTGAATACACAGAGCAAGGATTCAGCAAGTATTCATCCCCATGAACCCAAGCTCAATATATGGACAATATAAAATGTTTTACACCTGTAGGTATTTGCATTGGTTTCCTTCTCATCTAAAACACTGCTTCACACCTGGGCCAGAGCCCCCTYCAAAGCTCCTGAATGAGGTCCCCAAGCCATCCAGTCTCTCTCACTCTTGCCTTATCAAGTTCTATAAATAGTCATATTTTATACTAACAGCTATTTGACTGCAATACTACATATTACATTGCAAGAAAAATGATTTAAACATAATATGAAAAATAATTATGGATCCTGTGGTATAGTCCTCTAATTCAGACTTTCATCTGCATACATTATAATCTATCTTGTTTTCTTCTTTTTAGCAGTTAGAAAGTTAGTTTGGCCAGGGTTAGTTTGTCCTATTTCTTTGAGATAGGTTAGCATATCTAAATGAATAATCACTAAATTGACTTTGTCTGCTTTGGCAAAAGGTATTAAACAGTAACTGTAAGACGATGCCAGTCGGTAAATTCACTGATATGTAAGCAGAAGCTATCAGAGAAAGCAAATAATCTTCATTTAAAAAATAAAGTATGGTTTTTTAAGCAAAGAAAATCCACAATATAAAAAAAATAAAATTAAAAAAGAGAAATAAATACATACATGGAAAAATTCTCCAATTCAAAGTAAAATCTGAAAATGTTTGGCAGGAGATCTGTTTCTTTAGCCTGCCCAACAAAGCTGCAAGCCAACCCAGCATTTGGCAAATGAGTACACAGAGCCTGGGGTGAGATCATAATACTTTATTAGGAGCTTCAGATTCTTGGTGTGGTTATTGTTTTAATTCTCTGGAAAGCGACAGTTGGTTTGTGCAGTTATTTTAGCTCARGGCAAAGACTCTGTTTGTCTGTTGCTCTTTATAAGTTCTGAGTTGGTAGGTTTGCCGAGGCTAATCTTTTCTCAAACCATCGTAGAATTGTCTGATTTAAACTATAATCTGTTCCACTAGACTCTTTAAACACTAATAAGATTTCTTTTTAAATAGAATTTTTTTTGTATAAGTCCATATATTCAAAAGACAATGTCAGTCATTACTGTTATTGTATTTACAAATAATACACATTTTTTCAGTCTGAATCAAAGTCAATCAGTGTTAGATATAATTGGTGGAACTCATTATTTTAAGTCAAGCATGACAGTTTTACAATTACAATATGTATTTAGTTTAAATTAATGTTGTCCCAAAAGGAAACATGAAATCTCCAAGCCAGTAGTGAAGCATCTCACTGCTGGTACACATCTCACAACTCAGCTAAAACAAACACGTTTTCAAGAGCCAAAATTTATTGTTTATGCCCTTTAAGTTTCAACATCATTTTTAAATATCTGGAAAATCCCTGCTAACAGTTTTACTTATAGTGCTACTCGCTATTTATCTTCTAAAACACTCTCCTTGGAATGTTCTTGAGTTTAATTTTTCTCTAAGTATAACAAGTCTGCCACCTAGTGCTTTATGGTACCTCTAGTACACATTTTACTTGACAATTAATTTTTTACCATTTTTTGATAGAAGATGCCATGTTCTAAGTCCCTGAAYGCATATACATGCATGTTTGCCTGCACACAGAGTGCTTCAAAATCACACTGTATCATCTTGCTGACAGGCTGCATTACATGTTTCAACTGCTATTAAGCCATATTTGTATTTCTTGACTAGCACACAACCACATAAACAGGGCTGTGTTCTTCTGCTGTGAGATCTGCAAGTCTCACAGAGATTGTGAAAGGACAAACCTGCAAATTATTTTAAGGGAAAAAAATAGGAAAAAACATATCATGTCAGTTTAGTTTGAGAAATAGGGAAGGTCCTGCAACTCTGGCCCAGTGCAGCTCTAGTGGGGAGTCCTGTCCCAGCACGGAACYCCCAGCACTGATGGCAGCCCCACCCTGGAATGGGCTCTGAGCTAAACCCTGCTGAGATCCCTGCCYGGGATCCAGGGGTGACAGCTCTTCAGTAGTGGTACCCTGAATGGGGCACAAAAGCTGGAGAATGATGGGGAAAGGAAGCATAAAGATCCCATTCACAAAATAAATTTCCAAGCAGCCCAAGAAGTGATTTGTGGTAGATCCCAGCGTTCCACTGGCATTCAATCCACAAGATTCACTCCTGATCCATCCTCCATCTGCCCCAAGAACAATTCTTTCCATAGAGGTTGCTTTTGCCTGCTYGTGTTCACTCTCCTGTAAAGAGCATGACCAAGGTTTCTGCCCCTTCATTTTGCCAGATTATCACAAGGCAGCTACACCACAAAATAAAATTCGGCATAAATTATCTGCATTTAATAATCTGCCCTCTATGAAACCATCTTTCTAGTTACTAATACTGCAAAAAGAAAGAAGTCAGAAAGAAAAAATATAAAGTAACACCTCTACAAGACTGACAAAGCCTTTAGTCCAAAGCCCAGATATGAAAAAGTAGTTAGATTTCTGAATTTTTAGCCAGACAAATTTTAAATAAAGCAGATAAAAGAAATGTGTTTGGGGGTTTTACAGGCACCATATACACTGCATAACAATACAATTTAAAAGTTTTAAATCAAAATACAAATTTACTATAAGAGATTGTATGGAGCATAGGTAAGGACTAGCACTTTTCTTTACTTTTCCTTTTTGAAATCCTGGTGTGTCAGCAGTAATGGTGCTAATACAGCTCCAAGACTGGAGTAGAATCCTTACGAGGCTCTTCAGCCAGAAGCAAAATTTGCTTCTTTGTCCCCAGATCCCTGCACAGATACCAGATAATATCTGGAGAGTTTTTAGTGAATGTACATTTCATAGTTTCTCACCAATTTTGCACATGAAAGTATCATTCTTCATGTCTGTGAGTTGCTGACACACACCGAGGGAATTGCTTATTGCTATCCTGTCTGTATTTATACCAAGGAAAAAAGCAGTAGTGTTATAAGCTATAATGATTTTATGGCTCAGAGTTTAGAATGACATAGCAAAGCCATAAACCAATTATCCAGGTCAATCCCAAAAAAGTCGTTGCAAAATATTTAGTAGATCACATATTTTTTCCTGTGGTTTACTTTAAGTAGAAAAAGAGCAGCTAATAAAATTTATCCAATAAGAATTTTAAAAAACCCAACAACTATGAATATTGTTTTCCTGCTTGCAATAATGTTTGAGGGGTTTTATATATAAACTAAACTTTGCAGTGTGTTCTCTGGCTTTCTATTTCCTTCCTATATGCCCAGGTGATTGACTAAAAAACTCAGAGGTGCCAGTGTGCTGTGTGCACCTGATACTTCAGGCTTCTGTAGATGGGCCCACCACTTTCCCTCTTTGAATGCTTCATCCCAGAAACACATTTGAGAGTGGCTGATGAGCCGCTGTGTGAAGCCATCCACAAATGACATTTCATAAAACACCGAGGTAAGAGAAAAATTAGAAAGGGCTGTAGAAATAAACACCTAGAAAATGGTTAAGATAAAATTCATACATTCTTCCAGTCTTTTTATGTACAGATATTCACGCCTTCTCTTTTCTAAAGGCTGTAAATCCAACAAATATCTGCATCAGAGGCATATGATCAATAAATAGGTTTTAATTCTACAAAAAGCTACAGATCATTCAGCCCCTCCCCGTTTTAATTCTCTTCGCAAATGACCCATCCCTAGTGGCCTCTTAAGTTTTGGTTTCTCTAATCCTTCTCAAAGGTCAGGTTCTAATCTCTGAAAGCAGGCCTGCTYTGCAGCATGGGAAACGCTATAGTGTTACCCTGGATATATAATGCACATAGCTATATATCTATATATAGATATAGTGCAAAAGGCAAGCTTCACCTGATTTGAGTTCACAGATACAGGCCCAYGAACCTGTCTGTCCAGCCCAAAGGTGAGCACTAGATTAATTAAAACTGCTGATTCATGGCAATTTTACTGCACTGTGACTACAGTGCAGTGCTGTGCAGTGCTGAGGAAATCTTCTGGAATGCCTGGAAGTTTCACACTCCGAAGTGTGCTGCCCTGTAACCCACCACTGCTGCCTGCTTTAAAAGAGCAACCAGTCTGCAGGAGCAAATGGAGAAGCTGTTTATTCCCTTTCTTCACTCTTAACGGTAGTACCAGAAATAATCARAAATGCTTCTAAACATTTTTAAGGAAAAAAGGGAATACGAAACTAAGGTAAATAAATCCATGTGCATTTTTTCAACTTCATTGCCTTAGCTAGGAATCTTCTTAGTGGACAAATGGGCAAATCTTGAGTCCTCAGCCCATCTGAAATTTCTAACTATGCAGGCAAACAATGATTTACACTCACAGRACTGATTTGTTGTAAGCTTTTATGTTTCTGCATGTAGCAGTATTAGAATCAGTTGTGCTTCTTGTTTGATGTGTTGCATTGGAATGATGACACTCAAAATAATGTACATAAACCAGACATTTTGGAAAGTTTTTGTCCTTAGAAATATGGCCGTCTAAGAGAAGTTTATCGTGGGAAGTATCACATCCTTTCAAAACAGGTGATCATTAGCAAGCCTATAAYTCAACCCCTGTATAGAGACATATCACGAATTGTAAATTTAAAGTTTCATTTTCCCTGGACCCCTGGATTAACCATTTCCCCATTTATGATTTGAAGCTTTGCGTCTGTACATAACCCAAGCGAAGATCACAGACGTGGCATTTGTCCCAGCGATTCCTCCCGATCTGTCCAAAACCATCTGGTTCTGCCGCGTGTTCCCTTGCACCCAGGAGCTCTGATCCCGACGGCGCCGCATTCCTGATGCTGACRTGCGAGGAACTAATCCAGCCATTTGGATGCACGCTTTGCCGTCGAGGTGTCGCTGCCATACATCACGCTGGCCCAGACACCACGGAACAAAAACAACGGCAAACACAAATGCATCACGACAAAATGTTGTATTTATGGTTTGTGTACATGCATAAGTCAGCTGCACAAGCATATCTGGCCCCCGCTCGGAATTCATTTATATGGATTGGATCGGCTTGCGATCGTTCACAGCGAGATTGGCTTCCAACAGAAAGGCCTAGGGATACAGAGCCTCCCTAGCAGAAATACAGACACAATCCASAAGCAGACTTGTCCTCAACTAACAAGGATATTTACATGGGAAAAAAAACCTGTAGCTTCTAAAAGCACAAAGCTTGCTTTTGCATTAATATTGGCTTTATTATGTATAAGAAATCTTTCACAAGATTTCCTCTGATATTCCTAAACAACTGGACATTGAATATTTTTAGCTCAAGAAATCCTTCCCCTCATGAAGTTCCTGCAAAGTGTTGGATGTGAAGAGAGAATTACCACCGTAGTTTATCCATTCGCTGTTCTCTTCCCCTGGCATTCATGATCAGCCGCTACTGACAACAGGGTATAAGAATAGATAGATCACCATGCAGCTGCTCACACATTCTTACACATTCAATATTTTTCTAATTCCTATATGTCTGAGGCTTGCTCTCATTCTCTTGCTCTCACACAAGTTGTGCTTTTTCAGTAATACAACTAAGTCATGAAGAATGAAATTAAAATACTTTTTTAAGGCCATGTACAATGATTTTCACGCAATCTGGACAATACACTACTGCATGCCCTGTATATTACACATTTCTTACTCTATTCCTATTAAGTTTTGATAATTTAAAGTAGAAAAACTACTCATGTCCAGTGCTGGCATGTTTGGAAATGCCATATGAGAATGAAATCTGATGTTTAACAAACTGTTCCTCTGATCTCTAGGGTTTGATGGCTTTGCTGCTCTCTCTGTTTATCCTTTTGGCATTATATATATAGATTAAGTCCTTTCCATGCGTCAGCATGTTACCTCCTATTTAAATCTCATTCTTTTTGATCATGCCAGACCCATCTGTAATTTTCCTGTGTTTTCATTTGTGCTCAGATCACTTCTTCAATCACAACACAATCCATGTACAACATTAATACTCTGTTTATTCTCCTACATCACTATGAAAGGAAACAAATAAGGAAGAGACTAAAACAATCTGTGCTCCCCCAGTGGCTAACTCTATTTTTATTTACTATCTTAAACAGTCTATTGATGTCAATACCAGTACCTACACCAACAACAGACCGTTCCCCCTTCCTAGGTTTGGGGATGGCAATGACAGGCAAGAGGGGKCAGAGGACTAGGCAAGAACTAGGTAAGCTGGGCAGAGAGCTGGAAGAGATGAAACCAGCTGAACTTTTACAGAACAGTGAATATTCACAATATCACAAGTTGCAGAAAGTTTCTCTGAGGCAACAAGCATTCYTCAATGCACATTCTGCTGCTACAGAGAAATCGAGGTCATCCAGTATCACACAAAAGTTATCCAAACACTCAGGATTGAGTTCCAAGGTTTTGCTTACAGCATTCCGATTTAGGGCAGTATTTACATTACCAAAAAGAGGGCAAAGTTTAARTGCTTAAAACTGGTCATTTTGAAGATGGCTAAACTCAAGCATGTGACTAAAAGCTTTCCTGAAGAAGATCCTAACCACACAGCAAATCACTACTGTATAYCTGTTGTTGTACCAGTCACTGATTTTGATTCCAAGTAGTAGAAACAAACATGCCTAGAATTTTTATTTCTCATAATCTTGTGCTGCTCATAAGTATTTACAATTTATTTTTCCTCCCTCTTGAGCAATAACTATTCCTGTGTTGCAAAAAATAAGAAGAGTCTTCACTTCAAGGAAAAGTTAAGTGACAGTATAAGTGTCTAAAGAGAAAGTTTCTTAATAAGGAGTGAAATMAGCACAGAAAAAATACCATCCAAAGGCCTGTCTTGTACAAAACTGAAACATCATAAGGCCATATTTTAGAATCCTTATATAGATAAGAAACTGGAGYATCTCTTCATGATGTATATATTTCTAAATACATGATTTAGCAGGTAATGGACTGTGCTGATAAGAAATTGTCATTGAAATCTTAGGTCAGTCTGTTATCCACAAATTAACAGTTTATTTCCCATTATGATGCATCATCCACTAAATACAAGATATATAGAATTCCATTATTTCTAATTAGCACAGGCTCCCTATTACTATAGATGGAACAACTCTGAAAACTGTTTATATGTGATACTTTAAATGACTGGAAGTATTAAAAGAAAATTTATCATTTCAAAACAACAAGATCTTTAAAATATTTTAAAATCTGACAGAAGACAAATAACAGTAGTGAGTTAAAGGTGAAAGGGCATCTTGAATATAGTACAATTTGTCTCCAACATGATTTATAGACCCAGCCTGAAACATGATAGCAAAAAAATAAGGTTTTTCATGGAGGTGCCTGAGGTCTACAAATCTCATTACTGTCATTTCTTTTCAATCTCTTAAATTTAATAATGTTTATTTTTAAGGGACAAAACAAACATTGACACACATATCCAAAATATTCTATATAGCACTGTCTTTGAAGTATGAAGTTCTAATGTACTCATTATCTTGTTTTAAACCTAAAAAAATTATTTATTATACACATACAAAAATGTATTCTTCTAAATACTGAAATGTCTGTTTTGAAATAAGAAGTATTTCTTATAAAAAAAAMCCAACAAATGGAATTGAATTTATTGATCAAGAGTATCTTTAGGACACAGTTTTAGGGAGTATTTTCAGCTTGGTCTACAACATTTAAAATTTATGTTCCAGCTGAAAGTATTACATTCAAACTTAATTTGTCTGAGAGAAAAAAATCAAAACRATCCACACCAACTTTCTTTAATAGCTGGCAAGAGGAATGAATGTTTTAGGCCTAGAGATATGTCAACATCTGTAATATAGTAAGTAATATACTATTTTGTTCTGTAAAACATACCTTGCAGATGAAAACCATTTAAGGTAAGGAAGAGAGATTAGCAAAGAAAATAAACATTCCTTTATTAGGTAAATGATGCCTTAAAGASACTCTAAAATAAAGCTTTTGTGTATGTTCTAAAATGAAATACTGAGAAACAAGGCCAAAAATCCGAATAGATAAGTCTGTTCAGACATATGTCTTTATGCATAAATTCAAGTTTGAAGTAGGATGATGTTAGAAACAATAGACAAATGRATCCAATTGTCTGACACTGAGCAGGTACGTGCAAAAGCCACAAAAGGCAAAATAGTGTTCTCCAACATCCCATCTGTTTTTATGATGATTAAAATGACTMTTTAACTTGATATTGGCATAGTAAAATTGGCACAGCTCACTAAGGGATTTCTGCACATGGGTAATAAGCATTCTCATCCCTTCAGGTCCTTCACGACGACTATCCAAACTGCAGTGCTTTAAAGTAAATTTGCCAGAGGCACCTTTTCTACAACATTAAGAACATGGAGACAACACACAGTCTCCTTTTATGACACTGTGGAGAGCAGCTGTGTCTCATGTCCCTGGGAGGCACACTGGCTAAACCATTCCGAATGTTCCAGGGAATAGTGCTGCTCAGCCTATTTGCATGTCCCCACCACAAATTCTGTCTTTAAAGCAATGACACAATCACTATTCCTTTCATTCACATGTATTGAGATACAGAGAACAACCCCATGRCTTGGGCAATCCCTCTAAGCCAGGTGTAAGGAATCAACTTTTAGTAACTTTAATTTGTGTTCTTGTAGACAAAGTAAGAGAAGCCCAGTGGGGCATTTTATTTTTCAGTCAAAATATCAATGTGCCAAATTTTGGAAAATCTCCAGAAACTTTTTTTTTTTCTCCCAAGGAAATGAAATTATCATATAATATGTAATCAACATTTTAGTATGTAGCATTAAAAATACAAATACTCACAGTAGCATGTTCCCCTAAGTGGATTTCCAAGATACCTATTTTCAGAGTCACAGCTGCAGGGGGAAAAGAAAGACAAAAACCAAACATTCCCATTAAACACAGCATAGCTTTAATAAAAATGCAGCTAGATTATTTATTCAAACAGCATGAGTTTCAGTACCAGCAGCACAAATACATGCAAGTAAAAAATATTTGATACAGCTCTTAATGAGGGTGTGCTACTTTCTGGAGACACCTCTATCTCCTTAAATAGGAAACCCAAAGTGACCAGGCTCTTGAATAAAGAACTTCAGTCACCTGCCTTAAGTCAGCGCATGTTGTAATTCCTGGGGCAGGAATTTGGTCTCTCTGCACTAATGAGCAAAGGAGAGCCAGGCAGGCAGCTGGAGCCCTGGATCTCCTCATCCCTGTCCCATCAGTGATAGGCAATTCCCTCTCCTGGTTTTGATCTGGTCCTGCCCAAGCCAAGAGCTGAGCATCCATGAGAGGGACAACTGAAGGCAGAAAGTGTTCCCAAGGATGTCCCCCTCCAACACACACAGCCCTGGAACACTGCTAACTCTTTAAATGAACACAAAGAGAACACAACAACAACAACAGGAAAATAAATTAAACAAACACAAACACCCAAAGTATCCCTAAGCATAAAATAATTATTACATTTCCACAGCACCGCAGAGGGGATCCAGAGCTATGCTGTCTGTTCTAGAGAGGCTTGTCCTGAGCCACGCAGCTGCAGTTGGCTCTGGAGCCAGGAATTGCAGCCACGGCTGCAGCACAGGAGCACAGCAGCGTCTCAGCTACTTAACTTCCATGAACTTCAGCAATTGCTCCTCTTCATCGACCACCCAGGGCACCAGGTGAAATTTAAACTGCAGACAATGAACTGATGCTGCTGACAAGATGTGTAATGATAAAAGCCAGAGAAACAGCTTTCTTATTGATAAGATATACAGCTATTTTCGGAGAGATGAAATATGCCACAGAAACAGTGATCAAACTCAGTTGTATAACATCACTCTAAAAATGCCAAATACCTTAATAGAAAATGATTAATCTGCTTTAGGTTTCCTTGGCTATTTCACCGAAGTCTCCAGCAAGATTATACTTTTCTCTTAAATATACAGAATGAGCCACAAAACAAAGAGAAAGCTAATCGCTGCCTATTAAATTTCATATAAATATTTTCCCAGAGGTAATATGAATCATTTAATAACTTGGACTACCTTTTCATTACTTTATTCTAACAAACTTAATTTGGAAGGAGATTTTTTTTTGCTGTTATTTTATTTGTGAGTAATATTAAGAACATCTTCTAACTTGGATGTCATATCATTTAAGAAGTTGTAGACTGTACTATAATGTTTGTATTTCTGGTGGTTTCCTCAATAGTTTTCAACTCCTGATTGCTCAATTTTATTAAAAAATAAGCAGAGAATCTTCTTGACCCTTTGCTACAATACCATAAGGAAAATAATCAGCTGTAGCATTAAAATGAAAAAGTGAAAAAAAAAATATTTTCTGGACTCTGCCCTTGCCCACTCCTGATCTCACATCAGCATGAGAATCCTTTGCAGGGTCAACTATATGGAAATTCAACACTTTTTTAATATAATAATTTTAATAATTAATCTCCAAGAAAACGAAACCCTGTGCTTCAAGTCTAACTGCAGCACACAATTTGTGGCCTTGTTCACAAAGACACTCTGGCCTTACGGTCCTTTCCAGAGAGTTCAGAAGAGAGTCKGATCCTGAAGCAACTCTCTTGCATGTATTTGGAAAGGAGAAAATCATCTCAAGTAATAATATTGGTCTACCTGGCATGGGCTTTTTCTAAACATCACAAAACACAACAAAATTCTTCAGAGAACAGCTTCCTACTCAAAAAATAAAAGATATGTTCGTGTCTGAAAGGGTTTTTAGGYTTGGAATTCTGAAAGAGAGCTAAGGGAAAAGGATCATTTTCAAATTAAGAGTTTAAAAGGATTTCCTTTTCTTGTCTACAAGACTGTCACAGAAATGAGACACTATATCATGTAGCAAATGATAACAAGATAATAGAGGTTATTGTAACAGGAATATTTTTTCTCTTGAATTGTTTCAAATACAAAGTAGAATATTAAATATAGGCAGTATTCCGAATATGTTGGGGTCTTATACCGGAAGACAAAAAAAAAAATAAATTATAAAAAATAAATCTGTATTTAGAGTCTGAGGATGAAGGCAAGAAACTTCCCCTGCTGCTCACTGCTAATGGCACGGATGTATGTATGATATGGAAGAGCAGGATCCAACTCCCACTAAGCTGTACAACTTTCCATGGGGAGAAATGAAACAAATTCCATTGTGAAACCTCAGCCTCACCTGTGGTGCTTTGACCCTGAGACTAGAAGTTCTTTTTTTTTTTTAATCTTGAAAATCTTAATGAAAAAAGACAGCTGTTTCCATACAGCTTCCCTTCTCCATTCAGCTGCCCTTCTAATCAGATGCAACCATCTCCTGTGGATCAATAATTACCAGAACCCAGGGATGTCCAGCATCACATATACCTTTCTGGCATTTTTATTTCTATTCGTATCACAGAAAAAAAAACAAACATGAATACACGAAATAAAAATATCTGTAAACTCCATCTAACGCATCACAGGTTTCACAACTTACTAGAAGATACAAAAGAATGGTTAATACAAAAATTCAAAAATTACTAGGTACTAAATATTTTGCAACACACAAGTATTCATAAGTATTCATTCCAATCCAAATAATTACCAATTCCCTGGCAATTACAAAGTGACCTTCAAATATCTTGAAAAGAAAATGGCAACGCAATTTTACAGCCGTTTCACTTGTTTCAGATAATGCATGATGAAATGATAAAATATGCATAATCAAAAAAGAACAGTGAATTGCAGCACAACGAMGTATTTTGATGTATTATCATAAATATTTTACCCTCTGTATTGGGAGCCTCATGGAGGTACTCAAGGAGGGAATGATCTTGGGCAAGGTATGTCTGACCACCGGTCCTGGACAGCCCCGTGCCAGCCTGTGCTGTGCACTGCTGGGTGTTATCCCAGAGAACCTTCCAGCCTGGCATGAGGAGACACATGGCTCTGTCTGCGCTCAAGATAAAAGGAACCACAGCAAGTGGGGGAAGAGGCACCTCTCCATGGACAGGATCTGTACAGCACAACGGGGAAAAATCTGTGCTGGGTCCATCCAGTGCTTCATGCACACAGGAATCCCAGTAACCAAAGGAGCATGAGATTTACCTGTTATCTGTATTCTTTTTATGCCATCTCATTAAAACAGCTGGTTTATTATGCCATTTGTTGCCAGGCCTTTCATGCAGAATACTTGGATAATGTACATCAGGAATAACAGGAGGTGGAGTTCTTACTAGTTGGGGAAGCCAGTTTTAATTTAAATGGAAGATACTATTCAAACACCTAGTTTCCAGAGGAGGGAAAAGATGAAACTAATAGGATTAAGAATATATCTGAAATTATCCACATGAGCACATATGCTGGGTTCCGATTAAATTTAGTTTTGTCTTTTAATCCTCTCCTATTTTATTAGCATACATATTGCTCTGCATTAGTCACTGATTACGGTTCCAATTACAAAATTTCCTATTCGCTGAATTGTTTCCTTATGAGCTTTACTCATTGTAGCAATTTTTGTACCTCTTCCAAAAGCCAGCACACATTTGACCATATGTGAAGMATAATACATGCCTCATATCTGAGAAATGGGAGCTACACTCATTATTTTATGTGCCATAGGGCTATGATCATTTGCTTTAAGTGGTCATAATGAATGAGCAGTTCCACTCTGGCATGACTCCAAAGACACAGCTCCCATTTACAAGGACAAATGGAGGAAGGCTCCTATTAGGTTACGTACAAGTTCTATAGTTTGTTCCAATACAGAAGTATTCAATTCATCAAGCTCACTGACCTTTGGATGGCCTGCTATTAGCACTTATTTCCCAACCTCTCCCTCTATTATCGTTTCAAAACTGAACCATTTTCTTTCACTTTCTTTTTATCTCCCCAGATTTTCTGGAAGTTCAAAATAAAAGTTATTGAAAAATGCATTAA
The DNA here is from genome assembly GCA_018881555.1 of Amblyornis subalaris. Lineage (NCBI taxonomy): Eukaryota > Metazoa > Chordata > Aves > Passeriformes > Ptilonorhynchidae > Amblyornis > Amblyornis subalaris. Next base: position 611,616 of record JACAXG010000187.1, on the reverse strand, counting down.
AAAATAATTTTTCTCATGTTTCTGACCAAGTGAATGATAATTTCTCACTTTCTCTTTAAATGTAAATAAATGTATGTAAATGAGTACACGTTTACAGTAAGATTCCCAGATTTGGGGTTTTTTTAATGAATGAAAGGCTTCTTTGTAAGACAGAGTTTACAAATAACCTTTTGTTGAAGCTTAGCAATGTGTATGGTCTTGTGCACTGTATCTGTATCTTGCAGACTTAAGAAAGCTAAGGAGCTGACAGCAGGGGAATACCTATATGCCTAATTTTATTGTTCTTACTGGTATGTCCCCTCAGGAAGGGTATACCTTCAAGCTTCTCACCTAAAGAAAACTGTCAATACAACAGCAGCCTAGACCAACAGCTTTCTAGGCAAGTGATTTGATCATGTGGAAACCTTCTTGTAACAGTTCATTTAACCTATGATGGTGAAGGCAGAATTTTCTGCAGTTCTGCTGCTACCACTAATTGGTAAATCTTTCCTTTCAATTAAAAGTGAAGCAAAAAAGAGGAACGGAGGGAAACTAACCTGAGTAGAGCTGGACTTTCCCTTAGCTGTGTTTGGTTTTAATACCAAACTCTCAGGGAAGACAAAAATGTATGTCGGGCCACTCTACAAGTCATAGAGTCTTTTATGAAGACCATTCTTCTATAGAACCATTTATTCAACTGGTTCTCCACTGACATATTTTTATCTTGTTCTGGCCCAGACCAAGGCTTTTCAACTAAACAGCTAGAGCGTATTATATAATATAGATATTTATGACCCTTACCTCATATTTTGTCCTTGCAAATTAACAGACCACTTTCACAGTGTCTGGGGAAGAGCTGTCATCCGTCTGATCTACAGCTGGTCATAAACAGGCCTGGGGTTTTGCCCAGGTTCTCAGAGTTGTATCTACAAGATGTTCCAGATAAATTAAGACTAACAGTCTGCTTTAGCAGAGCATCCCTGGTCCCTGACTGGTGACTTGTCCCAGCTTTCAGATTAGTCGGAATAATCTGATCCCTTTGTCCCTGGTTCCTGATCTTGCACAACAGGCTCCTGGGTTTATTCTACTTTTCTGGTTCCACAGGGCTAAGATGCTATGGGGGTTTTGAAGAGCAGAATACTATTTAACATAACACAATCTGGTTATTTGGGACACCTTGSAACTGAAGTTCAAACAGCTTCTGCAGATACTTCAGTAATAACACTGTAGTAACACTGGGCTCAGCACACATTCACACACAGGTTTTTACTCTGCCTGTTGGTTATCCCTTCTGGAAAGTCAAGCAAGACATTCTATTCTCAAAGTACCTTTCCAGCAAGGAGAAAATAAGCTGAGGTATGCACTTAGCTCCAGTCAATAGATGTAACTGGCTGCAATTCCTTACATTTTGGAAGGGATGCCACAGAAACTGCAGATTTTCAGCTCAAGAATGGTGAAAGCAATAACCCAAGAACAGCTGAGGATGGTGAGTGGTCCAGGACAGTGAGTAGCTGATACCTGAAACCCCAATTGACACTTAGATGTGGTCAAGACTTATGTTTTGACTTAGGCCTGCTTGGCTACTGTACCTTTGACACCGAAATGCCAAAGAACAACCACATCTTCTAACCATCCACACCAGACAGGGTCAGCAGCAAGGAAAGGGAGTGACCTCACCACCAGCAGTCACCATACACCAGCCAGTGTCATGTTTGGGGAGTTTAAGCATGTTTAAAAAATTCAGAAGCAGCATCATCCTTTCACAGAAGGGCTAAGGTTTAGATGCAATAGTTGAGCTCAGATGACATACTTAATGAAAAATAGGTACTGTCAGAAATGTTAATTGCTGTCAATGTGATTTTTCAGAGAATAGGCTTAATTGCTAATTATTACTGTATTTTTATCCTGCGATATAATCTTTATTTTGCTGAAGTGACATATGTGAAATACACAAATTTATAATCTATAAATGCAAATATATCTCTCTTACAGATAAAGGTCTACTTCTTGACTGTATTGACATTGTACTCTGTACTATATTGTCCCAATGCTATCCATTAATACTGCAGTATGTGAACAGACCTCTCAGATCTGTGGTTCTAATGTAAAAATTGGACACTTTCACTTCTCACACTGCCAAGATCCTTCCAGTCATGAGTAACTTCAGATATAAAGAATTATCAGCCTACCTCTTAAGATAATGATAACCTAAAAGGGTAAAAGGTACTAGGATTTATGTTTCCAGTTAGGACTTTTTAATAATGTGGGGAAATGATTTATTTGTTTTTTTTCTTGTAAGTGCATATAACGATGTCTTGAGACAATGTTTTTTCTGTAGATTAATTTGTCTCCTCCTCATATAATTCATGAAAAAGGCCTAGGCCAGCAATACTTTTTTTTTTTTTTAATCTAGGCTGATCTCACCAAAAGAAAAAAGTAAAACATTCTAGCTTCATAAGCAAGTTTTCCATTTCCAGACCCCTCATGCTTCTCAAATCCTTCATCCCCGCAAGATCAAGAATAATTAATACTATAGAGTTCTTATATATTCTTTGAAGTAATTATATTTCAAATCACAAAATCCATTGCACCCCAAGACAAAAAAAGCTTTCAAACAGGTGTCACTTATCATGTAATCATATACTGAAGAGAAAAAAAGGTTAAGAAATAAAATAAGAGTTTTCTAATGAACTCTGGATTCTATTTACATCTCCTCCTCTATACAAGAATTAAGTAACCTACAGCCATCATTTGGAACTAGCTGGATATAAAGGGATCTCTGTTAATCTTAATGAATAAGACACCAAACAGATTTTACATGTGAAGGATTTGAGGCTGCTTACTCTGAACAAAAGAATTCTCATGTCCATGGCCTTACTCTTTACGTCTGGGACTCTCCTTTCTCTACAAATAACCATGTTTTGGCAGTGATGCACAAACTTTTATATATAAAAAAAGGTGAACTTGGAAAAGCAGACTTCCCTCTTATCAGTCACCATTCTTTCAAAGTTGGGGAGGAGAAATACACACATTTCTTCACTCACACTTTAACCTCTATCAGACATTTCAGACATTACTCCAGCCTTGAGAAAATCAATGTTAGAATATCCCATAGCTCAAAATAAGAGGCTATGTTTRTAGTGAACTGAACCACAACTCCAAGAAGTATTAGCATAGGCTTCTCAACTACTTCTTTCCCCTTAGAGAGACGAATTAGATGGAAGCAATGGTAAAATAACCATGAGCACTCATTACTGCTTAAACTGAAATGCAGCTCCTCCTAAATTTTTACTTTGCAAAAATCAGTGAACAGTTCACAAAATTTACACACGTTTCATTCTTTTGAAAGATAAATATTGATGAACTGTGTTAAATGTTAACTTAATATCAACAACAGAATGTTCATAGAATCATAGAGTGGTTTGGGTTGGAAGGGATCTTAAAGACCATATGAAATAAATATATGCAAGTCACTGTGCACTGGAATATATTTCCCAGAGAGGTTGTAGAGTCTCCCTCACTGGAGATATTCCAGAACCATCTGGACACAATCCTGTGCCACGTGCTTTGGGATGGCCCCGACCCTTTCTGTGATTCTGTGATCAGCTCTTCACTGCTCGTGATGTTCTGGCACTTTCCAAGGGTGTTTGTATATTGCTGTTATTTAGAAACCATTTCTCACAAAGAGCAGGAGAGGTAGCAGTTCAGCCACATTAAATATTTTAACAGGCCCTGACAGTCAGAGCAAATGCATTGCAAATGGCTTCATCAAGTAGACCACATGAAAAAGAAATATATATACACACACTAAATCCCAAGTAATCTACTGCATTTTCATTAGTCATTACTGAATTGTAAAAATTTACTAAGTGTATTTGTAGAAAGTATATTTAACGATTTAAAAGTTTATGTCTTGGTTTTAAAAAATGTGCATTATAATATATGTCATATATACAATATATGACTCTTTTATTATGGTTGAATTTAATCTATGGTCAGTCACCGAGGGAAATTATTGCAAAGAACTACTCAGTTACAATCTCAGTGCAGAAAGTTCAATGCTATAGTATTATAGAGTGCTACAGAGTTCTCATCTCTTTGCATTTGATCTTCCTTGCATTCATTTCACTCTGCAAGATTTTGGGATAGGGTTGGTTTGTTTGGTTTTGTTGTGTTTTGTTTTTTTAACAAAATCACTACTTATATAAGACTATAATTTTGAGGCAATTTAAGGAAAAGGCAATTTCAGAAATAAGCATTTCAGGATGCCACATAGACACTGTAATTTCCAGAAAATGGTACAAAGACAGGCAAGTTACTTTTTGTCTTTCTACTTCAAATTATGTRTGGTAACTTTGGTCATTTTCTTGTCATTTAAGACTACAATTTATCACAATATGGCAATTAATATTTCCAAAAATATGAGAAATTCCGACTAAGCCAAGACAAAAATGACGATTCTGAAGCAAAGCACATCACACATTTTGGAGTGGAGATTGCACCTTAATGATGGCCAAATGCTGCTTATACATGGATGTTCAAGAATACATGTGCAAATGCAAATGCAAAATGAAGACAAAGATAGGAACAAATCAAAATGTCRTGGCTTTCTCTAGGCTGTCAGCCATACAGTATTAGGGAATTTTAGAAAATACCCATGTTATCTGAATTATTGCTCTACTTGCAACAACTTCTACCGTGCGAATGACAAGTTATAATATGAACATGAAGCACAAATATTACAGATGTTTAAGTATAATATATACCACAATTGGCAAGTTATCATTCTTACCTCTAAGAAGCCAAAGCTCTAGCTATTTCATGACATTTTCAAGTAACTTTCATTATTCCTAGATAACTTAGGAGTTTCTGATAGGATATTCAGAAAGTATGTCCGGAATATTTACTTCCCCTATTTGTTTACTAAGTCATCGACAGAAATTCTCAAAGAATCATGTTTCCTTCTTTAACAGCTAACAGTGAGACTCCAAAAAGTTACCACAAGGCAACCATGGGGCAGTAATCATTAGAAAGCAAACATGGAGGCATGGCAATTTCCAGACTCCTGGCTCCCTTCTTGTCCTGCTGGTCTTTAATGCCACATTTTTGTCCATCAGATCATTTCAATATCTATAAATCTATCCAATACGTTGTTCTGATAAGTTCTTCTTCTGCCTAAAAGAACTTTCTTTACCCCACTCCTGCATGGCAAAGTCTATCAAATGCATGTGTTATAGACTATCATTGTTCCATTACAGGCATGTCTGGCCTCCTTTTAAGTCCTTTTTAATATCTAGGATATCAACCCCATCTAACCTGCACCATCTTTTATTTGACTTTATTAAAAAATATATCAATCCAAGAGATAGAGAAATATCTATTAAGAATAGAACATGGAAAAGTGTCTGAGGAAAGTATCAAGGTAAATACACGCATCTGCTTTTCTCTGGCCTCTCGCCTATGAAGAGCCCAAATCTCCATTAGCCCATTAAAGCACAGAACCTCATCAATTTCCTGGAGCAGAGATGCTACTGATACTTCTTTATGAAGTGCCAAAGGAGTGGAAATAAGTGTTACTGTCTACACTGCAGCAACAAAACTGCATCTGTCAACACTTCCAGTCTTGGCTGACTCTCCTCAAAAAGTTATCAGCCCCTTAAGAAGAAAACTTAAAAGGACTCGCTGTAAAAGGGAAAAAAAGTTGACCAAATGACATTATAGCCTCATGGCAGGGGACTGTGAAATATTTCATCATGGGAATTTTGCTCTGTCAGCCCTGATCCTTTCAGACTATGTATATATTGGGTTTGATGGGCAGGCTGCACAGGACTGCCATGGAAAGCACTGCTTGCTCCTGTGTGAGTACAGCACTGAACAGAGCCTTTAAGTAAYCCCAATGACTTCCCAAAGGGCAATCCACAGAATAAAGCATTTTTCGAATGCATAAAATCTCATCCTAAACAACGTCAGAAGGAGAAAAGAAAATAAATTATTTAGCTACTGTAAGAGCTCTGGTGATATAACTTGCAATGGATGAGAAAAATCCTGCATCCCAGCTGGGAGTGAYTGGAAAATCTAACTCCTACACTCCTCTAAAAGCTATTTTATCATTCCATCCCATGTACCTCAAAGACTCAATCCCTCAGCAAACAGGCTATAAGACAACAGCTTTAGCTGGTCTTGTGATCAGTAATTGATCTCCTGTACCTTGTAAGCATCACACTTGATGCCTGAACTAGTTATTRCTAGAATTACCCGAGGTAACATCTAGCATACACTAGGTATGATCAGTTATTTCACAGGAAAGAATGTGCTTTCTTTGCTTCCCAGGCTATGCCAAGGGTGACAAACCTATTGAAATATTTTTGTAATTAACACGCTTCTAAGTACAACTTAGCACCTTTCTGTACATGTTATGAGGAGACCAAGACACGACTTTTTGATTTTTAAAAACTTGCAGTACCAAATTTGTATGTGCTCAAAAAATATTTCTGCTACTGAAAAMTGAAATGAAATAATGAAAGAATAGGTAAATGCAGTCCTAAAAAAACCTACCTGATCACCTAAAATAGGCTGCATCCAAAGGGCCATGCTAAAAAAGACACTCTTAGAGCTGAAAAACCTGAGAGCTGATTATTTACTATTTTTTAGCTAAATACTCTAATAAAAATAACACCTTTTTGGTAGTCCCTTAGATGTGCTTAGGATCAAAGACTAACTGTTTATGTGGCCAACCACTTTGTTACCACTCTGTGTGATAACAAAAAAGTGCTTAGAAAGTAAAGAAAACAGGATGCTTTACGGCATCCCCAGGACTGATGAAAGTGKTAGATTAAGGGCAAAAAAAAAAATCATGATTACAAAGTCATGAAATATACTAAACTAGGACCCTTTCTGACGTCAGAGAAAAATAAAGAGAATGCAGGAGGCATACAAAAATCCTGTTTAGTAATCCAAACATACAGTARAGGTGGCATATTACTGATGCAGAGATTGTGTGGGAACAGTTTCGGCATAATCCCTTCACAAGTCTCTATTTCACCAGCCTTGAGCATTTCTATTTTCCATCCATCATTTTCTGACTGTCTGTTGGTTTGCTTCTTAACTCAAGCCTGCATAGGATAATAGGCTACAATTACATTAACCGCCTTTCATCTCAGTTTGAATTAAATTTGTTCTGCGTGCCAGCATGAAAATCTGTCCCCAGTCATTTTGCTTAAGTCAAAGAATAATAAACTCCCTCAGTCCAATAATTTAGCCAAYGGTTTTAATATTATGAAATATTTTTTTAACTGAGAGATAATATCAAAATTAGTATTTAAGAGGAAAATTCAGTTACAATATTTGTCMGTTATGTTAACATATATATTCTGCACTATGAGAATGATTTCAAGAATAATTAAAATACAATCCTATCCTTGTTCTCACGTTCCTAAGGTCTTTTTTCTCACCTGTTTTCAGATTGAGTTTCTAATTTATGCAGAAGTAATGCTATAATTTGTAACATTACCCATAACTTAGAAATACAAAATATTTTAATGTCACTTGAAATAAAATTTTGGTGACTGAAGTGGTCCATCATGCCACAAAAACAAAGTACCTGTTACATTTAATTACTGTAAATAAGAGAGACAAATCAACTGAGAGCACAATGGAGAGATGCACTTTGAGGTGAATCCTCTTTTGGGAATATCAGAGTGGGAAAAAATCCAAATAATTCACTCTATGATTATTTTAAGTTTCCATTTTGGATTTTTATTTTTAAAGAAAGTATAACCAAAATGACCCTCTGATTTCAAGGTTCTACCTCAGGAGTGACTTTGGAGAAGTGTCTTAAGCACCACATCAATTTTGAAATGGCAGAATGTTTTATAAGCAATCTTGAATTCGTTTATTCATGAAATTCATACTATTYGTAAGAATGAGCACCCATTCAAGAGAGAAAATATCAAATCGACAAACACCTCATGAGAAACACACAAGAACTACAGTGAAATGTTCTGGTTTAAAGACAAAATGTGYACCACATGACCTACTGCCATAACAGAAGAAAATTTTGACAATCAGGCTTGGATTCTGGAATTAGGAAGCAGAGTTTTCTGTAAGGAATATTTGCAACTTCTAGCTATGAGTGCAATTTGCAGAAGACAATGTTCATACAAAATGTTACCTGGTAGTTTTCATTACYGAGTCATAATGGAATGTATGACAATCTACTCTATTTTGAGCATACAGAAAATCAAATATGAGATACTATTTAGAAATGCATCAAGCTGGATACATCTGGACTATGGCTCAATATATCCACTATGAAAGAAGAAGATGTCTTAGAATAATCTTCGGGTTGTACTATTCAATGCTTCTTTTCCATTTCTAGGCCTGTATATAACTGGAATAATTCAATTTAAACTTCTACCACGTTCATAACAAAGCTACATTAGTCACCATTTCTTTCATTTTTTTCCCCAGTGAAAGAACTACTGTTTGCTGAATATTCATTGTAATTTATTTTAAGGCCAGTACCTAAATGACATCTGTTGTAGAAAATTTCATTTGATACAAACATAATAAAAACAAGATACAAGAGATTCTTAGGTTGTGGAAATTGTCAAAGACTGAGGACAGGTATAGAGTATGCATGGGTTCAAATATTTCAATTAAAAGAATCATCCCATAACATAACAACTAAGTCTAAAAATAGCCTGCAAATGTTATCAGAACTTACACCACATAAAAATACTCTAAGAACATTGAGTAGACAATGAAAAACAGGCTGATGCAACTCTACAAAACCGAGCATAGAGAAAGCTCTAATCAAAGCTTCCGAAGGGCAAATGTCAAACCATTTATTAAATCATGTATTTAACTATTTCCTAAAAACACAGGAGCAAAAGCAATAAAGTAATGGTACAGGAAAGGCTCCGTGAAAGTCAATGACAAAAAGACAAGAGCCTTAAGAAAATAAAAACATCCTGAAGTTTTATTCTTTTTCTACCCTAAAAACAGGGTGGGAAATGCATTTAATTTTATACACATCAGGGTGGTATAAATAAAACAGGAAAAAAAGGTGAAAAAACCCCTACAGTACAATTTAAAAAAATGCATTTTCCTAAAAAACCAAAAATAATGCATATCTTTCACAAATAATGCATTTACATAATTCCCACTTACAAATCTCAGTTACTTAACTTACACGTGGTTGGCACTGAACAGCAGTGAAGTTGTTCATCTGTTTAGATGTGCTACTACCTCTTCTTTTACTCATAAATATACAGGAGGCAATCCTTCTGTTCAACACGAAGGATTGATTTATACATTTTTCATTTCTTACAATCATCATTTGTCACCTTCAACATTACCTTTCCTCAAAAAAAAATCCTTACTTTACCAAGTACAGAAAACTAAAAAAAAGAAAAAGAAGAGAAGGAAAAGAAATGAATGAAGAGAAGCAAAGTATCAGGAGTGAAAAGAACTTTGTGAACTTGTTTTGTGAAACTCTTGCTGCTATCACACACCTGACAATTTACAATTAGCCCCTCAAGAGCAGGGGAAAGTAAAAGTAAATCGTATGCACCCCAATTCCCACCAAAACAAGGGAATATCTGCCCTTAAACTTAAGGAACAAGGTGTTATCATGTATTAAAATATTTATCTGAACCAGAGACCAAATCTGTGATTAGATCAAGACTATACGTAAGAGAGGATAAAATGACCTAAACGAGAACAGGATTAGATTTTGTAGCATCTGTTAGAAAGTAATTGCTGCCCTTATCTCCTTAAGGATCTTGTAAGAACTCATTTCCAGGACAAATATTTTTTTTTTTAAGTCTTCTTTATGAAATCTGATTTATTAAATCTCTTTCAGCATATCTGACTGTTCCTTTACCCTTTAATTCTTATCACTTCTCTGTGAGCAGCCCAAAATCTTTTCTTCCAGGACAATGAGCCCTTTTTGACACATTCCGTATGTTGGTTTGCCAATCTCGCTGCTCTCCCTTCGGCCTCCTGCTGTAATCCAGTATTCCTAAATTTATCACTGCTCTGTGCAACACTGAAGAAAAGTGTTGTGGCAGATCAAATTTTCAAATGTTCGCTTTGATTCTAAATCAGACTCCTGACACTATTTAAAACAGCTTTCCTAGCTAAGTATTTACTCTGACTTCTACTACTTTGTTCTTTTCTCAAATTGCTGAAAAATTCCTCTTTTTTGTAATATAAAAATAACAGATAGAGATGGAGAACTAAATCTTTAAGTCAATCCTTCTGCACTGATAATCTAATAAACCACTCAGGCTTCACTGCTGAAGTTTAGGATATCACCAGGTTCTTGGACTGATTTATGTCCTTGTAATCAAGCTCCCCAGCCCCATTATGTAGTCAGCTAGATAAATACCACTTATTTTTCAAAACATCCACAAGAAAAAAATAGAAAGCTCGAAGCATGCAAAGGTTGTGCAGCTTAATTTATATTTTATACTTTCTATTGGTGATTATTCAGTACAAAAGAAGAAAAGAGTGAGCATTTCTACTATTAAGACATTATTATCTTTCAGCTGGTGAGTACAGATAGAATAGGTCCTATGCTATTTCTTGCTGCCTTATCAGTTATCATTCCCTGAAAATACCTTGCATGTGATGGAGAATTTACTTTTGGTGTCAAATGTTGTGAGTTTACATTATAAAAGGTAAAATACTACAGATGCTTTTCAGTATTAATGTTTATTTTAACTTACTGTCTTTTCAAGTTCTCATTATTTCATATCACTCACACGATAAAGCAGGCTAAGAATGAAGGAAAGAAAAAAAGAATGTTTATGTAAGCATATGTGCTTACACGTGTTCAGCCTGCAGAATTCATTATCCCAGGGAGTCCATCTCCCGATTTTTAAACAGGGGTGAAACAAATATTCCTCTTACATAGACAAAGCTGCAGCAAGGAAGAATAACAGCACAGGCAATCATATTAGATTTCAGTGACCAGCTAAAGGATAGGACTTCAACCACATTTCTGAAGAAACAGAGTTTTTATAGCCTCCTGGTTTTCCTCATGTTAATTGTTAAAGTACAATTCAGATATCTACAGTTTTCTAAGCAACTCTAAAATGTTGCATTCAGTCCCCTTATCTACCCAACTACAAGAATGAAATTAACATGTCATTTGAGTCACCCACCACTAATACAGAAGCGGCACAGAAAGCTTCTCTAGCACTGCCTGTACTTGGGCCATGGGGAAGCAGGAGAACATGGGTTCTCCTGCAACAAGTGCAGAGACAGAGCTGAGATGGAAAGATTCATTATATAAGGAAACCTGCTTGACCTGCAGATGTCTGCACACACAGCTGCAGCAGAATGCAAGTTTGTTGGCAGGCTCCTCAAAATAAGGACTCTTTAAGCACAATTTAGCACTGTGTAATTGATGTGCTTAGTCTATAAAATTATCAGAAGCTTCATGGAAAAAGAAATGAGGACTAATGCATTTCTCACTCCCATGTCTTAATACCAAAACACATTTCTTAGTTCTGTCTGTGCATAGCTTTAATCTTTTATGTGCATTCTTCTAATACTCTTGGCAACTACTGAAGCAATTTAAAACTAATAACTGGCAACAATGAGAAACAAAATGTCTTAACTTTGAAACCAGAAATATAACTATTGCAGCTAAATTTTCATCTATATGTAAACTTATGCAATTGACTGAAAGAGAAAACAGAAAATGMAAATGGCAGTAGGAAGATGCATATTTCATCTATTAGAGACCATGAGAGGAGAAGAAAAGCAATCTTTCCATCACCAGGAGATTTCCAACAAATAGTGTCTTCAGTACCCACCCGACCTAGCCTTTCCTTATTGCTCTATAAAAATGTTTTTCTTCCCTTTCTTAGTAAATAAAATATATAAATATCACAAGCTGAAGTTGATAGATATATCTATCAGCTGGGTTTTCATCACAATCTAACTTCATTTCTTTTACTTATTTGTAAGGTTTTGAAAATAGATTTTAAAATAAAAACAGGGCACAGTATTTTGTGCAAGTTGAGCACCAAACAATCCATATCAAGCAACATAAAGGGGCACTATTCCAATTTCAAACTTAGCTATGTGTTGATAGCTTAGAGAGAGCTGGGAGCTCTCACACTGGTATTTTCTTTTCCCATTGCTACCTCTACACTTGCACTAGCTTAATGACAAATTGATTAAACCAGATGTCTATTCCAACTTTAACAACTCTGGTACCAATTACTAATTACCATACTAATGGCCTATCACATGTGAATTATAAGCCCAGATCCACACTGCACAATGGGTATTATTTTATCTGAGAGTTAAGAACCGAGAATAATGAAGGAATTTTCAAGAGCTTGAAAAAGTCACAAGAATTTTAGATCTACCGAGAAGAATTTGAGATTCAAAAAATCTGTTTTGTTAAATCCACAATTTAAAAAGAATCAAATGTTTGCATTACTCTATACATTGAATTCATGCACTGATAATAAGGAAAACATGGATATGTAAAATGGATCTACCCTGGAAAACTGCATTCCCTTCAAATAAAAAGTCTATTCACCACAATGTATTGACTTGAATAGCACAAGCCCTGACAGCAGACACACAAAGAGAGTCCCTTCAGCCTTTGCTCAGCCCTCATCAAAATTATGTGATCAATTGGCTGCATTAAGCAGCATCAGCAACACAACCATTTTAAAGCTACCAAATGCTTACTGTAGTATTACAAACCCGGGTTTTAACAGAAAACAACTCTATAATAGCCAATATTTTCAGTTAACTGTCGATAAAATCAGTATCACCTTCAAATCATTCTACCTGATATTTTCTTTAAATGCCAAGCTTAATACGGATTTTATCGAAAAACTATTCTCATTGTAAATTCTCCTTGAACACTTTCTCTGCCCAGCTGAAAAAGGAAACCTGGAGTTTAAGAAGACAGTGTTGTATCAGTTACACTCAGTAAAGAAACACATTTTGTGTCGATTAAATTCCAACTCACCTCCCAGGCCATATATATTTTGAATTTTCCACTGAAATAGTAAGGGAAATAGTTATTTTGACAGGCAATATCCTAATGCTTTATTTTATTTGTATAATGTCCTGATAATTCAAGAGACAACTATTCTGAAGTAATTCCTATATATACTTCCCACTGGATTTAATTACAGAGTTATGTTATAGCTTTCAAAAAAATCCATTTTAATAAAGTTCAGACTACATTTAATCAAGTATCTCAGATGGAAAATGATGGATATTAATAATATACAAACATATTAAATATAGATCAGGTGCAATAATCACTTGCTCATTTCTACCTAAAAGGATTTTTCTTTAAATTAAAATAGAAAAAAATATTTTTAGTCATTTAAAAGGCATAAGTGCTAATAAGTGCTATTCGTCATTTACTGAGAACCGACACTTTGCGCCTCACAAAATCGTGTCATCTCAGGAAGATACAGCTTTATTTAAAAAAAGAAAAAGCAAAACCAACAAAAATGGAGAAGGTGAGTTTTAGGGGACAACCAATACTATTTAATAAGCTCACCATAGAATCTTCTCTGTCACAAACCTCAAAAAAGGTCAAAATTTACATGAACATGGAAAATTTACTACGTGCAGAAACAGCTGGGGCTCCTTTGAAATCATATCATTTTTCGGATCGCTTTCAAATGACAAGAAACCACATCATCTGTATCAAAACTCAATATATCTGTGGCCCACAACAATTTTTACTTCTTTTGCTCACAAGTGGAGTTTCCATTACAAGTATTTAAAGTCTAGCAGTACATAATGAAATACCAGTTCTGTGTATTGAAATCAATGTCTGTAAGTAAATCATAATTCTCTTTACACTATAACTCTATTCTCTGTAAACTTCAGCCAGCCAAACCTCATTTGTGATGATAATCAGTTAAGGAAAACGAACTAATTCTCTTTTCTCTCTAATAAAACACTGTAGAAAAGTCTTGCTAGATACTCGATACAGTAGTACCAGGAATGATTCAGGGAAAGAATTTCATTAAGTTTTTTTACTGGAATAGGTTTAAACACTTCTACCAGAAAAGGTTAAGTATCTATTTCATCCTTGGTAGAAACCATAGGAAAAAGGTGCAGCTGTACGAAAAAGTTCAGAAACAATTAATACATCCCCAGACATAGCAATCAAATAGTTTATCAGCATAGATGATCTTAACCTAAATTGAAAACTAATAAAAAGAACCTACTTGCTTATGAAACAACTGTAAACTGATGGCTTTATACAGTAAAAACATCCTTTTTTAAAGAAAAKGTTTTGATCAAGGGCACAGCAATGCTGCTATAAGTCCTTCTTTTCAGTTATTTCCCTTCTCTCCTTTTCCTACAACTGACAAACTGCCTCTGTCTAAGATGCTGATTTGGACTATGATCAGCAAGGATGGGGGCATGTCAGAAACCCTTTGGCTTTCCTCCTCAGTTCTTTTCCAGCACAAAGTTCCAATAAYGATACATAACATTTTGATAAACCATTTTTAAGGATGATCTGTATTTCATATTGTAGCAAAGATCTCGTTACAAACACCAAAAAAATTAAAATCGCTCTGAGGCCACTGTTTTCTCAGATGTTTACATATATTAAAGCTGATCAGTGTTTGTGTTTCATGAAGGCAAAAGTAACAAAATATGTCAAACTCTTTGTTCTAGATACCAAGTCCATTGAAAACCATACTAGCAACATTTGTTTTCTGGAAGATGCTCACCTTGAAAAGGTTTTGTCCTCCATAAAGTTTTGTAGAAGTGTTTACTCTTAAATCTTTAAAAAATCTCCTTAAATATTCCCCTTCCACAAAGGAAATATCACTTTCCTACCTTCTGTTCCATAGTTAATTGTCCAAAGCTGACTCCAGTAGCAGCAGTCAGCAATAATAATAGTGATGTAGAGGGTTCTTACTGTAACATAGCATACATTAAATTTAATCAGTTACAATAGAGCAGTATATTTAAAGAGAATTCCCTGAAATATCTGGTTTTGTTGGTCACAACTCAGCTGAAGGATTTTTTCTGATGACAGCAGGATGAGAAGMCAGAAAAAACAGCAATTATTTTCTTTTCCTTCTATAAAGAGAACTTATCTTTAACCAAAGCAGTAGAAAGGGTCAACCAACTTCATACTCCACTGGAAATCTGTGTTATTTTTCCCCCCTGCCTGCAGCAAATATTCTGACTTTCAAAAATTGAAGTGGGGTTTTGGGTTAAGAAGAGATGGAGGATTAAGCATTGTTGCCTTTGAGGTTTAGAAAAATATTAAGCTATCTATTTAACTCTTTAAAAAATCTTTAGGAATTAATTTTATGCTGTAAAATCTGTAAAGAAAGATTTAACAGACTTCAAAGAGGGACAACTGCCTAGGGAGAAGTCTCCAACTTCATTGTCTCCTTAAGAGGGATGCAATAGCTCAAGAAAAGCATCAAAACTGAATGGATCAGAGATCAAATCCACAAAAAGACATGATCTGTAATGCTTATCTCACCACCCAGAACGATCTCACCAATCCAGAACAACCACCSCAACTGCCCAGAGAGCAAACAGGTTGCAGTTAAGTGCCAGGGGTCAGCACAGTTGGAAACCTTCTCAGCTGCCTGTAGTCTCACCAAGATGTGTTTTGTATGACTTGGAGTTACAGATCAAAACCATCTACTGGACTTAGGTGTGTATACAGCTCCTCTGGGCAGAAAGGGCTGGATCAGGATATTCACTGGGCGGGTGTGAGATGTACAGGACATCAGTAGGACAAGCTGTTTTTACCAGAAAAATACCTGGACTCTAACAGCAGGTATAGTGAATATTGAAGATGTAAATGGTTAGATCAGGCACACAAGGCTTGGCTAGACCAAGGCACAGAAGTTCATTAACAAGGAATAGTAAAAAGAACTCTGCTACAGTAGTTCACAGATACTATCCTATRCACGGCAATTTCGGATTTGTGAGATCAATTGTGAACTTCCATGAACAATCACAGTTTATAATCCAACTCCAGCAACATGAAAGAACAGAATAATTATATTAATGGTTAACAGAGTTAGTGACCATGATAATCAAACTGGATGTATTTATGTTTTGCRGAGACCCCAGCATTTTATCTGGACAGAAAGAACAGACTATAGTATTGRGGGTATTTGGTTCATGCAGGTTAGGAAAGACAAATGGCTGACAGGACTATATGTTGAAAAGAAGCTGGCCTCCACTGTCAGCAGCTTCCTACAAGTTTTTTCTGGAATCTAAAGACTCTACTGGCTGTCCTACATGAAATTCTCCAGGCTCCTTTTTCATTTTCTCAAAGAAGCAATGCCAAGAGATGGTGTAACTGCAAACACCTCTCCCACTGGGCTGGTGCTTCATAAGAAGAGCTGTTCATACTGATTTCTGGCTTATGTGCCTTACATTACTCAGCTTCCCKAACTCTTAACTGAGTTCTAGTCCTGGCCACAGGGAAGCATTCCCAGGTGCCTTCATTGCACACCCCAAAAGATGCAACACAGCAGAGCTCTGTCATTTTCAACAGCTTGAACTGGGGTTAAAAAAAATCACCTCAAATTGTGTTTTCTGACCCTGTCTAAGACAAAGCCTCGTGCTATGCAGACATGTGCAATTCTGCTCTAAAACTAGCCCTAGGCAAGATGTAAAGCCAGCCCAACCTGCAAGGCTCTTTGCCCTCTTCTTCTTTCTAAAAACAAGCACAGAAACTAAGGCTACAAATTTGCTCGATAACAAAAAATCAGACTCAATAATAAAGCAATTTTATGGCAGCTACAACCTCCCTTCCCCTCTTCCTCCCAGTAACTCTTTCATGGGCACAGTCTCTGTTTGTTTCTCTTTTTCCTGTATGAGCAAACATTAGCWTCACTCCCACTCCTAAATTCATCTTAGTCCACACTCAATATCTAATTAATTAAAGGGAGAATAATTGTCYTCAGCTTATATTTAGCTTTAAATCTTTATGGGTCTATTTCAGACCTAAAGAACTTGCAAATTTGTTTATTCTTTTCAGCTATGCTATTCTATTTTAATAAAAATAGCACGTAGAAGCATTACTTTAACTAGTACATCCCTAGACAATTGGGATTATAGAAACACTTCGCAGCAAAAATTACTGGCATTTTATATAAAGAGGTTTGCTTTACAACAAATGCATCCTGAGCACTGGAATTCAAAACAGGTCTCGCTGGCATGTCATCTGTGAAAGGCTTGGGCAGCCTGCCCTGTTCCACTGCTTCACTGAAATAACTGCACTGAGCAAAACAGATTATTCAAATGTCAATCACTGAAAGGCATGGCCATGGCACTGAAGGGACAATTTTCAAAAACAAGATGTTCTTCTCTGCTTATTTTGAAAGAAAATCCAGCACCACATATTTTTCAAACAGAAAACCAAAATATATTTATTTAATTAAATCTAAATCCAGCATGCATACTGACATAAACCAGTTGGACACAAGAGAAGGGGACACTGCTTGCATTTCTCTTTAACAACCAGGAGTGTTTGAAAAGTTGTAAAAAATACCTGTTTTGCTCTGCACTTTGCATTTTTGGAGGTAGCCTGAAGAGGAAGTAATGACTATAAAAAAACCTTAGAAAACAACTGAAGCCTAGTGGTGAGAGGCCTCTACTCTGTTGAGCCTGCCAAACCAAAAGACATACTTATACATGTGCATCCAGTCAGCTCTGGAACACCCTAACTTAGAAGCCAAAAGCAAACTTATACTCATGAAAGAGAAACTCTCATGCCCAAACCATTCYCCATTTTCCACACAATTAGTACTGAACTCAGAAAGGCAAAAGGCATATTTCATGGGGACAGAACACCGGAGAAAATCACAGGTACCATTTTTAATGCAGCTCTTGGCAAGAGACACCTTGTTAACACAACCAGGTTTACATTGACAATATCAATAGTGCAGAGCTCTCCAGGTTTCACACATTCACAACTGGCCCACAACGAAGTCCCGATGTCCAAAGCTCTCTGCAGGGTGCTTGCAGCTGCTCCCTTAGCCACCACCTCACTCTCTTTTCTTCTCTGCCTTCTAGGAATGAGATAGGACATTCAAACTCTAGTTCTTCTCTGTTTTTACAAAGCTGGGCAATTTCGTGAATAAAATGCAATGTTTGGAAGAAAAAATGCTTACAAAAAATGTAGTTTCATTTACAGAAAGCCTGCAACTCTGGAAGATCCCAGAGAGCCTCATGAACTTTACATATCATATACTGAATATACCAAAGCAGACAAAGGGAGCCTACTGCAGAACAAAAAAAAGTCAACAAAAAGGCCAAGAGTGACATACAATACTGCCAAAACCCATATTTTACTTCTCTTCAAATTTTAGATCTCAAATGTTTCAAGTGCCTTCTGAGAGTTTAAGCCATTAGAGTGCATTTGGGTCATGTTCTGAAGCTTTGATATTAGACATATTGTTTAAATGAAAGGTGCAATTTAAGCAGAAATGATTGATGCCAGAAACATGAATTAAAGGGAAAAAAGTATCTCAAATCCTTGAAAGATCTGGCAATAATTGCTACATGTAGAGCAGAAAAGTAGTACATTTAAAACACATATTTAATGTTGAAGTGGGAGTTTTATTTTATTGTTCTCCTTAGAAACCTAATGATCCAGCTCTTTGAGAACCAGCTGAGGGCATGAACCTGTCCTTACAGAGGCAAGCTAAAATTTTCAGGCAGTTAAATAAGAAGAGAGGCAGTTGCTAAACCTACTAACATCTAAATGACAGATTTTGCTGGAATTCTCGTTGAAAAATCATAGGGAATGAAGTAACATGCATTAGCACGTCAAAGTTTTCTCTTCAACTGAAAACTCAAGGACTGGACTCAGCATGAACAAGGAGAAAACACCTCATATCAAATACAACCAAATAGATAAAACTAATGTGGAATATGGTGGAATATGACCAAATGATAGAAATAGGAGAAAAAAAATAATTGAAAACAGGAAAAAAAAATGCTGTTCTTGTAATATTTTAAACCACTTTATACTTTTTAACTTCATTTCAGAAAACGACCAACCACCATAGTAACCAGTATTAAATGGATTCTACCCTTGATCAGGAAAAGACAGTTCTTCAATAGAATAAGGGGGTTCTYATTAAATTTCCAACAACTGGAATCTCTTTATATTTGTTTGTTTGTGTTGGTGGTTTGTGTGTGTGTGTGTCTTTGATAAAAGCAGTTCTAATCAAGTGAATTTATTATATGATCGCTGTCAATTCTTCCCCTACTGGAAAGCAGCAAGAGAAGCTCTGTGCAGAAACAACTGGGACAAGATYTACTCTGCTATCAGCAAATAAATGCAATTATATCAATAGAATGGTGAATTTGACTCATAACCCAGCACATTTTTACCTGCTTTTCCAACTGGTGAGAGGAATTGTAGCATTCTCTGGAGGGAAATTATACAGAAGAGCATGGCTGGATATTTTAAAATCTCATTCTTATGTAAAACAGACTATCAATAAGTGCTGATTTTTTATGCACAGATCCTTACATTATTAAATAGCTATTTAAAGCTTACACACTGGAAAGATTTTCACCAAATAAATAGGGTATACTTTTATAAATAAAATACTATTTCTTCCACTTTGTCAGAAGAAGTATGTCTCAAAAATTAATGGTCTGAACATTTATTAGAATTTAAATGAYCAAAACATTACTTTTTCATTCTAGAATACTCTAGATCTATATATTTTATAACCTTAAATTTATCCTCCTTACAACTACATAAAATATACTATGAAATATTAAATTAAAAACAAGAAATTTTTTTCCCCAGTATTTTATTTCTGACTAGTAGTTCTCCATTACAGAAGTTTTAAAGCCCAGTTTTAGCCCAGTTCTTACTTGCTGATGACAAAAGCTACAGACACATGGCCCAGTGAAGYCTTTTCCTTGGAAGAGCCCAGACACACTGAAACTTCCCAAAGAATCATTTAACTACTCACTTAATTCCATCATTTCCATATCTTTCTTCCTTTCATCTAGAAAAAGTTCTCTCATTTAATATCAAAATTTGAACTTTGAAACATCCACCTTAGCGTATTCTGCACATTCCCACAGGCTTATTCCCTGAAAAGTTCCCTGTGTATAATCCTGCACATGGATACACTGAAATATATGGAAATTTTAAAACCTCTGTGGACAGAATTCTAGAAGAAAATAAAATGAACAGCTAGTAAATAAAATGTTAGAGAAAATTAAATAAAAAAATTACCTTGAAGCAATAGTTTTCCCTTAAAAATATAAGTCACTATGGTTTTCCTGTCACTATCCATCACATATTTCATTTTTAAAATCAAGAGGAAAAACAAAAATCCCAGTATTTTTATTTGTATCTGTCTTTAAGGTTTTACAATCTAATTACTTTGACTAATTAAATCATTCTAATCATTTCCTCCTGATTAGGAGATCACTAAAGGTTTTTACCAACTGAAACTATCCACTTAACAGAAACAAAATATTAAGTTTTAAGAAAAATATGACCATGTGTCATTCAAGAAACACAGTGAAACAGAGTGCAAATGTGTGCTCCATGCTGCTTTACTACAATAATTTTGATTTTAAATGGCACTGTGCTTCATGCCATCCAACAGCACAATTAAGACATTAATACAGCTAAGAGATGGGCACACTAAAAAAGTTATAAATAAATAAAAAATAAACAAAGAGGATCCTCCATAAAAGCACAAAGTTGTTAAGGGAGGAAAAAAGAAASGAAAAAGAAAAAAGTGTTGTAAACTTGTCTTGATTTCCTAAAAACTCTGCCCCTAGGGTATGGTGTGTACATAACACACAGCCCTGCAGCTGTGCCTTTTTAATCAACAGGAGTCTTGACAGAAATATAAATCTAATTTCCTCACTGGACAGCCAGAGTTTGGAATTTTCGCAGAAATCCTTACTTTAGAAATTACAGGGTTATAGGTTTGCTGCTGAGATGGCACAACAGCCTAACTAACCAGTAGCACCAAAATAAAAAAAAAATTGTCCAGAGCAATGGAGAACAGTATTCACACTTTGAATCGTTTCAGATTATTTATACAGAATATAACAAAGGAATAAATACAAGTAAAGCATTTAGATTATTTAAATTGATCCTTATCTTCCAGATAATGGCTGCATATATACCTTAATAATACAATATGGCACTTTCAAAAGAGGTTGTGAGTGTACAGATGATTTTTACAGAGGAATTAATTTCCTTTTTTTTTTAAACATAATACAAATCTTATCAAGTTCATATTCTTCCTATGAAGTTTAGAATCAGTACGGGACTGCATTCAGTGATTCACGAGTGACCTCTTTTTTTATGTTCTTCATCTCTTGATGTTCTAAGGGAAATAGTTAAAAAACAACATTTGACTGAAACCTCCATACATGAATGGATCACTCTTCCAAACCAAGCATCAGAGTAAAATGACAAATCCTAAACATATCATTTGATGACGTACTCCAGCTCTAAATCTGTGGTTATTTGCTTGGGTGTCTATGAACTCAACAGATGTGAATCTGAAATTCACAATCTGAAATGTCATCACAGCCAAAGAAAAAGATTTGAAAATGGCTACAGATTTTATTTCATCCCAAAAAAAACCCAAAAAACTCCATTAACACTTAGAATATCAAATGTTTTAACACCACAGCTTGCCCTGGATAAGCCTTTGGTTTGTGTACAGATTTAGAAGGGGAAAGTATTACGACAAAAACAGGGATTTTCAGTCTGAAATTCAATTTTAAGTTTACTCCTGAAAAGTCAAAATTCAAACTTCTGTTTCCGCTGTCTTGTGGAATTGCTGTAACTCCTAACCAGGAAATTCCATGAGCAGGAAAACCTTTGCTCTTCTAGTTCACTTAATGGCATAAAAGAACCTTTTAGGACAGAAAAACTCGGGACAGCAGACTGACACAGCTGAGCAGCACAACCAATCACAGGAGACAAAAGTTTCAAATCAGAGTGGAAAAAACAATGATAAAACAGACAAAGGAAAACAGCAACAACAACAGCAACAGAGGTACATGAAATGCTGACTGGGGTGAGGGTCTGTAAAGGGTGCCTCAGGTGGAGAGTAGCCAGTAAAGAAYTGGCATTATGAGCACAGAAACTGTTTTCTGCGGTTCAAGTGTTACAAAGTACAGAGGAACAGTTTATTGGGTTTTTTCTTCCCATTCTTTGTATAGTTAGAATGGCATCAATACAAGTCCATAACACCCTGGTAATCAAATCACTCATTAACACCTAGAACTGATTAATTGTTTGGCCACAGAAAGAGGGAAAAAAGACTTCTCAGAGAAGACTTAATTCAGAGTTTAAAGGTATTATCACTGCAGCTTTTGTCATGATAAAATTTCATCACTTAGTCCTAATCTTGATTTCCCATCTCATCCTGAGAGTCTTCAATTAGCTGGACACAAAGTCCCAGAGGTAGCAGAGAAACAGTAGAGCTGCCAGCACAGCTCTTTCTCACGGATATACATGGAGCCTCTGCATCAGAAATGTTTGTTTCTTTACTATTTATCAAGCAAAGTGTTAAGGGTGGGATCYAAGCCAGTTCATTAAGTGTATCAAAGACAAATTCACAAATTCAGTGAACCTGGATGTCTTGTGGCAGGCAGAACATAGCCACCTGGCACCTCTCCCTGCTGGAGAGGAATAGACTGTATTTTTATGCCTTTTCCCCTGCTCCAAACAACATTGCTAAGATAACTTTGTTGCCAGATATTATTAAAATAACTATAATTGTTAAAGGAATAAGGTTCCTATTAAATAATGCAGGGTACCTGGTAGAATGGACTGAAAAACTATCTTTAAATATGAGTCTATTCACAATTAACTTCAATGTGTTATTTCTCCTATTTGACAAGTTAGTCCACCTCAGTACTTGGTTGTTGTTAATACTCTGTTTGTTATGTTCTATGTGAAGGTGCAAACTCTTCCTCTAAACACAAGAAGCTGTTCCAGTACAAAACAAGAGACACTAATTGTCCTTTCCATGACAGKTCTACACATTCCTCTGGTCTAGATTTAATGATGTGGGGACAGGTCTAAAACACTCTGCACCTCAGTAAGGTTCCAAAACTCTAAAAATTGAATCATTGTAGATTCTGTTCAAGATATGTGACAAACGTAATGAATTTAATTACCAGCTTTGCATATATTTTTCACTTACACTAGATTTTTTTAAAACCTAGCAAAAAAGAAGACAACTACAGTTGTCTAGTTTCTAGTTTCTTCTAGTCTCTAGTTTCTTCTTGTAATAGGATATTTTTAAAGTCTGTAGTGTCTTCAAAACATTACTAATATTTGTGATGTAATTCTTCAACAAAAGTCTAAGTAGAGGTGAAATTTTCTAAGAAATGTAGGAAACACTATATCCACCACTAAAACATTGGAAGGTCAATCACAAAACCCATATCCAAAACAAACACGGGTAAAAAAGTGATTATTCACTAGTCATGAATTGCAATAACTTTGGGCTGCATTTAATTGTACTCACAGTTGACACTGGTCTCCTTTGATTCCCTTTGTCGTGCAGAAACATTTTCCTGTTTGCATGTGACATATATTTGCATGTCCACTGCACGTGCAAGCTGTAAAATCAAAAAGGAAAAGTGAGATTTCCTCACCCATATTTTACTTTACAAAGAAATGAAATTCATTGATTTTAATACTTCATCCTAAACACATTTCCTACAAGCTGTATTAAAATATATATCTTTTAGTACTTCAATTATAATTTTTTTGCAGAAAATTTAACCAGCACGTCATTTAGTTTATCTTCTGCAGAGTTAAAAACTATTCACATGACATTAGAGGCTGTCCTCCACACCTTAAATAACAGCAGTTTTCTGTTGTTGAAATCTACCATTTCAATGTGCAATACAGAAAATTATTAATAATACATCTTTTCTATATATGAAGAAATCCTGACCAATGACAAAAGCAATGACAATATTCATTTTGTTTCAAATGTCTAATTAAAATATTAGTGCAAGTGCTTGGTAAAACATCTACTATAATTGTAACTCTTGTTTTTGACAAACGTGAACAAAAAGAAATCTTTGAAACTCTTTAAACAAAGGCAAAGAAGTTAGTACTACAGTTACAGTCCACAACAAGAATTTTCCAGAAGCAAGAAACAGGCACCTTTAAAAGCTCCTGAAATTTGAACTGAAGGAGAATTACAGGAACATCATCATCACTCCATTTTAAGCACAGTGGCTAACGTAGTTCTCTCCACAGTGGTCTGCTCACTTCCACTCTTGCTGTCTGACAGATTCTCACCTCAACACAAACCTTCATATTCCCAGTTCTTGAGCTTTCTTTTCCTTGTCCTTTCCATGATTATTTGAACCACTACCTTGTTTAGGCAACCTTCTTTCATTCCCAACCAAGCATACAAAATTTACTAATGTCTCCCTGGTCAATGTGTCAATAGGTCCCCATATCCAACTGGAATAACTCCCTGCTAATAYCCACACTACACTCAAAGCCTTTCTTTAATACAAAGCAGCTCTGAACCTACCATGATGACCATATTATGCTTTCACTGAAGTTTTAATTATGACTAAGATAAAAGATTTAATATATGGGGTCCTGCTTCGGAACAGATATAACACAAGTATAAGATAAAAGTTGATTCYCCACTTTATAATCTAATATTGGAATACTATCACAGATTGAGTTTTAAAGTCCTGTTCTGCTGATAAGGAATTACACAAAGAATCCTTCTCTGACAGTGTCCCATCCCATACACACTCTCACCTCTCTGCCACAGCCTAGGACAAATAGAGTAAAAAGTAATAGAGTAGAAACAAAATTAAATGTAAGATATTATTGACAGAATATGTCCATTTCAGGACTTCAACGGTTTGTTTAGCCTTCAGAACTCATTAAATAGCCAGCTGAACTGAATGAGGAGTTCTTACCGAGGAGGAGCAAGGCACTCAAACTGTCTGCGGGAAACACAGACCAGAAATTTCTATGCAGCACATGGTGATGTGTGATGTTATTCTCTGTTTCATAACACAACACTTCTGAAAAATACCTACAAGTTACCACAAAATCCTACATTTTGTAATTTTTCTATCATCTTGACACTCTACAATAAATGTTCATTGAAGTGCTGCCTCTATATAATCAGTTATGTTATCCTAAACCCATTCATGTTTCCCACTCTACATTTATGGAATGATTATTTAGGCACTTGAAGCTGGAAAAGCCTCCTCACAAAAGTTAATTTTAATTGTGTAAATCTTTGCTATGCTTTCAGTGAAAAATAAAGGAATATATCCTTAACAGCTTATTCTGCTTATAGTTAAGTGTTCTTAATGATGCTCCACTGCAAGACAGCACAAAAGTTATAAAGGAGCTAGAAGGGTGAATTCTAAATCATATTCCAAAAACTGTTGGTATTTTGAGAAATATGAAAGCTATTGCCAACTAACTTTAATTAATTGCTTCCACAATTATTGCTCACTTAGTAGGAAGTAGATCACAAATATGAAAGTGAAAAACATGAATGGATTTAGGAAAACATAACAGATTATATCGTAGCAGCACTTCAATGAACATTTACCACTCTCATAGAGCAAGTTCCTAGTAATCTCACTGTTCCCTAGATAATACCATGAAAAAAGACAACATCTTTGCATTTACACTTTTTAAATCTCATCCAGGAAAAATTTGTTTCACAGCAATGAAAGCATATTTTCATTAATCTTGGGCTTGCAAGTGCGTGATGAAAAATGAATTCCTACCAATCTGTGGGTCTCTATGTGGGGAGTAACACCCAAAAAATTCATATAAGCCATCACTGCTGTTACTGAAGCAAATGTGGGTGTATGTGATCAAACAAATGCAAAAGCAGAAGCAGGACAATATTCTAGTACATTCAGAAGAAGATTGACATTCTTCCACTACCTCAATATTTCCATACTCCTCTTTACRTATTTCCTTTAATATTTTCTACTTGTTTCTCTCTGTTTAAACACTCTCAGTTAATGGCTTCTCTTCTGATAATACTGTAAGTCAACAGTTAAAACTGCAGCTAAGGTAGGATCTTTCCCAGCCTAATTCTACTAGAAATATGCCATGTCTTGGAGTCAGTTTTGAGAGCATATTTTGTACCAATCCTTGTCAGCTGGCAGAAGTCAGGAAAAGAGATGTAACTTATATTTTCCATATTTTTTTGAGGTCACAAACTTCAGTTTGTTCACTGAAAGTGTTGTCAAGAACTGGAACAGGCTGTCCAGGGAAGTGGTGGATTCGCTGTTCCTGGAGGGGTTTAAAAGACGTGTGGATGCGGCACTTGGGGACGTGGGTTAGTGATGGGCTTGGGAGTGCTGGCTTAATGGTTGGACTGGATGAGCTCAGAGGTCTTTTCCAAACTAAATGATCCCATGATTCTGTGTAYTCTGTGCTGCACCCTTGGATAGAAACAGTGAGTTCAGCCCAGCTTCAAGAGTCTTCCCATACTACTCTGTGTATCCATCTCCAGCTTGGGTTTATATCATGCACACATGTTTTTGTTTAAACAGTAATTTAAAATACTTAATTACCATGCTTTTTATCAATGATTAACTATCTAAAATAAATAWATAAATAATCTATGGCTCACAATAAAAAACTTGCTTAAAAATAYAGAATTTAAACCTATTTTTGTTGTGTTATTTTTTACATATTAAGTGAAATGATGACATTAGAGCTTTAAAAACAACAAGGAAAAAACCCACCCTAGCAATATTTACTCTATTTTTAGGGAAATAGCAGCTCAGAATACTCTTTTGTACAACATGCAGATTCTAAGTGGAACAGAAAGATTATAYGAAAACAGTATAATCCAGTAGAGCAAATCCACGCTGCAAAATCACAACCCTATACAATTTATTAAATAATAAATCCACAGTATGATTGATTCTGAGTTGCCAGCTCAGCATTTAAATGCTCTTGCAGCTGCTGACAACAAAAGAATACCCATCACTATTTCCATGAAGTGTGCATTTTAAACAATTGAATTTAAAAACACTTATTTCTTAGCCYCCATCTCCAACATACAGAGCATTTCTTTCTCTCAAATGGAGCTCACTACAACTGGTGCTTTAACTAAATATGTTTGYTTACATGAAAGATTGCTAAACCATAGCTGCACATGGATAATTACTTTAAGACACCTTGCTGATGTATTTTAAAAGGAAAGTTATGGCAATGCTATTAAATATCAAGATGTAGTACTTGTTAATTTTGCTAACATGCAAGGCATAAGTTACATCAAAAAAAAGGAGATAGTGTCTTTCTCATGCAATGAGGCTAAGTAAGAAATAGCAAGTATAAACTTCCATTAGATYCAAYATTTTAATGCTCAATTTCACTGTAAATGTTCACCYATGTAATCCATTAGTCTACTCATAYGAGAACTGCCCTACAGAGACTATTTTCTACTTTAGTAATATTGCAAAACTGTCTAGTCACTTAATTTTCTAGAAAYGTGTATTTAGCTAGAAGCCCCTGAAACCCTTTCAGCATTCAACAATTGCTTTTATAGAACACACATACATTCAACCTTTGAGAGAGGCAATGTAAAAGCAAACAGATGTGCCCAATAACGCTTTTGCAATATTGCTAATTGAGTAGCACTAAAGTTAAGCTAAATAACTTCTGTGAAGCAATGAACMATAAAAATAAGAGTACAAAAAAAGGGGAAATTATGCTATTGGAAAGGACTGTTGTACATGCAGAAATGGAAATGTCATTTTACAGTGACATGATTAACCTTCATAATAAACCAGTTTTAACAGAGTAATTAACACAAATATAACTAATTTTTTCATCTTTCTTGTTTTATCTTGTGATTTAACTTTCTTTGGTCTGAAATCAGTTTATTTTTTACAGTAACAAAATAGCACAGAAAAGAAAAAACTGTATGTGTAATAACACAGTACTAAGGACTGTGAGAGACAGAGAGAGAGAAAAAGTAAATAGAATAGAAAATCTGTTTTGGATTTATGTCACACAGATAGGGAACTTAAAGTCATAGCAAAACACACAAATAATTTCACTCAACCTTGAACTAACTCTACTGAGATCATGTGACTACTTGTAACACAATTACTTTTTCCTGAAAGCAACAGTCAAACAATCTGGAAATCACAATCTCCTTAGCTTTCTGGACTGTACCTACATTCCAGAAGTAGGATATTTATCCTAACAAACCCAGAAACAACAATCGGGTTGATTTTCTGTTGCAGAAATCAAAATTTAGTTTGGTTACACCAAAAGGCAACCTTCATCATTTAAAGGCTTGTGTTTGTTCTTTAGCCATTTTTACTCTGGTGAAATAGCTCTGCAGTGTTTGTATGTCGTTATTCCTTTTGTTCAAAGCATTCATCCTGAAAAGTGAGCTGATTTTTTTTTGTTTATTTGTAATAAATACCTCTCAAGCAATCATACTAAAGCTGTCTTTAATCATCAGCAACTAACAGTATAAAGACAGCTTGGAAAACCATAATTTTGTTTTATATAAGTAGATAATGAAAATGCAACACATGAGATTAACACTGAAAGACAGGATATTTTTTCTTGTTAGGAACTGAACAGAATCTTAAACAATTAACCAGAGTGTTGCTGTGACTGAATCTCCCATGCCAATACCAAACCACAGTACAGAATTTTTATAGTTTGCTCTTGGAATAATGTACATAGGGAAGAGTATTTTCTACCAAAAAACATGGTGAACCAAAACATTTCCATGTGAACCCATGAAATACAGTAGCACCAATTTCATTTTCTCCATGTTAATATCTGCATCTCCATGTTCCATGTCTCCATGAAAAACTGAAACTTTTACATGAACTTTGAATATAGAAAATTGAAAAATTCCAGGTGAAATCATTATTATGAGCACTATTTGGAGATAAGTTTAACATGTCATACTTATCAGTTTCCTTTTCAATCTTTCCACTTATTCATCTATAAATATATTACAGCATGTTACTAAGGTATAAATAGCCCACAAATTTTACAGYGGGTTAAACTGCAGATTTTGAGAGTTCAACTCAAAAACTGAACTATATATCTGATGTCTAGAACAGTTCTTTACATATCCAAGCATTTAAAGAGATCTTTCACAAGCATACAAGACTAAAAGTACTATTCCTTAAATTACTYTTCGTTTCCTCAGCCGTGAGGCCTGATAGTTATTTTCAAAGCAAAACTACAAAGTGATGATTTTGGATGCCTTCACGTTTAATGTCCATACTGAGATGTGTTTAAGACTTTTTCAGGCACTAAAAGGCCTAATACCTTATTATTATTACTACTACTACTATTATTATTATTATATTAATAATATAATAATAATATGATAATAATAAGAAACCTGTGTCTTTTTAAATTTTCTTAAGACAGCAGCTTCTCTACTATTTTGGAAATTTTGTTCAAAAATCTCCTTTCATCAAAAGGCTGTCATTTCCCCCCCACACACTCTCTCTAAAGAGAACACGTAACTTCCTAAATTATAACAAAAAAATCAAGAGAAAAAGATTATTATAAGGCAGTATGAAAAGCAAAACAATTTAAAAGCATTCAAAAGTTATTCACAGCAGCTTTAAATGTAAAAAATAAATTCCAATCTAAGGTGAAAAACATCTGAAGTCAACAACTGTTGATTGTGACTATTTGTGTGTATTTGGTCATTCAGAGCAAAAGCCCAAAGAAAAGAAATTACTTACACAATTTATCAGACAAAAACGCCACGAAGTATAAAGAARTCAGCAAATCATTTCCCTCTGTTAGCCATTAGAAGGTACAAAATACAACTGATTTTTAATGTATTCCATTGCAAGTGAGGCTTTTTTTCCCCTTAAATAACTAACGTGGTCTGGCATTGTAATGTATTGCACTTAGCACTCAGAMAACGAAGACTGAATCAACTGCAATCAAACTGAAATGCCATTACAAGTTGTTGTTTTTTTGATCTTCATTTGATCATTTGAGAAATGAGTTGCATCATGCCTCAAAATCTATTTTCTCAACAGCCAGAAGGGGGTTTCAAGATCCCTTAGGGAGAGGGAYGATCATTTCAGTGCAAAACACATGGAGAAGGGGAGATACAGGAATTAGAGACAAACAAAATTCCTACTTTTCCTATCGCATTTGAGGTGAGAAGACTGGCTTTAGTCCAAGGCTTATTTGAGRATCAAGTAACAGTGATTTAAGAAAATGTCATCTTCAACTTACAGCTGCCTGCCCTCAGCACCTCCTGAGCTACACACAGGATCTACGTGAGCTCCTGACATCTCCTTCAATACAAGGTAAAATATGTTTGTTTATAAGAGGCTGACAAAATCAGTACATTTCTAGACAGTCGAAAGTTTCTAAATCATGCCCTGCCTATCTCCTCTAGGAACATCATTTGGAAACCAATGGATTTACACATTTCATTAGGAAGGTGAACATACTGATATAAAGCTCAGACAGCACATCAGAAATACATTTTATAAGTATTCCTTACCACATAAAATAAATTTATAGCATGTAAACCCGAAAAAAATCCACAAAAATAAGAATGCAGAGCAACTCRTTCATCTTTGTCAGAAACTGTGTTCCACAAGAGCATCCAGGAGGACTTGATCACTAACATCAGTGAGAGCAAGAGAATTGTCATTAATCCTTGCAAACAGATTAAATAAGCACAGAGATAAAGGAATGCAATATAAATCAAACTGCTGTATCTCTTCAATATCTGTAAAAGTAATAAGTGGTGATCAATTAAAGGATGCCTGAGTTCTAAGTTCTCAGCATAAGATGCTGAATAAGCACAAAATGCCTGCTATTTACACAGATTAAGATACTAAAAAGAATAGGAACAACTTGTGCTATTTCAGATGTTTTTGCTTCATAGTAGACCTCAGAAATAGTTTTAATTATTTTTTTTTCTTTTCCTTTTTAAAAAAGCTACCTTGTTCCCACTCCACTTGAGTAAATTAAAATGAACTTTGCTGGATGGAGAAGTTACACTTATGCAAAGCAGCCTACAGCAGCCATCAGGCTTAAGGAACAAAATTGTACTTGATAAAACTGGTTACTAGAGATTTAACTCCACAATTACACTGTGGTTCTCCACAATCAGCTCTTCCAATAGCAATCCTAAACTGATGCTTGAACCAGTGCTTTGCCATGCTTGCTGTTCCTAAAATCAGACCACTCTACAATGAGCACACACAATCTGGTTTAGGAAGTAAAATCAAATTTAGAGAATYAAGCAGTAGCTTAAACAGTTGTACTTGACAGGAGGTTTATAAAAATCTTCTGTTTGCAGTCAAGGAAAAAAAACCATCAAAATTGTTAAACATGCTGAACAGACATCCTGCCAAAACCTTATGAAATCCCACAGCCACACAAATAATCTCTCTCTGGAGGTTAATCATGTTACATTCAACAGTTTATTCTTCTTGTTTTCTCTCATAAAATTATGGACATCTAAATGTCTATTGATACTTGACAATGACATTTGCCTTGAAGTGTAACTCCAGGTCCTTCACCTAGGATTATTCTAAGTAGGTTATAGAATACAAATGTATCTACAAAAAGTTTCCTAATWTTAGTTTGAGTTTTTTGTTTGAACTTCCAATTAATTGTGCTAGAAATCATGCTTTATAATACAGCTCTAATCTACAAAAAAAATTAAAAAGAAAATTAGAGGTATACACAAGAATTAACAGCTTATTGAGAAGTTTGCTTAGCGCATTTTGCTTGGCAGTCAAAAAATAACTGGAACGGTAATTTTTAAAGATGTCTTTTTCCAAGTTCCTCAACTAAGTTTTTCCTATGGCAATCCACTTCTGGTTTAGTAGCACAGGACTAATTTCAAATACATTATGATTGAAGTGAACTTAAAATAAGTTGATAACTAAGCCCAAGTACAGCCATTTTATTCACTCAGTGGTCAGGCTATCTTGAACACTGTTCAATAAATAGCATTCATTAAAGGCAGGAAAATAAATTTTCAAATCACCTTTGGAGAAAAAGGTCTTCTTAAAAGAGTGTTTATTCTGACTAYTCTAACAATCTGCAAAAAGCAATATGAAGTTTTTCTTGAATAGCTTATTGTGCTAGGATCTCTTTTCTTTGCATTTCATATGTACTAAGAAACCCTTTTCCTTCTACTAAAACCAAGTTCCAGCTTTTTAGTTAATAATAAGTGTTTTTATCCTATGATAAGGTATTTTATTAAAAAACCCAAGAAATTGATGTCATCTCTATTCAATACTGAAAAGGAAAGAAAAGAAATTAAGGGAGACAAAACAAAATACCACTACTATGGCAAAATGGGATTTCTTGACAGTCCCCTCATTCATCAAAGCCTTTGGTTACTTTGTATAGCATAAACAAAATCGTGTTTTCTGCTGGAATTTAGCATGTGAGCTTTTCTTTGTCTGAATAATCCTAAATTACAGTTTCTTATCACAGAGTTTCACTGTGAACTTGTGACCCACTGTTTCTCATAAACCAAGGTACAAGAAAACAGGGTTTTTTTAATTTAGTTCCATATTCTAGTACTTGAAGACAGTATGAAGCATACCATACTCTTTTTTCCGCTGATCTCCAACAAATACCTATTTTCATATAAAATGTGTTTATTCATATAGACTCCTTGTGGTCTGTGTCATAAGTATCCATTCCACTGAATATCCTTTTTTTTCTGAATAACTTCAAAGTGCCTGGACTAAAAGATGTTGTTGATTTTTTAACTGCACTGACTTAGTCCCTGTGAAAAGAGGGCTTCTAGAACACAATATTTAACTTAATATGAAATTTCGTCTAAATTTTAGACATCTAATGATGGAATGCCAAATGCATGATCTCGCATCAGCAAGATCCATAAATACAATTCTCTACATACTAGACATTAAAACAGCTAAACAGAAAAATCATATAAAAACTGTATCCCAAGCTGCCATTTCATTCTCTAAAAGAGTCAAAACTCCCATTCCTTCCWAATTCTACTTCAGGAAGATGCAGAAGAAAATGCTTTTGCTGCTATTTATACAGRGAGTTGAGAATATTGTATTCCTTTATGCTCCCTACATTTCTGTCAGTTTTTCCAACAGATGACAGTTAAAAGCTCTTTGTTCTCATTCTTAGCCCTACCTTAAATAGGAGTCATGGCCCAAGAATATAAGATTTTGAACAACCAGAAACCATTTTGAAACAGAAATGTATTGTAGAAGAAAAAAGATTAAATTTACAGTTGTCTACAACCTTAGGAGAATCTATCCACTTATCTCTCTTCTGATATCAAGTTAAGCACTGCATATCACTGTATTGATTTCTATTAAAAACTAATCAACCAAACTCAACATAGTGATAGAGCTTAATTTTCTCCTCCTCATTAGTGTCCCAGCAGTGAGGGCACTGAGCTCTGTGGTCAGCACAGGAGAAAGGCACTGCGGCACAGGTAGAGTCAGGATGAAATGTACTGGAAATAACATCTTGAAGAGGAAAATATCATGGCAAACAGGAATGGAAATGGCCTTCTAAGTAATGGATATGATCCCACAAGAACATTCGTGCCAAAGACTTCTAGTAGCAGCTGAACACATCACCTTCCCCATTTTGAAAATTTACAGGAGGAATCCTTTTTAAAAATGCAGAAAATTGTGGGGGGTTAAGTTCTCTTAGTGTTTTTTTTTAAAGTTCTCTATACACTGTTTATTACAAAACTAAATATTGTAGTCCAGCTTGTTTTTCATTTACCTGACTTCTATGAGAAATTTTATATGGCTGTCAGACTCCATGGGAGGAAAGATTAATGGCTTGAGAGGCAAAATTTAGATGTTCTATTTTTTCTGCCTTCTTCATATAATCATTTTACATGGAAATGCATTATGATATATTAATTTGGACTGAACATCTGTCTTTTGTTTCTAAATAATATGTGATTTGAGCAAAGCACCAGGTCATTGCTCACTGAAGAYTAATAGCTAAGAACAGCTGCTTTTGTGCTATTAAGACCAACTATTACTACATGCTAATAAAACATGCATGGACACGCATCACCACTTTGTGATCAGAGCAGCAGAAAATGTTAATGCAAATAAAAAAAGGTGMGTACAGTAGTTAAACTAGACCTATTTTTTTAAAGTTTCATAGAATAATAGAATTGTTCACATCATGGGAAGCCAGTTTCCCATTTTTAAATTAGCTGAAAGCAATGACAGAGGTCAGGATTGATGCAAAATCACTTTGTAAAGTCCTGAATCACAACAGAACAAGATGATTTTAGGTTACTGAAAAAAAAAATCTCTTTATGAAGTTTTAAATGCAAGATTTTATTTCTCCTTGCAAAAAAACTCTTTCTCAGGCCAACTAACTTTGCCTAACTTTGCCTTTTTAAAGTAGCATCATGTAGTTCCTAAGGCTGTTAGTCTCCAGGTGTTTTGAGACTAAAACTCAAATATACCACCATTGTACTGTGATACTTACTAAAGAAAATTATTCTGAAGGAAACAATTAATTCCACTTTTAGATTTATTGTATTAAATACAGTCATAAAAAATTTATATTCAAAATATTTAGGTTGATGTTTCTCTACCTGCCCTATGCAATCCCAAACTACAGGTAATTTTAAAGCTGCATAGTGATAGTGTTGAAGTGAGAAATTAAAACTGCTGCTTTCTGTTCCCTCATTGCTTATATAATTTTTTGAAATCTTGAAAAATAAGTCTAAATGTAAATTACCAGGTACCTTTCTATCAACTTCATAGACAACAGCAGATTTTAGTTCAAGAAACCGAAGTGAATATTAAATTGTTTACCTTGTCATCTTACCAACTTTTTCCTTTATGAAAGGCAGGTTGCTTTCTGTAATGTGTGACATTATGTAATTTGCTGTACATCCAATTTCATATACAAATGCTGTGTACACACACATACACATGTGTGCATCTATATTCKAAGAATGTGGCTGGGGAGCAAACAAAGGCTGCCTGTTTACATTGTCCTGGGCACTATGGGTTACTTTCTACTCTAGAAGGGAGAGGAAACCGCTTCTTTCCTGAAGAAATGAAAAATTACAAGCTTTGCAAAAATTTCTTGGAGGGCTGAGAGAGAAGATGACAAGACAGAAAACCTGAAGCAGGGGGAAAACTAGAAGATGTTTCAGAAAAGAGGCTATATCTGTACGAAAGAGCAGAATCAAAACAAACTGCAGGACAGGGAAAAAAAGTCTTTCCTAAGAGCTAGTGTGTGTTGTAYGAAATCTGACCCAGCTTGGACTCAGCAACAAGCTGTCAGATTCTAAAGAAAACTGGGAAAGAAGACACCCACCCTGAAATTCTTTGGTAGCAAAAGGAGGATCTATTTCCAATTGGTATTCTTTACCACATTTCTCGTATTTTTCCACAGATAACATTGTTCAAATTGATACTTATSTTCTAAAAAATCAGACTATGAATTACCTGAAAGTAATTTTGGGGTTCCTCAGATGTGCTGCCTACACTAAAACCTACTCTAACGCATATGTGCCCCTTGTAAATGAAACTGAATTTTTTTTTTTTTTTTTCAAATATCTAACACATTGATTGCACTTTGTGCTCTACAGGAACAGAGCTCTGTTCTTGAGGATGTCCATGGTAGCTTTTAACAGTAGCTTTTGGAGAGACAGGAAAAGAAGGAAAGCAGAATCAGTTCCTCCAAGGAGGGTCATGACAAAAACACGTAACGAAGGTTACTACTGCTGAATGACAGMAATGGTACCAGAGAAAACAATCTGTAAAGCTCCCCATCAGGCACCTTTCAAAGTGAGATAGAACCTAAAATCCAAGGAGACCATTGTCAATCTGCTGCCATGATGAGTTTAACATCTTCCTCATGTCTCTCTTCCACAGACACTCGAAGGAATGACTTGTGGCAYGCTTGGCCTCTTCTCTCAAAACCCCATATCTCAGCTGTCAGTTAGTCAGCAGAATAATCACATTTTCTGAGCAGCAAGACTTGAACACCATGGAACATCCTCCTTTGGATGTAACTTACGTGTCAACACGTCACTAATAAGTTTTATTTTTTATCCTTTTAACCAACACAAATAGATATCTATGCAACTAATTTACTGCTGGGGTAAATGCCACCTAAAGCACATTAAGGTAACTCTAACAACTTCGTCTTTTATTGATACCCATCTGAAATTATTTTTTTTAATCTCTTGAGGCACTTACTGTAGATCCATGTCAGCCGGGCAGCTCATGTGTAGGTGTCAAAGTTTATGAGGAATGCATTCAAGCAGCAGGATGTGTAGATATACATAAATGTGCATAAATGTAGGTGATGCACATGTAGTGTATATTTGCTAGAAACATGTTCACTTTTGATAATAGTTTAAAGATCTAGTAAAAAAAAATCAAACTTTTCCGGTATAATGTTAACTTCACCTTTTCATACGCAATGACTACAAACCAAATGTGGGGGGAATCTGCTGCCTTTGGTATTGGAAATATCCAATGTGTGATAGCAGAGAAGAGGACAGATCTATAAAAGCAATGGAAATGCTGCAGACTTGCCTAAAAAACTTCACCCCAACAGCCTGTGTGGTTGGAAGCTGTTACAAGATGGTCATCAGTGTCTCAGACACTGCATTTAAGGCTGCTTAGAGAACAAGCAGTGCAAGTTAAAACACAATGTTCCTGCTGGGCTGGCACTCATAGTTTCCTTCTACTGCAAAAGCAACAATGGCAATACAGTTCTGGGAAAACTGAATGCTGCTTGGGATGTAATCACTTTATGAAAAAAAATGACAATACAGCAAAATGCTTACCTTACCTTATTATTATTAAATGTATTATACATTCATAGTGTGTGTCATTAGTTACTGTAAAGAATTTTTTCCTGGCATCTCATAAATTATAAGGATAATTTGTTAAAATACCATGCATAAAGAAAATGACAACATGATAAGCAGCTAGAGCAATTTTTTTTAACATTGACAACTACRTGGATGATTAATAAGTTTGAAAATAATATTAAAAAAAGTTGCTAAGATGACACAAAATTTTTCCAAGCAATCTCCCATAGGGTTTTATCTCAGTACTTTATGTTCAGTCTGTAGTACACATATAACTCTATTTTTTTCCAGAATGTCTATTWAAAAACTGCATATTTCCCTGACATGCAGCACATAACAGAACAAGACCCTGAAGACAACAAAACACCAAGAGACACGACCAAGACAGCAACCAGGACCTGTTCACACCTGCAGTCAAAGCTGCTTTGTTTCCAAAATCCATTCATATTCAATGATGACTTTTCTATTACTGAATTTTTTTCCTTCAAAATCACACCTCAAATGGGACTTGAGCAAAATTTAGAAAAAAAAATTAATCAAAGTGATTTGGAATATCTGCCTTCGAGCTCTCCCACACCTCAGAGTGAAAAGGCTTCCCAGGCGTCCCACACCTGGACAGCTTCACCTGCTCAGACACAGACAAGGCTGAGCTGTGATTCTCGTCTAATCTTCACCACAATACAAAGAGCAATGTGCCTTATTCTGTTCCCTACAGGCTTTGATTACTGAAATGTTTGTGGCACAGACTGACAGCTCTGCATTTAGCACTGCAAGGGCTGCCCATGGATCTGCTTGGTCCAGAACCCCAAACCTGTCTCTCCCCAAAGAGCCCTATTCCCTCATGTTCAGAATTCACCTCTGCTTTCCCTCTTATTTTCTTGCACATTGAGATAAWGCTTAAAAAGGACGCTGTAACTTTATGTGGTAACTTGGGTGGTATTATTGCTTCATGCTTTTCTTTGCCAGACAAGGGTTTTAAACTACAAATCTTAGGCATGTGCACAGGGTCTGGACTTACTAACTTGTGCACTAGCATTTATTTCCAAGAAGGAATGTAAATCTTTTTGTACAACTAAAAATATTTCATAATTTAAGGTGAGAAATTAATTTCATTTTCTATTATGGTTACCTATTTGACACCACAGACTACCTGAAACCATTTTTAATTAGTATAAAAACAGATAACTAATAAATTACAGTCACAGAACTTCCTTTAACATAAAACAAAAGATSACTGCAATTTATTACTGATTTTAGTATAGAATGCAGCAATGAATCAAATATAAAATAATTCAAACTATATATTTGTACAATGAAATGTCAGAAAGAACTGAAGGAGCACATACATCTTTACTGCAAGACACATCTTAGGACTACTGAACATAAAGTTCATTTTTACACCAAGAATACGAACTCTAACTCTCATTCTCTGTACTGAAAAGAGACTTCAAGTGACAGAATTTAAGTGAGTAACTGGTATTGGGCATGGTTATTTTAAGAACAAAAAGAACAGGAATTATTTATGAAAAATATGACCATTGCTAAGCTTTTGCCCATCAGCAACCAACATATCACACTTCTGACACAAATAAACGAGAGTATCAGTTACAGAGGAAACCTGCATAGGATGGAAAACTTTTTAACTCCACAATAACAAAAACGCTACAGATTCAAAAACAAGTAGTATGCAACTTAGTAACATCTTACCAACCTTCAGGACTCATAATATGGTAAATATCCATAGCCATTTGGCTGTACATAGATCATTTTTCTACATAATCAGAATACTTTACTCAATACCTCCCTGCTTTCCAGATTTCAGACTCCAAGACTCCAAGACTGAAAATCAGGACTGGAGAAAAACGTGTGAAATCAGCTAGTTCCCTGCACATTTCCAAAGCTATAGATGCTTGGAAATTTAAAAAATATAGTGTAAGTGATAATGCAGATTTCATAACATCTTTAGGCAATCTTTCACAGTTTAGCCAGTAGAATTTTTTCCTTTTATTCCACCTTAATCTTTCCTGTTGTAACCTTATCCCATTACTTCCTCCTCAAGCAAAATGGGGGCGTGGGGGAAGGCACTTTATCATCGTTCTCTCCTTTCAGCTTCCCTTCATGCATTTGAAGCCTGTTATTATGCCTCCATCTTTTCTTTGTCCTTCTGTGAGGTTTGTCACATTTACTAAGCCTGCATCATATCAAGATGCAAAGCAAGTCCTTAGATCTGTTTTAAAGCTATTGAAATGTCAGCAATTACAGTGAGTGAAAATCCAGAAAAGTCAATTTTTTTATCCATTCTTTAATCACAACTATTCAAAACCTTTTGAAACATGAATTATATCTCTCTCCTATAACAACTGTTACTCATTCCATAGTAATTTGATAGCATAACACTATGCAATAGCACTATGAACGTATCAGTTATCTGATGACAGTTGTAAAGTCACCATCATTATCAAAGTAGAAAAAAAAAAAGTTATACTTTTACAGAATTTTCCATTCCTAGACAAAGGTTAGAATAGAATTGATCACTCAGAGGTGGACAGTCAGCTTCTTTCAGAGCTTTCTGAATGACCTCCTAGGGGTATAAACAGAAAGGATTTAGGATACGACTGGTATAGTAAAGGAAAAAAAAAAAAAGGAAAAAAGTTTTCCAAGGACTGCAAGGCTTGCCACGCATCTCCTTCTCCTTCCTTTCAAGATCAGGGATCTAAGCAAAAAGAAGGGGTAATYCAGCCTATAAAAAAAAGGAAGGTTTTCTTGCAAATCATTTTAGTCTGTCTCATCAACAGACAACTAGTGAAACGAAGTCAGAGTTCAGATTTCACCTGTAAGTACATATATCATGACAGCAGAAAACATAATATCTGTACTGAATATGAAAGTACTTTTGTCAGGATGCTGGGAAAAAGTTATTTTATGTCATGAGTATGCTAAGAAAATGATTTGCAGCTTTTCCTCCCAGAGCACACCACTTTACCTCTCCACCGTAGAGATCAAGTACAAGCTCTGTTCTCAGCTTTGACTGCTCTCCAATTCACAACAAAGTTATGCCCTTGTAACTATGGCAACTTGATATATGAAGAATATTGCAGTATTACAGATGTACTTTCAGAGTTATAGTCATTATCTTGTCATTCCTTTAAAAAGTTTTCAACCTGGATCCTCAAAGAAAAAATGCACCACGTGCTCAGGCAGCCCTCGTACCAAAGGCTGGGTCTTACCAGAGAAGGAAACTTGGTGGGGTCCAGCCAGAAACTCAGCTGGCAGCAGCAAAGTCACACAAGGTGCAACCATAAAGATGACTGGTTTGGGCATTTTTTAGTTCTTCGTGGTTTTGTCCTTTGGCTATTTCATATAATTTCCTGTCTTATTTTCTCTTCGGTTCAGTCACACTTAAACTCAGCTTCTGACYGGGTTGCCCTTTCTTCAACTCATATGTTTTTCTGTATGCTTCTATTTTAATTATGGTTTTAAGTTCCAGCCATGTTTAATTTTTTTTCTGTGTTACCAATAGCATTGCCAGAACAATGTAGAAAAGAAACAGAACCATCACTTTCTTTCTTTATGTTTGCACCGTGCCTGATCCAAGCTATGGTTGCAAAATCCTCTCAAATCTCAGTAACATTGATTTGACTTATCTAYGGATCATTGGTATTTTTTCCTGCAGAAATCCCTGGCCCACAATTTGGGCACCTCTATCACAGTAATCATGATTCTAAAGAAAATCTAAGAGTTCATAATGACTACATCCTTCACAATATCCTAAGGATGTAAACATATTTATTATGGGCTCTATACTACAAAACACAACATACTCATGCAGATAAAGCCTCAAAATAATTATCATTTTTATTTTTTAAAGCATTCTTTAGTTAAAATAGCTCCTGTTAAAATCATGYCTACCAGTATAAATATGCACCTTACAGACTAGGTTTGAAAAAACAAGTTGTAAAATTTATAATTTTACTGGTCTTATAAATTGATTTTAGCCGTTATTGCACCACGCATATTTCACTAAAGGTGATGGAATGCTTATTTGGTTGATAGCTAATGTATCCCTGAAGAATAAAAGCTCTATGAATACATCATTTTGCCATAAAGGTGATACAGACAGCAAAAGAACATTTTGTCAACTTCGGGAGAAAAAGAGAACTATTAAGAATTATTTAAAGCGTCATAAAGCACCAGCAAAATGTTCAATTGTCAATAAGGGTAGACATTAATCTTTCTATCCCCTTGAACACAATTTTTACATATTGTGCTTGAATTTACCAGATGTGAATCTTTATGCATTGTCTACTGCATGTTAAGAGTGGTGAGGAACAAACAAAGCCTTTAAATGAATAAATATTCCTTGAGAAGCAAAGGTCTGGTTAAAGAAACACTGRTAATGGAGAAGAAAAAGTCATGGGACAAAATTTTAAGCACCCTCCTAGATTCAAAGTCAACTTTATTGAGTTTTCATATTGAATATATTCCTCCTTCCACCATTTMGTTTTAAGGGAAGGACTTACTGTCAACTTTAAAACCACCCATGCAAGTGAAAAAGCAGCCTTATGGCAATATCTGGAGTATTGRACTTCATTCTCTCTTTCGCTTCAAGGAGAACCCTCCAGTCCAGCAACTGAAAAGCTAAACATTGACTAGCTATGGGTACCTTGCCATCCTCAGCATCCCAGGCCTTTTTGTTTCAACTATACATGAACAAGGCTTTTTGGTCTGTTAAATGCATAATTTTCCCACTAGCATCACACATTTATACAAACCAGTGCTATCAGACATTATGGCAGGTACTGAACTTTATTTGTAAGTACCTTCTCACTGCCTCTAACAGGAGGTAGTTTGTTTACATGGAATTAAATGATGTCTCTGAAATAACAGGATTTCCTCCCAACAAGAGAGTTTTTCCTCCTCCTGAGAGAGCATCTTGTTCTTAGAGCATCCAGATCAAACAACAACCACAAAATGATGACTCTCAAYGAGTTTCTCTATAAAAATATTAATCTGATTTTGAATCATTCATTTAGCTGATCAACTCATCTGTACTATTAAATAAACTTTTAACCTTTAAAGCAAAGTTAATTTCACGTTACATTAAAAAGGTTAAACTCACATTACATAAAATGTCATTTAGATATTTTTCTTTTTTCTCCCAGTAGAATGACTTACCTGTACACTGCCCTCCATTTGTGGGATCCCCATAGTATCCTGGCATGCACGTCTCACACTGTTTTCCTGTTGTTAGGTTTTTACACTGATCACAGACGTTGCTGTTGATGCAGGTACTGTGGCCATTACACTGGCAAGCTGSAATATAACATTTTAAAAGCTTCATTACGAAATTGCTCTTTGGAACAAAAACATGCCTGTGTGATTAGAAAATTATAGTAGAATGTTATTCTCAGTTTAGTCCTGRCTAATAACGATCATATATATACTTGCACTTTGACATGGAACCTCTTTAAAATAGCATTGCAACAATGAAATCACACAAAAGACCATGAAAGCTGACTTTGTAATGACATGTGAGTTTTAAAGGGGTTTTGAGAGAATGTTTTTTTGTTATTGTGGGTGACTGAATCCAGTCCTTACAGCTTTAAAATGCTGTCCAGGCACTTAAGAAATATTTTAAGAGGTAGTAAGTCACTAACTGAGACTACATGAAAATCCCATTACCTACATGCAAATGTGAAGCATTTGAAAAGCTACTATGATGGAGAACATGAACTCACAGCCAAACTTATATCTACTGGGGAGAGAGAACTTCCAAAACAAATTCATAAAATATCATCTTATTTTTAGCAGTTCTGACCCTCATTAACTTTGGCATACAAAGCAATTTTAAGGACATCAAGACCACATGAAACAGCTCCAGCTCCTCCTCACTACAGTTGATTTTGGTGAAGGTAAAAATGCTGGATTCCTATTGATATAATTTTTTTTTTACACCTGACMTTAAAAGCATAAAATTGCTTTTTGCCAAATGACAACACTATAAACCACTGATCTTGCACCAGAGCTCCACTCCAGAGCATCACTTTTTTGGGGAAACTCAGAAAGCACCAAYCACTACTGCAGCGAAATCACAATGAGAATCCTGCCAGAATCATTGATCCTGCTGCCAGGTTTTGAAGGATGACCTCTCTATAGAGTGGGACTCCAGAGCTCATCGTGCCTAGCAGATTAGTAATCTGTCAATTACAGCAGCTTGTCAGATGTCAAACCATGTCAGACCTGTCGATTCCTCAGTGCCAAAGGGGGTGGAAGACTCAGAAGAGGAAAGCTATCACGGTAAGATTGCATTTTTTTWAATTTTGGGGTTTTTAATCTAAATGTCACAGTGATTGGTGTCTTGGTTGGGGGGGGGGGAAATAAGATTCTCACTGCATGATTTWAAAGTTTTTAGAGCTGTTTTATAATTTAGTAACTTAATATATTTATAGCCATTGTCAGACTTGGCTCATAAACCATTAAACCTCCCAAGTTGACAATCTCTTCTTTCTTCTGTAACTATGCCTAGAGAATCTTCCAAACAAGAATCAAGCATTTCTGGACTATTACGTTTTCACACTATCTTGACTAAATCTCTTTAGAACTTGCAAGTTTTATTGTTTCTATGAATACTTGAGTTTTAGACACCTTTGTGGTGTCTCCCTCTAGACAGTTTCCCCTCCTGCAGGTTGTTGCCATTCTCAGAAAAAGCTAGACAAAAGCATCATGAGTTGCAGCTCCATTTTGGGCTTTTTGTACATGTCTTGCTCATTAAATTACCTAAAGCAAATCTTAGAAAAAAAATACAGCCCAATAGGCCAAAAGTAAAAAAGTACTTTTTTACATATTAATTTTTTTTACACATTACTTTTTTACACATTAAATAGGTGTATTTATAATCTATTAAAGTAAGATTGCCTAATTAAGACTATATCATAGTGTAGGAAAAATGCTTAATATTGATATTCTCCAACTTGCAGGTTATTGATTTATAATTTTTTTATTTTTCCTAACACTTATTTTTGTATTTCCTAATTTTTGTGTTATTTAAAGGATGATGAAAGCAACCTTAATTGTGAATTTTAGTCTTTTGCAAGTCATAATATTATCTGGTCACATATGACAGCTCTGAATTCTTACATTTTGTTGAGTCAAAGAAAATGGAAGAGATTTTTAAAACAAATTCAAAAAAATATATACACGATAAGAAGCAATGCAGTTCACAATTGACATGACACACCATTTTAAAATGATCTTTTATAATTGCTGATTTCCCTAAAAATATGCATCTCAATGACAAAATTCAGGAGAAGTGCCCAGTTCAATAAATTTCAAAGCTGTTTCAATGCAATAAAACTGGAGACATCAGTATTAAATAATTAAAATAGT
Source organism: Amblyornis subalaris (assembly GCA_018881555.1). Taxonomy (NCBI): domain Eukaryota; kingdom Metazoa; phylum Chordata; class Aves; order Passeriformes; family Ptilonorhynchidae; genus Amblyornis; species Amblyornis subalaris. The sequence goes on along the minus strand of JACAXG010000187.1, from coordinate 567,373 downwards.
CATTAAAATAATGAGACACCATAATGACCACTAACTAAGAATTAGGAGTTAAATTTGTAAAAGTTCCTTTTTCTTTAAGTCCTTCTAATGTACATCACTGGCAGCAACAAAGTGATTTTCCTCACACACAAAAATGTACTTTAGCCAAATCCTAAGTGAGGCTGCCCTGGAGAGAAGCAATTTTATGTTTAATTTGCTTTTGACCTCTGTGTTGAAAAGGTTGATGAAGCTGACAATTGTTGATAATTATAGTTTTAAGAAAATACTTCAAACTAGGAAATTTTATGAAAAGGATGTCTGCATTACAACCCAGATCTGGTGTGAAGATACTTCATCGAGTCTTAAACAAACTAGTTAGAATCCATTCACACTGCTTTTCAGAGGAGAAATTTAGACTTTGAAGAAAAGCTTGGGCTTGCATTCTACCTAAGYTTTTCTTCTCATGGGATGGATGTCAAAGCTATTTTTCTTTTCTTTTYATATATGATATTTGTAATTTTATTTATAACAATAGTTCAGTTAAACTAAGAATCTGATGAAAACAAAATTGTATTCTTATCAAAAGAAATACTATGACAGCTTATTTGAAGACTATTGATCTCAAAGTGACCAGTCACAAAAATAAACMTTTTCTATACTGCCTGATGAATTCTAATTTTAAAGTTTTGAACAGACAGAAAATGAGAAGGAATTTAAAATTTTTATCACCAACACACTTGTCCAGAGGCACTAAAGGAAGATGGATATGGACTACAAGGAAAACTAAGTGCATGCCTGAATGAACATGAATGGTTCAGCCAACTATTCATCAATGTGGCACAATAATCTCCAAACTACATGGTAGAAACTATTTTTATTTTCATCCAAACTGCAAACTGTTGAGCAGGCTTACATAGATTTAGTCTAATTCTATCTTGTTTCAAGTGCATCAAATGATTGTTGTGCTAAGCATAAACTGTGTCAGTATAATCCATTAGAGAAAATATTCTATGAAAATGAAAAGAAAATCTTAGGAACAAAACCTGCAGCCTAAACCAATCAAAATGAAATTTCGCATCAATTGAAATCTTAATTCTACGACTTCAGTAGTATTTGTCCCTTAAACTCATACAACAAATGAGTCTTAAACTAAAGTGGAACTTTAGTAAATTTTTGGTCAAAACATACAATGACTACAGAATTTTATCCATGAATAATAAATATTAAACACAGCAGTTTAGACAAGCAATATATTTATCCATTACAATTTCACTAGAGGTAGAAATTATGCATTGCACTGAAAGGTTAACAATGCACTTATCACCATACAGACTAAGTAATGAAGTTCCTATACAACAGAATATCATTCTATTGTTTCCAGAAACATACTAGAAGCTTCTTTATCCAGGAAATAGTATTAGATGATGTGGAAGAGGGTTTTTTTTGCTTTAACTCAAAATATTCAAGTGTTCATTTGGTTTTATATTTCATTTCTTTATTCTATAACTTCTAAAAAATATATCTCTCTCTCTATATATATATATGCATACCCACAGAGAGAATACACCAACAAAAAAAGCAGCCGGGAAAGCAAGCACAGCTGCATATACCCACAAAAGTATTGATCCTAGAGAAGCTCCAGCTTCCAAAATTATCAGCAGTAGAACATTTCCTGGAAAAATAACTTTAGCACAGTTACACTATTTATTCCAAAAAAAAAAAAAAAAAAGAGGTTTCAAGCTGTCTTTTAACTTGTATTATTTACTGTAAATTACTACTGGAGGGCTGTCAAACTCCCCAGTGTGCTTTTCATTTGCCTGCAGTCCTCCAGTGCGGCTTCCACACACTGCTGTCAGGCTTGGAGGATTTTCACACAGGAGGCTGGACCAGCTCAGCTTCCACGGTCATAAAGCACCTGATGTCTTCCTTACTTTTCGAACTTAAAAATTCAAATACTGTCATCAGACTGGTCTGGCTTAAATTTAGACTTCAGAGATTCTCTATCAGGCTACACAAGGGGACATTCTATTTACTCTGAATGTCTAAAAGGTTGACTGGAAGCACAGCTCAGGTATTTGGCAGCTCCTCATTCTCACGGCCAGCTGGATTGGGCATGAGCAGCAGCGAAGCCTCTGCCCATCAGCAGTCCCCTGTGGATAATTTCTCCCCAGATCCACTCTTTGATTGACACATAAGACAGAAGGAAGCAAGAGCTGAAGAAAATTCATATACTTGGATTTTAAAAAATAGAAGGATAGGGTGGTTGAAAACTTATTTACAATTAAATGGCAATTTAGATTAACCTACTTGCATTCCATTTGACATGTGAACCTACACGATAGGAAGCACATTTGTATTCAGTAGACAGAGACTAACAAACTATATACTTAGGAAATAGTTTGGAACAACAAATCTTTTGTGAAAATGCTATTTGTAGTACTTAAAACAATTATGTTATTTTGGTGTGTTTGAACTCTTATTTCATATATAAGAAAGAATAGAAGCAGATCTTACCTGGACACTGGATAAAAGACCACTCATAATTTTTTTCTCTTGGGCAGAGGGTAGCATCAAGAACCATTTCATTGGAGTGCACACTGACAGCCTTCATTGGGCCTCTGGAGGAGCCTTCCAAACATTGTCCTTTACCAGTGTTACTGGGATCGTTGCACCAGCCACACCCAGGCTGTTCCAAACACTGYCCACAGGTCCTCAGTCCAGAGCAGTTTTGAGCTTTAGAACATGGAATACATTATTAACGCAAGGGGTTTGAGGGGGCTTTTTMGTTTGTTTTTGTTTGTTTGTTTTGTGTTTTTTAAATAAGATGCTAGGATTTCACAACAGGTGGTGAACAAACAATTTAGCATTTCTTTTTCCTTGTGCAAATTTAAAAAAAAAAATCAGTAATACTGGTGAGAATATCTCAGTTTTCTTTAAAAGTGTTACTTCCTCAAAGATCACAAAACACACGACAGGTTTTTGTTACACCACAATGCAATTATAAAGATTTCAAATAAAGATAATGAAGCAGAAGAATAATATTGCACATCTTCATTAGATCACACAATAAACCACGTATTTTTTGCTTATTATTAATATATAATGCATATATTACTAATTTAAGTGACATAAACAGCCCTTCAAACAGGAATACTTTAGAATTCAATACAAGGTCAATAATACAAATAACAGCGATAATATTAATTAAAAAAAAAAACACCAACAACCAAACAAACAAAAAATCCCAAACCCCATGCACAGGATTATTCAAATTTAAACCAAAAATTTGTTTGGGCATAAAGTASCCCTGGATCTCACGTGATTATTCACCTACAAATACAACTCAGTCTCCTTATATACAACTTTTGACACAAGCTAGCATTCTACACATCTCAAGCTACAAGTCATAATTCCATCCCACTTAAATGAACTGTATCTTAAGATTTTTATCAGTTAATCAGGTTTCATTTTTTAAATTGCATATTAAAAACCAAATCTCCCTCTGGATCTTTTATACTCTATTCTTTAAAATAATTAAACAGTCTTCCTCATACTCTAAATCTGTTTAGAACCMAATAAAATTCCCATTCTGAAGTTACTGTCATTTCTTATTAATAAGAAATTAACATTTTAGTATCTTCAGGAACACCATTAMAGTTCCCAAGCTTCTTTAAGCTTTTTTTGATACATCTTGTGYTTTTTAATTACTGTTGTAATACCGAATCAAATTAACATCAGRCTCATTCAAACATTGATCACTATGGGTCCCTGTCTCTTCTCACATTAAATTTATAGGCTTTCAAAATTAAATTTTRAAAGAATACATGAACGTAAGCTCCTGCTGTGAAGCCAGAATTATCTAAGTCTCTTTTTAAAAAGAAGGAAGTAGCTTAAGGATTCATGGAGATTTTTTGAAGGACATTCAAGTGACTTCTACATAAGTGTAACCTCTCAGTTTGGCTCAGCTGCAGCCAGGACACTACACCCAGCTCATGTTCACAGCTACCCTGACCTCTCTGCTCCACGAAGAATCCATGCTATAAAGGGTATACTAAGGAGAATGATTTCACTACTAATTAAATAAACAGAGTGGAGAATAAAGCTAGCAACCCTGACTTCAGCAGCTATTAAAATTGTTTAGAAGTAATGAAAGCTGYCAGAAGAAAAAATACTCCATAGTCTAAAGATACATGAAGATATCAGGAAAACAGGCAGTGAASAATCTGAGTGAATCTCAAAAAGATTAAAACAGCCCGGAAAGCTGAAGCATGAGCTCTTCATAGGACTTGGAAGAATTCAAACAGGAGGAAATGTTTCAAGTTTCCCAAATATGAAAAAGGAGGGGCGGGGGTGGGAAAAGGCCAACTGCTGTTGCATATTGTCAAAAATGTGACAAATCAGTTTTAAACCCTCAGAGACAAAGCTGAATGATACAGATTTGGGCTTTTGAATACAKTAGAAGATCAGCAGAAAAATAAAGACCATCATTCTGCACTGGCTGGCTTGCCCTTTCAGAGAGGCACTGTAAACAATCCAAACAAATCTCATGCTGCTATTTATACTCATGCTGCTATTTATAAAGCTCTGAAGTATCAGCTGCATTATCTTCACAGAAGATAAAACAGAACCAAAAGTGAAAATCCTCAGCTATTCTCTGTAGTGGCATTCAGCTGAAAACTGGAGAGCTGAGAAGCAATTGTTGAYGGAAGAAGGGGATATTCAAGCAGCAATTTTGTTTTCTTTGAAGTTCTAGAGTTGGTCCAAGATTGTTCAACTGTTAGCTATTCAATCAAAAGTCATAATAGATGGAAGATGTAGGGAAGAGTGGAACTGCAAGTTTTTGGCAAGCAGGTATTAAAATGACAATATGTCACCAATAAAACAGCATTCTTCGTTTTAAGTCCAAGTTGTGAAAATAAACGTGAAGTTCTCAGTTGCTATATTTTTTTATTTTAAATCGTACATGTTTGTCTGAATTTTTTTTTCCAGTTGGAGCAAAACATCCAAAAACTCAGAAATTAGTAATTCAAAATAAAAAATAAAAGTTTAAAAACGAGGAGTATTTTCTAAAGGTATAATTACTGTCCATTCTTCAAGTAGAAACACTACCCCTTGATAAGAGAATCCACTTAACAGTTCATTACTTAAGCAGCAATAATGATGTATCTACCTAATAAAATGTTCGAGTCATTTAGACTAAAACAATGCCTGAACCATGCTTCATTTGGACATGCATTTTCTTGTTTAAATGCAAAATATCTGATGTTATAAAACTCTGGGAAAACTGCTTACAGACACAGACTCTTGTTTTTTTCTAATTTGTTTAATAGAAAATACATTTTCATACGAAAGTGCCTTTACATAATGTTGAACTGGTATATAGCAAATCCCTTTTGCCTTATTTAATATAAACTTTTACAGACCTGACAAAAATGACAATCAAATTAAAAACAATTTCTTATGTTCCCCAAACAAATTGAATCACTGTGATGTGCAAACACTACAAAAAGAGAAAAACTGAATTGAAAGTTCAGGCTGACATAATATTTGCTAGTTTAAAAACATAAGCATCTTTCATGTGGTATTCTGTCAATTCTATCTCCAGATTTTCAATCTATTTATGTTCTGCCACAACTCACTATCAATATTTTATAAGTTACAAAATTGATTCCTTATAGGAGAGAAAAAAAACGTTCAGTGAATGGTTATGAGAAAGAAACCTTTATATAATTACAGAATTACTATTCCAAAGATATTGACAAGAGATTAAGTGTTCCTATTAGCTATTACACTGAACCTGGACACTAGAACCTGGATTAATATCTGAAAGTTACTAACTAAGCTGAAAAGTTTACCAGAACTGATCAACATGGTACTAGTTCGTTATATTCTACAATTATTAAGGATGAAGAAGAAATCTCAATTAGAGGAATACAGGCTCTCAGCCAGTTTAGCCTGAGAGAAAAGCTTTCCTGTGCTTTATTTCCCTTTAACCAGGATATGCAGTGGGCAGGCACATAAAGCTTTTTTTTTCTCCTAAAATTAGAATATATCAACGGTTCTTATTATAGGCACAACAAGAACTTATTTCACTTCATAATTTCCTGAGGCTCAGGTGAAAGCAAGTAATTGCCTCTTGTGTTCTTGGGGTTTTTTCAATTTGTACTCATAACCTATCAAATGGAATCATGAGCTAATTATGATCCTGAAAGCAAGCTGCTTGTTGTCGTCAAGATCATCAACCCTGTCACAAAACATCCAGAAATAAAATGTTCTACAGACTCTGCTAGCAAAAGACCCTTGTGGAGAGAGAAAGGAAGTCAGAAGTAACCAGAGAAACTCTCTCAGAGTAGAGCATTAAGGAGAGTCCAGTGGTACACCTCACAAGCCCTTTATATTCAGTTTGGGTCCCACTAGACTGAAGTCCTTTAGAGGTAGTAAATGTTTGAATCAAATCTTGAAGGACAGTAGAATTACTAAGAACCAGCCTTCTGTAGGATGGTGACTGAGGAACTGTTCTAAATAAACCTCAACTAAGACAAGAATCTAAGGCCCCAGGCAGCTCACTCCAGCATCTGCATGATTATGGTGCCAATGAACTCCGGAACTGCTGGAACTGCATGGAGCTGACTCCAGTCACTCCCAGCTTGGGAAGGAGCAGCTTTGGCTGATACACCGAAAGGTACTTGGAGCAGATTGCTAATTCTCCTTAAGAGACATTGCATCAAGTTCTGTGCTCCAAAAGGGGACATCCAGGGAATAACTTCGCTCCTTGACAAAATAAGTAATCACTGGCGTGTTGTCCCCAAAGAATGAATGAGCAACCTCGACCATTAATGCAGCCTGACCCAGCCTGATCCCACGGGACAAAAGTTTTCTGTACCTGCTTTACCTGCCTGATGGCCTAACAGAATTCCTTCTACTTCCACAGAGAGGATGAACAGTCTGCAAGGGTTAATAATCAGCATTTGAATGGCAGAATAATCTAACAAAGACCAAGATCATTTGTTTTGCATTTGTGTCACAATATTCTCAAGACTACTACTACCATTATTAAAACTTTGTTTTTATCTTTGCATGTTAGGAAAATGGTATAGCTTGAATCTTAAAAAAGTAAATCAGAACAYTTAAATCTTTAAAAATTCAGCACACTTCCCTTTCTTAATAATTTGATATTGTATAAGTCTAAGTTCTACATACTGCTTATCTAATTTCAACAATATCCTGTTCCAGCTCATGGCCATTGTTTGGCAGACTAACACTGGTAATACAAACAATCATGGCGATTTTTCTTTATCTGAAGAGAATAAATACTTTTTATGGTTTCAAAAGACTAAATATATTTCATCATGCAAGAATTGCCAGCATTTTATCTGTACCTAGGAAATACATACTCAGCATTGACTTCTCACATTAGTAGCTACATAAGGTCATTCACTTGAAATTCTTTTCATCTCTAGTGAATGTGCTGAATCTCATTCAGCTCTTCTGAGTGAAAAAAAAAAAAAGGAAATATACCAGTATATTTAATAAGATGAACATTTATTAAGAAACTCACGGGAGCATGTGGCAGTTTGCCACTCCAGACACTGTCCGTATGGGAAGGAGATGATATAGGCATTGGAGTCCACACATCGTTTGGTGCTGCTGCACCACATGCATTCCATGCCATTGCTCGTGCAGTTGGAACAGGTTGTTCTCAGGGAGCATGGCTTTTTGCAGGGCCTGGCATTCTGGTTGGGACTGACTAGAAAATAGGACCACAAATATTGATCATTTTGAACACAACTTCAACCTCCTTTTTCTTTCATCGTATGTTCCATGAGAAAAATCCCTGTTGAAGTGGTTCCTTTCTTAATTAGCTATAAATAATTTGATCTAAATTTATGTTTCTGTTTATAAATACAATCGTATTTTACAAAACCCAATATTTAATACTCAGCATGACTCCTACTATAGCTCACAGAGTCCCTTTTAATGTATGTTAACTGGAACAGTAAAGTGACTGTTTGTCACAGTAAACTTTATACACAAACAAACCTAAAAGACAGAAACAAGAATTTTGGATTTGTCTGTCTTTTACACCATTAAAATATTCACTAATGTTCAGCGAGATCCAGAAAGAAAGCATCAGCATGSCTGAACACCTGCACAGGTGGATACAATTACTGTTATCACTGACTATTACTGATTTAGAGGCAAATTATAAGATTTCCATTGTAACACAAAATAAGCCGTGCAAACTAATCCTCAAATAAATATTTGCTGGTTTAGGAATATTGTTTGTTTCTAGATTACAGCCATTAAAAAATAATATATTTTTGTAATTATTTAATCGAAATTGTCCCAAAATCCCTCTTAGGCAAACGAAACCCCAACAGCTTGTTACTCACGACAGCATCAGTAAGAGGGGGTGAGAGGCTCCTTACCAACAGGTTTTTCACACACCAGGCCATCTGCCATGGCAGTGCACGGATTTGCCTTCAGACCTGCCACCTCTGCTCTCTCCAGGTAGGCACAGAAGCCAGAGTCGTTTGGCTCCCCAGGGAGCCACTGCAGAGTGGTGTTTGTGAAAGGAGACATGTCATCCCAGCCCCAGTAGGAGATGTTGATCTTGCGCAAACCTACCCACGGGGAAATTTTCTGTCAATGAGAAGGAAACAAACAAGAGAGAATTATTTAAAGTGCCTTCTGTTTTGCTAAAACGTTTCAAAGAATAGCTCAACAGCAACAACTTCCCATGTTGAGAATTAGCCATGTTTTTATCTCATTTTATCATTGCATCAGTCACTGCCCATACAGTTTTTATCTTAATTGTTCTATCTTGCAGAAYATCCCAAAAAAAACCCAACAAAAACTCCACCCACTATATGCTTCTCTTCTACCAAAAATRTGTGTTCTGTTCAAAGACAATTCTGATTACTATTATTTAATTCAGGTGAAATGATCATAATGAAATTGGKTTTTTTTCCAGTGGCTACTGTACGATTACTAATTGCTCGGCCAAAGTGGATAATAAAATACATGTGAGTTAACAGCAATTCAGAGAAATCAAAGTTCAGGAAAAAAACAGGGTAAATATTCCATCCTCTAAAGTCTGTATTTGCTGATACTGATCAACTTTAGGTAACTCAGAGACAGAAATGACAGTGGCACATCTGCAGCTCCAACGCCATTAAATACACATTGAATATACTTTTGGTATTGATTTATAAAAGTTATAAAAAATAGTTAGAAAACATTAAAAGCATTAATTCTTACAATATTTTTAGGATGTATCAGTAAAACAACATCATAAATTCTACTAATTTTTATCATGTCATCTTCATGCACTTACCAAGAGAAAAAGCAGATTTTAAGGAATAAAGGCCTTAGCTTGTTCCACGATAAATCTACATGCAATACTTATCACCACCAGTGTGAAAATCTCAAGACACCAAAACCAAACACATTTCCTCATGTAATTTCTGTGCAGGCAGTTTTCATCAACCCCAGTTTAAACACACAGAACAGAGACACAACGGGGCTGTGACAGGTATGCGACGGCAGGTGAATACCAGAACACCAAACACAGCTGCCTGCACCAGGCAGAGGATTCACATTGTCAGCTCCAAAGCTGATAGATAGATCTGATTGGGAATTAGGTTCTCCACTGATTTAATTTACAAGGTAAGTAAAGGTAATTTACAAGGTAAGTAAAACAATATAATATACCTAAAGAGAACCTACCATGGTTAAAGTTTTATGTATTGGCAAGACTGCCATTCTCTATCAGTGATTTTTCAGCTTTGATTTCACATCTTCCTTTGGCCACTCAGGCTGAAAAGCAATCTTTCAGCATGCTTAATTCTACACACAATCAGAACATTCCCTCTTTTTTTTCCTCTTCCTTGTTAGACCAAATTGAATTACGAAGGATTATTAATTTTTTTTTTCAAAAATACCCCTGGTATTTACCTGTATTACACAAGTATTACCAGTGGTGAATGCTTTTTTTAAAAAATCAGTAGGTAGATAATCAGTATTCCTGACCTCCCTAAAATGTACTCCCCATGCTCTCTTCTTCTTCTGTACTCTCAGTTGAGATCATGATCAAACAAAAATTGCTACAACTACTAACACTTAGGGATGAAAGAAGAAACTTAAATAAATCAGAAAATTACTGAAGATTAAAGAAATGTTCCATTCCATAAGCATTTTGGAAGCATCTTACTTCAAAACTTCACTGCTACCCGAGGTGAGCCAACCTTCCAGGTGTCTGTAAGGATTCACATATTCTGGATACCACAAAGAAAATGATGCAAACAGTAAAAGCGGAACTTGGGCATCTGGAAAATGGTAGATAATACATCTGTTATCTTATTTGTTGCTTAGTTGCCTAGGCTGCTGTTTATGTACGTGGTCCAAATGCACCAGAAAACCTTAGATACCTACACATATGTCTGGACATCTCTCTGTAGAGGCTGAGTGTGCTCACCAAGCACATACAAAATAATGTCAGGGGCTTGGGGCAGGACAAATTGCTGACAAACACACACATAAACCAACCCTACATGCCTACTTTGGGATTGAGAGATTCCAGCCAAGAGATCCTTCAACATATTACTGACTGTTTCAATTGCACTGCCAAATAATTTGGCCTCAGCATCAGTATATGAAAAACAGGGATCCTATTCCAGCTATGGTGAAAAGCATGTTAGCCAATAATGAAAACTGACAGCGCAGCAGTGATATTTGGAGATAAATTCTTCCATTTGAGTAGGAGATTGTCTTGGAACCCCTTTAATGATGACAAAGTCCCAGGGAGAATCATGAAAGCCAAAGCAGCCATACGAGATAAAAGCAGCATCCCTGAAATGAGACTTCTAGCAAAAGCAACACATATCATAGTCATCATTATTCTTAATAGCTGTACTATCTGGGCAGCTTATAGTCATCATGTCAGGMATCTCACATTCCATATGTACCATCTTTGGCTCTTTGCTAGGATAAGACATCAAAATACAGACCCAAAAGCTGAWGAGCACGTTACCAAATCCACGCCATGGAGGCTGTGACATTGCAGGCCCACTTAGGCTGCTCTGGCCCTGCTGCTAGGATGCCAAAGACAGATTATCCAAGGCCTCCCAAATGCTCCAATGATGTGCTTAACATGCATATTCAATTATGTGGCATCAATTCCATCATGTGGTGGGCCACAGGTGAAGACTGCTGGCAATAGCAGAGATTGTGTGTGGATATAATCGAAGTTTATCAGCAAAAATGACTGCTGCTGCACTGCACGGAAGCCAACAGGAAAAATCCAATCAGGAAGAGCGTGTTCAGCAAGTTCCACATGAGACACCTGCAGCCACCAGGGCTCTGTGACTATCAAACTAATTTCTTAAAAAAAAAAAAAAAGAAGGCATAAATCTATATAAATTATCTCTCAAACTGATGAAAGGTTCATTCATAACAGCTGGGAATCTCAAAGTAATTGAAGCCGCTGAGGGACTTCAAATGTGTCGAATGAAAATGCCAATCCAGTTTCTTCTCCAGGCTTAAGCCAAAATGACTTGGACATCCTTCACTTGAACGCTATAGTTGTTTTATTTAATGCAAAATGAATGTAGGAAACTGATTCCTTTACTTTGAATATCTTGCCAAAGATGCATCTGAAGAGGATCAGACAGGATGGAAATGAGACTGCCAGTTCTCTGTACCCAGAATTTGCTGATGCAAGATTCCAGCTCCCAGGCCTCTTGAAAAATATTTGTTATCAAACCAGATGAGTGAAAAATACAGTATAAATCAACTCCTTTATTGGAAGTTCAGGTGATCTTTACTCAACATGCAAGTGGAAAGAATGTTACTCCTCAGAGTTCTGAAGACTTGTTTTTTATATCTATCTAGGTATATCTATAAAAACTCCCTTTTTAGATTATATACAATGAATTTTAAACCAAAATCGAAAACAACACAACGAGCTCACACAATAGCATTCTAGGCAAGTTATTGGTTAAAAAAACCCAAAACTAAAGGAAAATCCCCAATGCAATACACGGCAGGTGATCAAATCCATCTTGGGAAAAGTTGTAATGGGCCTTACTAATGTTGAAATGAAGAATATAATCAAATATATCTTGCTAAATATTCCATAGCTTTCTCCTACTACATTATTTAAAATTTGTAATCATCTCTAGAATATGTTTGTCCTCCCATCCATATCTTTCTAGGCTATTTTTTAGAACCCACAGCCCATCTTAGAAGCTGCATATTAGTGCTTGAAATATAGCTACTTACAGTTTATCATAGAACAATCTTTTATAACATTGAAAACAAGTTGCCAAAAAACATATTTAAATGAGAAATCAGCCTTTAAGTTAGAAAAGGTTTCAGAATTATTAAATTCCGAGAAAAATTGCTGGGCAATGCTTTATTTTCATCCGACAGAGGAACAAAATTGCAATCATACAATGCACACCAATTGAACATCATTCTGTAATCTCATCTGCAGCCTTATTTAGCAGAACATAAGGCCACTGTTTTTTAGCCATTACAGAAATCTATTAAACACTGATCATTAATAACTTCAAATATATGTTCTTCTCTTATTCTAAATCACAAAATTTTAATTTTACTTTCAATAGTCATTACAGAACTATGTTAGAAAGGAAAATTGTGTAACCTTAACTAGAAAGCTGATATTTCATGTTAAATCCACTGTTTACTGAGAATTTAAATCAGATTAAGCTGCTTTGAGATGTAAAATGAATGGGATCATTTCTACTCATGACACATTTTTTCAGGTATACTGCTGCTTCAGCACTAATCTAATGAGGGCTGAATAATTTGCAGATGAGTGAAGTGAGCAAGTCCACCTTTACTGAATAGCCAATTACCACTGAGGCTCAAAAATCTCCCCTGATACTTAATTATGCAAATTACTGAGGAACTATATATCTCTTTCAAAAATTTATCTCCACCTTGATTTAAATTCCTTTTATTTTGGATCTGAAATTATCCTGAAAGTGTACAATACACTTCTGTCTCATTTTGTATTGTGTGCATCACAACRCATTATAAACAAAATGCAACACATTTGTCAAGAATTGTTTGAATTCCTTGATTTCCAGGTAAATAGTTGCTCTAGGATGAAACATACAATTAAGCTTTGAAAATACTGAGGMCTCTCAGTGCCCATACTTCCACAACATTCACAGTTTGGAGAAGGGCTTGCAGTTAATTTGCCTCTTTTCTGCATCACTATGTACAAAAAACCTGCTTCCTGAAAATAGCACCTCTATGAAGAGAAACCATCATTCTATGCAGACACATTGCTTGGTTTTCCAGTCCCTAACTATGCATCAATTCTGACTATAACACCAGCACATTTCCTATTTTGTAAATATTTATCCAGTGAATGACACATTTTAAGCAGTAGAAGCAAACTTCATGATTTTCAAGTGTCTCAGTATCTATAAGACACATACGATGAAATCTAGATGCAATTAGTAGTAGGAGTCATGCATTAGGTCATGAGAACACCTAATTCTCTTACTCTTTTTAAATTTTTCTGTAGTCCCATTGGTTTAAAAAAAAATGCACAATCTGACAAACCAAAAAACTAGAACTTCCCCAATTTCCATCTACAGAGATTATAGTTAGTATTCCAGTCGCACTTTGCTTTCTTCTTGGATTTTCTTCTTTATGGCAGACAATTTTTTTGGAAATTTGCATTCTCTTCTCAGGCATCCAAAGTGAGTTGAGCTCCCCACTTCCTGAATGTAGGAAGASAGTAAAACTAGAGCTGAGCTAATGGACAGTCAACGCAATGACTGCAACATGGAGACAAAGTGCTAAAATAATTTATTAGACTTCCAAAACCACAATAGGAAAGTGAGACTGATAGAAACTATAGCAAAGAGAGAGTAATTAAAAAAAAAAAAAGTAGATGTCAACTTCACCACAATCACACATAGTATAAAACCACAAAAACATACAGCCTTCAGAGAATACTTTGAGCTAACAAGGAATAACACTGCTATGCAAAGCTCACTAATTAACTGCAACCTACACTCAAGTGTGATTTATAAAAAGATGCTTAGCCTTGTGAGAAGTGAGTCAAAGGAAAAGTTGCACACGGTTTATATAATGAAAGGCAGTGTGTAAAACTGTTCTTCTTTGTGCTTACTACACCAAAACTGAATCTACTCAGAATTTATTGCATGCYAACAAGAAAATTATTATTTTTAGTTAAATCCCACAGTTGCAAGCAAACTCCCAAGAGAGCTAATTGCACTTTTAAATGAATATACAACATTTGAATATTAGCAGGAACAGTTAATTAACCTCGTATTGCTGTTTAATCTACTTTGCAAAGAAACTCAGATCTTCCCTTTCATAATATTTTGCTTACTAGGTCAATAAAAGCATGTAAGAAAAAAATATTAAGTGTCATTTTCCTTTAGTGTGGGAATCTGCAGCCTATCCATTCTGTTTACTTTGGCATTCTCTTACCGAATTTAATTTATTTTTAATGAACAATGCAAATTAGACTTTAAAGTACTGGGGCTAGTTTAAAAATACATCTGCAAATTCAACAGTGTTTTGAGCTCATACCACACAGATCTTTGTTTTGTCCCTTTCTTTAGTACCAAATGAACCTTCTCCTTATCCTTTAAGAGGAGGCAACCTATTGATTTCCAGTTCAGCATTGCGATTAGGAGAAATTATTTCTATTCAATGAGATCTGGAGAGGGTATGGAGACAATGGCAGCCTCTTCCCTCTGAACCTTTCCAAAGAGTCAATGTATTATTTTAAACATGATAAAGAAATTGTCCTAGATTTGTCCCAGGAGAAGGACCTTTTGTATTAGGAAACAATCTACAAAATCACACAATGTTTCTATGAACAATAAGGAATGCTTAAGTCCTTCCAGGCTGTAGTATTTACTGACACTATTTTAACAGTTTATAARATACACAACAGCTACCAAAGTTGTTTTTCTTTTCTCAGTATAAGAATACCAAATATCAAGGAGATAAAATCAGAATCATATTCTTATTTCCAAGTGGTGCTCGGACACATTCATTAATCCTGAAAAGTTTTTTTTTTTTTTCTTTTCAGGTGAAACTGAAATAGTTTTCTTTTTTTGTTTCCAGGCTAAAGATTTTAAAGCCTTCTACATTAACCACAGAAGTCAAACTCCAGCATAGACAATYGAGATTAAAGCCATGGTGTCTGCCACTGCTCTGACTCCATTTGTGAACTCCACACCATCACCTGTTACAGAAACAAGCCATCTAAAATGAAATCTCGCTCTTTAAATCATTATGATTGCAGTTTGAGAGGAAAAGGCAGACAAAGAAGATCAAGAAATTTCAGAGAGCCTCTGTCACACCTGATAACACTTTTAGACTGTCTCACACTCAATAAACGTAGCTGGACAGACAGATATGAATGAAAAAAATCTTTTTTTTTTCCTAAATGCCACTGAGAACACGAGGATAACTCATGGCAGAATTTCATTCGAGGTTCTGATAGCTAAATGATTGTTCAACCCAAGATATACTTTTAAAGTGTATACATTTGTCTACAATTGCTTAGACCGTATTTGAGGTAGCTCAAATTTACATCACCACATAGACTCAGATTATACTTCATTTAAATAAAGATATGCTCAGCAGGATGTCACCTTGTAGAAGTCCTAAGCTCTGAAATGTAAGAAAAATCTTGCTTGCAAACACTAAAAAAAAAAAACTATTTCTCATCTAGACCTCAAGTCAGTCAGGCAAAATCAGTCATATCAATACTCTATCACACACTATTAGATTTGAAGGCATCCTGTGCAGTATTTTAATAGGAATCAGGGGAAAGAAACACAAAAAGGAAAAAAGGTGGCAAAATAAATAACTATAGCAATCGTGCTGCCAACATGATTTTGTTGCTTTGGTTTCAATTACATTTTCAACATTAACTCATATCCAAGGGTGGACAGACAGAATGTGTTTCAAGGCTGCAGTAAGTACAATATCAGGGAAGAACTTCTGACATAGCATTATTTCTCCTGCTCCATTATTAGCAAATAATAGAAAATGTGTGCTTTTCTAGTAAAAAATATTTTCTCTGTCTAAGTCCTATATATATTTGGGAAAACTAAAAAAACCACAAGTACATAACCTATGTTTGCATCTCCTCTTTGAAATGGAAAGCTATAAGGGGTAATAGAGACTATTTTTGTTCACAATATACGTCCCTAACCTCTTGATCTCAGATTCAGCATAACCCAAAAGCAATCCTTAGCTGCTATTTCTTTTGTATGCATCTCAATTCATCTGCAGCATAACAATTTTGAAAATCACATACCAGTTTGTATAAGATTTAATTATTATTCACAATTATCTTTCATTTTCCTGTAACTGTAAAATCCTAAGCTACTTAAAAATTTGAGGATTTCATACAAAATGCTGCATATTCTACAAAACAAAATACACACTTCTAAAAATGTCTTTTGCTAAGAAGAACTGATTTKCTTGTAATGGAATCTTATTCTGCTAAGACACCCCATCTGAGTGTACACTGTTGGGCTTGACATTTTTGAGCATACTTATATTTCATATACTTCAACCAATGATGTTTTAACAACAGCAATAAGCACTTGAATATTTAACTGCTAAAAAATTGAACCTGACCACTCAGGAACAGGTAATTAAGATTCCCTTCTGTCCCACAGTTAACAAAAGTAATATGGATCAGTTTTCTAAGGCATATTCTGGTGGTAGCTTGCTGGATTTGCCAGAGGCATGGAAGAGTTTTCAGCTCTCCCTCTCCCCCACCATTATTAGAGAAAGCTAATTAGCTCCTGCTAATTCCAGTGCTGCTGTGCAGGGAATTTCCACATGCTTCACATACTAGTGCAGCTTCTCAGTGACCCTTTGATCCCACACACCACTTATAGAGGAGAGAGACCAGGCTGTTCTGGAGAAGTTTACACCTGTACTGGTGCATRGGGTTACTCCTCCCCATTGCTGGACCCTGCCTTTGCCTTTGCTGATTAACTCTATCACAACCAAAACCAGGACAAAATCAGTGTTCCAGCCATTCTCTTCAGCAAATACTCTCTTGCAAGTAAATAGTRACTTTTAACACAAATCTGTAAGGAGAAACCTTGGGAACTGCTGTGTTTTAAGTAGATTTCCTTAATATCCTACACATCCCTTATACCAGTCTTTAGCACCATGTTACATTTCTTTCAAGGTGTAAACTTTCCTCTCTTCGGACAAAAGCCTAAAACGGATTTCTCAAAGCAAATTTATTTCACACAAGCATCAATTACAGTTACTCAAGTTACCTGAAGTGTGTACTTCTGTATTTCATCCAAAACAAATTCCACTTCTTTTGAGGTTGTTAACGAGGCAAGATTTCCACTTAAATTGTAGCAGTACAGTTTGGCATTGTCATAGCTTTCACGACTAGAGTTTATGTGGAGGCAGGCATCTCCAATGTGATTCCATCTTTCTCCACACAGATGAGCTGGTGTAAAAAGCACATGATTAAAGAAAATCTTTTAAAAAACCCAAGGGAGTCTGACTKTTATCTTCCCATGATCATAAATCAAAATACATCCCACACTCAGTTTCCCTTTTCACATCACCTAAATTCTGAAATACCAAGTATCATAGAGAATAGTGTGTTTTTATGGAAAGAAACTTCTAAAAACTTAAAAAATAATTATAAGATATATGCTAAGTTTTAGCACAGCAATACTTTCATGTCACTATTTCTTCTCTGTATTCACAATTGAGTACAACTAAATATTAAGATTAGATTATGTACAAAAATAATAGTTTTAACAACTCCTTCTACTTACATGTTATGTAAATTTCAAAATCTGAAAACAATTGTCCTAGAATTAAGAGATCACAACTTTACACTATCCTTGTTTTATCATATCTTTGTATTTATATTTGCCTAAATACAAATGCAATCCAAATAATAGGAAATTCATACAACATCTCAGAAAACATTTCCTCTTCAACATTTTAAAGCACTACTCAGACTCAGATAACTATTAAAAGATAAGTAAGAGCAACTATTATAGTCAGTCTTAACAAGGATTACACAAATACAGTGCTGAACTGCACAGAATAAATTGACTCAAGTTATTTAACGAATAATCTCTGCAAAAAAAATGTGTTCATTAACTTCATCTGGACATAAAGATCAAATGGAAAAGGTTCTGACATCTGACTGCATATATGTAGTTATGAATATAAATTACAGAATAACTATTATTTCAGAATGTTAACAGTCACCTTCTGAGAATATTTCATATTAGCATTTTAATATTCACTGCTTTCATGGTAGTACCACCATTAGACAATCAAGAAACTAGATCTTGGGCCCTATCTGCACAGGAAAATTGAAGTATAATTGAATTATAATTTATAAGGTAAAACCCCAGCTAGCAAAAGTAACAATGAAACACTCAGTATGGCAATTCAGCTCTGCACTCAGTGGTCCCCATAGGTTAGAGCTCCTCACTGCCTTRTGCAGAGGCACATGTCATTATACCTTCACCAACGTTATTATCTCTCCCAACAAGATTAAAGGCAGCACTGATACCCCAATCCGCGGTGTAATCACATCTGTGTTCACCTGGCCAGGCACAGACAGCCCAGACGAGCGAGCACAAATCAAACAAATCCAGGTCTGCTCATTGAGCAAACATTCTTTGGCAAGAATAGGGGAGGTTTTCTGGGTTTTGAAACCAACTGTGAGGAGCAGCATCACCTGCCCACGGCCCTTACCAGGGAGGGCCTGGCACTCCTGCTGCCGCTGGTCCCACTGGCAGTTGAGGTGCAGGGAGCAGCTCTTGCAGCTCGTCAGTTTGTTGCAGATCTGCTCGTTCCTCACGTGACATTTCGTGTAGTTTTTAACAGACTGCAAAAATCAAACAGACAAAGCGACGTCTCACACACGCGTCTAACTATTAAAAAAGCAGAAATCAGAAACCGGGGCTGGTGGATCCCTCCCAGGAAGTCATGGCCACCTAAAAGCTAAGCCGAATTTAAACTTCTTATCTAGATTCCTTTAGCAGCTGCAGGGAGTAAAAAAKGCATCTCTAGAGCACAAATCATCCCACTTGCTCTACACAACCGTGAGTATCAAATTGAAGAGGCCAGTTCCCGGTACAGAGAGCAGGAAGAGCCTAAACTAAACTAAATATCTATTTCTTAGATAGTTAAGGGTTATACTCTCAATAAATTATTTCATCCTGTGCAGGTTAAAGGAAGCAAAATTGTTAAAGAGAACATTAAAAAAAAGGCACAAGGTGTAAAATTATACATACCTGACTGAGGGTGCAAGAATATGCTCTACACATGACATAAAAACTTGGATAACATTTCTTTTGTACCTTAGTACACAAGAAAAGCAGCRAACGCTGAAGGAATTATTACTTGGCAGGTTTTATTGGGTTTGGTGGGTGTTTGGTTTTTTCCCTGAAAACTGAGGTCTTCCAAGTTAGGCATTTTGAATACAAATCTTCCTTCCCTCTGCATGGTACTTTTAATTAAGACATTATATTGATATCTTATTTAATGAACTGCCCTAAATCCTCAGCCAATTTATCAGCTCACCTATAAGGCTTTATCTACCAACCTAATTTCAAGATAATAATTAAAAGTCCTAATGCAAGACAGCTTTGTACTCACAGAATCACAGAGTGACTGAGATTGGAAGGGACCTCTGGAAGTCCCTCTTGTCAAACCCTAACAACTCTTYTGTCTCTTAAACAAGTAAAGATTAAATTCATACATGGCAGCATAAATGGATTGCACTTGGATAGCAAATGCAAGATTTGCTGACAATTTTGGTCGCTTTCCTTTCTAATATTCTCCTGAAGTATGATTAAACAACATATAAAAGGAAAGCATAAATCACATATAAGTAACAGTAAGTTACACAGTAGTTGGTACTGGAATATGGACAGTGATAGGGCGGGGGAGACAAGCCATCTCCTTTTATTTCTAATTTTTTTTACAGTCCTGAAATTATGCATTTGTTCAAATGAATTCTCAATCTCACACAGAACCAGCTTCATTCCTGCTGAAGAACACTGCTGTTGAGGGATTTTATTTTAGTTTAGTTTTTTGCCTTTATTGGATCAGATGCCCACCAGTAAACTTATTATAAAAGGTCCTCACTTTTTTCTGTTCTATAGGAAAAGCCACTGTGAAGCAAAAAGGACCAGAGAGGCAGATCTAGGAGAAGGCATCTACACCACAGTAAGAAACAGAGCCAAAGGCAATGCCATCAGGAAACAGTGTGTCTATCTAGGCCAATAAATGCATATAAACAGTAAAGCACAAAAAAACTTTGGTACAAACCTCCATTTAGTTTCACTCAGTCATGAAGCATATTCACAAAACTGCCTGAGAGATGCTTTAAAGTGAATTTTAGAGCATAAGTAACCACCATCTGCTCATTTACAATAGCTCAACTAATACTCACTTTTAACACTTCATTTTGACATACCCTTAAGCATTCAGGTTTTTTTTTAAATTATATGCTCTTCAGTGGTATTACATACAGATTACAATTTTCCAACTAAACCAAGATATTTGTTCTATTACTTTCTAATCATGAAGCTTGTTGTGTGCTGGTTATTTAATGTTTAAAATAAAATTCAAAGTACTAGTGACTATTCTATAATAATGTTCTTTGTTGTATTCCCTTATTCCCAGCATTTATTTCCCTGAAATCCAATTTAAACATTGCTTGCCTGAAAATCTCATTAGTTCAATGTAGATGTGAATCCAATAGGTAATTCATATTAACACAATATTAAGGTTATAACTTAAGCTACCAAACCCAATGAAATTCAGAAAGATGACAGCCCATCTGTTACAGAAGTTCTGTATTGCTGTAGGATATTTATAATGTTTACACACCAAAGTAGGAGTAAATCATGTTACGTTTAAAGCCTCCCTCATGTCTGATTTACTTAGATTTTTTTAAGTACTGATCCTGATATGGTAACATATAGACAGACATATGAGCTGCAGTGATTTTCTGAATATTTACTGTAGAATGAGAATAGTACAGCAGTTTATCTTAGAATTTCAGAAATTGCTATTGAATTACATACCTCTYTCCTCCTCCTGGATTTTTCAGGTTAACAGTATAACCTTGTCTAGTTTGCCTAGTATAAATGTAAATTATTAATTTATAGATTTGCTACTATTTCTCTGAAGCTACTCCCAAAACTTGCTAGTGGGTACTTCTTAGTCATAAATTTTCTTTTTTTCCTCCAAGATAAATTTGATTCTATTCATATTTCGTTCTACTATTATACACACTTCCTCTTGACTATTCCCTGAACTCCTCGAAAGTAGGCAGATTACTATGATTATTATTATTGGTATTAGTGTATCACCCAAGGACTCCCATCATGAAAGAGGGAGCTTTCTGGAAGTAATACAAACATTACAAAAAGACAATGATTCTTGTCTTTAAGGCACTGCATAAAAACACTTAACAAAGTAGGACTATAACTCTCTTTGAAGCATCCTGTAGTATCCCATATCCCCAGCAAAATGCTCTTTATCATCCCTTTCATGGATTTGACAATGTTTGCTCTGTGTTGCCACACTCAGATACACAACACTCTTAAATCACACACCAGTTTGGGCTCTATTTAGGTAACTGTCATCAACTAGGGCTTTATTGCATCGCACATGTGGGGACCAACACACAAGAAATTCAGAGACTGCTCCTGGCAGTAAGAGGGTGGCTGGTGTCAGTCAGAGAGGAAACATGTCCCTGTTGTAGGAACACGCCACCCTTGGAGCTTCTGAAAGCAATGAGGTTTTCAAAAATGCAATACAGGGTGGAGAAAGAACAATTCAGCTGTSCCTCTTCCCATCACAGTCTCTCCAAACAAGAAAAATCACATGCTTTCCACTTAAAAAGACACATCAGAGACCCTACTCTGACAAAAAAAAAATTACATTCATGTGTTGTTCATATTGCCTGGTGTTCTTGACCCCAGTTGATTAAGTGTTCTTCTTTTATTCTGCCCTCTCCAAGTCTGCTGTTTGCTGCAGTAAAGGAGTAGATGTTTCAACAAGCCTAATGTGAAGATTCAGAATAAAAGCTGAAATTTTTAAGTGGGGTTTTTCAATTTATCTCCAAGCACGCCAATGGTTTTAAAATGAAAACATTTTCTCTCAACATTTTCCAAGTAAAGTTTAGTATTATATTACTGCTGTAGTTCAAGTCTTCAAAACACTTTCCTTAAGTAAGAAGGGGATACTTTGCTTTATTTGCCATCTTTTAGTATGGGCAGTTAAGATTCCTRTAAAGGATTATAGGCCAACACTGCAGACAAGCAGTGGAGCATCGTGCTGCAGCTACCCCCTGTGCACTGACTACTTCAGATTTTACTGCAGAGGGGTAAGACAATGGAAGGGGAGAAGGAAGCCATTTTTTATTAATTCCTGAAGTGCASCTTTCAGGACTAATGTTTGGATCCGCAGTGGAGTTTGGTGTGGAAATGGGAGGAGTTACTTTGAGGATAAAGAATAGAAACCAATTTGTTTCGATAACTAGTGCAAGCATTTCCAATTGATAAAAAGGTAAAGTAAAAAAAAAAAAGGTTAAATAAAAGACAGAAAAGGAAAGGTCCGCAAAGTACCTTCACATTATAAATCTGAAAAAGTCAAGATATCATCCAGTAACAACCTACAAGTGCGCATAAATATTTTTACATTTTTCAGCCTATAACCTATCAGCACTTGAGCCAATCACAACCCTAAGGGGCCGGGTACATGTCCAAACCCAGCTCACCCTCTTGCTCCAGCACATTGCTTAAAGAAGGCTGGCAAGCAAAAGGCATTCCCGTGCTTTCAGGGCTTCAATGCAATCATAATTTTTAAATATGCCTACACACGACTGAAAAGAATAAAACAGCTTTATGGCCAGAATGGGGACTTGATATATTGCTCTTCTYAGAAAAGATTACTCAATATGTTAAGCCTCTCTGTCACTTTATCAATTTTGCTCCATTTCTGAAGAGAAAAAAAAGAACTGATAAAGTAAATGTTTTTAGTCTAAAATTCAATCTCTCTCTGGTCTTTCTCAGTAAAAAAATTTTGCATTCTGTTGCAATTGGTCAGCACTYGCCAGTAATTTACCTTTTTTTTTGTCATAAAGTACAAAAAGATTTTCCTTTCATGGGATGCCTGCTCCCTGAGGAGCTGACCAATTCTTTGCTTACTCTTCAATGGTACAACCTCATGAAAAATAACATCTTGTAGAAGCGCAAAAATCTAAAATGAAATTAAATTTCTTTCTCCTACAAAGCCTGTCTTTTTTTTTTTTGTTAAGAAAATTCTCACACTTGTGAGAGTATTTCCATCACAAAATATAAATATAGTCAATTTTCTGCACAACATGATCAGCAAGGGAGTATCATTTTCACAGGATGCAAAACAAGGCTTTTTATGTGCAGACATACAGAGGGAATACAGTTTCATAAACATATAAAGAAAATCCAGACCGACCAGGCATTGCAAGCCTCTGCTTGCAATGACATCAGACAAGAGTATGATATATATGATATGTATGATCTATACCTTAATGATCCATGAGTCTGCACAGTAGTGGAGTATGGTGTCCTGTTAATGTCCTGGCACACATCAGAGGGTGAGCACAGGCAGGTATATCTGCATCATCAATGCATTAGCACTACTTACCAAGTCCATCTGTTCAAATAGAGTTATTTCAGGGAAATTTTCATATTTTTCAGGCCTTCCAATGAGCAGAGCAGTCAGTGTTTTGCAGATATCTGTGACCATGAGGCCAATGCCAAACTGGTTGACAGTATATCTTCAGTAAACTGGCAGGTTTACACAAGGAGAAAGCAGCAGATTCTAAAACATTATTGTGTGCCTCATCTGGAGTTCTATGATCTAAGTCATAAATCAAGGCCTTTGTACAGCTGCAAAAATGGGGCTCCTTGTGATGTTTCTAAGTCTACAGCTTGTTATCCCATATTACCATCACAGTGCTGTCACAACATTTTCATTTGTGGGCCTAGCCCAGAAGTAGCAGTCTATGAAAATGGATAATCAGCCTGATCCATTCTGTTTCTCCACATRGTGCCATTCTGTTGATGCTGTTTTGGTGGGTTTATATGGAAGCTGCAAAATTCTGCCTCCATCATSTCACAGCCAATAGACTAATTTTGCAACAGCCACATTCCATTTATGATAGCACCTCTTTTCAGAAACCATTTTGATGAATTTTCACTATCCCATTCTTCAGTAACTACACCAACAGCCTTTGCTATCCACTCCAAACCCTGAATAAAAGACAGGAAATTATATAGAGAAGACTGCAGCATCGTCTGCTAATTAAGCTGACAATCTTAGTCATGACAGGTTATCAAAGAAGGACACTGAACCGAGAAGCTTGTGCTAAAATACCCAGTGCTCCACATTTATTAGGGATCATTTATTAGGAATGAAGATGGTCTGCTCCTTAGCAACTATTCCTCGCTCAAGAGTTGAAAATCACGGTTAGAAAATTAGCACCTAATATAGTACAATGTGTCAGGAGAAGAAGAGCCCTTGGAGATCACAAAGGAAACCAACCATTAGTGCCTGGAATGTGAAATCCCTCTGACAGACTTATAACATGGCCGCTGATGAATTTGTGTCTGCATTGCTTTTATTAGTAGTGACTAGCTACAAATGCCAGTGATTACAGCTGGCTGTGCTCACTCTGAATGGGCAAGATTTGAGGCAGAGTCAATCCAACTCACACCTTAATTTGTCTGTCTGGAGAACAAGATTGATTTGCATCAAGTTCAAGCCAGAGAGCAAGATACTTTTACTAATGGAAGTGTGTAAAGAAAGGATTTTGAACTCAAGTACAGCCAGGTGTCTGTGGATAGCTGAAAAGTATAAGGAGGCAAAATTTATAAAGCTAAAATACTATTATAAGCTTGTCAAAAATGAAATGAACCAGCAAGAGATGCAGCAGCTGGTGAACAACAACATAAAGTATAAAACATGGCACTAAGCAATACTAACATGAGAAAACTATAAACTTGGATGAATCTATGTGATCTGACTGCTTGTACTTACAAAGATCAGAACCAAACCATCACAAGCCAGTTAAACTCATGGTTACAGAAGCTCACATTCCTTTAATGAGATGAGAAGTGACTCTATGACAAAGAAAAACATTTCTGTGATGATCAGTGATCAGAAAACCATGACTAATGAGACTGATCTGGTCCTGTTTGAAAGAGAAAAAAATGAACAGCCACCCTTCATGGGAGTCCATGGTTTCCGCCTGTGTACAGCACATATGCACAAAACCCAAGTTAATAACAACTCTGTGACTTTTGAAATGTCGTTAATTAGAGGATAATAGTATTTGTCTTGAGAAATAGGACAAATCTGTGTAGGCTAACACAACCTTAAGGAATACATTTTTTACCCTAAACTCGATATTTTTGGCTGCAGCCCAACTGCGCCCTCCGCACCATTTTCACCGCAAAATCCCGGCAAACAGGTTTGTTTGCGTTGAAAACAAGCACTTATTAATCTACTAAACCTAGCAGAGGAACTGCACTGGTGCCACACTCRGATCTGCGGAGACTCACCATGCTGCAGTTGCTGTTTGCCGAGATGCACTTCTTGTCGTCGCACCACTGGCAGCCGTTGGTGTTGGCGGTGCAGCTGGCGCAGTCCGCGTACCGGTAACAGCGGTCGTCCGCGGCAGCTGCCACACAAACCACGGTCAGACACGGATGCCCCACRCAAGGACAATAAAGCCACGTTTTAAACACTTCCTCAGAGCTTTTCCTGTCACACCCTTCATTTGAACTCCAGCCGTTCATAAAGGTTTAAGTTACTGTAGGAAATTAATTCTATTCGGTTAATGAGATTTACTCCTTTAAAAATTCCTTTAGTAACAACTATATTTGAAGGTTCATAAGTTTTGTATCAACTAAAGGAATATTCACTGACTTACAGCATGCAAGCTCTCTTAGTACAATGCATAAATTAAGAGTATGAAAAAGTTTTTTCAGCTATTCTTTCCTTACTCCTTTAACAGAGACTAAAGATTCTCTTCAGATGCAGAATTCTGATAAAAATATTMGATGGCTATGCAAGAAGACAAGAAGATAAAAGTAACAAATAAATAAAAATCTAAGACAGATACTAGCAACACATGGACATTTTAAATCTTTATAAATTAAWTTATAAACTTAATAATGATTGGTAAGTTACAGTTCTGTCCTTTATCTACAAGAAGTATTTGAGAAAGAGTTAATGCTAAATCCTTAATATTGGAACTTGGACTAAAATTTAGGTTATTTAAAATAATTTGAGACACAAATTATTACTTCTGTTTAAAGAAAGCAAAAGTTTTTAAAATCCCTATGACCCAAAATAGGAGAATTTGTACCATCTCTTACACTGATTACTGTGCTTAACTCCTGTTCGGTTTGGCTTCTTTAGTTTCAGGTTCATGCAAGTTTAAGAGATTCTCTTGCCAGGGACACCTTGTATCCAAGAATTGATCTTTTGAAAACCACTAARAATTCTGCTTATCCTTTAATATTGACCATCAGCAGTTTCCCAGATAATAYTTTCAACCAGGTAACAATTGAGCCAAGTAATGTAAAAGAAAAATTGCCTTTTGGCACAAAATTATCACCTAAAACTGGAAGAATTTGACAGCAGTGAAACAGTGCCATTCATACAACTTCTTTGGAACTGGAATTCTATAGATCTCATCTCCTGCAAGTTGAGTTGTAGTTTATTTCCACTGCAGCAGCTGTACTTTAGAAACTGCTCTTTTTTATTTTCCTTCAGTGTGTCTGTGCTTTGTTTAGTTTGGCTTTTTTAAACACCTGTTGATACGACCAGCTTTTTATAAGATCCACTTTCATCTGCACTACTTTCGAATTTAATGCCACAAGATTTTTCTCTTTATATACAGAAGAAACTTTCTAGCCTGTAGATCTCTAWATGTTATGAAACTGTAAAAAAGCTGTTTTCCAGAAAACTGTACCTGGATAACAGTTTTGTTATATCATGTACCTCTTTTTTCAGAGTTTGCAACTTTATAGCCAGTCCAGAAACAAGTAAAAGCTATGTGAAAAATAAAATGTCTTTAAGTGTTGATTAATAGCAGTGCTAGTAACTTTTCAAACATTAAACATAGACTGGCAGTTAAATTGTATGGCAGTTTGTACACACAGCACACAGCCAAAGTTTGGGAAGCAATTTTACACTGTGCTGAAAGGAAAGATGCACAGAAAAAATAGTAAGTGCATGTAGCAGGGACAAATATTTTGTTCATGTGACATATAAGAACAACACTTTCACAGGCAATTTATTTGTGACAAGCCAAAATGCTTAGGAATAGGTTGGAACAGTTATTCATAACACCAAATTGCTGTTTCAAACAATACAGCCATCACAATGCCACGGAGAAATTCATATGACAAACTTGAACCCATTCGACACACTGCAAAGGGCTTGTTTGCCTAAGGTTTTTTTTTTTCCAGCTGTGCCTGTACTGTGTTTTTCTGTACAAACACTCCTGTTTTATAGGTAATCTACTTGAAACAGTGATGTTTTCCTCTCTTATTGGTACATGCAGGTATGAGAGTGCCATATGCCAGTAATACCAGGTATCACTTGCAGTGCCCATTTGTGTTCYGACTGCTGTTGTGCTTTTCCTCAGCAGCCTAAACTTGTGCTCTTTTGCACCTACTTCTCTGTATTTAAAATACAGAAAGATTCCACAACTGAATTATTTCAAAAAATAGTCTGTAAATCTCTTGCACTGGGTATTCTCAGAGTGGAATAGCTTTAACATTCCASTCACTAGTTCCTGGTTACTCCTTTGGGGGCCATCTGGGGGGCTGCACACTCCCCTCTCCTACATTGCATTGCAAACCTGACACTACCAGACTAGAATTCACTCACCTGTTTTCTTAGGACAYTTTGCTCTAAGGATGTTATTGGCATGTCCAGATTCCCAAGATTCACAATGTTTCTTGTTCCACAGACACCTTATTCCTGGGCGAGCATTTTTACACAGCTCTTCATCTCTGAATGCTTCACAGTTTGGAGGCTTGTACACGAGGATGTCATTCAACAGAACACTTGAAAAACCCCCAAATATATACATGGACCTATTAGGAAAAAGCAAGTAAATATAACTGCTATTATGGACAAATTTTCTTGATTTCTTATTAAAAATCCACGTAATATTATTTAAAAAATCTTCATCTTTCTCTAAGAAAGACACTGTCAGTGTTTCCTTTACTGTTTAGTTTTTCAATTTATTTCTCCGTGGAAGTTTAGATTAACAAAAAAATTGCTGAAATCTCACGTGCTGTATGTATTAGGGAGAGGCATATACCAAATGTCTGGAAAGAATGAAGAGCTTTGGAAGAATGCACTCATTTTTACAGTTAGATAATGAGAACAGAGCATGAAATACTGGCCTGCAGAAAACAAGAACAAGATTTCAAAGACAGCCAGCAACAACTGGCAAGATGGATATTTCTTTTTGGCAACATTTCTGGTGCAGTAGCTGCTGACATCAGAACCAAAATACTAGACCTTGCCCTTTTCATTTAAAATTCAGAACAGTCTCAGGTAAAAGATAGTAATAGATAATCTGTGTATCTGTTGTATTGTATACTCTTAAAGCAGAATTACTCACGGAGATACCAATAGGAGAAATCTGGAGAGTATTTTGTATTGCACTTTTTTGGTACATAAAACCCYACCAAAAATGCCATTAAGTTCTGAAGAGAAAAAATAGGCATTTTCACCTTGAATACAATTGATTGAAAGTGACAGTTCTCAAAGTATCAGACATGGCTTCGTCATAAAACACACAAATCATAATGAAAAACTATGGGTTGMTGAATTCATTAATTCCAGGCAATTTTCTCTTAATAAATAAATCTGTTCATTGATTAATGTCAAGTGCTCTGTGTACACACTTCCAATTTAGTGCTATTTTTGTTAAAAGCAGTCACACTCTTATTTGTAGTATTATTCATTACCTCTTATTTCTGACCTATACAAGATCCTTATGTAGAGGGTCCATAAGTTGCCCACAAACACTTAAGTATTTAAGAGTTTATTAGTTTAAGAGTTTATTACATGAATAATGTAGAAGAGGTACAATGATCTATGGTACTGCAGCTTCAGATATTAGGCCAGTTGGCAGATAGAGTAAACCAGCAAGAGTAAAACTGACACAACCAAACATGTTTCTTTACCCATTTTTTTAAACCTGACTACTTTTTTCTACAACTTTTCCAACTTAATATCATTTAGTTGCTGGCAGGCTTTTCCTCCTTCAAGGGGTTAAAGATGATAACTGTGTCAGTATCATCAAAATCTTCCCTTTTTCCCAGCAAATTTTAGTGACATGGTTATTTTACGATTGYAGAAGAACAAGGAATTATAGCATGCTGCAAAAAGAAGGTTTCTCCTACAACACCTAAGTGAGGATTATAGTTGGCACCAAAGATCAAATTCATTGTAGCTCACAATACTGGAAAAACACCTCAGTACACTGGAATGTTCACCTAAAACGCCATTGAGCAGATCCCACAGCATGGCAGATGGGTGATTACCTGTACTGATTACCTAAGACAAATAAAGACCCTGATGAGCACTACTTTTCCTTTCAATAAATTACATCAGCTCCATGTTATTGAACCATACTACAYGTAAGTGTATCTGCTACAGTTTTTTCTTTCAGAAAAATGGCAAGGAAAAGTTAAGARACGCTTCATTTACCCATTACTGACAACAGCAGTGTGACCAAATCTGTTGACATCTCGATGCAGATTGGGTTTTGGTAAAATCTTCCATTCATCGCAAGCTGAAAGACAAAAAAACCCAAGCATTTGAAAACATATCAAATAAATTGAACCATTTTCAGCAAAATACATGTGAACTATATTTTAACTGCTCAAGGATAAATCAACAGGTACTCCTTTTAGATGCATTTGTGAGTAGATGCTTCAAGATAGATCAGCAACACTGATCTATCCTGACATTTATCAAGACCACAGGACATGCATAGAAGTGTCATTTTATTACACATACAGTTGTCTGCCCTCAGAGCCAGTTTCAACACCCACAGCAACAAGCACTGCCACTGCTGTTATCAAGTGATCAGTAATATTGCCCTAATGTTTACAGGTTCTCAAATTAGCCAAAGGATTTCAATTCATATGTGTTTCATGCAACAGCTATGGCAGTGAACTTAGTTCTTTTCAGAAGTGTTTTAAGATAAACTACCACTCCTCCAGCTGTGCAGCCCATCTCATTATTGTCTTCCTTTTGATATCTCGATTTAAGTATGCTATTAATTACTTTCCACGTATTTGAGATGAATGTTTTATCAGTATCTACACGACAAATTAACTATTCAAGCATGTTTCTTTCAGCACTATTGTAGGAGCATCTACAAATGTGACTTTGGTGKGGTTTCGTTTTTCTTTCCTGACTGGGGTTTTAGTTCTTTAGTCCTTTCTTCATTATTTCCTATTTGAACTTTACTGACTTCTAATATTCAAATTCCACAGTAATAGAAGTAGCGAGCACCTACAGATTCAAATGTCAAGGAAATCCCTTTAAAATGGACTAAGGACAGTACTTTTCTACAGAGCAGGCAAAACATTTCTAGAATTTTTCATCATAACAGGTTTTGGAGGCAGGTAAGGTAAAGTTTCCAGAAAACTTTTATATTGGGGTTACAGTTTTCTCATTTAAAAAAAAAAAAAACTCTGCTATACACACAAAGATAAGGATTAAATCCAAAGCTGAAAAGGAGTTAAAGGGAGAGAGACATGTCCAATTTAATCCAAATAAAAGCATGGCTTTATTTATATATATAGACACTTTATTTTAAACCAGTGGCAAAGCTATCAMCTTGGACACTAAGACAAAAGAAAATACTATTCATTCAGCACACTTTCCATAACACAGGGAAGTGGATAGAGCACATGCTGTAGAAGGTGCAGAGTCAGTTAGTAACGCAAAGAAACAGAAGTGTCCTACAGAGATCAACAATCAGAAAAGGTTGCTAGCAGAGAGTAAGACTGTTGGGAACACATCTGAAACCTGTTTCCAGGGTCTCAATGCAAGAGAGATTTTACCTAATATTGCTGAATTCATTTACCTGTAAGATTCTAATGACAGTCACAACTAAAGAAGGTATACTTAATTTTAGAATTTGGAATAATTTATGCACATTATCGATATGGTTAAAAAATAAAGAATTATCACCATCAGACCACATGTTTCAAAAAATATTTTAAAATARAAAACTATGACATCAGATGGTGGACTCAGAATGAATTTAGCATTTTTGAAGTATAATAAGTTTAATTCACTTATTTCTTTCTCAACTTCTACCTTCTGTCACTATCATTGTTAACATTATGTTATCATAACACTGTGGAATTAATAATACACTTCATCTTTCACAGCTGTTCTTTTCTTATTTTCTCTGCTTAAAGAGAATGCTGAAAGTATGTACATGCCAGAGAGATGATGTTCCTGAAACAGTTTCAGCCAAAGAGATCACAGCACTAGGGCACCAACTACCTGCTTATGGTCATATAAAGTCAGGAGTAGTATTAAATATAGAAGTTGTGTATTCCCCATATCCATATAACACTGGAATTTGATGCCTCCATAGTATCTGACTTATGAAAAATTCAGACTAAGAGCAATATTATTTATTGGAAATAAGGGATCAATGATCCAATCATCAATTTCTAACTCAAGAAAATATTTTTATTTTAAAAGCTATAAAAAGCAAATATTTTAACACTGACCAGCTAAGTCTTGCTGCTATGGTTAAAAATCAAGTTCTTGCTGCTAAATCACTGCACATTAACAGAAATGGCACATGTGCCTTTGAAGGTAAAGGAAACAATTTTAAAAACCCACACTAAATTTCCATCTGATTTTAAAACTCACACTAAATTTTCATCTGATCTTGGGAAGTGTTGACATTAATTTTTGTATTTTTACAAACATAAACTTTGCAAACATAAATATATAGTCTTTCCTGCATTTAGAAATTTATTTAAGAAAAAGTGGGATTTAATGCCAAAGGAAGACCATAAAAATATAATAAAGGTTGGTTTTGAGATGAGGAACCCCTAAGGACTGGAGATAYAATAATTCCTTTCTAACTGATGGTATTTTTCAAACTGGCAGGTCTTTTCAATAGAGTACAAGAAAAAAAGAGGGAGGGAAGCTGATTACAAATAGCCTCCCCTCTTATCTCCTCCTGGTCTTCTCAATGACTACTGAACACTGAACAGAGCACTGTGCAAGAATAATAATTCTGCTCAGCTTTCAATTCCTGATGCGAGTTTCTCTGTACAATTGGTTAATACAAAATACAGATAGTTAGCCAACAGATTCTCGGTGGGTTTTGGTAAAG
Organism: Amblyornis subalaris; assembly: GCA_018881555.1. Taxonomy (NCBI): domain Eukaryota; kingdom Metazoa; phylum Chordata; class Aves; order Passeriformes; family Ptilonorhynchidae; genus Amblyornis; species Amblyornis subalaris. Next base: position 534,885 of record JACAXG010000187.1, on the reverse strand, counting down.
AATCAAATAGAATTCATCCCTGCTTGCCATCTTCAAACTTCTTTTGAATGTCCCTAAGCACCCAAATTTCCAGACTTACCTGTGCCTTTCCAAGAAAAAAATAGCAAATGCAGTATGATTTACRACATTATTTATCAATATTACAGCATTCTGGGTGTTGCATTAAGTCTAATAATGACAGCAAGCTCTATGCAGTAAATATAATACTTTCCACCATAAAATGTTATGCACTCTGAAGCCATTATACAGATAGTAAGTGCAAGATGCAGTATTAGTCCTATCTGCCAATGTCTCTGTATGTAACCAGGTACAGCACACAGCACAAGGAAGCACATTCTGCTTTTAACAGAACCAGTTACTAAGCAGATGAAGAAACAACACTATGCACTCCAAACTGATTACCAGAATTTTTAGYCACTGAAAAGTACAAGGAGAAATACAGGGTTTTTCTTTCTATTACTAAGGCTTCTACTTTAAGAACAAGCTGTACSACTTTATAAAATTAAAGGAAAAAGGTTCATACTCCCCTGTGGTGTAGATTAAATGGTTACCAGATGAAACAGAAGTGCCTCTGAGAGTGAATTGCCAGTCACACACATTTATGAGATGAAACACCACAGAAAGGCACTGGATTTGAAGCCATCCAGCTGATGCTGGCAGAGAAAATCCCCAGTTGAACTTTGCACAGGGTATTGCCCTCAAGGGTCCACAATCCGACAGGTCAGGCCTCAACACATCTCATCTACAATCCACTGGCAATATTGCATTACTGATCTCAGAGAGGCTGACCAAGACATTTCATAGGAAAGTTCTCAATGTTGCCACAGTATTTACACATTATAGAAGGTTTCCCATTATGATTTCATAGAAAAAAAAAAAAAAGACCACAAATAATTTCTAATCTACATTGTCATATCAGTAAAATACTTGAACATAGATTTTAAATAAGATCAGATTTACCAAAATATGACTGAAAGAAAAAGAAGGAATATATAACATCCAACTCATCCTGTTAGTCATGCAAGTCTTTTTCTGAGTGTCTTTTGCTCCTCACACATACAGATGAACGTAACATTTAAAACACGCTTAGGAGCAGAGGGCAGTCTACAGTTTGCACTTGCCATTCACATGTGATTTCAAACAATGTATAACTTAACATTAGARCAGAACTGGAGGAGAATCAAGTCAACACAGCTCCATTGAATTMATGTGTGAATTAAGTTAATAATACAGTTCCAAAAATTATACAAGATGAGCATTCAACTATCTCTAGTTTAAATTTTGATTGAGGAAAATATTAAGAAAACTGCACATCTACGAGCTGTTTTAAAGGTGCTTACTGTCCCCTTTCTTCATCTATTAAGTGCATTAAGGACATCTCAATTATTTTCAACAACTAAAGAGACTATGAGAATAATCCTGAAAATCTTGACAACTCACTTCCGAATCTACATTTTCTCAAGAATATAAGAGAACATCAAGGACCTGAAAAATTCCCCTTGCAGAAAACACTATAGAAACTCAGATGAAAAACAGTAAGCATTGAAAAGAAACTCATTTACAACTCATCTTCAATTCTGACCCCACAACACCCAATTCTGTACTCAAGCCTGAACAGAAGCACCATGGCCACTTGGAACTTGCAGTGGAACTCTCTCAAAGTGATACTCTCACTGATCTCTTTAAATAATGGAAAGGGTTCATACTTCCAAAGTATGATCAAAGAAAAAAGACTTGTTTTATATAGTACAATAGTAGTTAGAGTAATGGTCCAARATGTAGGAGAAAAAGGTTGATTTCCTACCAAATGGGGTTTAAACCTACAGCTTCCCTCTCTGAGGAAAGTCCTCTCTCTAACTGTTCTAGGTAGGTAATTTTTCACTATTCCAAGTTAATGCTGTTCCACTGAACAGATAGAAAAAAAAAAGAAAAAATAATATTGTTAAAAATAGGAAGCAAAAGTTGTTAGGATGGTCTCTAAAAAAGGGGCAACCAATGTYCCATGCTTTACCTCCAGGATCACATTTGTATTTCTGCACTGCCAGTCTCATTTAGTGACAACCTCCTACTGCATTTGGAGCATTGTTTTAAGAGAAGGTGTAAGAAACTACTTACTCTATGCTTACATTTGTCAAATAATTTCTTAATTTCAAAATATTTAAATAGATTTGAAATGACAATGTATTTATTCTGCTCAATCACACTCTGCAACACTGCAGTGCAGCGTTACAAACTACATAGAATCCAGTGCCAGCTTATGCTTCTATTTTCTTTTTACATATTTCTAATAATTACTCCCTTATTTTTTCTCCGGTAAAAGAAGTAATATTGGTTCACAAYGTAGGGACACCATTATACTTCTGTCTGGTTCTCTTTCATGATGATGAAAGAGACTAAACATAAACAACTAAAACATCATGAAAGCTATGTACTATCAAAAAACTTATTTTCTGATTCTTTCCACACTGCATAAATATTTTTCTTTAATCAGATAATAAAAATCTCCTTACTCTCAGGAAAACACAGAGGCGAGTATGTTCAAAACAGCATGAATTGAATTCAAACTATAGAACTAACAACTACAGCAGAGGCTATACACATAACAGTGACTCCCTAAGCAATATAAAGAAATCAACAACCTTAAGCTTTGCTATTAAATGAAGCAATTAGTGCATTACATTATTATGGTTTTGCTCTTCTAATAGCACAGCAATATGGAGGTAATTGCTATTACAGACTGCACCAGAACTACATTTATAACTTAAGTGCTCAGGAACGCATAAAACTTAATCTTTCACAGCCACTGCTTTACATTTTCTTTGTGATGGCACATTTGATAAACCATTTGTAACTCCTGAAAGAGGGAGAATTGCAAAAAGAGATGTGTTCATATTGGGGAAAAAATAAATTTACAGACATTTAAACTTGTTCATTTTGTTGATGGTGAAGACTTGAGATGAAACTATTTATTTTACAAGCAACAAATTYATGAATAAACAATTCATTTTATTACAAAATACAAGAAATAAGTTTGATTACCACTGGAACTAAAGTCAATCTCACGAGATAATTTCGAAATTTTTTTCCAAAAACGAGTTTGTTTTTAAGCTTTGTTTGAATACCCTAGAAGAAACTTAATACTTCACATGCAATATCAYCTTTCATAAGCAATTGAATTTGCATACTATTTAAACCATAACAATAAACTGAAATCCAGATAGTAACGAGACCTACAAAAGAAACATTGTGGAGTWTATTATCAGTGTAAATATATGGGTTACTGTATTTCTCCCATAGATACAAACAATGCTGAACTACAACCACCACCAGGAGAGAGCACAGAAAAAGCTGCCATGTTCCCACGACTTCAGGTTTTGGCTTTTATAGAGAYTCCCTGTCAGTAATTCTCCATACATATCTAGGGTACCCAGACACCTTAGCAATCGGCAAACGTGGAACAAAAGGACAGAGACTGAAGACTTCATAAACTGAAACTTAAGGAACTTAGGCATGCAGAGATATATTTAGTAACTGCACCATTTGACCAGAAACTAAAATAAATATCCTTACTCTTTAAAAACAGCTTTTATTTAATTATACTTTAATATTGGTCTAAGTAGTTAAAATCCTTTTTAAACTCTGATTCTGTGTGTCTAATTAATATATTTTTATCTGCCAATTTTGCATCTGAATACTCATAAAATATAATCTAAATTACTTTTCTAAGCTCTGACTGGAACAGAAATGCAAGTTTTGAGCACATGGGGGCCTTTGTAAAGAAAAGCCATAACCAACATCAGTTAGAAAACTGCAGGTCAACCACAGCATTCAAGACTGTCCCCATCGCCAAGGTTCCTTTTTCAGATTAATGTAAGCAATAACAGCACAGCTGGAAAATACCTCACCCTCACAAGAATGACCCTTTGTGGATCTTTAAGGAGCTGCCAGAGCAATCCAGGGGCAGCCTGGTGGTAAAACATCAAAGGAGGACAAAAGTATACCAAGGCCAAGATTTCTAAAGCTCATTTTTTTTCATGCAGCAGTCTTCTCATCATATATTTACTGCTATACAAGTAAATACATCACGCAATATTAAATGATGAAAATTATGTCACCATAGTAGTTTTTAAAACATCTCCACATCTCTGCGTCTTCAGCTTTAACAAATATGCAGTAAGCATTTCAAATTACTGCATTGAGCTCTTGGCTCATGACACATTCAAATGTCTAAAACTTGGGCACATAGACAAAGCTCAAAACTTAGAGAGCAACGACTGACTCGGAAAAGGAGGGAAAAAAATAGGCAACTCAGTCCTAAGCTCAGTAAAATTAATTGCTCTCTGGAGATACTTATCTCTATCCCTGGCCTAGAGGAGGAGTGTGGATTACCAAATTGCATTAGAAACCAATGTTTTAGAAAGCTAAGTTTAACTGAGATGAAGCCACCCGAGCAGTTATTTCGCATTAATATGAAAAACAGTGTTTTCATGGATAATAAAAAGCTGAAGCAATCTATCCAGAAGACTATGTCACATACAATAAGAGAGACAATCAAAAGTACTCTATAGCCCCACTTGAACATAAATAGCAGAGGCTCTATCTCCAGGATTCAGCTGGTTTCCAGACAGCACCCATTTTTTACAAGACAGGGCATAACACTCCATCACTTGCATGGTATCTAGGAAATGTGATGCTGATAGCATCATATATTTTTTCTTCCATGCATGGTTCAAAAATCCATGATACAAAGTAAATAAAATTCTGAAATACACTCATTCCATAATTATTTAATTCTTAGTAAAATATTTAAAGTTTTCTGAAAAAGCATGTCTTTATCTAATGTGTGCTGGAGATTGTGTTTTTAAGCTGGTGAAATGAATATTACAGAAGACTAAGTCTGAATCAAATCAATCTTCATAGATTTCATTTTTTAAGAGTAATTACTACATCCAAAAAGTAATTACTACATCCACTTCTTTTGTACTTCATCAGTTTGATAACACATGGAGAATGTGACTTGCAGCAGAATACAAATACCATATTAAACATTATAATCAACTAGACACACCAAAATATTGTTCCACTTACAAAAAAAASCCCAGCATAAAAGACTTTCATGAAGGATGATAAAAAACTACTGGTGTGTGAAAGTCAGAAAGTTACACTTTTTCAGATCCTGGGAGTCATACTATCGATTTGCAAGTGCACATTCAACAAATAAACGTAGACCGATAGATATTACGCTCCAAAATGAGGAAGGAGCTCTGTTTCACTAAAAATTAAAACCACATGTAAACTGAAGCGAGAACAAAATCAATAGCTCACACCATCAGATGCCTACAAAASCTATGGAATATGCAAAACAGGGATACAGTAAAAAAAAATTCAACTGTTTTGCAAAGGTATTATTTGCACACCCATTAAAACTGCCAGGAAATAACCCATATATGTTCTATGTACTTAATTTACTCATTATTTTTGTATTAAAGCAAACACATTGCATTGATGTCTATACTGAATGCCATAAAGAGCCATTAACTAGTCCTAAAAGAAGGATCATGTCTCAGCCTCTTCTACCACTGTAGGCAGCTGATAAACGCCTGCCAAAAATAGATCCAGGCAATATGCACAGGCTATTCTCACCAGGATCATGCATGAGTCCATTTCCCAGACTGCTCTGACAGATTTCCCATTTTTTGGCTCCCAGGAMAAGTGACTGTGCTTTTTGGCCCAAATACGAGCTGTATGATTACATTTAAAGCCCAAATATGAGCTGTATGTTTATATTAAAAGTCTATGCATAAAATATGGACATGAACATCAGGGAAGGCAAAAACTRTTTATGGTAAGAACAGCAGTGCATAAGATAGAAAACAGATTATGGACACATTAAATTCTCTTAGCTTTACAGCCTCCACAATCCTATAGGGAGGCTTTTCCATAAGTGTGCAGCTCAAAGAGTTGGAACCACTCTACAGAATGAAAGCTGACACCCATCTAGTCTTGTCTTATCTGAAACAGTTTTCCTCCAAACTGTCTTCTTATCATATATTTACAAACAACAATCTTTTCTGCTCTCAGCCACTCTCCTGTGAAATTAAATACACCACATCCTTTTATCATCTCCTGAAGGCTCCCCATGCTTCACTCAGCCTTAATACCATCTGCCATGCACAGCTTTTTTTGAGTTTGTCTTTCTTAAATGTGTGTTGCCAAATTACCACAAAAATATCCCGGGCCTTGAGAATGGCATGAATACTGCTATGCTTTGTCCCACCAACCAAATCTTTAGATAAAACGGAACAAAAATCTGCATAATTTACAAATAAGTTGAAGGCGTTTGGGATCAAAACTTTAAAGAATCACATTAGTTGGACTTGAGAAAGCAACATTTAAAGCTCAAATGAGAAAAATACCGTACAATACATACCTATATCATATGCAAGAAAGTCAGCCGAAAAACACTTTGCACCATTGCTCAGGGAGGTATCATTATGAGTGTTTCCACCAAAAATGAGCATAGCTCCATTGATTAAGACAGCTGAATGAAGGTATCTTGCAAAACCACTCTCTTTCAAAATAGTCCTACAAAACATAAGAATTTATTAGGTATGTATAAATTAATACATACTAACATGCRAAAACCTGTATATGCACACCAAGGACATTTATAGATGAAAACAATATAAAACACAAGGAAACTAGTAAACTATAGCTATTACTCAGTAAATACGATGAAAYTTAATCAGATTATTTCTAGGATTATCAATTTTCTCATGGTACATTCATAGTGTTAATTCCTATTCTTATATATCCTCAGCCACGTTGTTCTTTTGCTCAAGAAATGTAATTAAAAATTCTTTAGAAGGCTACAAGAATCTTTAGACCATTCTAAGCACTGTAAAAGGAAAMACTTTTTTTATTTTTTTTAATTMATTGAACACTCRGAYCCRGAAAAGAAATGGTAGAAGTCATCTTAAGGTATGATAAAAACACTTGCACTGCTTTATAACCTTATTCAGACTGGTAAACTCAAACATAGAGAACTTCAGTACTGAAAAACAAAATTGTCCATGCACATTGAGCCTTTGATCTCTCTTCATTCACTTTACCCCTGTGTGTGTGTGTGTGGTCTGCTTTGTGCCAGAGCAGTAACACGGCCCCAACAGTAGCCAAGAGCTATCAATGCCACCGTCTGCAAGTGGCAGGTGTGGGGCCAGTAGAAAGAGCAGAATACAAACTTGATTCAATCCCAGCAAATAAATCTTACCAAGGAAGAGAGTAACCATTTGTGGGGTTTGCCAGCTTGAATTAGTTAAGTAGACCAGCTGTAGGCATGTTTGTGAAGAGCTGATTACATCACCAGTACAAAATACCTCCTACATTCTCCTAACCTTTCATTGTCTCAGTAATCTCAGTTTACAAGTTKAGAGTCTTATTTTCACTTATGTTACTGCACGCTGCTATAATTAAACTGTTTGTCRTTTGTTTCCTGTAACAAACTAACTCAACAATCTTTCCTTCTGATGGAATAACCCTGTCTCTCTTGAATCACACTCATAATATTTGTTCAATATTTTTACATCATCATCGTGTTTGGGGGAGAGGGTTTAAAGTGCCTCTCATTGTTTTGCTATAATGACATAAATCAATCAATAAACTTGAGATATTTTTAAGTGATAGAAGRTTGCATTTTTAAACAAGTTGAATGGAAGGCATTGAACCTAAATTCTCATATTATTATTTAAATGAATTCCCCCCTAGCCCTGGAAAGTAACATCAAAAGAAATATCAAAGASTAAATGAAAATAAATGAGCTTTTTTATTGCTTAAAAAAGTGACAATTCCTCCAATCCACTTGCATACTCACGCAAGTGCTTCTTTTTTTCACCCCCCCTTTTTTTTGTTCTATTAAGCAACTTGCTTTTCTCTGGTGTATTTCTGATTAACACACTTTSAAAACAGAGCACCACAGAAGTGTGTTTCTCTAACTAGGAATTGCCTTGATTCAGCATATCTSTGGTACCCACCCAGAAAAATGTGATTTTTGGTTTCCAACTCATCAATTAGCAACATAGAAAATTAGGCATGACAAGGAAATAGAATAAAACATTATCTTTAAATTATTTTCAGCTGGCAATGGAGGAATACTGCTGCTATGACTTAAAAGAATGATAATATACTAAGAACATGTTCTCCTTATCCATTCAGACTACAGATACCTTTCTGTCTTCTGCTTTTCCGGTTTTCTAGAGCCCCTGTTGCCTAATTTACTCTAATTGCTATACACTAGGCTCTGCCTTGATTATCCTGCCTTGCAGCTGTCTGCAAATAGTTGTGTTGATCACTAAAGGCCTAAAGAGACATACACTGTTCTGGAGAAAACTAAGGACTCCTCTCCACTGTGGATATAATAGCAGTCTCCCCAACTTTTCTTTTTTGGGCTACTCACTTTTCTACTGATGACCAACTGCATTGGCCCAGTCCTGGTCCCCATCATAAATTGGGGGGTTTTTTTCCCCTTATATTTGCATATTGCAAGGTGAGTTTCATCCCTCCCGGTAACAGTARCTTTTCCTCAAGATTCAGCAGAGCTGGAAGTTTGTTAATTTGGCCATGATTTTCACTATTCATTAGCACCGCTAATGAGTGCAATCTTGAGAACTCTCCAACACATATCAACCCCATGCAAATTCTGTGAGAGTCTCAGCACGCTTTACCCTGAATTCATTATTTATGCACATATTTTTGTATCTGCAAACATCAGTCCGCGTTAACTATCCCGATGCCAAGTGCTGCATGCAGCAGCAGGGCTCTGTAATGGTAACAGGAATACCCAAGAGCCAGCAGGTGCTTCCACTGCTTCAGGCCATTATCCAAGCCCAGCTCCACGTTGTCCCCCARTTGCCAACTGCAGCAGCAGGTAAATAATGCAGGTATTACCAACACTAATTCCCCACCGTGTATTAGGAATACAGTTCACACTAGGAATTAAAATATCGCCCCATCACATTCCAAGAAACATAAAGCTTGTTTAATGGATATCRAGAAACGAAAACCTGCATGCCACTGGGTAAAACAGGTAATCAGCTTTGTATACCAAAACCTGGTGCAGCATGTGAACCTCTGCCAGATCAGCCGGAGAAATGGAATGAGCGCAAGCGAAAAACAGYGAGGAGCAGCAAATTCCACGTACATGGGCATGAGAGAGCCAGCAAAGTTCCAGCTCTTCCTCATACCACACCTATCCAGTGGCACATTCAGTCTGTTACCTCACTGAGTGCTTTGAATACTGATTGTAAGGTGTCACAGATACAGTAAACRAAGATTCAAAGATTTTATTACTATCTGTCATTACCCCATCCACTGAGCCAGTTTTCAGTCCTATAGCAAAATTCACTCCCAGTGTAAAACTCTCAACCAAATAAAAGATTTGAGTTCTCTACAAGCTGCAGAGAATGCTACATTAGTATACAGTAGATCGAAGCATTCTTTATTAGTTTTTATATGAATAATGCATAAAAATATTCCAACAATTATTATTCTTTTATTGTTGAACAGACCTTCAAAGGATAAAATATCACTTTGTTCCAAAAATAGAGTATAATAAGCAAGCATTAAAATTCCAGGAATTTAAAAATACATTAAAAGGAACAAAAAATTCATGTAATAATGTTTCCAAATGCCATGAGTTAATGGCATTAAGAGCTTCAGTGAAATCAAACCCACATTTCCAATATCTGAAAGCAAGTTTTGGGTGCTTAAAGTTAAGCCATTAGCATTCAACACAAATATTAAATTGCAAGAATAAAATGTTCCAAGAAGAAGTTCTTGATCTCAAATCATCTCTAAGGTAAGAGAAAACATTTAAGGTCACTTTCTATCCATAACATGTAAGTAGCCTTCGTAAGTTACAACAAACTTGAGGAAGAAGGAACTGACAGAAATAGAAACGCCGAAAACATTCATAACTAAGGATTCCTACACAATACCAGAACTTTTCTGTCTTATATCCGATAGTTTTGTGAAAAATAACCTTCCACAGTCCTTAGTGGTTTCTACTTATTTAAATAACAGCCACTTTAATGTACACCAGCAGCATATTCATATCATGAGGAAACAGTACAGATGTACTATTTCTGCACAGTGGTTATATCTGCATAGAAGARCCTTTTCTTAATTTGTAGAACATGCACAAAGCTTCCTCCCTGGCATCCTTTCAATGTGTAACTCCATTAATCCCTTGACTCAAGTCTAGTCCCTCACCACAATTCTTCCATTTTGTCGCAGAGAATGTGCTGTTCTGCAACTTGCAAAGGATATGGAGGCACCTCCAGGACTTTACTGGAATCTGACTCTACCTTACTCCATGCTTATCTTTTCTTTCCTGGTAACCTACAACTTAAGTTTCCTACATTATAAATCCAACTTACCATGTCCGAGTATTAACTTCATATCTGTAGAGATCATCCACCAATCCATATTTATTGCCAGGTAATGCTTTGTATCCACCATGGACATAAATAGATTTTGTCAGTTCATCATAGACACTGGTGTGGCCATACCCACCCTGAACAATCGCTCCTTTCGTTTCTGGCACAAGCCAAGAGTTAGACCCTGGAACAGACATGGAAAACATGAGTTTGATGTTTACTATTGCTACCACACAGTACTAGGAGTTTTGAGTATATAAAATAATTACCACTAAAATTCTAAATACAGCAATAACTAGGGATTTGTTTTAAGAAGTAATTTTATACCAACGCATCAAAATATCTGCAATTAGATAATGTWGTCAGGCTATTATCTGCTATTCTTAATTAAATCACAAATCCATCATTGTTACAGCTGCCAGGCAGTATCTCATCCTCTCTCACRTGTGATTTCAGCACTCACACTAAACAAACAAAAAAAAAAGCCCAAACCTTTTTGAAAATACAAAATTAGGAGTTATGATTAATTCTCACCAGAGATGGCTGATGAGAATTCAGTGCTCCAGCTCCTTCAGACTCATTAGGAACACCTGTGCTCAGTCATGGGGAGTCTGGAGAAGCCTGGCAGAAACTGAACTGCAGCGAGTCATGAGACACACGGAACATAAGGCAGCTCCAAGTGGGCATGGATATGGGCAGACACTTTGGGAGTAACCGCAAAATTATTGAGCTAAAATCCAGGTCCAAGTACTGTTTCTTAGTTATTTAACTGCAAATACACCCATTCAGTTGCTGAAAACYCACAAAAGAATAATCTGATAGCAGCCCATTAAATTGGCATTTAAATCCACATTTTACATAACATCATTAATAACTGCAAAGAGACACCAAATAAAACCAGCCACGATAGCTACTTATGACTGCAGAATAAAACACAATCAGAAAATATTTCACCATAGCAAAAAAAAGACAGAGATATGTAAGCGARTTCTTGCTGCCTGTAGCCCCAAAATGTCCTTTTTTTCCTCCCTCACCTCCATCTTCCCAGATGATGGAGCTTATAAAGTTATTTATCCAAGGCTAGAAAACAACACCATGTACCTTGCCTCATCTGAAAGTTAGGCTAAATTCCACTCCAATTTTCATCTATATTATGGAGGTACCTTAGATTAATTCATTTTCCCCTGGATTCTTCTGTTCATGAACAGGCTCATGATGTTCAGCTATTACTGTTGCTATTGTAGTTTCATTAAATAGTTTTCAGGCACTGCCTCTATAAGTTGCATTTTTTTTCAGTAAGAAGTGCTTACAGCAAGTTATGAAGTATAGATTCTATGAAAGAACTGTGCTGATTTTTGTGTGTATGAATGCAGATATTTGTGTAATACACTATTTATATSTGACACAGTATATTTACATTATTTATGTGTAGTTTAATGTAACTAGCATTTTATTCCAATCCCTATGTTGGATACTATCAAGCTATTAAGAAGTGCAACTCTGAACACAAATATCAAATTTGTACCAATAATACTGTATTTTACATACATATTACCTTGATAACTAATAGATTTACTTCATACACTTTATGTAAGAGGGCTGGTGAGGAGTCTGTATCAACCAGACACACCTTTCTATTACCAAYATCAGCTTCGTTTATTCATTTCATGATCAGTCCTAAAGATTAGCAAATACGATTTTCAGGGAAAAAGAGCTATTTCCCCACATAAATTTACACAATGCTGTTGATATAYATAATAGAATATTTTGCATTTATATCTGATTGGCTCATGGAGCATTTATGGAGAATTATTGTTTATGTAGCAATGGTCAGACTCGATGATCCTAAAGTCTTTTCCAACATRAATGAGTCTATGATTCTACGTAGCATTTAGAACACTGTCACAGTAACAGTGCATAACTTACATGACTTRCGCAGAAATACGAAAAGCTGTTCCTTCTTGAATAATAAAAAATGTGTGCTATGAACAAGTACCTAAATTTGAGAAAAGAGGTCCAGCAACATCTTTCTGAAATAAAAGTCAAAAGCACTGTTACAGTTTCTCCTTCTATTTCCTATTCTGAAATTTAGCTGACCTGCCTGAATTTTGAATACTGAAATGTGTACATACTTCCACAGTTCAGCATCTTGAATATTGCATCATTCAGAAAAAATACACTTCTGTCTGTATTTAAAGACATTACTGTGCATATGATCTGCTTTTTAAGCAACTTTTTGATATGAATCTTCACCTATCTTTTTTTTAAAGCAAAAATTCAATTTTTATTGAAGGTGTTTATGTAACCCTTCTCATACTCAGAGATCCCACTCTATCATTTTATCATAAGAAGTACTTGATTGACTAAATCAGTCATGTGAAACTGCATTCTCAAGAGCTTAAAAAGTCAAATACAGAAGAAGCTTCATGAATAAACAAGCCAGAAATAAGGAAATAGGATTTTTTTAAAAATTTTTCCAGATTTAAATTTCAAGTCTAGTACACAGTGTAAAAATAAGGAAGATACATTGGCCTCATCTGTCCTTACCACAACACAACCTTGAGATAGRTCAGACAAAAAGAACAAAATGTCCAAGAAGCACGTTGCTGTGCCATCTTCACTTCATCACTGTGACAAATCAAAATTTTTCAAGCAAACATGAAGCTTATGCTCTTTAACAAAAAAGAGAAGACATTGCATCATGGGGCCATTTCTTTTTACATTATTTCAAAGAAAAATCTTTAGTCAAAAGTTATCTATAACCTACTTCCAAAGTCATAAAAAAATTCAGGCTAAAAAAAAGTGACATTCTGCTAATCCAAAGAAATCTGTGTCTTGTAAAGGAATAAAATAAAATCACAGAAGACTTATTCAGAAATTTCTTAATATATAAGGAACTTTCATAAACCTCAGGTAAAACAAAACACCATTATTATATTCACCTTGAGACTCACATTGAGGTTCTTAGAAGGTTTATGAGGTATTGCTAACCTAAAGGGAAATAAATTTCCCTGGGGAGTAACCCAGAAAAGCTTTATGGTTCAAGTTAGGAAAATCATTCACGTAATTCCCACATCAGGATTTACTGGTTCCTCAAAAGTCGTAAGTCTGGGCACAGCAAGAAAGAACAGGGAAGCTCTTTTGTTCCTGCAGCAACCACCACACCTTTGGAGTGGAAATAAATTCATGAGCTTTTGCATGGTCAAAATCTGCAAACCCCACCCAATTATTCCAGAATTTATTTTATTTTGATAGAAATTACTTTCTTTCCTAATCCTACAATGCCAAAGACATTTTCAGATCAGGTACACCTTTGATTGACATGTTTTATTACCAAGAACTACATACCTACATGAAAAGCTAGGGATTCCACGATTATTTAAAACTTCTTCAGATGTTTCTTAACCCAGACCCCAGAGAAATCAGGGTCACAGCAACTAAAGAAGGCTTTAGCACCCGAATTCCATGTATCAAGTTCATCAAAGTYCATGAACACAACTGGATCCAAGAGCCTTCAGTTCCTATGAACCAAAGGATAAGGTGCCTTTTTCTATGTCTCTGTCTTTCAGTAGGCATGTGGTAAATGCTYGAAAAATAGCCTTTATTAGGACTAAAAGCCATGACTGATAACATTGAGAAAGAATAAAGCAGTACAATTTGAAACGTTAAGGTAACATATGTTTTTAAAGAAGGCAGAGAAAGAGAAAATTGCGTTCTTTTTCCTTCCATAACATCAGAATGCAGTATTTTTRAGAATTTTTTTTCAGGTGAGTTCACAGCAATACTTCTGTCATTTCCTATGTCTTTTAAGTTTGGATTCTGAACTGCTAAAGTCCCCCCAAAAGATAGTCATTTTTAGTTCAAACCACCATCTGGAATTTTATGGTTAAAAATGTTCCTACAGCTGCAAAACTATAGATAAACACTACTGCTGGCACAGAATTCAGGAAAATTTACCRCAAAATTCATTTAACTTAGAGGGGAGGGAAAGGAGGGAGATGCAATGAGGTAAAATGAAACATGAGTATTTATCCATGGCAGAAAAGGTTCAGTTACCCCATTTTCTGGAAAGCTCTGCAAGCCCCAATAATCAATCCTTCATCAGATGAGGAGACTCACTAAAATCAATGGATTTCCACAGTAATTCCCTATATTGTTTCAAGCTTCCTTTATATTTGATGCAAGTGAAGCACATTTTTTCTAATAAACTAAATTTCTCACTAGAATATGATAAAAATATAATCTCAAAAAGGAGACACAAAAACTTTAGAATAATTGACACRTAACTGACAGAGAAGTGCCTTCTCTTACTCAAAGTTTATCACCATTGTAGGAAAGGTTTGGGGTTTTTCTTTGTTTGTTTGTGTTATATATGCTTAGCTATAGTCTATTTTATTAATCCTCCACAAAGGTAGCTGTAACATTTACCAAAAAAAAAATTAAAATAGGAACAAGCTGTCCCTTTCAACCATAAGGCCATCAATAAAATCAGCCAGGCAGAAAATTTTACACTACAAATCATGTTCCCTTCTTCATAATTAAACTAACCAAAATAATAGGTGAGAATAAAATTGGTACTTCTACTCCATACTAAATTAGCAGCATGCAAAGAAGCAAATAATTTAAAGTTCCAACAGACATTACAGTGAATGARAATGCAGAAAACTAGAACAACATATTGCCTTCACAGAAAAAAAAATTATCCCTAGTAGGTTAAAAAAMCAAATTTCTGAAATTAAGTTTTTACCAAAAAATGGTCTTTAATGCTCAACAAATCTTAGAATACTGTTGTGAAACATCATTCTAAGACCAGAGTTTTATAGTAGTTTTTATGCAGTTAAATTGGAATTTTTCAGTGTGGATAAAGCACATCATGGTGCTCTTCCTCTTATTGCCAATCACTTTTACCCTTTTTCAACATTGTTATGTAATTTTGACACTGCCATCAGAGATAATGCCAGGGAGAATAAGTTCTGAAGGGATTTCCCCAACCTATAAATCTGCTTAAACAGTGTTCATATGAAAAAAAAAGTCAAATGGAATAATTAAAAACAATTATTATGATTTAACATGAAGGTGTAACTTCAAAATTTTGTATTATGCCTTCTGCAATTGCATAAATAACTGAGAGACTCAGATCAATTCTATAGAAAAAAGGAATCAAAAAAAAGTAAAACATTGTCATTTGAACTAGCAGGCATATAAATACTCCTAAGAATTTATCAGAGGGTGTAGATTTTCAGTATTATTCCATTCAAATATCTTAGATGTGCCATGTATATGAAAAAAAGATTTGCCTTGGTTTATGTAATTTTAGCATTTAAAATCACCCCTAGGAACAGCTTGCAGTTCACAAGGGGAAACCCAGACAGACATGGTAGGCTAYCTACAGAAAATTAGTGTTCATTTTCGATTACTTCCTCTAACAGCAAGATGCATACATTTTAGAGAGAATCCTATATATAATGATGAACTATGTTATTTCATTTAAAAAAACCACTACAGAATGAAAATAATAAACCAGTATTAAAGAGCTTTCAAAATAACTAAATTATTGTTGGTTTTGCTCTTGTAATCTGTGGTAAAAACAGTAAGTCTGTGTTAAAAAACTACATTTCATCACAACAATAACCACTGTGTACAATTTCTGGTTTCAGTTTTTATCCCCTTTAGGGTACCACAACCATGTACACAACAGAAAAAAGTCATGGTGCTCCAAACACCACAAAATGCTATCCCCTAACAAGAAATCCGACCTACATAATTTGAAGGGAAAAAAGAGGAGGCTTTAGTTATTCCGGATAATACTTTTTTTTTCCTGAAAACAGGAGTGATACTCACTTAAAAAAGAGAGCACTTTTTGTATCAGTACATGATAAAAAGTATTTGAAAGTGACTTACTGATGTAGTATTCTTGCACAATGCTTGTGTAACCGTATATGGAAGAATATCCAAAAATGACAATCATAACCACATCTCTGCTGTCCAGCTCTACTATGTGTGCTGAATGACCTTCCACAGCATATTGCTGGCCATGGACAAGGACTGCAGGAATTCTGGTACTCCACGTTTGACTGTGTATGTTGAAAACCCACAGTTCATCAGTAACATTGCCATTATTTGTTTCAATTTTGCCTCCATACATGTAGATGTCTTCCTGTAAAAATGGGAAGGGAGAGAGGAGAAAGCAAATAATGGATTACAGAGAGATAACATCTGAACAGCACACTCCTCTGCTGAGTAATATTTCATAACTGAGCAATCTGATTTAAATCTTCACATTTAATCTTACATTAACCAGCTCAATATCAGACACTAATCCCAGACAATGATATTTWAACTAAACCAACAATGATAAGGAGTCTATTTCTCTGAAAAATAAACCTAGCTACGAAAATGACACCAAAATGAATCTCAAATAGATTATTTCAACCAGAAAACCTTTAATTACATGCTKCTTCTAATCCATACTGCAGCATTCTATTTTAAAAAAAGCTAAAGAGAAAGGATATTATATTGTTTTCTTAAGGAACAGTTCACAGAATTAAAATGTGATTTTCCACACACTCAGTCTATGGGGATCTCATTCGGCACACGCACAAGAGAGCACATTCTCTCTTAATTGCAATGTAATTTTAGTCCTGAGAAAATTCAGTCACCAGAACCCAAAGAAAATGGACAATGTGGGTATGGAATCATAGAACGGTCTGGTTTGGAAGGTGCCTTAAAGATCATGTCGTTCCACCCCCACTGCCATGGGCAGGGACACTTTCCACTACACCAGGGTGCTCCAAGCCCTGTCCAGCCCAGCCTTGGAACACTTCCAGGGATGGCACATCCACAGCTTCTCTGGGCAACCTGTGCCAGGGCCTCGCCACCCTCACAGTAAAGAATTCCTTACTAATTCCTAAACCAAACCTGCCCTCGGACAGTGTGAAGCCATTCCACCTTGTCCTACCRCTCCATGCCCTCGTAAAGCATCACTCTCCAGCTCTCTTGCAGCCCCTTTAGGTACAGGAAGGTACTATAAGCTCTCCCCAGAGCCTTTTCTTCTCCAGGCTGAGCAATCCCAACTCTTCCAGCCTGTCCTCTTGGAGAGGTGCTTCCTTCAGACACCTGATCACCTCGGTGGCCCCTCCTCAGGACTTGCTCCAACAATGCTTCTCATGCTGGGGGTCCCAGAGCTGGATGCAGGGCTCCAGATGAGTCTCATGAGAGCAGAGCAGAGGAGCAGAACCACCTCCCTCGACCTGCTGGTTGTGCTGCTTTTGCTGCAGCCCAGCATGTGGTTGGGTCGTCCTGAGCACATTTGCAAAGTCAAGTCCCACAGGGGAGTACTTTGAGTTCTTTTTAAGGGATGCAAAACAGATTTCCCAGTCATCACGAACCACATACCTCAAACAGCAATGCCATCTGTTCTGATAAGTAATGGGTGATTTACTTAAATATTGACTGAAAGCAAATCCTACTGAATTTCACTTCATCTATACTTGCAAGCCAAGGTATGCAAAGTCACAGAACAAATTCCAGATTGTTGGCTTCACAGACTTGCTTGACAAGGACATTGGGTAGAAAAAACTTCCTCTGGTTCTGAGATTGATGCTTAGTCTTTGCTAGGACATAGCACCACATACACTCTGCATCCCATTTGCACCCTGCACAGTTGGCAGTTCTCTTCTGCACGCTGCAATGTGATATTCTCGGGCCTACCCCAAATTCAGTCTTACCAGGTTTAAATAAAGAAAAAAAAAAGAAAAAGGACACTGCAGGTTTAGCACATTTAGCAGTTTGACTTGGCATGAAATACTGAGCCTCAGAAAGAGGCTGGAAGATAAGGAAACTCCCTAAGAAGTTTGTATCAATCACRCAGAAATTTCAGACTTACTGTACAAAGAGCTGATGGAACTACATAGAAATGTAAACTTCAGGTTATTATCATTGTACACATCAAGAAAGGTGAACTCTTGACTTTAGAAATGGGCAGGCACGGCAAATATAGGTCATCAGTGGAATGACAGGTCTTTATAGTTCAGCAAAACCAAGGCTTAGGAGGATTATAATGCTGTCCACACGTCTGTGGTTGATGGTAAGGAACAGAGTCCAGAACAGCAAGAAAAACTTCCTCATTACTCAGAGAGATTAGTCAGCAAATGAATGACCAAACTGTCTGACATCTCCAACAGTACACTTGACATTTCTGCAAAATTTTCAACTATTTTTTTCACTTGAGGCAGAAGAACATTTCTGGATTTGGRATTTAAATCATTCCTATGCAGGGATACTCTGTGGTAGTGGTGGTGTTTGAACAAGAGATGTTCRCAGTAGGAATTTGTAGTGGGATTAGAGAGATGTGTATCTGAACCCATTCTTTTCCTATGAGAYAAAACATTTCAAAGAGCTTGGTAAAGACCCACAAAAACTGAAGAAGGCTGTGCACTGATCCAAAGGAATGGCTTGAACAACTATTCTTCGTGAAAGGAYCCTACATGGCTCACTCGTTACCCTATCACATAGACCTCAAAAGTCAAATCAGCATCACTAAAATTGTGGACTACTTATTTTTAAATGCAGAAAACTGACAATGGCATAAAGAGCGAGCTAATTAGGGAGCTGCAGGGGCTGTATAACAGTTTTTTAAAAAAATAAATATGTCTGACACTGAGGAAAAACACTTTAAACAAAAAAAAAGGTGACCTAAAGAGGTGCATGAACTTTGAAATGATTACTCAGACAGCTGACAATAGGAAAGTCCTCCTCACAGTTCTGCTTAAATGATTCAAAGTTCAGATAAAAGGACACTTCTGAGAGRAGCAATCTTTTAGGTGACACAGCAGATCCTGTATACAAGAATATTCACAGCAAAAAAGACAAAAAGGTCGTGACAACTGCTTTATCAGCCACAAAAAGAGATTTAACTAAGCTTTGCTAAGGGCTATTTCTGAGATTAAGAAGCTCCCAGTGCTGGTGAAAAACACTTTAAAAGTTAGTGATGATCAGCTGAACATGGAGAAAGTCAGGCTGAGAGACCAAAGTCAGTAGAAGAAATACAGAATTGAAATTTAAATATGTAATATGCATACTTATACAGGGCAAAAAACAGTCTCCTAAGCACATAAATATAGACATTCATTTTGAAAGCCTTCTCAAGAAGGGATTGAAAGAAGGATACAAGTGCAAATGGCACTAAGCAACATAAAARTTGTGATAGAAAAGAAGGAACTGCCTTACAAAATTATACTACCTTTATAAATTACTTGTATACTAAGTATAAATCAAGGTATATGCTAAAGGTGAGGCTTTCTGGCAGACACAATGCACAAGATACAGAGTTTAAAGTGTGCTAGTACACAAGCACTGTTGACCTTTAAATTAATTAAGCACAGTAGACATTTGTTTATAATAAGACAGMAAACCACAACAGGACAGCAAAATAAAATTAGAAAACAAACAAAAAARAGGCAACAAAGTATGAAGCATCCRGCCCAGATGAAAGATCTTAAAAATTGTACTCCTCAGTCTAGAGGAGAGAGTAGGCCAAGAGACAGACTTTTCTAAGGAACAGATAACAAAACAGTCAGATAAGCACCAAGAAGATGCAAGGCCTYCAACACGTTCATATTTTAAAGTTTTGGTAGCAGGTATCAAAAGCAACACCTTCAATCACAGTGTGAGATCACAAAGTTGAGCATTTACTCAATAAATTAACCTTGGTCATATTARATATGCTACATCACATGAATAACATTCTCTAAGAAGTTACAGAAACCTTGAAAGACCTTGTGGTTTTTAAATGAAAATTTCATATAARTATTACTACATGCAGATTGAAGTATACAAAAGTACACTCTTTATTGAACTTCAGAGTTCCKGCTCAGTAGGGAATTGCAGCAAAAAAGAGAAATTTCTTCCTGTAAACTRAGCAGGTCGACAGCTCTCTCAATCATGACATTCCCACCTACAGATCACATCAGTTTGTTTCTTGGCAGCTGCTCAGGTCCAAGCCAACAAAACAGCCACTGTAGCTCCTGTTTGCTTCAACGGAACCAAAACTTTCCAATAAATGTTTCCCATTTTCTCAAATCACATTTTTTCCCTGAGAAAACTACTTCAGTGGAAATTTTTGATGARCCATAATGAGAAAGAAAGATGACAAAAGGTATATGAGCTATAAGTACTTGACTGTGCATACTGGGCAGAGAGGATGACAGGAGAAGGCAGGAATGATAAGACCAAAGCCAGGATTTGAACAAAATAGTTAAATCACATTTCTCAAGATGAGAAGAAAACATCCATTTGATCTAGGACTTCTCATACAGAGTAATGATTGACATACATATTTCAACCAGCCAAAAGAAGACCAAGAGAATAACTCAGATACAGGAGAAAAAGTAAACTGTCACAACTTGAATGTTGGAAGAATTTAGAAAATTTACAGCAGTAAAATTCCTCTTAATTTCTTCATCGTATTGATACCATCATCATCTTTGGAGAACATTTTTGTTAAACAACCAAATAATTCAAATAAATTAAATGCCTGGTAGGAGAAGGTAAAAAAGAGGGAGCCAGACTCTTCACAGGGTAATCCCAGTAAACAAACCAGAGGTGATGGGCACAATTTGGATTACAAGAAATTCAATTTAAATGTAAGAATAAATATTCCTCTTTTTTCATTGAGAACRGTCAAGACTGGAACAGGTTGCTCGGAGATCCTTACCAGAGGAGCATTTTACAGTGAGAAAAAATGAAACAGAGCAAGGAAGATACTCAAAAAGATCACCAAAAGACCAAGTAAGAGCTGCCACTTGTCTGTTAAGTTTCAATCAATAGACTGTACACTGGACCAGAGGAACTCTTCTACACACTTCACATTGAATCCTGAACAAACAGACAGCCAAAATCATTAGCTCCTTTGACCTTGGACATGTTCTTCTCCCTACACCTTATCTCAGTGTTAATATTGATTTTATATTTCATATAAATGCAGTAATTCAAGACTTCTAAAACTGATCATATTTTTATTCCTCAGACTTTACAATTTTTCTTTTTTCCTAAAGGAACAATACTTAGCTGCTYAGACTGTACCTGGGAATGACACACTGTTATGCAAATCCTGCCTGCATTCCAATAGAATCTTATCTGGTAGTTACCACTGAAAAAAGTGTAAAGAAAATGCAACAAAGGGGTAATTTATAATCCATTTCCAATGAATCGGAAGCAAGCTAATCACATTAAAATAACCACATAATTTTCATTTTGTATTTCTTAACTATATCATSGCTACACAGAAAAATTTCTCTCTCAGAAAGGAGTTTTCTGCCTTAATTCTTATATAAATCCAACCTGTTCCCGAAGAACTGGACAAAGAAATGCTACTCCCAAACCACATGAACAGTCATTCTCTATTTTCTTGAAACAAGATCATCAATCTTTTTTCTCCCATAGACTGCATTCATGCATTTGTATACAAATTAACTTTATGTAAACTAACAKGACTCTAAAATGTATCAGGATTTTTGTTCTCTATACTTTTACATGAAATTTCTAAAAGTTTAGTCAAATCGGTACATCATTTTTAAAAATCTCAATTTTTTTTCCAAGCAAAATATAAGTAAGTCTCAAAAAATGTCATCTGGCAATCACTCATCCATCACAAGCCTGTTTTCTGCATTCAACACGTGCCACCTGGTTTAGGACTGTCTAATACCTCCTCTTTCTTTCCCCAAAGTGTTATCTCCTTTAGTATGGTTAACAGTATCAAGAACATTTTATGTGTTATATCAAAATTAAAAATTAATTACATTTCTACTTGAACCAGTAATCTTCCCATTAGATCAGGGCTAACAGATTGGAAAGCAGTCTTCACTTAACTCTTCCTCCTGCAGCCTGATTTATTAATTCTTAGCTTATTGTGGGACTATATTCCCACTGAATAAGAACCTGAATAAGTTACATGAGAGGCACATTATAACATAAGTTCCCAACAGGACCAAATTCAAGGTCAAGACATTACTGCACCACATTGTATGTCAGGAGGTCAACCTAATCAAAAGTGCTGTCACTTTATTTCTTCATTATTTGCAGTTCTTCACATGGTTGCTGGGTATAGTTAAAAGTATTAATTAAGATGACCTTACTTGGACTTCACTTTCAAACCAATTGGAAAATAACGTGGAACAACTCATGAAAAATATTACACTTCTACATTAAAAAAAAAATCTCTTGATCAATTAGGTCCACTTAATTGAAGGGAAATCTGAATAGGCTTTTCTCTGGACTACATGCAAAAAGTGTGTGACAGCTCATGTCACCTACTTCTCATACTTTTGAGATCTGCAAGTCAGAATTAGAAAGCAATTTGTGCATAAGACATAATTCAAAGTCATAGAACAATAAAACTATGCAAATTGTTGGTACAACCTACTATTAGCAACTTATAGAATAGCTAAAAAATATTTTTACATTCCTAGTGCTATTCAAATTAAACTACAATAGCCAACAAAAATAGGCATTAAAAGAATAACAATAAACCAATTGGTGTAAGATTTTATCTTGCTCATATTAAAGTAGGAAAAGTTTTCACCCTTTTTTGCTTTGTTAGTGCTAGCTTTTGATTAGACGAATAAAAAATACCAGCAGATATATACAGACTCAACATCAATAACAATTAATTTGTAAAAGGAATCAAAACAATAACCCTTTTTAATAAAGTTTTAAAAGTGGAAGTAACATTCATAAAACTCAAATGAGTTAAATTAAATTTGACTATGTATCAAATGGTCTGTATACTGTAAAATGTCTCTATGATTACTACTACATCAGCCAGCCTGCTGTCTTGGGACTGCAGCAACAGTTCAATTACGAGGCCAAATTCAACCAATTTTGGTGATACAACCAAAAACTGACTACTGAGTAAAGTCCCAGCAGTGACCATATATACACCTTGTAGGCAACTCCCTTTCCACTTAATTCCAGGGATCTAGTATTTACAATTTCCTCTTCCTCCCCCAGCAGTCACTATTTATCAAAGCTATATGCACCTGCTCTGAAAACCTCACAAGTCATCTCCTCCAGTCTCTTTATAATCCTATTTCATATATAAATTATTTCAAAGTGTGTTGATATTTTCAGTATCAAGACTCCAGGAGCTACATGGGGTTTCTGAGATGCAGTAGAACCAATYGCTAACAGAGATGGATAGCAGCTTTCTCATAACCAGCCTGAAGAGGCACTGAAGGTAACACTATCAACAATTTAGTTGGTCTAAAAGCAAGAGCATTTTATACTCTCCTCCATAAATGCATAAAAAGTCTTAGGCATTTGTTATAACTATATATCAGTGGGAGTCTTCTGATCTTTTTTTTCTTCAGAATAAAGAAGAACAGTACTTCAATTTTAACTAAAGGAGCTTTCTGAGGGAAACGGGCACAGGAACTTATTTCATTCTCCACAGAGTCAATCGCACAGCTTCAATTTACCTTGCACCACGACCAGGCAACGCTGGCTCTGCGCTCGCACTCCAGCCTAGCACCAGGCTTTGAAATCTCAGGAGCTCAAGTCAAAAACTTAATCTAATTTCTTCTCTGTGGATWTTTTTTTTCTCTCAACCATAAAGGAAATGTTACACAATTACAGGTACACAGCTGAAAACACAGCTCAAAGCTGCCATCTCTAGGTATTACGTTCTACTACTCTTCACTCTAAATTCTCTGTTTTTTTCAAGACACTGAAGATCTGAAAGGAAAAATATCAGAACTTTACGCTAACAAGTAAGAACTTATTGCAGAAGGATGTACTTTTTCCACTTGAAATTTCTTTGACCTGCATGATCAGCTCCTTTTGGCCCACATAAGTTTTGACATTTGACATAATCACTAGTACAAGCAGCATATTAGTTAATTATTTCGTATGAGTTCATTATTAGTGAATACTAACTGCTAATTAACATGTCTTCAACAACAGCCACAGCTTCTTCACTATACCTTTGCTCGTAGCTTTCATTACTATTAACACAAGTTGCTCTTCCACATTGAGACCCAAAGAGATGTCTGAATTAACACAGGTCTATTATATTTAATATTTGCTTGTCAAAGCATTTCTGAAATGGTTACCCTTTCATCTGGAATGTCTCAAGAAAATATTAGCACTGTCAAATAAAAAGATTAAATTATATTTTAAGCCTTTATTCTGAACTGCTAAATGATACRCTACTCAAATGTTTCTCGACTAAAAGGTCCACGTTCTACAAGAGTTGTAATAACCAAAGATACTGGTCAAAAAGATCTGACCTTTCAAAGAAMAGATAATACATCAGCAATGAATCAGGGAACTGACAGGAGGAAAAGCAAGTTTTGAGCTGATGTTAGGGCATGCACAGAATCTACTTCATATTACCACAAAAAACACCTCTACAATATTCACCATGCCACACACAGATTCAACATCTCTGTAAGAACAGATGCCAGGAAAACAAAACAAAATATCCACCCATGCCTGCAATTTCTCTTAACTTACAGGAAGCACTACATAAAAGAAGACCRAACAGAAAAAGAAACTAAAGTGTACAACTAAAAAGGTAAAATCTTTAGTGATGATATGAAGACATTCTAAGGTCATCTGCTCAGGTCACATGAATGCTTCCTATTTAAAAAAAGAAAGCAAACTTTCCATTACAAATAGAAAAATAAATAAAGTTTAACTTAACCGRAGGATATGGAGACTTAGAAGAAAAAGCAAACTTGAAAATAAAGGTTCAGAAACTCCAGCACAGAAACACACACAAAGGCAAGCCATGGAACACCTAATGAGACAACTGCAAAATTTATATATCAAGTACTAATACATCATTTTTAAAATGTATTAGCAATACAGCTAACTAGATACTTCRTGGTGTCAACAGACAGTCTGAAGGACTATTCTGAGAAAAAAAAAGCCATGGTAATAAAATGAGGTTAACTGTCCCACATGAGTTCTTCATGGTAGACTTTACAGGTATTTCCATAGCAAAAAATTAAAAACAGGTTATAGCAGAAAAAGAAAAACTGACMAAGAAAGTCACTGAAATCAGTTCTGAAGAAATTAAAGAGCTAAATCTTGTCTRTAGTATGTAAATTCCTGCTTAAAAATGTGTCTATACCAAGAGACTGATAAGTGAGAAGCAGAAAGGACAGAAATTGAGTAAAASAGACAAACAGATGAAGGAAAATTCTACGAACTTTTGAAAAGGGAAGTTATATCTTGCAAATAAAGCACTGGCTTTTTCTGAAGAAATAAAAGGTAAATAAACGTTCACATGCATAAGCATGAAAAGATGCATATATGTAAAAACCAATTTTAAGTCTGTACACACAGGGATGGGTTTTGAATTGACTAGAATGAGGTCAYGAGGTTATAACTGACAGTTCTGTGAAAATACAAGTTCAAAGCCAACAGCAGATTTTCAAAAAGCTAAAACACCCTAAAGAATTAATAGGAAAAAAATTGGACCATTAATTCCCTGACATGAATCCCTGAGGTAAGAACACACTAAAGACTGTGATTCCCCCATCCCAGAAGGGATATAACAGAATTAGAAGAGGTAAAGACAATGAAACAGCATTATCCAAGGTATGAAATACCTTTCTTATAAAGCATTATTAAAAACACAAGGAATTTTCAGTATGGCAATGATAGATGGTGTGATTAGACTTTGAGAAAAACATGAGTAGTGCAAAAAGAATAAATGCAGAGTAAGAGGTAGAGATTATCAAAATTAAAACAGCTAGTACCAGATTCTCAAAAGGTAGTATTTCTTAAAAAAAATACACTGGAATTCTTAGGATGATATCTGTGTTAAAATAAATATATGGTCAAAAAATTGGAAAAAAATAAAAAACACAGATTCATTTTTCCACAACAATACTAYCCTATTTTAGGAAATCCCAGCTGTAAAGTAGGACAGTGTTCTGAGGAAGCTTGTATAAATTCCTGTCATTTTTTCTTATATTCTTCCCTAGGCATTCATCATTACCAGACGTTACCAGAAGAGATGAACACTCTGGTCTGACTCGATAGAATCTTTTTTGTCCTTCCCTGTTGGTGGTGTCTTACGCAAACAAATGAAAATTTGCGATACAAATTCTGTATTTCCCTGTCACAGTTAACGAGTTTGTCATCATCTGTAGCTTGTCTCCTCGATAGACCCCTCAGGTACTCCAGTCCTGTGTCCTTGTGCTCCTGACTGGATTCCCTGAATAGTACTCAGACCTGGGCCATCACTTGCCCTGTCTTGGACCTCTGCTTGAGGGGCTCAGCCACTGGGGATGGTGGCTGGTGAGCAAGACCACTGCCCACAACCCCAGTTATATCACACACACATCCCTGCCTTTTATTGGCAGGTTTAACTCTAAAGGTTTACAGTCAGCAAAGTGACTTAGAACTATTGCACAATCTCTGTTCCAAAAACTGTGCAATATTAAGTACAGAAGAAGACACCAATACAAAATATTTAGGGACTAGAAATTAAATTATCCTGAAAAGTCTATATTCATGGTGGCTCGTTTTAAGATCACTAACAGCACACACTAAGAAATTAATTATATAGATCACTGAAGAGTCCAAACCTGATACAAAGCAAGAGTGTGTCCATATCTCTGGAGCGGCCCTTTGGATACAGGTACTACATTCCATATACTGCTTTCCAAATTGTAGCTAGAAGAGAAACAGAAAAGTGAACGTTTTCAACATGCAGAGAAATAGAGGGGTTTGCATGTTCAAACTAACTCCTGTTTGGCAGACTTGATCAGTCCCTGTTCATCTGACACAGTAATTTGTTAGCAGCAGTAACACGATTGCTTTGAACTATTACAGCAGTGCACTAACTTGTGATAGTGCACTAAACATTCATCAAACAAAACAGGAGCAGGTCTTTAAGGGACCCATCAGCAATCTCAGAAAGCAAGGAGTRATTAACAAAAATCACCAGACTTGTTCTGTTATCAGCCATGTAAAAAACCCCACCCCAACAAACTGCTCGTGCCACATTCTTTTGCACTACTTTGAAGATTTACTGTTGGGCACTCTCTTGACTATATGGTTGATTTTMATTTCCATTATATTTTAATTAACAATTAATCACCACAAAACATTAGGGAAGAGAGGTAAAAAAATTAATTACAGAGGTAGAAAAGAAAAACACCGAAGATGATGGGATTCGTCGTGGATGATTGCAAATGTGYGGAAGAACGCAAGAGGTAGACAAGAGAAGTAAACATGCTAATAAACATATCCTAATGCTTCATTTGCCACATTTAGGGCCTCTACATATAAAGTTACCATCCAAATCATCYGAGTACTATTTACAGCTGCTTCAACTTTGTTTCCAATAGGTGGTCAAATACACATACATACAAACTGGCATAAATATAAAAGAATGGAATACAGGTGACCTGCCTCACCCTACTGGCATGGCACCAGCAGGCCGAGTGCAAGCTCTAAATACAAGTCTCCTATAATCATAATTCACATCAATAACACAGCTTCAAGGTGTTCCATGTGAAAATATCAGCACACAAATTTCTTTCACTGTTTTATCACCACAAACTCTTTATGTTTTGCTGTTTTTAACAAAACTGAAGAAAGCACATATTCGTATCACACACATTTTAGTGTTGCCCATATTTTCACGTTCTATAGTCATGAGAAAACTACAAGCATAAAACAAGACCATTAATAATGAATCTAAAAAAGATACAGAACTCTGAGTTAAAATACAAGATAGAAGCTCCCTCCCCGGTGAGATCTGCTTTCCCTAAGCCACGTCAGAAGGGATACGACAAAGGAGGAATCACGTACTTCAGCACCATTTGGAACGAGCTGTAGTTGAAGGTGTATCCGCCAATCACCCACATGAATTTCCCGTGCAGGACGGCCTTGTGGGAAGCACGGCCCACGGAGGGGCTGAAGGGCTTCACGTTGGGCAGAATCCAGTAAGACTCCGTGGAAGGGACGTTCAAAGAACAATCTGGACCTGTTTTGTAAACAAATGTGCAATTTGTACAATCTGTTAGACGGGAATGTTAAAGCCAATAAAGCAGAAACAGGGGAGGCTTAATTACAGATGTCAGGATTGCTCATTCTGATAAAATATGGTGTACACTTTTATGTTTAGCAGATGCTCAATGAAAAAATTGACAACATGGGATGTCAGTCAAATTGAAAGCGTTAGATTAGCTCAAATAATAACAATTCATTTCTGCATTCTTCTCAGGAAACAGACTGTATGAGTCACTAATTGAAAGAAAGGCACAAAGCATCACATTTTTAAATGACCTATCATTTAGGTCTAAAACTTGTAGCACTGCATGTTACCTCTAGAGAAAAACTATACTGTATTTGAACCAGAAGAACTGTATATCACAGCACATAACATCACAGCAAATTAAGTTACAATATATATTATACTATATTAAATAAGTAAAAATTTGCCCTTTGCTAATGGCATTCTGCATTGCTTTTCGAGAGGAAAATACAATGCAAAGTGCTTTATCAAAAGAATKATTTAAATATTTAAATTATATAACAATTTATAGACCATTCTACAAAGCCATCCAACCCACAACTACATATTATTTTCAAATGTATTTAAGACAATCACTTTTGTCAAATAAAGTCAACAAAATTCATTTTTTTTTTAGTTATAGGACTATTACAATCATGAACAGCAAAATTTATTTTTTCATTTGTTCTGTAACAACAAAAACATGATCTCTTCATCACCATTTTATGCTCTAGATCTTGTTATTTAAAACCTGAATATATACATATATATTGCTGATAAAGGCAGTTACTGGAGGGCCTTTGAAGAATCACAGAACAAGCTSTTGTCCAACCATGTGACTGAACAATAAAATAATACACAAAATTCAACATAGATAGATTGAAAACTAAGTAAGCTACATTTTAGGATCATCTCAGGATAGCTCATGAAAATATTACATCACTACTCAACAATAGTCAAAATAAAGAATTGTGTCAGAACAGAGAATACCCCACTGCATAAATCTGTGGTTTGTGTAGCCTTAGAAAACTGTGTCCTACTGAAAAAGAAGAGATTAGTGCTGGAGACTGTTTATGGGAGGGTAATAAGGAAGTTCCAGTTATAGAAACCAGTGAATTCCTTTGTACTACTGACTTTTTTGAAAAAAAGAAAATTTGTAAGTGAACAATAAAAATCTATAAAATAAATGGAGAGAGAGGATATGAAGGGTCCACAGTCTCTCTGAATATAAAGAGCTGAGATTTATCAAATGCAGCTTGAAGAAGCCATGTTCAAAACAAACAAGAGGAGACAGTTCTTCATGCAAAAAGTATCAGAGCTCTTTGGCAAGGATACTTCCCAGGCAAAGGAGGCTCTGGATACAAAGATTTACACTGTGCCAAGGAGAGACTAGAAGTGCTTTTAGATGAGAGAGCTGCTGAAGTTTACTAAGTAAGCTAAATAAATAATGCACATCAAGTTTATAATTTCAAAACATATCTTGGGGAAATGGGAGCGTGGGGAGATTATGTTTTTCCAATGTCTATTGTAATTTTGGGGGCAACTTGTTACTGTTACTTCCTATACACAACCACGAGGCATCCAATCTGTACCTACCCAGCTGTTAACTTTTCCTGGTACACCACAGAAGAATGATGTCCACTTGTATCCAAATTACCTTCCATTCGCTAAACGATGGAGACACTCAATTCCCATAGTTCATTACACCTTCTACTCAGAAAAGATTAATGGTATTTGAATGAGGTCTAATGAGAGTATGAGCAATTCAGTATATTATTTCTTAAGCATTAATAATTGATACTGTAATAGAGCTGTAACCTCAGCAAAATTGTGATTTGGTAAATCACTGGAGGAAACACTTAATTTGAATATAAAAGGGCTTTAAAATAAACAATTGATTAAGTATTCTTTGATCAGGGAAGAGCTTAAAATGATGGAAACGGCGCCTGCAGTCAGCGGGAGAAGCCGCGTCCCTGCCGTTGTCACCGCGGTCCTTCGGGCACTGCGATGTCGCGGCCAACAGTGACGCCCGGTGGCGAGGATGAGCAAAGCAGGAATTCCTGCGGCAAATCCAGAGTTTCCTGGCACTCACCGTCATACAACGAACGCAAGGAAAACCCTTATACGAAGTTAACAATGCAAAAATCCTAACAATACTGTTAACCAGAGTAGTGATGGAAGGAATGCCACAGGATAACCTTCTTCCAGCCTCAATGCTTCGTCAAAACTGAACGACAGGAAGGATGGGATAGAAAGCAGAAACACCAACGTGTCATAGAGTCATAGAAAGCCTTGGGCTGGGCCTTAAAGATCATCCAGYTCCAACCCCACTTASCACATGATGTATCAATCGGTACAGAAATGGAATATATAGCTGCAAAAATGCRAAACTATAGAATAATACTGGGCTCTAACAAAACACCACTTAAAAAGCACAGGCTTTTGTRTGGCTAATGCTTTATAAAACCAGGTAAATGAAGGACTTAGAAATATCATTTATAGATTTTCTTACTTGAATATATATACCATTATTTCAGCAAAAATACATTTTCTCTTCAGAAACATCATATTCACTAAGTATGTGCCTTTTGTCAACAGAGAACACTACAGCTGCAGAACAAAGATAATGAAAAATAYGTTTTGTTATGTTTTATGCAAATATGACTTTTCTCCATTCATTTAAAATTGAATTTCTTTCTTATCTTCCTAATGTGTCAGTCAATCCACCGGGAGGAAAAAAAAGCAGCTTTAAAAACAGCAAACAACTTTATAAACCTGAACTGGAAGTCAATTAAGTTATCCTCTAAGGTAGGAAAAAACTCTATAGGTTTAAAAAAGTGATTTATCCACACCACACAAGAGAAAGAATCTAATTTCTATTTATTGAAGACTTTCATGAAAAGCCAAAGTAACAATCTGTTCCACTAGTTTAAGTCATAAGATCAATTTCCACCTAATGACTAAACATCATCTACTGTCTTCAAACGGAATCTTTTCCTGTGGGATCACAGGGGAAAAAAAAGAAAGTATGGATCTGTTGAATACAAATTTCACAGTCCTCTTTGTACAATCTAATCAAAGCAATTAAAAAATTATTTGTTGTTTGTTCTGTTTTTGTTTGATCATTTGAGTTGAGAATTATTACTTTAACATAATTTTGCAACCACCGCAAATACAAGCCCAACACCACTTTTCTCAAGTACCCAATAAAATCTTCACATGATAATAAATGTGAGATTATAAAAAATATTTTTGAGATAAGAGAATGTATGTGAATATACCCCCAATGAAAATTTTATAATAAGTTTTATCAAGTGGTACGTTACGGAAACTTTTCAGTCTGACCATTCACCAGACTCTCTGTCTGTCACATTCCCAAGCCAGAGGTTTTCACTGCTGGGACCAATGCCCCTTCAAGGTGGGTGTGTCCAGTTCCCCACACACCCAACTCAGAGTCAGACTAGTTGTTCTGGAATGGCTCACTAATTCCTTCTAGGCATCCTAATAGTAGGTGTACCCACATATCCCTACACTGCTCCTGCACAGCTCCACAACATCCATTCTGGTTGTAATTTTTTCTCCCATCCTGCAAACAGTCTTGCTGAAAATGAGACGCAATGGCAGGCAGAGAGATCCTGGCGAGGTCCCCAGCTAAAGCAGCACGGCAGGACTGTGCCAGGACTCAGGCTCTTCCAGGAATGAAACAGAAATCCTAATGCACACAAGTTTGTTTCCTCAGCCAGAAGAGTGGATCATCCAAAGGCGATCTGGCCGTGGGGAATGGGCAGGGTCAGTCCAAGCAGGGAAGCCAGAAGGGCTGCACTCGCTGCCATCAGGGTAGTGCTTCATTGCAGCCCTTAACTGCTCAACTCCAGATCAACAAGGTTGATACAGAATAAGGCCAGATGTCACTGCAGTGCTTCCTAGAAGCAGGGAAAGCGTTCCTAGTCTTTCATGACTGAGAACAAGTATAGTCTCTGGCAGACTCTGCATGAGATTTGCCACCTTAAACAAAAACATGGTTTGCTTCTTACTCTAACAGAAAGAGGGACTTTTCAGATGAACAGCAGCTGACAATACCCATTGTACGTGAGATTTTGAGACTCCATCCTAATGGCAGCAAGGTATCGAGCTCTAATATCTCTGCTAACAACTTCTAGAAAACTTCACAGCTCTAAGGCAAAAGCCTCCTTCTAATTCCCAAATGGCCAGTTTATCCCAATTTTTCTTCTACCAGTGTTGATATCACTGGACTTCAAGACCTAGTCTGTCTATACACCCCACAAACAGCAACGCCCTTTGCTCCCAGCCTTCATTTTACTTGTTTAAACAAACCATGCCCTGTTAGTACCTTCCACAGCCCCAAACATCCTAATGGTTTTCCCTCTGTGTCTGTTTCTATTTGTCTTCATAAAGCTGTAGTAACAAAGCATGAAGGATACTACTAATGCTTTCTTATATTTAACTGGAGTTTCTGTGACTGATCATCCTACTAGTGCACTTGGCACTTTACAGCCTAGAGTTTGCAGTGTGTGTAAAATTAATAATGTTAATTAGTTCATGTTCTAATTGAGATAGACAACCAAGTTTTCTCCCATGTCACCTTCTATGCTTCAATCCAAGATTATAAAACAAATTCTGAATGCTCTTAGTCTCTAAGTGTATTAATTTACAATTTATACTGAAGTAATTACATCCTACACATTACTCAAAGATTTTTTGCARGCTATTCTGGTTCTCCTACATATTTAAAGTAACTTCCACCTTTGTATTACCAGATTTCATTAGCAGCCTTATAGGCAGATTATACAAATTATGTAACAATATCAGTCCCAAGATCAGCCTTTAAGGAGCACTGATATCTTTCCATCCTAAGTTACTTGTTCAGCACACCCACTCACACTTCATGATGAAGCTGCCGAGTTCCCCTCAGTGTTTCCCTACATATGCCCTGCACTCCTCAGTTTCAATGAGTTCCTGTCATCAAACGCTGAGGTTCAGATAAAATATAGTGCATTTTAATGTCAATTTTCTTAGAGTATCTTGATGTGAACTGCACTTGTAAATCCGGATTTCAACTGTTTGGTAATTCAATCACAATATATGTTTAATTATTTCTTTCCTCGAGTTATGGTCTAGAACTCTACACAATGCTGAGATGAAGCTAACAAGTTTTGAGCTGCAAGAGTCACTTTCTTCCTATTCTTAAATGAAGGTGCTACAGATAATAAACTAAATTTAGTATCTTACCTTATCAGGGAGATCAGCACTATGTATCTCCTTGTATTCAGGACAGAGTATTGCATGGGATCATTAGTTTAATCCAAGTGTTTGCATGGTCTATCTTATTACATTTAAGTGTATGCATTTTAAATAAATATTTAGAAGGTCAGAGATTTACTTTAAATGGATTATATTACTCATTAAAATTCACAAATAGCAGGGGACTACCTTCCTAAATYTCATCCTAATTAGACATACAGAGCATTATCAACCCCTTTAATGCAACCATTTAGTGAAACAAATCAAATAAATTCTGCTAAACTTGCTCTCACTAATTGTCAAACGACACCATAAAGGTATTTAAAACTGAAGCTGGCTCTTCATTTACCTGTGAGGTTCTTTCTCTTGCAATAAAAATACTTGATTTTTCTTACAGAATTTACAGACACTAAATTTCTAATTGTGATAGCTATATTTTTTCTACAGATTGCACAAAGCCCWCCAAGGATGCTTGACAAATTCTTAAATTCCATCTGAAGATAAAACTGAAGAACMTTTCCAGTACATAAGAAATAACTATTCATTGTAAGACAATTCCTTCTCACCAATTCTATATATATAAAATATTCTTAGACAATTCTCATTTCTATGATAAACATTTTAAAAAATCTACAAATATGAAGTACCAGAACTGAATTTTAACTYAAAATTTGGGGAGGAAAGGATTCCTTGGGTATGTGTTTTTATGTGCATATATAGCATAAATGCACATGTATCTAAAAGGACATCTCCCAGACTGTAAGCTGCAGTTTCTCCTTTCTGAATTGATACTTGGCTGGGAGACAACCTGAAAAGTAAAATTGAGACAAAGAGGGCATTATCGTAGGGCAGAACAGTTATAAGAAACCTGCTTACTTTCTTTTTCCTTCCCAAAACAGGTCTGTCCAATTAMATCCCAGGTCCTCATCTCTGACAACACACACTTGTACGCTCTCTATCCRAGAACATCCAGGGACAACAGGCCAAAATCTCAGATTTCAGACCTCTAAGCATTTGGCACAAGCTCTTTCCAGTGCTGCATTTCAACTGCTGCTGCCTAAGCCCCCATCTCCAACCTTCTCCATGAGTTTCAATAAATCAGCAGCACAGGAGCCCAGCTTTGCTAAATCTCAACACTGAGGAAAATAAGGCAGGCCAAAGAAGAGAGTATCAAAGCCTCGCACTGAAGCAGTGGGAACAAACTCAGCTCCAGTGAGTCCTTTCAGGATAACCTGAGTATAGACACACATTGACAGAGCAGTGTGGCCATACTCAAGATGCTGGTAGAATAAATGCCATAGTACCAAGCGAGGCAAAATGCTGATTTTACACTGCAGTAGTCATGGCTGCATTTATACTTTCATTGTTTACTCTTCTCCTTATATAAAGGCTCATTTTTCCCCAGAGAGATGTTATAAAATTCAAGCTGCCTGAATTGCTAATGGACTTATTTCGAAGTTAATTAGTTTAATTTCAGAATCTGGYCTTCTGCTACATCTCTATCTGCTAGGAGCAGATCTGTAGGGAGAACCAAGTAACTATACACGTTCCAGAAATTTCATTGGTGTTTTAACTCTGGAGCAGAGCCGAACATCCGTCTGTGGCTGGTGTGATCTATGTGCAACCCTAGAGATCATCTTTTGGTGGAGTTTCTTCTAAAAGGAATGCAGTTCTTCTGTTTTCAAGCCATCTCATGATGCAATCCAAAACATAGGAAGAATCAGATCTGCTTTGAACATACTCTACCATCCTCTTTAATGTAAACACACCCTGTAATTCCTCCCTCATAGATTCCCCTTTTGCTTGCAGTACTGATGTTCAATAATTAAAGYATCAATAAAGTTTCTCTTAAATTCAAGAGAGCCTTCAACTCTTTTTTCCTGCCTACACCCAGCAGTTAGCAATGTTTTCAGCATGTTCAAACATAGTCCACTTAACCCTCTTAAAAATGTGGAACTGTTTGCTATCCTTCCAGTCATCCTGAATTTTTACACCTGTCACAGAAGTTTTAACWGTTTGGAAATCTCTCTGCTACTTTACAGCCTGAGACAATCCAAGACATGGTGTTCCTGGTATAACAAAGAGAATTTGSTGGCACTGAACACATATTCAGCAAAAGCATCTTTTTATAAACTTTTAAAATAGGTCAAATTGTGCAAGAGCCACCACTTTTGTCTCAGCCAAGTCCCCTTTTCTCTTTTACATATGCTTAGCAAAGAAAGAGAGAGCATGTCAGTAGTTTTAAGGCATATTTTTTCCTCCCTGAATTACATCCACAGCCTTTTACCAGCAGGCATCAACACACTGCTAGATAATATCAAGACAGATTAACCAGTAATGGAACAGTGTAATATGGTGCAGAACTCAAAGAAATTACTCCTTAGGAAAAATGTCAGTCTCCCTTATGCTGCCTGAATACTTTAAATTAACCAGATTTCATGTAAATACTAAATTTTGTTCTTATATGACACCAAGCACCTCAGCAACGCTTAAGACTACTAGCATTATTAAAAAAAGCTTTGATTTTTAAAACCCACTACATTGAACTAGTGCATGTTTTGTTAAATGCAATGYTCGTTAAAAATCAAAATTATGTCAAAATTATGAATTTGCTTTCCAAGTCTAAAAGTTTTTATTGTCACGGCTTTATTCTATATTTGTACAACCAGCAGCCAGCTGCAATTATCCACAAGATCCTTGTGTTACATTCACAAGAGGTATCTATTAACGAGAGGATCCTACTTTTTACTCAAAAAAAAAATATTCTATCCCAAAGAACAGTGTTCTCTTTTCTCAGAATACTTGTTTTAAATGGGAAATGTTCTTCAGAGCTGCTCTTTCCAYAATAACCACAAGATGTCACCATTGTAAAAGAAAAAACTCCATGCTGTAAAATAGGGAATTCTGAGGTTTATGTTCTAAATCATGGGTTCTAATTATTGTACATCTAAATCAATGCAGTACAATGATTTTTTTTTTAATATAGGCACTAAAGTTACTCAAAAAAGATAAAAAGGAAATGGCAATGAAACACAAAACATAAAATTCTCCCCAAAAAACAGATAGATCAAGACCCTTTAGCTACGTGGTTTGAATTACCAAACATGAGAAAAACTTGTCAGACAGCAAGAGAAAAATTTATGATTCCAGCATTGCAAATAACCTACRCAGAAGATACTATCAGTGTAGAAACTACAGAGAGTATAGGTATAAATAAAGAAAGCAATAGAACAGAGAAGCAAGTATTCTTTTAGAGACCTTAAGGAAAGTTTGGTATTTAGTAAGGAAAAACAACTACGTATCCAAGCCAGCTCACCTGTGACAGAATTTAAAAAAAAAAAAAAAAACGAAAAACTTAATTGAAATCCTCATAGGTTCAGACAAAATCCAAGGAACAATGAAGCAAATTATCTTTGTATAATCCTATATACTATAGGAAAGAGTGGGAAGCTGGTATGTACAGAAATGCGAGGTGAAAGGAAGGTACTAACAGTGGRAGTTAGATTTTTAATTTTATTTTGTGCTCAAAACTTTAAATTATAGCACTGTAACTGAAGGTATAGCCCAAAAAGCATTTCCAAAGATTTGTGACATTTCCCCATTTTGTACACAGCAATCTGAAATTGCAAGGAATCCCTGCACAAACAAAAGGGTGRTATTCTTGCTGCAAATTCTATTCACAGTCTTTGGACAGAGATTAAGYTTTCAGGATCTTCTTGTACACTACAGTCCTGGAAGGTTCTAAAGGACTCAATAATAAGTCTACACTATTTCCATACAATGACCATATTGCTAAACCACTTCCTTTCTTGGGTGCACCGACTGCCTTTTAATGAGCAACTCATTAATTATTAAGAAGAGGAATGTATGAAATCTCATCTTGACTTTGGAGTAATAGGTGTGACAGCTAATAGGAGTTAAAGTCATTTCCTTTGACATGCCAAAAGAAACAGCAATAAAACAGAAGTAGGGGCAGGAAGTCATGGGAAGAGGGCCTATCAACTAAGTAATCTGCAGGTATTTTAATATTTCTGTTACGAGAAGAACAGCAATTTCAATGCATAGCAAACTAATCCAATTGAGACTTGTAATAGAAGTGGTAAACGATAGAAACAGAAATTCATAAACATCTAGCATAATTATAGTAAGTGAATTAAACATTTAGCATCTTAAATAATTTATCTGTAATGAGAAACAATTATTTACAGTACTGGGAGTAAAACTACAGCACATACKTACATCCATTAGTCTGCACAGACACTCTTGTCCCATTATAACAAAGCAGTTTACCTTCCTTTTTCATTGAGAGGCTGACACAAATACCCCACCAAAAACCGGTGGATACTTACTTCAGGTAGCACTAAAGATATGATGCAAGGATGTGACTTTAAAAGAGGGGGAAGAAAATCAAAYCTAGCTGGACACTAAACTACCAAAACCTTACCTTGCCAGCTATCGTTGCAAACACAGAGCTTCTCGCCTGTCAAGTCACAGTAGCCATGGTCCGGGCTCCCACAGTTGGCTTTACAGTAGGGAATGTCACAGGCCTCTCCTTTCCAGTACTTGTCACACTCACAGTACACCCGGCTTGGCACTGACAGACTGGTTGTACACTTTCCATGTTCTGAGCAGTTATTAGGGCAAGAATTAATTCTGAAAAAAAATAAATACGTGAAATTAGGGAAATGACGAGCCATGAGCTGATGACAGTGGTTTTACCTGGCAGTGCTCCAACAATATTTGTTAGGTAAGGTATTTTTCACCCTCAAAATTTCTTATCTCTAGGAACAACCACACTGTATGTGATTGAGCTTAAACCCTCCACCACAGGCATACAGGTAAAGGGTTTTGCTGAGTAGCTTTGGTCCATACTATAAACAGTATGCCTAACATCTGGGGAGAACAGAAGAGTAAAAAACAAGTAAGCGAATATACAAGAGGGCTAATATCCCAAAACTACTTACAGGTAGCACTTCATGCTTTAAATCCTTAGTAATAGAGCCACCTTAACCTTCCCTCCTTCACTCTGCAGTCCGAGATGCAAAACCAGGAGAGCTTAGGCTGAAAGAAATCTGTGGCTGTTATGAGAGTTAGCATTTCTCTGATACACCCTACTAAACACTGAGATAACAGGCAACTGGATGGCAAAATTAAGCAAAGTGGTTCCAGAAACACAGGCAGCTCCTTGGAGATGAGAGGAGATGGAGGACATGGAAGTATGTGGGTCCAAGAGTTTCCACGAACTCAGGCAGTATGTGCCTGATGAAGTCCAAAAAGGATTTGAAACTTTTTTTGATGGCTCACAGCAAAGGGTTGGGTTGAAACTCAGAATAAACTATTACTACAAACCTCTGATGATAATACAGACCACTCCCTGTAGATGTGAGAGGTGGATACTGCTCACAGCCTTCCTTGCTCTTACGGAATGAAGAAAAAGTTAGCAAAGAATTGTTCAAGGCTGGCCTTTGACAAAATGTAGTTGAGGCAGGACAGTCAGGAGACACCTTTTGTTTTCTAGAGACTCACATCTCAAAGGACTGATTCTGTTACACTACTAAAATAGAAAATTCCACATCTGACCTGCAAACATCATGGGGGTTCTGCCTGGTAACACACATGGTATTAAAACCATTGATGGCATTAACAGCCCTGAGGAACCTCTCCTCCAATCTCGCAGGGAGAGTGTTCTGCAGGAAGGTGAACAGTTAAGTTTTTCCAGCAGGAGAGATATTAGTTTGAAAGCAGACAATTTCCCACTCCAACTGGTTCAYCAAGGATTCAAACAAAATAAGAAAAACTGGATCAGCAGAATTGGAAGCAAGTAGTCTGACTCCAAGGAACACAAAA
Source organism: Amblyornis subalaris (assembly GCA_018881555.1). Taxonomy (NCBI): domain Eukaryota; kingdom Metazoa; phylum Chordata; class Aves; order Passeriformes; family Ptilonorhynchidae; genus Amblyornis; species Amblyornis subalaris. The sequence goes on along the minus strand of JACAXG010000187.1, from coordinate 495,309 downwards.
TTTACTCAGACTGTTCTGGAATAATTACTGTTGTTTGCAACTGGCATGGCATTTTAGTCTCAGATTTTGTGGTTCTGTCTTCCCCTAAATAAATGAATACAAGTGGTCCATCAAGATGAAGTCAAAAAATAAGGAAGAGGGTAACAGAAGCAAAGTGCAATAGACCAGTGACAGAAATAAAGTTAATGCAGCCGTAAAAAGTAATTGTAGGTACTTCTTTATCATAAAAAGTGTTACTGTTGGTTCATTAAAAAAAAAATTTTAAAAGTATCCATTGCAATAAAAGACACAGAAGAACAGAGTACATAGAATTTCATGAGTTATATATGTAATGGAATTAAAAACTGGCAAGTTTTTTCATTTATTTTAAATCTACAAAAAAAAATTAGGTAATGATATGCAGCATGCACCACATTACCAAGTAATGAAAGAATGCAGAGCACATACACTCATTTCTTAAGAATGCCAAGTCTTATTGCCATTTGCTCCCAAGACAAATAAAAAAGTGTAATAAAAGCTTCAGGGATAACTGAAAAATGTATCTAATTACAATAGAAAGTCTGCCAGGTGATTGCATTTTAGTGATGTCAACTGACAAAAATTAAACATACCCAGTCTTCTAGGCTGCCATTTCCAATGCAATATATTTAGTGAGGTTTCCCAAACTTTGAATAGCTATTTATTATCTGGTCAAAGGTACGCAATCTGCTGCAAATTACAGGAACAATCTTTCCACAGACAATTTAAGAAGTATCGTGCCAAGAGCAAAGCCATGGTCAGAAACACAAATACAAATTTTAAACTAATACAAAGTATGACAAAAGTATTACATGTACTTCCACATAAGAAATGCAGTGCTGGCCACCACATCCCATTGACTGGTATTTCAGAATCTGAAGGGATTGAGAGAAAGGAACAGGCATATCTTCAATCATGGAAGAACTATCACATGAAGAAACAGGTTCAACAGGACCAAGCAATTCCCTCTTGAACCAAGGCAGCCCATATGAAGAGATGTTGCAGTGTGTCACAAGCACGTCCCAAACGAGACACAAGTTGTGATCAACAACTGCTGCACATAACAAGGAAAAGGCTCAGGTCCATTGGATGCATCTTTAGAGCTGCTGACACAGAAAAGGAGGYTGGACAAAAGCAAGCAAGGTTATATCAGATTAGACTTTGCCATCAGAGAAACTAAAAGGCAGACAGTGCAGATAAGATTTACGAAGGCAGAATGCAGACTGAGATGGAAAATAGGAGGGGAAAATACCTGAGAAGAAGAAAAGAAATGGAATAAAATCTTTTGGCTGGCACAAAAATCCAAGTGAAATTGCAGGGAAGGTTTCAAAAGCCATAGTATATTCAGCAAGAAAAATCAAGCAACAGATGATCCTAGCTCAAGAGAAGGGAATTGACAAGACAGCAGATAYAATCTCCCTTCTAGTCCATATGACAACTGTATGTGTTGGATAAACACTGCAGGGGATACATTCTAGTTCCATATGGCATAGGAAAAACATACTCTTGGAATGGCCATGTGACTTCACTCAAAAAAACCCATATTCTGTCTCTGGGAGTTCTTTCCCCTAACTCGTACCTTAATAATCTATGACAATCCCAGCTCCCTGATTTTAGAAACATACCACCAAAACTCTACTGCTATTGAAAAAAAACAAAGGCAATTACTTTCTAAAAAAATACTTACGAATAAAAAATGTTAAACCCCGTTAGGTTATAAGCAGCATCACTAAAAAAGTGCAGCAATGCATAGCCAGATGTAGTAACCACTTCAGGAACAGTTTCATTTCCACGCACTTCAGGGACTATTAGACCACTGGAAAAGAAAAGGAGAAAAATGKTTTTTTAAGCAACCTTTGGCATAATTTCAAAAAAAAAAAAAGGAGAGGGAGTTAGCTATTCTGCTGGTTAACTAGATAAACAAGATAACTCATAAATATCATTTTAAAACTTCTTTTTCAACCAACAAGTCATCAAATGTGTATTAAACTTGTCCACACCTCTGCCAGGTAAGGCAGAGGTCTCCAGGAAAAATGCCTGGGGATAAGCATTAACACTCCAGGCAATGTCAGCAGCAAGTATCCACATAATGGATTTATGCTACAGTTATCTAACCACAAATACAATGTTTTGGAATGCATTCTAATACAACTTTACATACATTTTCCCACAATACTAACAAAAGAAAGCAAGCTATTTAACATATTAAAGCTTCTAACATTACTCTTTCCTCTGATAACTAAAATCTCCATACATGACTACTTGGACTAAAAGATTAATAAATACACTCACCTGAATACAGCTATTAAAGGTGCATATATTGAATCTCCATCATATACATACATATGGTCCCAACTACATTCTGTGGCAAAGTGATTAAATCTTAATCTTAGTATCGCATTTGGGCTGAAAAAAAAGAACACTGTTGTAAAACATTATTTACAGAATTACTGAGCTCATAAGATAAGTGACAGTAGAATTTATCATGCCAACATAACTCTATTAAAACATTTTGAGTAGTAACTAAACATTCCAAAGCATTAAATAATAAAAGCCAGGGCAAGCAAATATTTCACTTTATCTAAGAAAATTTWAAAATAATATATTCAGTCCAAAACTAATAATCCCTAGAGTTAATAAGAGACTTTATCAGATTTTATCAGTATTCAGAACCACAAACTAAAATATCTCATTTTAATACACTAGCTTTACTTTACAATGTCAGGACTACAAATTTAAAAGAATCTTTCAAGATAAAATCACCTACACATCCTCTTTCCAGTATTACACTAATTATTGAAAATACAAATCTTAAAATGCAAATCCAAAATTGCAAGCAATATTAGCGCAAGTGCCTGCCCCCTCCCCTCTCCCGACCCGTGGGAGTCAAATTTCACCAGTTTTTGGCTGAGATCCAAATGGATCTGTAAACTTTCTGAAAGGGGAATTTTCACATATTACAAAATTACCAGGCTCCTATGCATATRTATATATATTCCATGAAATATAATGATTATTTTCTTTTAGTTCTCCTCACTTCTGACAGGCTTGAGCGCAATTTGTCAGTTTGGAAAACAGGTGGGGTTTTGTGACAGATCCTTGAGAGAGCTCTCTGTTCATTTTTTAAGCTGGAATATTACACACATCTGTGACTTCCTCGTGTGTTGACACTTTGCACGGTGTCACTGGGTTGCTTTACCCCTCCCCATCCTGTGCAGCACATTGGTTCCTCCAGCTACCCCCTCTGCCACGTCCTGAGAACAGGAGGAACGGAGTGAGGATCAGCTTCGAAGCAGTTTGCCTACGGTCCCGAGGCGTGTTCCCACTTTAGGGAAGTGCAGTGCAAATATTCCTGAGCTGGCTTGAGTAAAAAGAGAAGTCTAGCTAGGTCAGGAAGATATTCAGCTATAGCCTGGCCTTCTAGGTATTAAAGCTTCCTTTTAAATGAACATCACTGCTGTTTTGTTTAAATTACCATCTGTATATAAGCAGACCAAAATTAGATCAGATACATCATTTCTGAACTGCAGCAATAGAGCAGATATCTCAGGTAACTGAGATTATGACAACGTGGAAATACAGAAAGGGTTCATTTTCTTCTAGAATGTTAGTAGAACTCAGAACTAGAGTCAGCAAAATCCTGATCCATACCCTGGGGGGGAAAAAAATCCCACTGAAATGTAACCAATTTGTGCCATTAACACTTAGCCATACTAATGCATGTCTCTCATTATTTCTTTGGGCAATGTCTGTGTGTTTCTGTGCTGCATAAACTGAAAAATTAGCAACAGGCACGAGACATCTCAACTGTGGGCACAAAATTATTTGAAAATTAAGTACATGAGGAATAGTAGAATGCAAAAGAAAATACTTTATAGAAGCACTAACTTTTGAGCACCATGTAACAGAATAAGCATTCTTTACTTGAAGCCATTCCTCATCTATCACAGATATGAGTTAAATCAGATAAGTCGGGTAATGAGTTAAATAATGGAATTCTGTAACTACTTTTGGAACTTATGTAAAGGTACTCAAACACGCAACAAATTTATCATCGGGTTTTGAGAGCCTGCAGCACTGGCCAAATACCAACGTCAGCCTAATTTTTGCCAGCAATTTGAATGAGAATGGAATTTGGCCAACTCTGAGTAATCCCAAAAATCCTAATACTTTTTTTTTTAATTCTATATAATATCTAAATAAAAACAAAACAAACTAACAAAAGACCAAAACTGTTCATATTGTATGCAGATGCAGTCTCTACTTGAGGAGCTCTTTTCATGTCTAGAACACACAGTACAAAACTGTCAGAAAATTTAAGCTACGAAAAGAAATACTTACTATCCTTCAATTAACCATGTACATTTAGTTTTATATTTGTAATTTATAGGTCCATCTGTCAAATATCCAGAAGGTTCTGTTAACCTACAAGAGGAAAAACAGTGCTGTAATAAACCAGAGACAACACAACACCTATCATCAACATGCCAATAGAATCTTTCTGGATGGAAAGAAAATTAGGGGTAGGGAAAACAGTCAAATCTCTCTTCATATTTCTTGTCACACTGTTTGTGCTCAAAAAACTTGAATTCTGATTATTCTATATCATTGATTTGCTTTCTTCCCCCAGGCATTCACTTGTATTTTTTCTAGTTAAGTAGCAAATAATTTAAATTATCTTTCACACAAAATGGATCCAAGCCAATGTAAAGGGCATTTTGTTTAAGAGTATTTTGGTTTGGTTTGCTTATTTACTTTGCCATTGCCTTACAACTTACTTCTGAAATTAGACAACACCAGCCATGGGAAAACTCTTCTAGATCAAGACAAATTAAGACATAAATTTAACTAAGCATATCTAGCAGCCTGTTCCTCTCTTATTCCTAATTAGTACCCAGTCTCTTCACAGTGGTCTACAGCGAATACCCAGGAAAGAATTTAAATCCCTGCAGATACTCCACACAGCATAACACCACCTTCAATGACTTGCAGCTCAGGGACACTTTCAGTCCAGGTTCATGCTTTATACCACCTAAAATGTAATGATCTGTGTTATTTCCCTTCTTTCCCCCCTCTGCCCCTTTTCCAACCTGAGAAATCCTTGCTCACTGCTTTTAATATCTCTTTTGGATTCTCCAAGAGCCTTCTGAGATGCAACACAGAGATCAGCATATTGTATTCAAGATGTAAGTGAACCATGAATCTGTATAATGGCAATATTATTTCCATTTTATTCTCTACTCCCATTTAAGATTTTATTTGCTCTTTCAACAACTACTATTCTGACATTTTAAACAGAAATAGCTGCTGTAACTTTTTTTTTGAGTGATAATAGATAGCTCAATATTCATCACATATAGAAATTCATTTAATGTAGAAAGAGAACCTTTTTCATCCATTCATATATATTACTTTGTATTAATCTACGCCGTGATAAAACAGCAGATGAAATTCAATAATCTATTAACACAAAAGCTTTCTGAAAGAGCCTGGTATCTTCAGCACACTTTAACTTCAGTAATCCACTCCATTTTCTGCATCCTTTATGATTATGTTCAGGTCTTAACACACATCTCTAGTGGCCTTACTCCACTGGGGAAACAGATCATCCCACTCTTTAGAATGTTACAACAATAATAACAAATATAAACACATACTCAGAATTGCTCATTTCTTTCACTATATTGTTGAAATCATTAAGAAGTAGTATCATCGAATAAGGAAAAAGCCTTTTTTGTCTGTTTTGTTTGTGTGGGGTTTTTTTAATAAAAGGCAGTAATGCATGAGATTCCAATCAAAATCATTTCAGTGCTGTCATATGATTTATATAGAGAAGTAAAGTCTTATTTAGCAAGCCACAGAGCATTTATTTTCCTGGAAGAAGTGTGAAATATTGCAAGTATACATTTGCAGTCATGACCATTGCCTTCTTCGTAGTTGTACAGTGCAATGGAGGTGACTTACAAGAGCTGCTTTTATTAGATCAGCCCTTTGGTACTGGCAAAGTACAAACAATTTCCCTTGTCTCCAAGGCTGATAATGTTTTGATAAATTGTTTCTTTTGGAAGAGCAGATAGGCTTTGAATCAGCAGTTTCAGTTTGTTGAGAAAAAAGGTAAATAAATAAGAGCACAACATTGCTTTGCAATAATGGTGGTAGAAAATGGTAAGATAAGGGGTTGTGCTATTTAAATTAAATACATAGCAAGACAGATGGGAATTACTTTTAGTTTCTTGAGTCATACCAAGAACTTTTCTGTATTATTTTTCTTTCCAAGTGTTATCGAATCCCAAATCCCTTAAATAACAACGATAAGCAGTACCACTTTCATGTAATCCCTTACCAAATGAAGGGCAATATTCTTTTTCATAAAAAGCCAGGTATTTATCAGCATAGTTTTCCTCTGTGACTAACAGTGACTCTGTCAAATAACCAAAATCCAGATGAGTCAACCTGACCATTCCCTCATTAGTCACAGAAGTGCCTGCAGGTTGCACCCCACTCCTTGCTCACCGCTGAGAAAGCCTCAGGGATGAGAGGAAGTCAGAACCATCTGTGTGGCCTCCTCAGGCACCACAAGTTTATCACACCTAGACTCCAACTTTCTAAACAAAGCACACAGGGGAGCAGCTGATGTTGTATATTGTCATTTCAAATTGCACACCAGCTTTCATAAGCACAACGATATTTTTTCTAGTTGGCAGGGTTATAATCAAAACCTATAAAGAATCAGAGGGTGCATGCCAAGAGAACATTTCCCATCTCTCTATACTGTAAAACAGATCTACCAAATAATAGAAGGAAGTCAGCATGCTGCACATTTAAAGGCATTCGGAAGCACCAGTGACAGATCAGTCACTCACCAAGGTAATCACTCAGCAATAGCTTATGTGACACTACAGGGTGCTTCATTTAGCAGACAGATACACCAGAAATGCAAGGGCTAAAGCCAACACAGGGCAACCAAAACATGCAACAAAAGGATATCTACATTCACCTGGAATATTGCCACTGTTATAAAATAATGCCAAATATAATTGAGTTAGAATGTACAGTGGTAACATTTATATTTACCACTGCAGAGACTTTAAACCAAGACTGACGCATTTCAGGAAAAGAGAAAAGCATGTTCTAGTTCAGTCAGAAATTACTGGTCCAAAATGAAGCAGTAGTCAGATGAAATCTATGCCCTGCCATACATAAGACGTCAGAGCAGGTTATTAAAATGGCCTTTCCTGCTGCAATATTTATAGATCTGTGAAAAACGCAGTCTTGTCATCTCCTGTATCTTCCTGCAAAAAATAATATCATCAAATCTTTCAGAAAGGGGCACTAATTTAAACCAGGAAAGTCATTGGGAATTTTCTGTCATCAGCAGAACACGAAGATCCACAAAACTGCTGGTAGACGGACACAGGTCTGATTCATAATACAGGTGCATCAGGAGAGACAAAGCCTAAGGTACCTTCATAATATTACAAATATTCACTATTTAATAAAAGAAAGAGTTAGGAAGAAATTCATTTATCTCTATATTACTTAGTGTCACATTTCTACTGATAATTTTATGAAATGTTGGATTACTTTGCAATTCCTACTTCAGTTATATCTGAATATATCAAATAGAGCATATTTTGCTGTATGAGTTCATCTCAACATCAGTATTTGTGTGTCAGTCCAGAGCTGTTCTCTCCATTGCTGAAAAATTTCGCTTCATCTCCTTTTCATCTTTTATGAAAATATGTTTTATTAAAAAGAAATAAAAATCAATAACTGTGCTTCAAAGTTATAAGATCAAGTTCTTCATAAATAGAAACACTGGCAACCCTTCCAGCTTGAGACCTTGTGTCTAACATTTACAGCAGGGAAAGAGACTGCACCAATCTGAGATCAGCTGAATATATTCATAAAGAAGGGAGAAAAAATTCAGACCACCTGACAGCACAAAGCTGAACCAGTGAGAAAGAAATGCAGAAGTGATCAAGAGGCCATTTCTCATACCATAATATTAAGTGACAGACTAAGAAGGTTTTCTAGGATTTTTTTCAAAGGAAGATCTAAAAACAATATGTTCTGAAAAACCCCCAAAACCAGATTTTTCTTTTCCAGGCATAAAGCATTGACTAGCACATCACAAAAATCGAAAGAATTTGCATTTGATTTTCCTGTATTTTTACATTTATTGTATAACTTCCTGGTGGTTAATTTTTTTTTCACAGCACATATGAAAACAGGATATACTGCACACACTGTAGCTCTAATTTTTCTTCAGTGACTAATCAAGAGGAATAAATATTTAATACATTAAGAAAATATTTGCATATGCCAATCACACTCCTCTACTTGTTACATACTGCCTTGCACTAATAGAAGAAGGTATATTTAGAAACACAGTAAGGACACTCATGACAACTTCTCACATGCCAAGTAATCACAGGCCTGCTCTTAAATAGGTTTCAGTTTTTTCATTGACAAAGTAGCAGTTTCTTTTGCAAAGTGTCCCTAGTGATTAACTCAATTCATCCTGAGTTCATCCTTCTAAATTATTTTAAACAAAACCATGCTCCAAAACAATCCAAAAATCCCAGCAAAGTAAAATCAAGATTAGAATACAAAAACAATTTTTCCCCGTAAGAATATATCCTGTACTTCACTTATGTTAAAAAACCTAAGCTGGGATATAAAATCTGATTGGTGCAAAACATTAATTTAAGGTTTACTCTGACATGTGTTCTGTTTCTGAAAAAGGGTGTTATCCTACGGCATATTTTTGTAAAGTCCCCAAAACAACTGAAAGGATGCTGCATAGAAGTAGATGTTGCTTGCAAAGTACAAACTTACACAGCATCTTACTTATGCAATGAATTTTCACTTACATAAAAGAAATCTGTTCCCTTCCTTAGGCTGCACAGCATTAGATAAATTCACAGAACATAGACCAGGACAGGTTGTTTAGAATAGGATATCTGAATGTGTGACTGTGAGGGAATCTACAAAGTGACTCCAAGTAAGAAAGTGTGGGCACAGTCTTATGAAGACCTGTAAACAAACCAGATAAAGATAAAAGTAGTGTAATAATGCTAAAGGCCATCAAAATATTTATTATATTGTAAATTACTGTGTGAACTACTCAAGGATTTTCTTCTATCTCCTCGCAAGGTGGTAACTTAACTTTCTTTTTACCCAAAACCTCTTAAATTGCCATTTCAGTTACAACATGCCCTAAAACACCTATTCCAACCATACTGAAATCTTTCCCCACAGTTATTTGTCTGATCTGATTTTAATAATTCCAATGACAGAACTCTGCAATCTTCTTAGGCACTCTATTTTAGCAGTGACTTATTATTAGAAAGTATTTTTAAATGTCTAACTCCTCTTTTTTTCTTACTTAAACATATTATTTCTTGAACACAGACTTGGAAATCAGGTAATATTCTTCCTCTTTTTGCTTATCTTTTACAACCATCTACCTCTAGGCTTTTCTTCTCTGAATAAAGCAACTTAATCTAGCATCCCTCATGAGTCATTTTCTAGACTTCCCTCCTCTAGAACACTTACAATTCATCTGCATCTCAAAATGGTACCTACTACTCCAGCTGTAGCCTGACCTGCATAGCAACTAGAGAATTATTTAATATACATAATGTGGCCAGTTGTCCTGAATAAAAGTAGCAGAAGAACCGCTTTTATGCTGATTTGTGTACACCCTGTAATTCCCCAAGACTGCCAGTTCCTCCACAGGAGGAACTAAATGGTATTACTCTAGTTCATCTTGCTGAGGTTAATTATACCTACCCAAGTGTAGAAATTCAAATCCAATTCTGCTAGTATCAGGCAATATTATATGAGATCAATGCAGTTCACGTGAGCTGGAACTTGCTGCACGGCAAGTTTCATTTATAATCACTTTCTCAATAGGAAAATCTATTTTTGTTTCTCCGATATAAGCATTCACTTAAAAGACAGCAACTTCTGGTCACAGTGCCTAGTGAGGAACCCTACTTAAAAAGCAATGAACTCCACAAGAAAAGAAGAAATTCTATTTGTGCATACTTATGATAAAGTTTTTCAAAAAACTCCTGCATTTCTCGTAACAGTCATTTTTCTATTACTCAACTATGTCAACAGTTTCTGAGTATTATTCATATTCATTATTCACCTACCTTACAAAGCACTAGCATAAAGGCAGTACTAGGAAAAATTAAAACTCCAGTGCCCCATCACGACAGTGGCATTAATTTGGTATCCTATAATGCAAGTCATTCAAGCAATTGCAACATGGCACCATTCTTTTGTGTTGGTTAAAACTAAGCAGTTGCCAGACATCAGCACTGCGAATTAGAGGCACTAAAATAAGAGGTTTTCTTCCTCCTCATGGTTCTAAATATTAAGCCCAAAGAAAAGTGCTGACATGCAAAGAGAAAAGAGCTTTCCACTTTTCCTTTGTGTAAAGAAATTTTCCCGTTAGTTTCCGGTAACAGCACATGTCAAAATGATCTGTTTCAAGGGTTTTCTGACAAAATGATTCACAGAATTATAGATGAATAGAGTCCAAGAGATAAGGTGAATAACAGGCACAGTAATCTCTCCCACTGTACAAATGATTGGAGTATTTTCATTCAAAAGCTTGATACATAAATGGAGGAAATAACACTATTGAAAACCACACAGCATGGATCTTGAAAAAAGCCATCCTGACTTTTGTCTTCAGATTTTTTTTCAGAGTACATATATACTCCTTAAAATATATGAGTATAAACCACAACTATCTAAAAAAACCAATCCAAACGCTGATTGCCTTGAATCTAAGCAAAGAAATACACCACTACTAAGCACAGTATCTCCCCCAAATACTCAGAAGTTATCAACAACTAAAAAAGTTTTTATGCTACCTCGTTTTACACAGATGGATTTACATGTAATATTTATGAAAACTTCCTCTAAAATTGAGTGGAGTTGAGTCAATCTACAGAGTTCAACAGTGAACTCCATATTTTCTACAGAATCGCTGCACCAATTAACAGTTCAAATCTTGCCAATATTTTCCAGGTGGCAGTGGTCCCCTCCATCTCAGCTTGGAAATCAGTGCCTTTTGAAAGATATTGCAAATAGCACAATATTCTCTACTGACCCAGAAAAAACTTAGTGAAAAGAAATGAAGTGAAAGAAATGTAGTTTCACCTCTCTTATCTGGAATACTACAGACATTTGATATTTCCTATTTTAATATCATGGTTGGACAAAATCATATGAGACAGGCATGTACTCTACTAGAAATGCCCAGGTTAGTTCATAGATGGCATCCAAAATACTGCCTATAAATAGATATCTGCCCACCATGCCTAAAATTAAGAATTGATAGAAAATCAAGTTGGTATTTGATACAAATACATGACATGATGTATTTCCCTGTATCACTATCTCATCTAAGTATGGCTGTAAACGCTACTCTGGATATAAAATCCAAAAGGTCAAAAAGCTGTATAAAAATAATTCCAGTTTGGAGTAAGACACAGACCATCTACCTGATCCACTGACTGAACTTCTTGCACTCAGTTCTGTGTCATGGTTACTCATTTTCTCAGAAAAAGAGCAAGGTTTGAAATATTTGAAATATTCAAAGTCTGACAATTCACTCTTGATTCAGAAAAATATTAACAATAATCCCAAAGTTTTCTCATGTATTCAGATAGCAACTATTAGAAGTAAAAAGGAATTGGAAAAGAATCTGCCAGGAAGCAAGCAGACACCCCATTGCTCTAACATTTTACAACGTTCGCTTCAGCCAAGAGTTATTTTTATGGCCAAATGTTGCCAAGATAATGAAGAAATTAATTAAGAGAAAAAAAAAAAAAAGAACACATTCCACCAGACTGAAGTGGTCCTGGTTACTTACTTTTTCCTAACACATTAACACTGTTCTTATTTCATTTAGAAAAGTTCTGTACCTTCATGGATTATATTACTTAAAGTAACATAAGGGTGATCTCAAAGATCACTCAGAGTAACACATTATCCTTATGTTATTCCTAGTGTTGAAAACAAACAAAAAAAGTTATAGTTTAGGTTTCTTTAATAGCAAGAGTTCTTTCTACCAGGCTTTATTTTCCACAAGGCAGCCCTTCATTTCCAAAAGCCACATGGTTAAGTGTATATTCTAGCATTGCTTTGTTAACATCTCTTAAGCTCTGTCAGGGTACACTTGATCCCATCTTCCAGATCACTTGTGAAGAAACAGCATTGGGCTCAATATTGATCCCTAGGGGATCCCATTGTGACAGGAGCAGTTTTCACACAACCAGTCAGCCAGTTCCCCACCCACTGCCCAGATCCCTTGTCTAGACCACAACACATCCATTTCTGTACCACGTGGGGAACAGGAAACCATGTGGAAAGCCTTGGAGAAGTTCAGGTAGACAATGTCTCACCCCACATCAACAAGCAGATAACTCTGTCATAGAAGGCAATCAGCTTTGTCAAGCACATTTTGCCCTTGGTGAATCTCTGCTGACTTTTCCCACTCGTGCTTCATCTGACTTGTGACAGCCCCCCAGGAGCATTCATTCCATAACTTTCCCAGAGACAGAAGTAAGATTGATGGGCCTATAATTTCCTAGATCCTCCTTTAAACCCTTTTTTGTAGATGGAGTTGTCATTAGCTTTCTTCCACTCTTCTGGAACATCCCCCAATCTCCATGACTTGTCAAAGATTCCGGACAGTGCCTCACAACACGAACCGGCACTCTTAAACCCTCGAGTGGATTTTGTCAGGGCTCACTGATTTGTAGGGGTCAAGCCCCTGTAATAGTTCCCACACCAATTCTTCCGTGCTGATGGTGGGTCTGTGTTTGCATCAACCTGGATTTTTGTTCCCAAGGCCGGGGGCCCAGGAGCACCAGTAAAGACAGATGGGGAGAACCTCTGTCTTTCCACATCGCTGGTGACTAATTCGCCTCTCCTGTTTAACAGCAGGCAATGTTTTGTTCTGTTTCTGTGTGTTTACATACCTGAAGAACATTTTTCTTGTAGTTTTTTGATACCTCTGGCCAATTTCAATTCAAGCTGAGCTTCTGCTTTTCTAACTGCATCTCTGCACAACCCTGGAAATGCCCTTGTAGTTCTCCCCAGGTATTTGTCTGCTTTTCCATCCCTGGTCCAGTCCTCTTTTCAGCAGACTCAGAAGTAGTTAAGACAAGGGGCTCTCTTGCCCCACCTACTTTCCTTACCTTTAAATAGAATTCAATCTCAGTAGTTTCTACATTAAAGTAAGATTGTCTACAGGTTTTGATCTAATCACAGGATTAACATGAGTGAAGGACAAAGTTATTTATGAATTGTTATGTATTCGTATATACTTTAATCATATGTATGTATATATTTATATACTGATCCATATATATGTATTTTATAAGACTTCTATAATTAATCAAACATGCTACAGTATCTTAAAATGTGAAGCAAAAAGCATATAGGCAATGCAGGCTGAGGAACTTGGCAACAAGGTAATGCACTGTGCCAATTTTTCACTGTACATCACCATAAATCTCATTTTCACTTGTGACCTAGTTCAGGGTTTTAACTTAAGCTTCCTGAGGTAACAGGCAAATGCTCTAAATCCAGTGTGTCACCACCTCCTAAATTGCTCCTCGACTATTTAAATCAAGTTTCTGATAAAAACCTATGCTCACCAAGAAGCACCTATTTCTGCCTTTCTGTTATTTAGATTGATTGATATCTAACCATCAGATTTCATGTTGGTTAAGAAAAGAGTTCTCATGGCAGGAAACTACTTCATATGAGAAGTCTACAAGCACCAGCTCCCACCAGCTATATTAGTTTCGAAATTATCCAAATGCAGTAAACTTTGACACACACATACACACTTTCCAAAGGAAAAAAAAATTATCATTGTCTCGTAGCATCCCTCCCTAAGACCACAGAACCAGAATTTTTTTGCATTTTATATTATTTATTATTTGTTTGGTTCTCAAGACTTTTTAAAATTCACTATTCTCATTCTATTTTATATATGTATATATTGTATATACATGTATATGCATATACACATGTATATATGTGTGTATATATATATATAAACTCAGCAACTCCTATCTCCCCCTCCCCTCAGCACACATGCAGCTTCATAAGAGGTTTCCAGTCTCTGAACACAACCTCGGTACAAATGTTGAGATAAGAAGAGATAATAGTTCTTATAAAAACTTAATTGATTCATAAATTCAGAGGGCTGGTTACTGAGTAGGTTTCAAGTGCTGCCTTTCAGATAATTATATAGATAATCACTTGCTTCCAACTTCTCTGGCTGTAGCAATTATCAGGACATTACACATTTGGCTTAAATACAAAGCACATCTCTGTTTGCTGTAAAGAAATGGAATAATGACATTCATATCTCTAGGGTATTAGGAAGCATTCTTGTTTGGGAATATGAAAGATTCTTACCAGTAATAAAAAAGCATCATTTCAGAACACATTTCACTCATATGGCAGGTGCCATTTCATGCATATTTTCTGCTTGACTTTTATAATTTATAGGGTAAGTCATGACACTGTTAGCAACTTCCAATACACCCTCTAGAAGTGGATGAAGAGGTATAATGAAGAAAGACTATTATATTTTGAGTTTTAACTATTCCAGCTGCCAGCTTCACAGAATCAAATCTTCAAATCAAAACTTCATATATCGGTGTTTTCGTTTGCATGGGTGGGTTTTTTGGTTTTGGGGTTTCTGGGGGGCAGGGGGAGGATATTTCTAGCCTGTAATTTGTTCTGTATTTAAATGCAAAACCAGAATTAAAAAAATACTGACATTTAAAACGACAAACAAAAGTTTTTAGCAATTTTAGCTAAATTTATAAATGTGGAAAGAGAACATATGAAAATTTATCATGGGACTGGTTTACCCCCATCTCCCACAAAAGGAGAATACAGGTCAGGGGAACATTGCTTGGAATGCCCCACTTTAACAGAGTACAACAGCAAAACACACCTACAAGACCAGAAGTCTGAGCCTGTTCATACTGTCCATACAGGAATACAGCAAGGCACGTGGCACAYAGTGCCAACCTGCCTTGTCTGATCAGTGAGAGGCTACAAAAGTGTAGGACCATCACTGATGAGCAGAAATTCTTCTGAGTGCTCCCAGGATAAGRGGCTCTCAGAGGATGACGATCTAACTTCTGTTATGGGAAGCTCTCAAAGCTGCTACTGATCTACTCCCCCTCATTCAAACACAAGAATGGACTGGAAACAAGGACCCACCCTTCATCAAGAGAACCACAACAACATCAACAGAAATTACACCTTACACAGAGAGGAGCTCGAACTGGTACATAGCTTAGTGCTCGAAAGCCAGCAGGAATCAACCAGCCGAACACTGAAGCCTAAAGCCAGTAAATTGGGCTGTTGGAAACACGTARAGGAAAAGAAATGAGAAGGCAAGCAATCACTCTGGGACAGGGTCAGAGAAAAGCAGTGACCCTAAGGCTTAGAGAAGCTGTGATTCAGGTAGCAAAATGCACCACAGCAGGGAATTGTTTCAATGCAGCAGCACAGAGAATGAGGAGGATGGGTTGGTGCTGCCCCTTCTCAAATTTCATGAATCATATGCCAAAAAAGTACAAGCAGCAAACCCTCCATGGGCCATGCTGTGAGATAAGCTTTCTTGGCAACCATAGACTGAAACAGAACCATTCAAATAGATCCTTGTGTTATTTAATATGCCAGTTTACAAACCTGCCATCAAGTATTCCTCTCAGCATTTCACTGCTTCAACTATCACTTAGTTGTTTCTTGGAATCTATCAAACCAGAAATCTAAATGGCTCTGGTCACCTCACTCAACAAGCCATCCAACAGTTCAATGCCAAATAAATTTCCTGGCAGTGGTGGAATTCCTACAAAATGGCCTTTGAAAGATAAAACAGATACAGACTAATTATTACTTTATTTGATCGGCTTAAGCAAAACTGGAATACATAGCAAATTCAGAAGGAAGTGCACTGGTTTGCACACAGAAGAGACAGGCAGCTGAAAGGATATTATTCAGCAGAAGGAAGGTTATTATTACAAGGATGCCATTTAAAACTAATCCCATTTAAATAAAATTTACTTTCCTTGCCTACGTGACCTTATCTGCTCTACTAGAGCAGTCCACTACTTCAAACACCAGGCATGCACTGACATAAGCAGTACTGTCTACGTCATCAATAATTCAATCATAACAAACATTTTTGCTTGTTTGTTTTTAATTGGGAGCATAGATAATTTATTTTTAAATGTTTTGGGTGCCTGGTTTTGCTTTTCAGAAAGTTTCACTACAGGTAAAATAACTGAGTATATATGAAAACCAATTTTCCTTCTAAATACTAGAAAACTACACAAAGTGCAATAAATTCTTAATTTTTATTGGCAAAAACTCATCAAATATTCCTTGAAAGATTCTGTGTTATTGACATGATTTGAAAGTAGTATTCATCAAAAATTTCAAAACTGGTTTAGAATCCAGATCAAAAGAAACCCCTCACAACAACTAAAGTCTTAATACAACTTTTATGCAGTTCTCGGTTTGTCGACTAGCACTTGGCACTTGTGTTACTATCTCAGACAACTTGTGACTCTCAATTTCCCATCACATCAATGTTACATGATCAAAACTGATTCTATTCTTATCAATGCAAAAACAATTTCTCTTGTAAAGAAAATGTTTGCAAAGGTAAATTCCTGCAACATTAACAGCATAATACCAGCAACAAGTCACAGGAAAGGAAACAAATTTCCTTAAACTTTCAGTTGACCTTAAAGGCTTTCAACACTTTTGCAATATATAACAGTCTTCTTTCAACACATGACTATTTCTAGACCAAGGTCTTGCCAGAATCAAAGATGTCAGAAACCAAAACAAGTGCAAGTGGAGTTATGGGCAAAAGAACACTCAATACTGTTTCAGGAAAAATTTGCATTACCCAAGACCACAMCTGAGCCTCAGTTTCTAACGGAGTTTCTGATTGTTGCTACTCTTTTGTTAGATCTTATCCTGCACAAGCATCTGTTCAGCAATGCTTAAAAACAGAAGAGATTAAGAGCAGGGGGGTGGGGAGGGGGGCAGGGGTGGAGGTTTAAGAGCAGAAAGGCTAATATTCTTTAATATTCAGCTGTAAAATGAATCAAATCTGTTTTCAGGATATACTTCTAGATACATCTCTAAACATTCACTCCACAGTCAAAACAAGCATTATTTTTGGCCTTTGATTAGTCACCAGAAGGTGCTCTTAAATCATTAATCTGAGCTTCAGTCACTCCTGACCCCAGCTCTCTGAGGACAGCCTTGTGCACAGGACTCTTAGTAGGTCATTAAACTGGAACCTATTACAGTTAAAGCAAAATTCAAACTAATTCTGGCACGGCCTGTTTTTCAATAAGGAAGCTGAGGGTTATCATCAGCCTAGAAAGAGGGCTTGAATCATCCCCAAAATAAGTTTTTATTCAAAACTATAAAAACTTAAAACACCCCTCTGTGCATGTATGGTCTTTATCAAAAAGAAAAAATAGACACAGAAATTCCAAAGAGAAGAAAATTACCTATTTTACAGCATCTCAAACAAGACAATTAGGAAGCTTCATTCATTGCTTTAAGAGAAAAACATTTAATRCTTCAGATTTACAAATATAGCTATTTTGATAAATTATTTAGGGGAAGAAATGAAAGGGAAAAACATGTTCATCAAAACATGTGATACCTTAGTTTCAGTGATTATATAAATAAAGGCCAATAAAATACATAAACTACATGCTTGTGGAGAGTTTTACTTTGATCCATGAATTGGCTCACCTTCGTCCACTGTTCATAAAATCCAGACCTGCATTTATACTCCAACATCTGTATTCCCTCCCAAAATTAGTGTTAGATACAGATCAGGGTGTATGAAACACTCCCAGCCACAGAGGCAGAACAAGGCACAATCTTCTCCGGTGGTTATTTTCCACCATCTCTGTCTCCCAGCTATCCAAAAATGAAACAGAGCCCCTTTTCCCTTGATTTTTGTGTCCAAAATAGAAGCCAGGCACGAGCTGTAACGTGAACACTCTGACTGGGGAGCTGCAAGTGGCCAGCACAGCAGAGGCTGGAACCTCTCATCAAAGCACTCAACCAGCTTAGGAAGCTTGGAGTCAGATCCAGAGTGATAAAGTGGATCCATCTCCTGACCAAGGGAAAGACTYCAGTTCAGTGTGATTTTGCCTCACTTTCTCACCCTCGAATAACTATCTGAATAAAACAGCTACTTTTTAAACACCAAGTCTGAAAGTTATCTGAATGTACAAGACTGAGATGGCTTCTTCAGCCTGAGATTGGGAATTGCCAGCCTAATGTYGGCTTTTGCATTTAGTTAGCAAATAAGCTAAATCTTTGCTTACAAAATCACTAGGAATACAATTTTTAATCCCTTTACATTTTAAAATGCTTTTTCTTGAATAAGCCTAAGGATCTGAGTGTTCCAATTCATCGAAGTTCTTAGGCTGTAAATCCATTTACTAAAGACAGGATTATGGAGCACATGTATATCATTTTACATATGATACTTTTAGGGAATTTAAACTGACAGGGCTGCTTTAAAAAGCTTTACCTAAAGYGAGCTTTAAGAAAATATTTACTCATATTTCTTGAATTTCAATACATATCCTGTAGTATCATAAAAACTTGAAGGGATCTAAAAATTTTACTAAGCATAAAAATGGACATAGTCCTTGTGTCAGTTGCTTTGGTGTAAATCTGCAAGAGTTACCTGTTGTTACAAAGGTACAAATATTTCACTCTTGTTTCAATCATATAATAATGATCAAAAAAAAAAAATCATTCACAGCAGAATGTGTCCACACTTCACATAAKAAAATCTCACTTTAGAATTATATTCAGGCTCAGATCACTGTGTGGAAGAGGACCAAGTCTGGCACATGCTCCAGAACTTTCCCGTTCACAYAATCTACAGAACACCAGCCTCAGTATAAAGTCTCTGTAATTTACTATGCACATGCATAGCCACCCTTCCTTCCCTTCATCCCCAGCAATGCCCTGAGCATGCAGCCTCTGGCAYGGGTTTGTAGGGATACAGGAGTGAGCCTCATAGACAAAGCCCAGCTTCAGAAAACTGTTGGAAGGCTTTCAGCACTTCTAAGCTGTAGTTCTGAATATTCTTCTCATTGTTTTTATCARTCATTAGAGAAGAGTGGTATAAACACCTAACTAACTTTGCACACGTCAAAAGAGTGAAGAGGGATCCTTTAGGTAAGAACTTAACAACTGGGAAAACTGGAGAAAGTTAGGCTGAATGACTTCTCTCTTAAGCGGGTAGCTAATAAAGATATTTAAGAGAGAAAGCATCCATCTTCAGGAGTGAATTTGAGCTCCTAAGCAGACAATATATGCCTGGGGAGGGGAGGAAACATGCCTTTAGTAAGCTTTCCAAGTCATTTCTATAGATATTTCCCCAATTTTTCCTTTTTTGGGGGGATGCACAGCCATTSAGATCTGAGCTACTCGCCTGGGTCTGGATTTCCTCAGCATCACACAGCACATTACTCTGCACAAAAGATTGATACAATTGCTGCATACACCAGATAAAGCAACATCCTAAATGAGGTCAGTAACRTCTACCTGCTTCAAAAAGAACCCTCTTTAATATCTTGACACAAGTGAATACCGAAGCACATGAATAAGTCATATGGAAGCTCTAAGTAGCCACTTGCTATTCTATCAGAAAATAGGAGGGCTACATATTGTTAGGTCTAAGGTTACCTTGCATAAATGTCTGCATAAAAAGAATTTAAYAGTATTAAGCAGCCCCTGGTGATGGACTAGACCAAAAGGCACAGCCATGTCTCTTATGAATTAGGTTGAATAGAGTTGTATTCCACACATTGATTTTAAAATAAAAGTTATACATGAATTGAGTCAGTCGGTGAGGTATGGTAATCACTCATCAGGGAGCCATCTCCTCAGCATTCACCACAAAGGATGCCTCTTCAAGGCTTTTTTTAAAGAGTATCTGAAAGACTAATTTTTCCTACGTCTACATGCAGATTTTTGCCTCTCGAACTGGGTACTCACTCATAAGAGCTCAGTAAGACAACAAAAAAATAATTTTAATAATTCTTTAACCTTAAAGTTGTGAGAGTTGGATTAATTTACAGGAAAGAGAGTTGCAAGAAATGCTAAATACCCTAGTGAATTGTTGGTCATTTAGGGTCTCAGAGCCTTTTAAAAATGTCTGACTAYCTCAGGAGGTGAATGAACATGATTATTTAAAGAAATCTCCAAGATCTGCAGGGATCAACACAGAAAGAGGTGCCAAATACAGCATCTTGTACCTGTTGACTCATACAACCATATGTCTGCATAGTCTTTGCTTTTCTCATTTCCAAAACAAAACCTTAGTAAAAAATGTTAAGGCTAAMATAATTACAAAATGAACTCAACTATATAATAAGGTTAGAGAAATCTTCAAGTATTTCCTGTTTGGGGCTGTTACATGCAGATTATGTCACAGATCACTTACAGGCTGCAAAGCTTTGCAAGTGCTGTTGAATCCCAACTTCATATGGCAATATTTAACCAGGATAGTGTGCATTCTCTACATTATGTTGATATTTCAAACAGGGAATTCCACATGGAAAGTTTGTTACAAATGGAAAACAAAAARTCATATAAGTAGACAAATGAGCCCCAAAAGGGGGACTTCCCCCAAAAGGAAGTCACTYAGCTTAAAGCAACGAGGTAAAGTCAGCCCAGCCCTCTCATCTCAGGAAAAAAAGGGACATTCCTGCTAATATTTCAAGAAGCTGATCATGGGGGGTTATTTTATCAACAGAGATTTGATGAGAATAAATCCAGCTGTTTTCAGATAGCCCTGTATTCAAAAAGTCGTCAAGGCTCAAAATTATAAGTTCCCAGTGGACACCAAGCTGTTCTATTTATTTCACACTTATCAGGAATAGCTGTTCCCTGGCTCAAGCACACAGTAGAAGTAGTCAACTTTCACAAAGAGACAAACAACATAATATCCTAGTCCTCTCTGTATTATTTCGGGGTTTCCCTTTTAAAAWTGAGATAAAGATTTCAGAATGACACACATCTTAGGCCTCATAATGGCATTGCTAGWGAACCAAACAAACAAGTCATCATCATCCAGAAAGCTGCCTGCTATGCACAGCTCTAAACGACACACAACTTACTCAGTGTCCCCARAAAAAGCCACAAAATACTACTAATCCACTAATTTTAGCATCACATTTAATAAGCACGTAAGATACATCGACAGAAAATTTTAAGCTGATTTATTTTCTTCTTACAAGTGTGGAGGCAGGGTGCCATATGTAGTAATAAGTTTTATCTCTTTGCCTTTGACAAGAAATAAAGATTGAAACCAAAAGAAACACACGAAAAGAAGTGTGTTACGGGTTCGACAAATGAAAATWCTTTCTTTTTCTTCCCCCATCTAGCAGGGAGACTGTGTRGGTGGGGAGGGGCTGGCYGGGAACTAATGAGCAATACTTAAGAACAAAGHAAGTTGTCTATCCACCCGCATTCCACACTGATCACCCAGAATGGGCCATRCTTAAGGACAAAAGGGATCGCTTGCCCAACCCAGAGGCCACGACCATTTCCCCAGTTAAAAAAACAAGAGCGGGAAATGTTGGCAAGGGGCTTGCTTCCCCAGAGGCTGCAGCTTATCATCACGTGAGATGAAGGGGAACCTTTCGAGACTTTGGCGAGAGGGGGGCGGAGGCCGGGCTCACTGCTTTCTTCTCCGCTCGGCGTTCAGAGAAAACAGTCGTGTGTGCAGCGAGTGCCGGTTTTGCTCCGGGAACACCACTACACTGCAGCGTCTCCGCCCGCTCGCTCCAGAGCACGGATACACTGTGACACCTCTGTGACACCACTGTGACGCCCCCTGCAGCCGCGGGGGAGTCACCGCAGCCTCTCTGCCCCAACGGAGAATCGCCCAATGGCAGAGAAAGGACTGGCACTGGGTTTGTCTCTCTCTTATTGTTGCCATTTATCTGTCTTGTTATATAGATATAGGTATATAATCCTAGTAAAGAACTGGTATTCTTTTTACCACATCTTTGCCTGAGAGCCCCACAATTTCACGGGTATAGTAATTGGGAGGAGGGAGGGGGGTCATCCTCTATCCAAGGAAGGTTTCCCACCTTCCTTGACAGACACCTGTCTTTCAAACCAGGACAAAGTGATAAGCTAGTTTATATTTCAGACGTACAGTGATAAAACTTCCATTTTCTTTGGATCACGGAGAATATTGGTTTGTTTGGTTTTTTAAATCACTTGTGAGTAAACACAGAAGAACCTCCCTTGAAAAACCTTTTAATTTGTCATAAAAAAGCCTGGGGTACGGAAAGATTATGCAAGTTTATTTTTGTTTCACTCATGTATTTCCAAGAGCGGGATGTTCACAAAAATCAGGTAMCTGTGAGCAGTACTGTTGGATAACTATAAGATTTGATATCTTCTCCTCTATTAACACTACTGGTGCTCAGGGAGGGATTTGGTAAAAGTGAAATAATTCATTATAAATCTCTCCTCCACCACACAATTACAGTCAAGATACTTATTCTGACACCATACCAACCAGAGATACTAAATCAGATGTATCAGGTGTGTTAAGTATTTAACAATAAGAGCATTACTGCATCATATAAGAGCAGCAAAGCTTTTCATATTGGAGAMATTGAATAATTATTTTAAGTACCAAGAGTAACTAATTAGCACATTTTAAGACAGGATGTTTGATCCTTAAGTCTTAGGTATTTCCATTTAAATTTTTCATCAGTGACCACTTTTCTACTGCAGGGAAAAAAAAAAARCAGAGAGGATGGAAGACTATTATATATGTGCATTATGTACTAGTATCAATTTGAGTATCCATATGGACATAATAGAAAAGACAAAGCAGCTGTACATACTCATTATCACTCCAGATGTAATTTGAGATGAAGATTAGTCACTGATTAAATTGTTACCTTTAATAACTAGACAAGCACAGAGATAATTCATCTTTACAAACTACTTTGCAAAATACATGCCATGGGATCATAAACTTGCTATAAGTAGATATTACTTCTTTGTTACTGCCAGTTAGAATGTGCTCTCTGAGTGACAGCCAGTATTCATATAAACTGAAGCATTTCACAGTTTCATTTATGTAAGTAATAATTAAGATAATTGATGGAAAGCAAATAAGGAAGCAATAAGGAACATGTGCACTCTAGTAGTATTCAGCAGAATTAAGTTTATTTTCTACATAGTGGAAATTTATGAAGAAATGGGGATGAATCTTGTGCTATTTATCTTAGAGTCAACACGAAAATTGCTTTGAGGTGGAAATTCAAGTTAGAATTAAAACACTACCCAAACTCCAAGTGAGGCTAAAATGACCAAGAACTCTAAACAAGCCTTAATGACTTCATATCTAATTACATCTTATAAGACARACCGAGATAATGTGATTGTAAATTGGTCAGCATTACCTCCTGTTCTAATTCCRTTTTGTTTTTATAAGAAATGTATACATGACAAGGCAATCAACCACAAAACCAAAACATCTGAGCTGTGATGTATAACACTAAGAACACTAGARCAATGAGATTAGGTCCAAGTTTTWAAAAAAATAGTGTTCTCAGCTAAGGAAATTTGTTAGGTCATGAGAACATATTTTTATGACTACAAATTTGTCAAACAAATGACAAAAACACCAGAAAGTGTGAGGCAACAGAAACTAAAGATAGCACAAAACAAAGAAAATATTCAGGGGTGTTGACTCAGGATGATGATGTAAAGTATTACCTTGCAAAAGCAAGACAGCTCATGGAACAAAGTGYATTGAACTGGATAATATCATATTTTCAGTAGTAAAAAAATTCAAAGAACTGATTGTCCTACCAGAACAGAGACAAGAATCTCTACACAAGAGCCCTAGGAAACAAAAGAACCAATGAATTAATGTGCAAGTTAAGCAGTAGGCACTTTATTAAGTATATTAAATTATAGCATTTGTCATATTCTAACAAATATTGTACCTAAATTTAATGCAAAAAAGGAAAGAATTAATAGAACCTATTAGTCTAGCTTTTCATTATTCTATATTCATAGTTTAWTCTAAAAATATGGATGTGAGGGGAAAGAAGAATWAAATGCATCATAAATTTATTAATATCACACAATATCTTTGATAAAGCAACTATAAAGAAAATTACCATTTTGAGAAGGCTTAATAATAAGCTGTGCAATTAAAGTTGGAGACCAAGTTAATATGAGAACCATAGTGGAAGTAACAAGTTGGATAGAAATTGGACCTACAGGTTACTCATAAGAAAAAATTTAACCCTATATGGAGATTAACAC